>VDFB02072274.1:61507530-61640040 GCA_007258455.2 Sequoia sempervirens
ATCAAATGAATAATGGAACGTTATTTTATAGACTACCTTTTTATACAATAAATGATATGAAACACAATTTTGACAACATAGTTTATAAAACATCAGTCCACACTCATTTATTATTCTTTGGTTTTCTTCCCTTAAGAACATCCTTAGGGAGGCCTTGTTCTTCCCTCTTCTTTCTCGTAGGAGTGCATTTTAAGAAGGGGTAATCAATCAATAACTCATCCCCAATGGTAAGGTCCATAATAGCCTCAACCATTATCAATCTATCAATCTCTCTTTCCATATCTTCATCTTTATCATTTATAACCTCAACAAATTGACAATTTGGTCTTACAGTAGGGTCCCTTCCCTTACTACTATTTATAAATCCTGCAATATTTTTGTGTGTGCATGCACGTTCATCTATATACATAAGATGACCTCTATTCATTTATTTTCCACTTTCCAATTGGAGACGATGTGTATACATATTCGAATTTAGACCATATGCTGACATGCTAGGCTTATATTCTACTAGCCTTCTCAATTCACCACTATAATATGATGGACCATAATATGGCATTAATCTCCTAGTGGTTTGTTTTGAATTGTTTCTATGTTTGGATCCCACATGTACATTTTGGACAATAAAGAGGCCTAGATTTGCTCCATGAATATTGGAGTGTCGTATCATCTAGTTGTATCCCCCAAATTGAAACACCTCATACACTCTAGGTAGTTGATCACTAGGCCAAGCACAATATAGTCGACGATCAAATGTCTCTTAATTGTAAATTGATCTCAAACTCAAGGGAAATTTATCATCTCCATCACATTCATTCTCATAGGGTATGTAGTCCACCTTTCCCTTGTATTTAAGCAAATTATGCATCTTCACACCAGTTCTTGTTCTGTTACTTGTTTTCGTCAATTCCTCATCTTCTGAGCTGGTATATTGGCACATATTTTTATTAGATGTATCATCTCATAAATGATCATTTCCCTCTAGGTTGGAAGTCGGTGATCCAGGAAACTTTAAACCAAGAACTTTATCTTGCAAGTATCCGTTAAGAAAAAATTAGTTATTTAAATAATATAATACAATATTTAAACGAAGTATACATGTTATTTATATCAAATTGGAAAATTCCTCACCACAATTCCTATTGGATTTGAATCGATTATATGAGGCATAGTACTGACTGGGAGCTCATCATATATGTAATGTCTTTGTACAATTTCTCATTTGAATTATTTCTTTCCATGACATATAAAACATCCACAAACAACAAATTTCTCAAAACTATTCATCCCATGTACTATAGTCCTGACCTACCTCTTCTTCAGTGCAATCATTTGTTGTTTCTGTAGTATCCATTGTCATATCCTCTTTGGTGCAGGAGCACCCAAGGCCTTCAAGGAGCTCTTCAAGGATCAGAAGTGTGTAGGGGTCAGGAGGACCTTTCCATCATATCAGAGCATCAATTATGGTGTCTTGGAGCCTATAATGGCATTTGGGATGAATAAAGGTAATGGGAATATCAAAAGTCCTAAGGGTCCTTAAAGGACCATAGGACCAAAAAAACCTTGTAAGTGGATCAATAGTGTCCAAAGGGTGTAGGTAGGTCTATAATGTTTTAATTAGATAAATTAAGCTTAAATGTTAAAGGGTAGATAGTTTTTTGTCAATACAAATCAATAAATAAAGTTTGGAAATTCAAATTTTTGAATTCCAATGGTTAGTTGTGTTTTGGGCAAGTAAGTGAGTTTTAGGGGATTAATCAACTTTAATGTAATAAAAACAACTCTAATTGGTTGGGACAGTTTGGGGATTGATCTATAACCCCAAATAATCATTTGTACGGAGGTTGATCAATTGGAGAAGTGACTGTATGAACTGTTTTCTGGAAATAGTGAAAAACACAATTTTCTTGCATTTTATTGAGTTCTTTTGATGAATACTTGATTTCTATTGAAGTTATTTCTAGTAAGATGCTTTAATAATTTTTGTTTACATGTTTTGACATCATTGAAGGCTCTGAGAGCAGTAATAATTAATTTCTTTGCATTTTACATTGACTATCCTCAAGGAAACACAGAATTTGCACTAGTTTTGAGGGTTTTTCATGATGAATGATCCATTTTAGGGGAATATATGACTGAGACCAATGAAATGGATCATGATTAACTTGTATCATACCAATATAGCAATATAAAAGTGTAGGAAAGAGGAATCATATGGTGTACACCAAGTTTTGACAGTGCAAGGTGCATGAGGATGGGGGTTAAAGTATAGCAGTAGAGGATCTGCCTTAACAAGAGGTATATTTTTGAGTTGCAATAGTTGATACATGTTGAATTAATGGTGAAAAGTCTAAAATTAAGCTCTGGAAGTGTTTGGAAGGCCTAGAACTAAGAAGCCCTAGTTTTGAGGCATTTTATGGAGGGTTTTGTGATCAGGAAACTTAGAGATGTCATAGAGGGTTAGGACCTTGAAAATCCTTGGTTTTGAGACAATTTGAGACACTTTTTAAAGTTTCATGGTCAGGGGATAAAGTTAGAGAGGGGTTGCTTTGTAAAAGTAGGCTAATTGAGTAGCCTTGAGCAGGGTAGGTGTATTGAAAGTGTATATTGGTCCAAAAGAATCACTATTGGTTTTTGGATATGTTATGTAGGCCCTAAAAGGGTATCTTAATCCATATTTTATTTGTTAAGTGTTTTGGAAAGCTTGAGTGTAAAGTGGCTAAAACCAGGTTGCCTATGCTGCAAGGGAGGTCATGCTATATGGTGGAATTTTGATAAGTTCTTTGAAACCCATTTTGAAATTGATCTGATGTTCATGTGTGAATCATTTTGAGAAGGTCTCCACCTTCCTCTGCATCATTCTTCCACCCACTGTCCTCTATGTGATTTAACAGTTTTAGGTCCACTTCCACATACATATCTTGTTCTTTTGCTATTTAAACGCTTAGGCTCTGCATTTGCTCCAATCTCCATCTAAAATAATCAACAACATGCATTAATTTATGTCAAGATTGGATAATACATTATAAATTTCAATAATAGTGTGAAAAAAGATGGATGTATCACAAAATGCCATCAAATCATTTTTTCCTAAGTTAAGTCAAAATTTGAGTACCTGATGTCTCGCTTCATCCGTTGTGTCCTCATTTGATATGACATGATCTATTGCCATGGCCTCATCTCACCCCTATAATACACAACATAGTAAATAATGTTTAGTACACCAATAATATCATTTCAACAAATATGCTATCCAACACAAAACCTCACTTTAGTCATATATTTGACATATCGATATCATGTTTTGGTTATCCTAAATTTCAAACTTTTCCCTTGATCATAGAATCACATTTAATCACCATTCTTGTGCTTTTTTAACCAATAAGTTTGACCTCAGAGGCTCATGGACAAAAAATTGAGTTTATCTCCTCTACATTGTAGCATTTTTGAATTCATTAACACCTTCCTCCTTTGGTTGAGGTTACTTTCTCTTCTTACCTCTATTGTATCTACAAATTTTGTTGTCTCATCTATTTCCACCCACTTTCCTCTCAGCAATTTATATTTCTACGTCATCCACGTCCTCTCTCCATGGCCTCCTCTGTGAATAAAAATGTCGCCACAGAAGCTTTCACCGCACTACCACCGAGAAGGAAAAAGAAAATTGTGGGACTGTAGTAAAAACCGCTCTACTGCACTAAGCTGATGAAGGAGCCGCGAGACAGCGGTGGTCACCAAACTAACACATGCCAATGGTAGAAGACTTGCAGGACTATGGGAGTCACTGCAACACTACTAGGAATAGAAGGAAGACTTGTGTGTCACCACAAAAGATTTCACTGCACTACCACCAAGAAAGATGAAGCACCTTGCGGGACCGTGGTAAAAACAGCTCTACCGCACTGAGCTGATGAAGGAGCCATAGGATAGCGGTGGTCACAAAAACAAGGTAGGAGTTGGAATTATTTCCAACACTCTGGATCCTATGATACACAACAATGAAAATAGTCAATATACAACAATGGTAGGTGCCAAATCAGGTGCACTTCATGCCACCTTATATGTCCCAAACAAATTATATTAACGGCCAAAATTCGGTGCTAAATTTGACGTTAACTAACGCCGACTAAAGCATCAACTAATGAATAAAAATCAAAAATTTATAACTTTCGAGTGTGAAGGAAAAAATTAGACAAAAAAAAGGGAAAAACATCATGCGAAGGAAGAGAGTAGGGCGTTACCAGCAACTGATGAGAAATTCGTTTTAGTTTGTGACACCATAGGTAAGGTTACATTTTTTTTTTCTTTTTTGAATTCGTGATTGTTTAATGCTCTTTGTATTGCATTTGAATTCGTGATTGTTTACTGGTTCATGGCCTACCCAGTCTAGGCAACCTCTAAATTGTCCCATCATTATAAATTATAAAACCTTTGAGAAACCAACAAAAAAAATTTCCCTACCCATTTGAGTTTTGACTCAAAATATTATAGCATGAAGTAAGGATGCCTCTTCATTCTTTCCCTAACCTGGGTATCAAGGAAATAGTGAACTTCTTGGAAAATCTGAGAATTGGGTCGGTCACTACTGAGCAACTACTAAAAATAAACACATAAACCGCTTGGCTTTTCCCAGTCGTGCCATAGTCACCGATGCCATGAAAAATTTGTGCAAGATTGCATTATGAAAGAGTTTTCATGATAAGGTTATCAACACTAAGCAAACTGAGCAAACATATTTTCCCTAGGTTATCAACACTAAGCAAACCCAACAAACA
Source organism: Sequoia sempervirens (assembly GCA_007258455.2). Classification (NCBI taxonomy): domain Eukaryota; kingdom Viridiplantae; phylum Streptophyta; class Pinopsida; order Cupressales; family Cupressaceae; genus Sequoia; species Sequoia sempervirens. The sequence goes on from VDFB02072274.1 coordinate 61,512,306, forward strand.
TATTTGCCCACAAAACAAAACTTTAATACCACAAACTAGATGAAAACTTTCATACCTAACAGTGTGTACTTTGTTTGCCTCCATGGACTAGACGAAAATAATTTTCCCTAGGTCACCTCAAAATTTCAAGCAATGGAGGGAACTGAGTATTTTCAGCAAACTCTGGCCACAATGAGCTAATTCGTTGTCAATTTATAGAATTGTAAATGTTTCCATTATTTCTTTGAATTTTAGTTTTTAGTTTTTTACTTCTAAATTTAAAAGAAGAAATATAATTTAAATATATATATAGGGACATGAGACTGACAAAGATAAAAAGGAATTAGCTTCCATATTGGGGGTAGAGGCAGTGAACAAATTGGTTAATTTGGACTGGATAACACTTGCCAGATACATAGAAAAACAATCTATTAATGCCCCTCAAACATTGCAAACAAATCAATTGTGTCAAAGGGAATCAATTGATTCCCCAACTAGTCCCGGATTGAGCAAAAGATCTAGGAAGAAATCAGTGATAGTAAACTCTAGGAATGTGGAATAAGGAGCAGAGACTTCCACTCATGGGACACAGACTTCTTCCACCACACTATGTTTTCAATCATGCATTGGTAGCTACAATACGAAGATAGAATATGAGGTGGTTTCAGGGGAAGTCCGAATGACTGATGTTGGGAAAACGTTTGTGAGTAGGTTGAAGGAATCATACCTTCAACAGTTCAAAGACCATCTACATTCTCAAAGATACCCATGCACCTGAACAAAGAAGTTATCCATTACATGGAGAATGAATTTGGCACAAGTTGCTCTATAAAGAAGATAAAGCTATGAATGTCTCAAAACTGCAAGAGATTTCAGTGCAACCAAATAAAGAAGATAGAAAAAATCCCTCCTGAGCTAAGGCAGAAAAAAAAGGCCAATTGATGTAAGTGTGAAAGTATGGAGAGAGCTTGTAAAAGCATATGAGGAGTCTGATGAGGAGAGTACGCAGGTATTTGAATTTTCTCATAATATTATATCAAATTTATTAAATGATATTTAAATTTTATTTGTGCATAGTTAAATTGAATTAGTATATGTTTAAGGACAAGGCCTCCAAGGCTAGGCTTGAGAAACTTCATGCCACGCATCACAGTGGCCAGAAAGGTTTATAGGCCTTGATCTGTACATTTGTAAGTATATTTAATATGTTAAATGATTTTATTTTATTTTCGTTGGAAAAAGTAAATGATTGCATATTAATTAGTTTAACTAGTCCATGTACCATGTTTTGACCAGAGGAGAAATATGGCCGCCAACCAAAGAAATTTGAAAAGAATATGTTACAAAAAAAATGGAACAATTTTGTAATTTGGATGGAGAACTAGGTATCAATAGTTGAGTTTCAATAACTTAGTTGGATATTGTTGTGTTAATATGTCAATTTTCATATCTTGTGTTGAGTTGTTTATTGATGCATAGGATGAGTAAATAGAGCTCAAATCTTATGATTACAAGATGACTGTTTATGTACATGAATAAATAGTAGATTTGACTCTTTTGAATTATCAGAATCCCTAGCTTCCATATTAAAAAATTCCCAACCAACATCTTCAATAAATTTATCTGGATCATCAGTAATAGTCTTCAAAATTGGCCGCCAGTTCAAGTTCATTATGTTTTCATAATACTTTATATCCATGGATTTTAGCCATTCCTTGATGCCATCAAGTGAATATTAAGGAATGGCATCAATTCGAAGTACATCCTGCTTGAAGTCTTTGAAAATAATAGCCATATCAAATTCCTTTTTTCCAAGTCATACTCTCTCAAGGTTAACAATCTCAATCTCACTAATAGTGATTACTAAGAAAGGTAATTCCACCAACTCTACCAAATAGTTTATTGTAGGAACAATAAAAGCAGAGGCTTTGAAAGGAACTCCATGAAAACCAAGCTCTCTAAATGGTATATCAAACTCTAGTTCAAAATATTTTAGATGAGGTTGCTCCCATAGCTCTCTTACTTGCTTGAAAATCTTGAAACTCAGATTGATTTTATTTTTCCTATCCCTCTCTTGTTGTTCTTCCTCAATTTCATCAGGATCATACATTGACCTTCTTTCCCCTCCTAAAGTTTGAACCACATCCATTACCTCCACATAAAATTGGACATCCTTGGTCTTCTTGGTTCCCACGTCGTGATATGGTTATGCAAATGAAAATGAAGAAAATATTCATCTCCTTCTACGCTGGCTGGAAGAATGCATGCTTAATGTTTTGATACATGATATCAGCTCTCTCTTCTACTCTCATGGTTGAATACCAAAATATAGTATGGTGGGCCTCTAGAGTTCCAGTCATCTTTCTTCCTCTTCCACCAAATGTTGGCCTGATCCACACATCTACCAACCTAATTGGATTTATTTTTGAAAGTTGAAGTTTCTCCTATGCCACCAGTGTAGCTCTCTCTACCTTTTCAGACTCTTTCATTACTACAAATCATCTCTGGGATTTAATCATTTGTACCACATGGTTGATGTGCTTTGAATCCTTGCATCTAAAGGAAATTTCCTTAACATAAATACTGCTAGGGAATTTCAATGTTTCCATTATAGTTGGCATTAAATTCGGTACCTGCAACATTGAAAATTATCCTTATATAAGAATTTCCTCCATCTTGTTGGCTTGTAACACTCTTGATGGTGGCTATATGAAATTTGATTCTGATTCCTCTTCTACATCAGAGGGTTCATATCCTTGATCTGACTCTTCCACTATCATAATCAGAATCACTAGCTTCCATATTCAAAAATTCCCAACCAACATCTTCAATAAATTTATCTGGATCATCAGTAATAGTCTTCAAAATTGGCCACTAGTTCAAGTTCATTTTTCTTTCATAATGCTTTATATCCATGGAGTTCAGCCATTCCTTGATGCCATCAAGTGAAGATTGAGGAATGGCGTCAATGTGAAGTACATTCCACTTGAAGTCTTTGAAAACAATAGCCATATCAAATGCCTTTTTTTGAAGTACTACTCTCTCAAGGTTAACAATCTCAATCTCACTAATAGCGATTACTAAGAAAGGTAATTCCACCAACTCTATCAAATAGTTTACCGTAGGAACAATAAAAGCAGAGGCTTTTGAAGGAACTCCATGAAAACCAAGCTCTCTAAATGGTATTGTTGATGCCAAAATTTGGCAAGGTAACAACCCTTTTATGGGAAACTCTGTTTATGGTGGACCCATTACGCTAAACTAAGTGACCTCTGGATTTTAAAAAAGTCAACTTCTTCTGTAATTGGGATTCACAAAGGCAAAAGGAAACAAATATAAAATAAAAGTCTAATCTAAGGTGATGCACGAAGAATTAGATAATAGGCACGATAAATCATAGATCTAAAGGCTCGATTAGAAATTTGTGATGTCCCAAAAAGGAAGAAATTGAAGATTAAAGTATAAAAAATTCATTCATTCACATAAAATAACTTTGCACATATTTACTAACAAGAAGAGTCATAAGACATGATCTAGACCAGCAAACTTGCATTCACTTTATAGAAGTTTTGCAAATGAATCGTCCAAAAAATAGTGGCACAATCTAAAGTTAATCAAATATCATAAGAAAATAGAAAGGTTGAATGATTGGCACAGTCTGTGAGTCTTTGGCAATAATTAAATAACAGTAACAAAGGTCTGGTGTTTTTTTTTTTAAAATTGTGTTCTTTCTGCAAAATCCTGGAACCCCTCCTCCAAAACAGAGAAGAGTATATATAGCCAAATGCTCCCACTACCTCGGCAAACAGCAACAGAAAATATTTGCAAATCCTTGGAAATGATGTAGAATCAAAGATTCCTCCCAGCCGTTGCAACAAAAATATTTCAACCAAAGTATCTAGTCGCTCCAAGTTCAGGTGCATCCTCTACAAATGATAGCAATGGCCCCGACAAGGTAATGTAGACAAGTGTCGCTAGCCTGCTAAAGTAGTTATGACATGCAGCAAGATGTCATGGTCCCTGGCTCGCTCCATCCATCGTTCAAAATAAAAATGCGTCGAATAGACATGTGTCGACATTGCACAACCTGTGCTCATATTTTTCTTTTTTCATTGAAAACTTGTGCCAAGGAGACACGTGTAACCCGCCTTATCCTTGGTACCGACTGTGAGACTTGCTAAAATATGTGAAGATGACACCATGTGGCATGTAGACGGAGCCTAACTTAAATTCAAAGGGAAGCGGCTTTCAATTGTGCACAGAACGGACACGTGGCAACGCAATGGAGCCATTTTGAAATGCGAAGGGAAGAGATCCTTCAGGGAGCGTAGAGTGAACATGTGGCAAGGTAGCAACGTTTATCAAAAAGGGTCGAATGAATTTTAATGCAATGTGCGGGCCGATACTTGAACAAAATAAATCCTGAAGGGAGCTCAATGAATATTTATTCACAACTTTTGGCGACTATCAGGGGTGTTTCGCTTGAGGAAAGGAGAAGCCAAAATTTCTCTGGCTGCAGACCAGAGTCTTACCCATTGGGCGATGAATTCAGAGCTTAGAGAGGGCGTCCTGTAGTGGTAGCCAATCAGCCTCAAATAGTTTCGATATGTTGCACAGATTCTCTTGTGCTCCACTGAGATCAAGCATTTCTTTATAAGGCAGCTCCGCTGGTAGACCGGCCCCGGACTTGCATAGGAAGAGTAGCCGCGCAACTAGATCGATAATCCCGTTGATATCCGTTGTTGTGGGAGGTTGGTTGAATTTTTGTAAGGAAGTTGTGTCCTACCACTTTCTCTTCATTTTTCACTCCAAGCTACTTATAAGTGGTCATAGATCCATCCTCAAGAAATGGGGAAGGCAGTAACATCTCAGTCAACTGAGAGAAGCTTTCTTCCATGCTATCTAGAGTCGTGCCCAAAGTGGTTGTTCATGCCCTAGCTCATTTTATGGTTGAGTGGAAATGGAAGAACTTGTTCACCATCTTGGCAGTAGCCTTCCAATCGTTGATTCCTACTCCAGCTAGGCCTTCATCAGAGATTGGGTACAATTTGGTTAGCAACCCCTAGGCCTCAGGGACCTTTTCCATGATGAACTGTGGGAACTCCCCCATATTCCTCTAAACCTCCTAGCTTAAACTTGTCACTTGAGACATGTACCAGAGTATTGGTTGTAATGTTAGGCAATAAGACTTGACCTTCCCCCAATATGAAGTGTACAGTTGTTGTGCTATTGGGATGAGATCCAGTTGTGCAACAGGAGCTTGGGGAGCATCCTTTAAAAGGGCGATCTCTACATCCCTTGCGTTGATGTCTTGCACTAGCTCCACGATCCTTTTGTTGGTAGATGTCAATTGTTCCTGAACATGAGCTAACTCTTTAGTCCAACTCTCCTTCACCTAGCTATGGTTTTCTAGTTCTGTGTCAAGGGAAGACTTTGCCTCCTGAAGCTCCTCTTCTATTTGGGCCTTGTGACCCTCAAATTCGGCATCCTTCTCTTGTAACTTTTTCACATACTAAGCCTATTGTTGATCTAGCGCCTCATATTTTTGCACCATTCCTTGCTCATACTCAATGCTCCACCATTCAAGCTCCTCATTCCTTGGCTGTAGATTTTGCTCTGCTAGAGTCGATTGGCTCTTGTATTCCTGATTCTTAACACACAGCCCGTTAATTATAGTGAGGTCGATGGATTGAACCTTTGCAAGTTCCTGTTGAAGTCTATTCCTCTCTGCCTCTGCTATCAGTGATCTCTTTGTCAAGTGCGCAACATCCACTCCTAGGGATTTCTCCCTTTTTTCCAAGAAACTAGTTCTTTCTTTGAAGGATTTCAGTTGCTCATCCATCTTCCTCAAATTGCAACCAATTTTAATGAAATTGGAGGTGACCACTCATTGTGTTTCCTGCATGAGCTCAACTTTATCATGTGGATGAGCTTCCTTCATTTCAAGCCCCATGGCATACAAATCATAATCTTCTGGACATGGTTCCTCCTGGTTGCTTTGCCACAGTCGGGTACATGGTTGAAAATTTTAGAGTTTGTTGAGTCTCATCATAGATAGTATGCATCTTCAGTTCTATCGACTTACGATCATCCTTGGATTTTTTCTTTTGAATTCTATTGGCACGCTCCCCTTTGTAGCATCATTTTGCGCAATAAAATGGACTGGCGATGAGACTAGTCTGCCTATGAAAGGAGCACCAAGAGGTAGGGCATATGGATAGGTAAGTTTAATAGGCGTGGGTAGTTTCTTCTTCTGGAGAGTGACGGTCTGCGGGAAGAAATGAGGAGCATTCCAAAGCTCGATTTGCAAACCAACAGAATGGCTTATCATTTTCCAAGGCTCCTTTGGTGAACTGGCGGGAGGACTCATGGGCTACAATGGTGAGGAAGTATTCATTGTAGAATCCACTTGTTGTGAGAAAAGGGGAGGATCTGCGGCGATAGTAGCAATATGGGCACCAATGGCGAGTAAGCCTTCCAAAAGTGAGGCAAAAAGGGACTGAGCGGCAACAGCTGGTGTAAGGTTTCACGAAGGAGTAAAGGTGAATGGATTCTCCCATGCATACTAGGCGAAACCTCCCACAATCATTATATCAAAGGTGGGAAAAGAAGGGTCAATACACATGGTGGGGGGTGCCGCGGAGATATGGAGGATACCAAATATTGAGAGGCAAGAAAAGCAAGATCAAATGTTACTTGTTGACTGGTCAACGACGACTCTTGGCTCATTGTGGTTTCCACATCCTTTTTGGGCTTCTGCCTGGCCACGAGCACTAGGCTTGTAGTGAGTTCTTATGAACCTTCTCTAACAATAGTTTTTGTGTGTTGTCACTTTGCGGATGAGGTTTCTCCAACCTCAGCAGTCTCTATCGGTTGTGACTATGACACTCTTGTTGATTTAGCAGCCCAAATGAGTGTCTACGAGGCCCTCGAAACATTGAATCACACATTTGAAGCTATGTAGGAGGGCCACCTTGCGGAGCTTTCCTCTTGTTGAGCGAAGGATGTTGGGGTCCCCTCTTCATCTTCTCCTTGTTGTTTGATTCATCTCCAAGGTTGTCGCTCCATCTGAAACTTGAGTCAGAGGCTACATGTCCATCATCCCACCATTTTTCAAACTCTTCATCAACTTTCAAGCTTTCATAAGGGGCTTAAAGTTGTTTTGTTTCCTGGCGATATACCCAGAAGGCTCTCATTTTTTCCAGAGTCCATTTCTCTATATGTCGTAACTTGTTGTACATGGTGCTCCCCATCTTGACATTATCATCAGCCTCTGCTACAACGAAGTAAAACTTATGTCATGGTTCCCTATTATCCTCTATGGGAATATGCACCAAATCAACCAAATATTCATCCTTATCCTCCCACGGGTTGTGCCTCTTTTCCCAGTAGGGTCGAGGAGCGTGAGTAACCCTCATGTGTGTATGTGACAAATCATTGAAAGGATTATACTGTCATTTATCATATATCAAAACCAACCCTAAATGAGCCAGTTTATCTTGTAATAGTGGGTGTGTCAGACTCTTTTCCAGGGTCACCATTTTGAAGCTTATGGGTAACTGGAGCCATCCCTTCTTCTTGGGATTTTCTCCACAAAAATTTTAATTGATAATGCATGTATGTCTATACATTTCAAGAGCCAACACTCTATTTGTGACACAGGCTAGGAGTTGGAATGGTTGGTCAATGAAACCCTGCATCTAAATGATTGTGAAATCTGCGCCGAAGAACCAGTCGTATGCAGGAGTAAAGACTTGCATATATCATGTTTGATCCATGTTGAGTCGGACCATGCCATCTTCTCCTTGCAAATCTTGCAAAATTGGAATTAGAAAGAAATCCAAAAATGCACAGTAGTCAAATGTTGTAGAGAGGAGAGGTGTCCATGTAGATATTGGCTATCTTCTACCCTTTTCATCAAAAATAGACAAACCCACGTACATACTAAAGAAATCAAGGTTTTGATGCAAAAACATATGGGCAAGAAAAGAGAGGAACCTGAACTTTCATTCCTCTGGGTAATTCTCTATTTTCCCTATCATTTCTTCTACGAGGAAGTTTGCGAAATCATACCAAAAGAAATTATGTTGCTTGTGAAATTGGAAACTGGGCCCTAATTGAAAAGCATGCACCTCTTGGTCTGTGTCTAGGCCACAAACAAATACTAGCATTGAAAAGGTCTCCTTTAAGTTGTTCTCAAATGAACCGTGCGGCACCGGGATACTTGGCGGATTTTGGTTCATCACTCCTTGCTTGTTGGTTTCCTTAATTAAAGACTGAGGGCCCTTCCTCATTTCCCTCCATGTGTTTTCTCATTTCTCAGGAGTGAATGCCTCAATTCTCACTTTTGGTGGTCGGGTCGAGGATACATAGCATATACCAGATAGCCTGTGGGCTGATATTAACCATTAAATTTTGGCCCTCAATGTTGTGGGTGCTCAGGTTGTAACCTTGAATGGCCACATCAACCAACTCTAGGCCATAGTGCACTAATGGGACCATGTACTGCGGGAGCCCGTTGAGCCATATCTTTTTTGTCATTGATAGTTGTCTCTTGGATGCCTTCATCCTTTCATAGGCCCCTTCCCTCAAAGATTTGGGGTTTTTTGCGAGGTGTGGGTCATGAATATTGTCCCAATCCTCCTAGACCTGAGCCTGGTTTCTGTAAATTTTGGGTTTTTCTAGTTCTAGCGTGTTCACCCATTTTGGCTTGTCTAGTATACCAGGCATAGCATATGAAATGTTTTCATAGACGTTAATAGCATGTGATGCATGTATGGCCTTAAGCAAAGGTTGTGTTGCCTCCCCTTGTATCTCTTGTTGCAAACTCTTTGCAATTATCTCTTTCGATGAAAAGCTTTTGCGAGGCCTGAATTCTCTTCAACTTTTTCCCAGGCTCTAGATATGCTAAAAACCTTCACTCACTTGGCTTAGCATATTTGAAAATACTCTTAGGTGTTTAAAATTTTGCATGCGATACTTAGCTATATTTTCTCAAGGTGGTAGATGAAAGTGGTTTTTTTCATTTAATTCAGCATGTACTACCCACCCTTTGGCTCGTGCGAAAATAAATTACTTTCCATTTTAAAGTGACAAGAATTCATAATTGCATTTGGCAATTGTGTGATATGGTGTGATTTCCTTGGAACTTGGGCTGGCGATTTTCTCTTAGCTTAGCATTCATATACGTTGGCAATTAATATCCTGAATGGAATGATTAAGCCAAAGCAAACGATCAGTGCCTGAAAAGATATGAATCTTTCCTTGGGTTTTGGGAAATGTCTGAGAAGTGACACTAATAGCCTTTGGACCGTGTAGCTCACCGTCGATGAACGCCACCATCTTAAGCTAATTAATTAGCTCTCATTAACTTTGCACACATTGAACCGTACTTAGTAGGTACAATTGGTCAAGAAATTTGAGCAAGCTTAGGCACAGTTCTCAAGTTAGCACTTGATTATCATCACGTTTTTGGAAAGCCCATTACCACACCTTTCCTCGCTTTTTCTATAAATAGGCATCTAAATGGTAATGAAATCACAATTAGCATTTGAGCATCTTTAGTAATAGGTTATTCACTTATTGTTTGGCTTTGGTAATTGGCGAAGAATTTTCATAGGCTAGGCTTTAGGAAACTTTCAAGAGTGGTTAGCAGATAGTTGCAGTGTGTCATTATCATGAACACCCCCATTAGACTAGTGTCACACAAGTCATAGATAGCCTTTCTTGGTGAGATTTCTACTAGACGTCTAAAAATAATGACAAAGAACAAACACTCTCTAGCTATAATAGCCATGAAGTGGGTTTTGGGTTGGGACTATTTGGAGTATGAGGACAAGTATTAGGTTAATACTGACATCTACTTGCACTTTGTCATGTCCATGCTGGATATCGGCATCCCCAGGCCATTGGTGTTGAAGTTGGTTAAAGAGATTTTCCCCAAGAAGTATTTGAACGGTCTTGGCGAGGTTGTCGCTAATGCTGCATATGAGGTAGGCCTACCCACGGCGAGCGACCTTAGGCACTACATTGAAGAAGAAGCGGTCATCCTGTGGCTATTGTTCCTGAGCAGATTTTTCCTTCAGTCACAAAATGAACATTGTCAAAGGGTCACCTGTGCATGCCATTTCCTCTTTCGCATCTACAACGTGGTGGTGCTCTATGACATTGAATGGTATACAAACTTCAAGAACCTGGTGTTCCCTCCGTCGTTAGCCATTGTTCCTACGGATATCACTGCTACTATTGGTGGTGCGCCTATTGATGAAGACATAGTGGATACTACAATTGATGCACCCATTGTTGTTGTAAATGTTGTTGGTTGAAAATGCCTCTTTCTTTGCTTTCTACTCTTAAGGATACAATACCTATTTCCTAGTTTTTGTGTATATGCCTGAAAAAGGCCTGCGTATAGCATATATGAAAAGGAAGCAACATATAATCGTATACTTTTTGAATTACGACCCTTAGCCATTTTTCCATGTAAATACAAAAGCATATATATAATGAAATATAGCTTTATAATATCCTTGGCTTCTTTTATTCTTGGTATTCTGCAATATGAGTTTTTGTTATTTTCAACATATGTGTTTGATTTCTCCTTGTATGCGGGTATTATTTTCTCTATCCACTTTGCTATGGATTTATATGTCCTACTCTCTACAATGATGGGTTACTTCTCTGCCCTGAAACATGAATTAATTTAAAAAGACTGGCCAATAGAACAAAAAGAAAAGAAAAATAAAATGACACTATTAACATATTTACATTAGTAAAAGCGTGCAACTTAATGGAACAATTTAAGATGAATCCCATTGACCGGAATTCCTAATGTCTCATGTTCCATATTTTCCAATTCAAAGGCATTATGCTCTTTTCACTTAATTATTTTAAAGGGGCATTCCCAAAGGCTATCAAACTTCTTGTGTTGACATGGCTTCGCAGCCCTTTCATTGAATTTCAGCACTAAGTCTCCACACTTTAAGCCTTGGTTGGACACCCTTTTGTCAAACCATCGCTTAACCACATGTTGGTGATTAGTCATGGCTATTAGGGACTTCTCCCTTTTTTCTTGTACTTCCAATAATTCGGCTAGCCGAACCTCCATGGCACCATTTTGCTCTATCTCGAGGGATTTCAGCAACTGGAGCATTGGAATCTCCATGGATATAGGAAACAATGCTTCTTTGCCATACACCAGCTCATAAGGCGAAGTATTAAGGACTTGTTTAGGAGTTATGTAGTCTGCCCAAAGTGCCACTCAGAGTTTTTTTTGTCATTCTTTATAATGTTCCGAACCAATCCTTTTGAGGAGTCAGACCATTTTCTTATTTGTTGATTCAGCTAGGCCATTACCCTGTGGGTAATAATTTGATGATGTCTTCAAGAATATGCCATTTATTAGTGCGAACTAACATACCTTTGTACCTAGAAAAACCCTTATGTTGTCGGAAATGATAGTTTTCAGAGGGCCGAACCTTGTCACCAGTCCTTCGAGGAAATCCACTATCTTCGTCTTTGTTGCATTGTTAAGCGATGTGGCTTCTATCCACCTTGTGAAGTAATCTGTAGCTGTTAGGATCCACCTGTGTCCAGCACTGGAAGTAGGATTGATCATTCCAATGAATTCTAGGCTCCATTGTGCAAATGGCTTGTCTACCACTATAGGTTTGAGGGGCATTGCGGAATTCTTTCTTCTCCCTGTAAAAAATTGGCATTCTTTGCAAGCCTTCACCAAGGAGTGTGATTCATTGAAAAGTGTCGGCCAAAAGTAACCCGCACACATGATCTTGAGGGCGGTGGTTTTAGCAGAGAAGTGTCTGCTCGCAGCGCTGTTGTGGAAAGTGTCAAGGATTCTATTTTCTTTCCCTAAGGTAACACATCGTAGGAGGATACCGTTGAAGTTCCTTTTGAAAAGGACCCCTTCAATTAGCACATATCCAAAATTCTGCAATTGATAGTATCTCCTCTTTTTGAGGGAAAGACCTGGCGGATACTTCCCCGTTTGCATAAATCTCACTCTATCTGTTAGCCATCAACTTCTGAAATTTGACTCATTTTCCAGAACAAGTTCTGGTTGCTCTTCTTCAGGGTCAACTTCTTCATCATGTGTCAGTTATTCGCACAATCCTCTTCCTTGGATGGTCTTGGTGGGTTTGACTTCAATGTCATATTCGAGTATCTTGGCAATCTGATTAGCTCTTTTTTTGTCATTTCTCCCTCCAGGATGTATTCACGCACACTGGAATGTGTGACATAAACTATCACCTTGTTGCAGGAGATTAGATGGCGAAACTTCTTAAGTCCCTTTATTATTGCAAATTCTTTCCTTTCGATGAAATTATAATTTGTCTTATATTCCTTCAAGGTCCGAGAGTAGAATTCCACTAGATGTTCTCACTTTCCTTCGTTGTCCTTTTGAGTTAAGACAATAGCTATACTTGACTTGCTACTAAATACATACATTATGAAGTTCTTAGATATGTCTAGATTAACCAATACATGAGTTGAGGAAATAGCATCCTTAACATTCTCAAAGGCTTCTCTAGCTTCCTTTTTCCACTTAAATGCTTGATCCTTTTTTAACATCAGGGTGATTGGCCTGATTATTCCTGTGAAGTCATAAATAAATTTGCTAACAAAATTTACCTTCCCTAGGAAACATTGGACGCCTTTCTTGTTAACCGGAAGGGGAAGCTCCTTGATGGCTTTCGCCTGCTTAGGATCAATTGAAACTCCTTCTTTGGATGCCACATGTCCCAATAGCTTTCCTTGCAGCACTCCAAATACACCTTTTTTGGATTTAGGGAAACCTCGAACTCCTAGCATTTTTGAAAAACCATTTCTAAGTTATCAAAATGATCATCTTTAGATTTAGAGAACACAATAAGATCATCCAAATAGATTAGGATCATCTTATTGATTAATTCACTAAAAGCGATATCCATTTCCCATTGGAAGGTTGCCCATGTGTTGGATAGGCCAAAAGGCATTTTAGCATACATGAATATCCCCCACTTTGTAGTGAAATTAGTTTTGTGTTGATCCTCCTCTTTAACCTGAATTTTATTATAACCTAAGAATCCATCGAGCAGGGAAAACATTTATGATCCTACCACCATTTGCAAGATTGACTCCATAGAAGGCAGCGGAAAATGATCCTTCAGGGATGCTTTGTTTAGGTCTCGAAAGTCCACACACATGTGGATATCTCCATTCTTGTTTCAGACTGGGACCAGGTTGGATACCCACGTGCTATGCTTGATTGAAAAGACAATTTGTGACTGGATTAGCTTTGTTAGCTCCTGTGCCATTAGCGCTTCAATCTTTGGGTCTACCAGCCTCTGCTTTTTTTGAACTAGTTTTGCACCTTCTTCTAGCCCGATTGTGTGTTGGATGATGTCAAAATTGTATCCCTTCAGATCAACGTAGGACCAAGCCACTACTCCATACTTCTCACAAAAATTAATGAGCCTTTCTTTATCATGATGTGGGACATCCTTCCCGACTTTGAGTTTCCTTCCATTTGCGACCTGAAGATCTGTGTAGTCACTTTTGTCTTCCACAAACTTCCTCTTGTCATTTCTTGCATCATCACAATCAAAAATGTTTTCAAAAGTGACCAATCCCTTTAGAATCTTGTTAGATTTGAGCTGAATGATTTGACCCTCATAGGCCTCAACCACCTTTGGTTGGAGTTGATCGGCGAATTCTCCCAACTATTGGATGAACGAGGCAATGTGTTCATCACTTTCAAACACTTTCCAGCTTTGATTGTTATCGGGAATCGCCGGTCCAAATATCACTCGTATAGAGTGCTTGTTGTGAATGACATCGGAGGCATGATCAAACTGGGATCCGATTGCTTCCATACGATTCGTGTCATTATTTTTTTCTCAGGGAATGGTCTAGATGTTGAAGGCTTCAAAACCCTCAACTAGGTCCCAGACTAGGTGCCGATAGGATCTCAAGCGAACATTCTTTTCAGCGAAAATTCCCTAGACTCGGTTGACCACCAGTTCAAAATCTTTGAACACCATTAGTTGCTTGATTCCCATCTGCTCCGCAAGGCTTAAACCTTGTACTAATCCTTCATATTCAGCATCATTGTTTGAGCAAGCAAACTGGAAGTGGAAAGACCTCAGTGTCTTTTCATTTTGTGGGGATATTAAACATATCCCAGCTCATGCACCATTCTTGCATCTTGCTCCGTCAAAGTGAAATGTCCATAGTTCAAATGTTTGACCACCTTCAAATCCTTTGGAAACCTTTGGGAGCACTTGATCTTCATTGTAGATAACATAGGTTCCTAGCCCAGTAGCATGGTAGTTGCAGAAAGGGTCGTTGTCCATATGTTCGCTCAAGAGAGCATCTTCTTGATCATTTCGGTCTCTGGTCACCTTTTCATCTTCTAGTAACTCAGCGCAATACATTTCTTGCTTGGTGATAGAGGTATGTGCAGCTTCAAATTTGATCATGGCTTCATCGGCTACATGTTCTGAGTGTAAAGCTTCAAATTCTATCTTCATCTTCGCACCGTGCTTGGTTCTAAGGATCAAATGCAACCAATCCAGGGACAGATATCCACCCACTTTTGAAGTAAATTCTCAGGATAGGCAAAGGCCAAACATGGGGGGAACATCTATGATCATAGTGTCTTGCGACACTATGATACTAGGGCAAGAAAATAGAGTCAAGGGGTGATCCCATAATAGTGGTTTACAATTTTTGGCCAAACTAGACACTAAAATTATTATTTTTAACTAAATCTTCGCATTTGGGCACCTATAGCAGCTAAACCATGAGGAATTTGAAGATGATGCAAACTAGAGTCTCATCACATTTTGTCTGTAGATTCTATTAAAAAAAAAATCAAAATTTTTGGAATCAAATTGCACTTATTTTCCATCTCCCACGAAAACTAGTTTTTTTCAAAAAATAGCATTTTTAAAAAGTGATGCACAATCAGATAACGATAATTTTTTTTCAATGAAGGATAAAATTCCAATTCTTTCTAATTTAGATTTGTAACTGATATCTAGTGCTTCCATTTTAGTTAGATAATTTTTATTAAATATTTTTTCTTTAATCAAGTTTCTTTGAATTCAAACCAATTATAATCTCGCATATAGTGACCGTATAACGGGTAAACTTTTTTTTTGCATTATATCAAAACCAATTTTATTTATTTGTTGGATCAAGGACTTCAATATTTGGTGTACTCATATTTTTCAATTTTTTTTTATAATCTACTATTTTTCCACATGTGCAGAACAGAGAGCTTGATTTTTAGTGACAAACCTATGTTTAGTAAAACTAAAAAAAAATACATAATAAAACCAAAACATATTAAAATTATATTCCATTGGATAGCTTGTTCTGAGGACTACCTGATTCCTATTGGGTTTGTGAAGATTCCTCCATTTTCATCCTCAACCCGAGCTCTGAAGTGCCAAAATTTAGGTTTTTTTGTGTCTAAGGGGGGGGATGAGGGATAAGGGGGATTCGTACAAACCCCTAGGGGTTCGAGAAAACCTCTTCAAAGGGGTTCGCTCAAACCCCTTTCCAATGCATTTTTTTGGTTTTTTGGTGGCCAAGATTCAAAGGGGTTCGCTCGAACCCTTTATGGGTTTGGTCAAACCAGTAGGTTCGTACGAACCCCCAAAATCATATTTTTTTCCTTGGGGTCATTTTTTGTGAGTTTTCCTTCATCGTTTATGGGTTTGGTCAAACCAGTAGGTTTGTACAAACCCCCAAAATCACATTTTTTTCCTTGGGGTCATTTTTTGTGAGTTTTCCTTCCTCACTTGAATTGTAAACCACTATTGTGGCTTCACCCCAAGGGGAGTTCCTTGATGACACCTACGGTTTCGACTTTGTTTCCATCAAGCTGCATCACTCCCCTTTTTAAGGGCTCATAGCTAAGTCCTAAAGCTTCAGCTATTTGTTTAGGAATAACCGTGGTGCTAGCACTAGAATCAATCATGGCATTATGTAATAATTTTTCCCCTACAATAAGAGTTAAGAAGGGTTGAGGCTTTTGCATATCTCTTGCTTCAGCAGGGGCTTCCGTTGTGCTATTTGTAAGAAATTTGGCGGAAGAGGGTTGATCAATAGCCTTTACTTTGGGAAACTACTCCATCAATGTTGCATTGACCTCTTCTTGGAGAGCCTTATGTAGTAGTGTCTTCTGCTCTGGGATAGCTAGGATGTCCCATAGGGACACATTAGCAGAGGATTTCTTTAATTGTTCCACCACATTGAAAGGTGGTGGATTTAGAGGTTTCTGCTCCTTTGCTCTTGTTATAATAATTTCCTTCCATGGCTAATATTGTGAAATTACTATCGAGGTACTAGGCGTCAGGTCAAAAGCCCTTTTAGGTTGCAGACTAGCTAGTTACGAAACTATTGATTCACCTGTAAATCTCCTCTTTGAGCGAGTGTTGTAGTTGGATTGTACTTGTGTCATTTTAGATGTGAATGTATCATTGGAAAACACTGATTCTTCTTCTTCCATCCATGAAAAGAGTGTGTGGTTGGGAGTGATGTTCACTTCTTGTTCTAGTGACATCCCTTGCATTTGTGCGGTGAGCACTGCATTGTCCATTTGTGAAGAGGTATACACATAGCTTCCAGGGGCTGACGTTGTAGCTTGGCTATGCTGCTCAGCCACCTTTTGTTGTAAGTTGTCGCGCAGGAAATTCCAGGGCATGTGTGCGTCGTTGCATGGGAAGCACCAAGGATTAATGTCATCGACAAGGTTATTCTACCACGCAGCCAATTCTCTACTCGAGCTTGGCGGAGTGCCTGTCAGTGGAGTAGGTACTGGCACTATCCGGTTAGCTGTCTAAGTTGATGGATTAGTGCATGGACCACCCCAGAACTAATTCTGCTGATATGAAGGTCGTTTGCCTTGGTAATTCTGGTAGGCAAGCTTTGGAGGCATCGACAGGTTCCGCTTGAGGGTGGTTATGTCATTTTCCATAGTCCACAACATTTCCTTGAGATCATTCATTTCATCCTTAGAAGAGTCGGATATAGAGGCAACACTTTGTGGTGCTATTGCATATGTGTACAATGACTGGGGAGGTGTGGGTGCACTAGTTGATACGACTTCTTGGGTAGGCATCGATATTTCAGGGAATATCGGCATGATGGGCCGAGGTAGCAATCTTCTGGCATCTATCAAATTATTCTCTGCCTTAACGGCGACGCTGTAAATGCCTGGAAGAGTGGTCCTTCCCAAAGATTGTATCATCATGGAAATGCCAAGGTTGATAGACTTTAGGTAGAATATGAACGCCAACTCAAGAGGCGAGAAAATAGCGACCTGGATCCTCTGGAAGTTTGTGTGGAATCGGGCATTGAAGTCCATCATAGCCTCTCGGGGGGCTCACTTTATGGTAGATAGTTGATAGTACAGTGAGGATTGATCCCCATCGTTTGAAAATATCTCATAGAATGGGTCTCTAAGCTCATCCCAGGTAAGGATAGTCTTAGCTGGAAAGGTTCGGTACCAATCCAGTGCTCTGCCTCGGAAAGAAGTTCTGAGGAGCCTTAGTGCTACATTTTAAGCGATGATTTCATGCACCAGACATACGTTTGCCACATCGTGAAGATGTTCTACGGGTGTTCTTGAGCCATCTCTAGGAAACTTGGGTATAGTCTTCAAAGATGAGGCCAGGATAGCAGCCCATACAGCAGGTGCTACTAGTGCTATGAGGGGACTTTCAGTGTCTCATACCACATAATTCCTATTGGCGCAATGAGTGTAGGAAGCGAAAAAGGTGGAGGAAGCGGAACGGTTACCAATTGATTTGCGGCCTGCACTATTCCTAGTGGCGATACTAGTAGACTAGGGTTTTTTGTAGTTTGGGATCTAGTTATAGGATAATGGCTCATACACCCTCCTTAAGCACAAATTCATTTAAGCTTGGGTCCCACCAGGCATGCCAGAAAAAGAATAAATTGTTGATGCCAAAAGTTGGCAAGATAACAGCCCTTTTATGGGAAACTCAGTTTATGGTGGACCCATTGCACTAAACTGAGTGACCTCTAGATTTTAAAGAAGTGAGATTCTTCTATAATTGGGGTTTGGAAAGGGAAAAGGAAACATATATAAAATAAAAGTTTAATATAAGGTGATGCGCCAAGACTTAGATAATAGGAATGATAAATCATAGATCTAAGGACCCAATTAGCAATTTGTGATGTCCCAGAAAGGTAGAAACTAAAGATTAAAGTATAAACAATTCATTCATTGACATAAAATAACTTTGCACACATATTTACTGACAAGAAGAGTCATAAGACATGATCTAGACTAGCAAACTTGCATTCAATTTATAGAAGTTCTACAAATGAATCATCCAAACAATAGTTGCACAGTCTAAAGTTAATAAAATATCATAAGAAAACAGAAAGGCTAAATGATTGGCACATTTTGTGAGTCTTTCACAATAATTAAATAACAGTAACAAAAGCTTGGTTTTTTTTTTAAATCTGTGTTCTTTCTGCAAAATACTAGAACCCCTCCTCCAAAATAGAGAGGAGTATAAATAGCCAAATGCTCCCACTGCCTCGACGAGCAGTAACAAAAAATATCTGAGAATCCTTGGTAATGATGCAGAATCAAAGATTCCTCCCAGCCATTGCAATGGAAATATTTCAGCCAAAGCATCTAGTCGCTCCAAGTTTAGGTGCATCCTCTGTAAATGATGGTAGTGGTCTCGGCAAGGTCATGTAGACAAGTTTCACTACCCTACTAAAGCAATTATGACACGCATCAAGATGTTGTGGTCCCTGGCTCGCTCCATCCATTGTTCAAAAGAAAAACTTGTTGAATAGACACATGTCGACATTGCGCAGCCTGTGCTCATCTTTTTCTTTTGTCATTGAAAACTTGCACCAAGCAAACACGTGTAACCTGCCTTATCCTTGGTACTGACTATGGGGCCTACTAAAATATGTGAAGATGAAGCCACATGGCATGCAAACGGAGCCTAACTTAAAAGCAAATGGAAGCGGCTTTCAATTGTTCTCAGAGTAGACACGTGGCAGCGCAGCGGGGCCATTTTGAAATGTGAAGGGAAGAGATCCTTTAGGAAGCGCAGAGCAGACACATGGCAAGGCAATGACATTTATCAAAAAGGGCCGAATGACTTTTAATGCAATGTGTGGGCCGATACTTGAACAAAATAAAGCCTGAAAGGAGCTCGATGAATATTTATTCACATGTATATCAAAATCTAGTTCAAAATATTTTAGATGAGGCTGCTCCCATAGCTCTCTTACTCACTTGAAAAATCCTTGAAACTCTATATTGATTTTATTTTTCATGTCCCTCTCTTGATGTTCTTCCAAAATTTCATCAAGATCATACATTGACCTTGTTTCCCCTCCTAAATTTTGGACCACATCCATTACCTCCACATAAAATTGGACATCCTTGGTTTTCTTGGTTCCCATGCCTTGATATGGTTATGCAAATGAAAATGAAGCAAAGTAATCATCTCCTTCTTCGTTGGCTAGAAGAATGCATGCTTAATGTTTTGATACATGATATCAACTCTATCTTCTACCCTCATGGTTGAATATCAAAATCCAGTATGGTGGGCCTCCAGAGTTCCAGTCATCTTTCTTCCTCTTCCATCAAATGTTGGCCTGATCCACACGTCTACCAGCCTAATTGGCTTTGTTTTTGAAAGCTGAAGTTTCTCCTGAGTCACCAGTGTAGCTCTCTCTACCTTTTCAGACTCTTTCATTGCTACAGATTTTCTTTGGGATTTAATCATTTGTACCACATGGTTTATGTGCTTTGAATCCTTGCATCTAAATTTCCTCAACATAAATATTGCTAGGGAATTTCAATGTTGTCATTGTAGTTGGCATTAAATTTGGTACCTTCAACATTGAAAATTATCCTTATATAAGAATTCCCTCCATCTTGTTGGCTTGTAACACTCTTGATGGTGGCTAAATGAAATATGATTTTGATTCCTCTTCTACATCAAAGAGTTCATATCCTTGTTCTGACTCTTCTAAATTATCAGAATCATAATCACTAGCTTCCATATTCAAAAATTCCCAACCACCATCTTCAATAAATTTATCTGGATCATTATTAATAGTCTTCAAAATTGGTCACTAGTTCAAGTTCATTCTACTTTCATAATACTTTATATCCATGGAGTTTAGCCATTCCTTGATGCCATCAAGTGAAGATTGAGGAATGGCGTCAATGCGGAGTATATCCCACTTGAATTCTTTGAAAATTGGTGTAGCCACGATAGGAGGGTCCACAAAGAGAAAAATTTGGACCATGCATCAAGATTAGCACAATGAAAGCAACACAGAATATGGAGGAAAATGAAAATAGAAATATTCTCATTAACAACTATCTCAGTTACATTTATCTGGCAATATCTGGGCTTACAAATTTGGCTCACAGGCATGATCAAATATGCAACATTCTAGCATGCTCCTATATGTGAGTTGAATTCTTACAATTCGGATCAGTCTTAATCCTACTTAATCAACTACTGACTCTTAATCCCTACTCTAATGATCTATTACAAGCTTTATAGCATATCCACAATTCTAGAAACATTTGCATCAGCCAAAGATCATCACATTCTCCAAGGGAAGAAAATGTAACATGCGCATGAATAGGTCAGCCACAAATTTGAATTACTCTTCAATAGGTGTGTAAGATGAAGTGTGGACCTATAATGAAGGTCGGGGACACTC
This sequence comes from Sequoia sempervirens, assembly GCA_007258455.2. Lineage (NCBI taxonomy): Eukaryota > Viridiplantae > Streptophyta > Pinopsida > Cupressales > Cupressaceae > Sequoia > Sequoia sempervirens. The sequence continues at coordinate 61,533,033 of VDFB02072274.1, forward strand.
CTAGGAACAATTAAAATCCCACCGTTAAAATTCGCAAGTTGTGGGGATGATCTGCAACAATCAAACTGGCCGAAAAGTTTGAAATTATTCCAGTGCTGGTTCAAGAAACTTCCAAGGGTTCCGGAAGCAATAACTTGCTGGAAAAAGATCCAATCACACTCAAATCTTAGAACGAGGAAAATTAACATGTAGACGATGTACTCCAAGATCCACAAGGTCTGGTAAGAAAAGATGATGAATCCATCAATCATGAACTGAACAAGAACAAAACAAGAACATAAAACTGAAAGAAAATATTTTTGGTTGATGCAAGATTTCCAAGAACCAAGGATGCTCTTGCATCAAAAATAATAGCCATATCAAATTCCTTTTCCCCAAGTCATACTCTCTCAAGGTTAACAATCTCAATCTCACTAATAGTGATTACTAAGAAAGGTAATTCCACCAACTCTATCAAACAGTTTACCGTAGGAACAATAAAAGTAGAGGCTTTGAAAGGAACTCCATGAAAACCAAGCTCTCTAAATGGTATATCAAACTCTAGTTCAAAATATTTTAGATGAGGCTTCTCCCATAGCTCTCTTACTCACTTGAAAAATACTTGAAACTCTATATTGATTTTATTTTTCCTATCCCTCTCTTGTTGTTCTTCCTCAATTTCATTAGGATCATACATTAATCTTCTTTCCCCTCCTAAATTTTGGACCACATCCATTACCTCCACATAAAACTGGACATCTTTGGTCTTCTTGGTTCTTGCGCTATGATATGGTTATGCAAATGAAAATGAAGCAAAGTCATCATCTCCTTCTCCATTGGCTGGAAGAATGCATGCTTAATGTTTTGATACATGATATCAACTCTCTCTTCTGCTCTTATGGTGTAATACTGATATCCATTATGGTGGGCCTCAAGAGTTCAAGTCAGGTTTCTTCTTCTTCCACCAAATGCTAGCATGATCCACAAGTCTGCCAGCCTAATTGGCTTTGTTTTTTAAAGTTGAAGTTTCTCTTGAGTCACCAATATTAGCTGTAAATTTTTTGAAATTTTATTATTGTATGTGAACTTTGATATGATGTAATATGATTATGGTTTGGTCTCATATGTTGTAATATTAGATATATAACAGAAAAGTAAATTATTGCATGAAATAAATAATAAATTTTCATTCTAAATGTTTTCTTTTTGTAGAACATGGGTCTTCCAGAAGATCAAAATGATCCTCAACATGATATAGATCCACAAAATATTGGTTATGTCGGTATAGATCACATGGCAGAGGATGATGATGATGTAGATATGGAAGACACTGAGGTCAATAAAAATGATCATGACAACGGCGACGATGATGATGATGATCACGATGGTGATGATGATGATGAGATAGTTGGTGGTAGTAACCAGTGACATTCATGATCATGTAGATTGCATCATGGATCATTGTTGATATATTGTTATGATGACTCTTTTCATGGTTACTATCATATGTATCATTTTCATAGCCTACAGTACTATATTATTGAGTTCTATCATATCGAAATGTATCATTTTCACTATATCATTTGGACACATGTCATCTTGACTTGTATTAGTTTGAGTTACATAATTTATCAATTTTATTTATATCATTTGTACATGTATCATTTTCACTTATGTCGACTGTTGGACATGTATCATTTTGACATGTTTTTGATGTACTAGCATATTTGAATTTCACTTGTTTTAGTTATATATGATGATGATCTTATCAGTATTGACTTGTCAATTTATATATATTAAAAGTGGTCAATGATTTTTGGATGAATATTTATTACGTATGATGATTTTAATTTACTACTCAAGATGGATGTTGTCGAATTCAATTAAATTATAGATATTTGACTCACTTTTTTTAATTATAGATGATGATAATGTTACAATAATAGTTCAAGCGGTGATGAAAGGTAAAATTAATGCTTGGCACCTCCAGAACGTAATTGAAAGTTTTGTGGTGAGCCACATTAAAAGAGGTGGTAATGTGGAAGCAGATGTCTTATCTAAATGGGCTTTAAATTTTGGTGAAATGGGGGAATTTAGGTTGGAGGATTTTAGAGGTGTTAAGTTAGTGGACTTAGGTGAAAACACAAGAGAGGAAAACACCTTAAATGAACAAGGTGGTGAAGCGAGTGGATTAGGTTTGACATGATGAGCAAAGGTAGGGGTGGCGGGAGGTGGTGAAGTAGTACTTCATTAATAGAAAGTGTGGGCAATCCAAGATGGTGTTAAATGCAAGCCCTTGATTAAGATGTGTTGATTGCATTTGGAAAGGGTTGAGAAAAACTCTACAACAAAATTTGGTGGTGGCGGAATTGGTTGTCAGGAGAAATGGAAGCCAATTTCATCTTCTGATCACAAAGATCTTTGGGCCCGTTTTGTGGAGAGGCATCTAGAAAATGACTGGAGGGTCTTTTCCTTGTTGACTACAAGTGGCTAGTGCAGTGTGCAAAAATTATTTGTGGCAGGGATTTTGGCTCTCTGAAACACAAATATCAAACCAACATGGAAGTTTACTCCTTAATTGCGGCGTGGGGTGGTGAGGATGGTGATGCATAAAATTATGCATGAAGATTTTTTGGTAGGCATGGAGTCCATTCTCGAATGAGAAATTTCGGGTGTAGGTTTAGATTATTCTGAAGGACTGGTAGATGATGAAATTGAGGAGCTCTATGGGAAACTGGGGCTCAAACCCTTTATTCATTGGCTCGAAGGAAAATATAAAGCTTGTTGTCGTGAGGAAGTGCGTTTGGGATGGAAAGCACTCAAACTCTTCATCGAACTCAATGAGGTTGATAAATTTTTGGCACAAGCAAAGGCGGAGATGCAGGGATTGGAAGCGAAAAGGAAGTGCCAGAAGAAGTCAGGGAAACGGGGGAAGAAAAATCCTCTGAAGGAGACAGCCAAGCGTCTGTTGGATCCGGGTGGATCTCGTTAAGACTGGTCGTGTTTTTCTATGTCTTATTTTGAATTCTCCCTTCTCTTTTGTTGTATTAAAGCATGTAACTCTGAACACTATTAATGGTGATTATTTTTTGTAAGGATTTTACTGGTAAATAGTTACAAGGGTTACTTAATGTTTTACTCTAAACATTAAGGTGCCTCTGGTTTTTGTCATTTGTTGTGGAATTTTGGTGGGTAATGACATTGAACAATAGATGTACTTTTTTTATCTTTACAAGCAATACAAAAATTTTGTGTTACCAATCCAAAAATAATAATTATTTTGTTATTTAATCATATGAGCTAAATAATTAAATTACTATCTATAATCATATGAGTTATTTAAGAGGCACGATATATTTAATTAATTAAATTGAAATAAAACATATTAAATCAATAAATGGAAGCAAAATAATAAGCATTTTTAGAAGCAAAAAAGGAAACAACAATGGAAACCAAACTAGAAGCAAAACTAGAAGCAAACCTGGAAGCAAAAATGGAAGCAAAACTAGAAGCAAAACTTGGAAGCAAAACTGGAAGCAAAATTGGAAGCAAACTTGGAAGCAAAATTGGAAGCAAAACCGGAAGCAAACCTAGAAGCAAACCTAGAAGAAAAATTGGAAGCAAAACTTGAAGCAAACTTGGAAGCAAACCTAGAAGCAAAATTGGAAGCAAACATGGAAGCAAAACTGGAAGCAAAACTGGAAGCGAAACTGGAAGCAAAATCGGAAGCAAAAGTGGAAGCAAAACCAGAAGCAAAAGTGGAAGCAAACCTAGAAGCAAACCTAGAAGCAAAATTGGAGGAAAAACTAGAAGCAAACCTAGAGGCAAAACTGGAAGCAAAATTGGAAGCAAAATCGGAAGCAAAATTAGAAGCAAAAATGGGAGTAGACATAGAAGCAAAACCGGAAGCCAAATTGGGCGCTATTTCTGATGCTATTTCCTAGCACTATTTTAGGCACTAACTAGGGTGATATTTTCGGTGCTATTTTTGGTGCTATTCTAGGCGCTAACAGAGGCTATGATTTTCTAGCGCCAACTCTGGCGCTAACCACGGCGCCGACTCTGGCACAAAGTTTGGCGAAAAAGTCAGTGCAAACATCGGTGCCGAGATGGTCATGCTTGTTTGCACTAAGTTTAGTGCCAGCCAAGTCGCCTGATTAGTGAACTAAAATACACTAAAATTCGGTGCTATTTTAGGGGCTATTTTCCTATTCTGTTGTAGTGGTTCCCAACTCATGGCATCCCATGATAACACACTCATTGTGGACCTTGGGTTGTCTCAAGCTACTACTCCTAGTGTTGACAATAGTGCATTAGGCATGGATCCCACCTTTAGCAATGCCTTGCCTTCTCATAACATGCAAGTTGACACACAAAATGATCACGTTCCACAAGAAAAAATATTAACATTCATGAGGATCTAGCACATTTGCAACAAAACATGTGTCTTGAAAACATTTCAACCACCGCAATTCCTACTATAGACAAAATCCATCGTCTACTTGAATGTAACGAAGGGTTAGACATTATGAAACAAATTGTTGAGATATACCATAAACACATTCCCTCTACCTCTAGTACATCTCAACCAACAAACACTTTGGTTAGCCATGGAGGACCTTATATTCCTCCCCCTTCAACTGTAGCATCCATACCTACCTATACCACTCCCCAAGTAACAACCACAATTCAATAGGTTAGCAATGTGATTCGTTCCTCGACTATTCCTACTAGTATTCCTAATTCTTTTGTGGCATCAAATTTTTTCTACTCTTAAACCATACCACCTATTATCATTCCATTCACTTGCCCTACCACTACATATACTCCATCACCACTATCTCTTCCACCTCATGTCACTTACACTGACTCTCTCATCTTGCAACTTTTCCAAACCATTTCCTCCATGTAACAACAAATATCCACAATAAGCCAAATTCAAAATGCTCCACCCACCTATTATGTCTGTAGTATCCCATTATCCTTAGAAATATTGAGAATACTAATGCCACAAGGAATTGAGATACCTATATTTGAGAAGTATGGAGGAAAGGGTGATCCTACTAATTATGTTAATGCTTACACAGCCTTATGCAGTGACTTTTTTATTGATGATAAACTGTTGGCCAAACTGTTTCCTAGGACCTTAAAGAACACTGCCTTGGAGTGGTTTTCAAACTTACCAAACAATTCAATTTTTTCATTCAATGAACTACTTGATTCCTTCATAAATCATTTTCAAGTGCACATGACTCCCAAAAATACATTGGCTGATCTAATGAGGTGTAAATAAAATGTGGCTGAAAAAGAAACCAATTTCATCTCACGTTATCAATCACTATATTCCCAAATCGATGTCAAGGTTCCTGATCCACATCTCCAAAAGATTTTTATTGAAAATTTACAAACTCACATCCAAGATAAATTGACCATGATGAAATTTCCCTCTTTCATGCATTTATGTACAACCCTTTGTGACTATCACAATTTGATTAGTAGTCGTAATGCCAAGTCCACTACTAACCGAACTGAAAAATTTGAACCTAGCACTTTAAACAATTCACAACCATTTTGAAAACCAAACAAAGGATTTTTAAAATTCAACCCCCCTCCTCAACAACCACCTCAACCCACCAACAACCAAGTAATAGTTGTTAAATCCACGATACATTTTACCTATGGAGATCCAAAGAGACAGTTTACACCTTTACCAGACACTCTTCAAAACACCATGACCTAGCTATTGCAGAAACAAATGATTACCTTACCTACTGTTAAACCATTAGATCCAAAAAAACCTTTGCCTCCAAACTTTCAACCCAATGCTTATTGCCATTATCATAGACAAAATGGACATGACATTGAACTGTGTAAGCATCTTAAACACATAGTGCAAGACCTCATTGATTGTGGCAATTTATTTGTTTCAAATATCAATGTTAAAGGCAATCCGTCTGTTGCCCCACCCAATCAAAATTTTCAATTTTTTACCAATTTGATTCCCAAACATACCATGTCATTCATCAAAGCTAGTGGAACTCAAAACGATGATGTGATGATTATTCATAAAACTATTGAACATTCGGATCCTATTCCACATACCACTTCTATTAATCATATGGATGATCTGGTAGGAGTGATCGATGTTATCCCTCGTAAGGGCCAACCTAAGAAAAATGTTGATATTACTTTCTCTTCTAAAGATATTCTCCCAAATCTTCTCGGTGGTCCTCTTTACATAGCCAAACGTATTTATGATAAGCCCACTAATGGGATACTCATAGATCCCGCATGTGGTGAGAATGTGATCACTGAGGAATTTTTGGTATTACATGATCTTTATCAATATATTCATAACAAACCATGAGCATGGATCAAAACACACAATGGTTTTATGTGCCCTACGATAGGATTGATCGTTCTTCCATTACATATAGGACCTAAGATAGTGGATGCAACATTTTTCATCATTCCACAATTAGATCAGTTTCGTTTATGGCTAGGCCATCCATGGCTTCGTTCAATGAAATTTGTTCCTTCAATCATACACAAATGTTTAAAGTTTCCACATGACAATGACATATTCACTATTCACCATAGTGGCTTTAACCCTTTGTCTTCTAAAGGAAACTTCTCCTTAGAATCCTTTTGGCCAGAGCCCATGGAACCCATAACACCTCACAAATATTTCTTTTTCATTGCTTATCAAAAGTTTAAAGTGAAGAAAATTGTCGAATTGTCCCTCTACAACCAATCCCCATCCACTTCCAACATCCCCATCCTTGATGAGACAATGCTTCAACCTGAACCTGAACCACCAACACCAAATCAACCAAAAATAAACACTTCACCTTCCTCATCCAAACATCCAAGAGATAATGAAACCAACCCCATCATGCCCCCTCACATAAAACACGTTTATAAAGAAAAAGAGAAAGTGATTGATACACCTCCTATGGTCCCTTATGTTCCTCCCCTTGAGGAAGAAAAAGAGCCTATGGTGGATCAACCTGCTCTTACACCTACACAACTTCAAAATAGAATCAAAAGAAACCATGGTGCTAGGGAGCATAGGCGTCGATGTCGTCTCCTTGCTCATGAATTACAAACTGAAAAAAAAAATAAAAAATAAAAAATAAAAAAAAATCAACCTCTGTCTTTAACAAAATCAATAAATAAATACCTCCTCCCCAATCACAACAAAATGATATGATACAACAACCACAACAATTGATACACCCTTCATTGGAACTTACCATCCATCCTCCCATCGTGATTAATTTGGATGATGATGATGATGAGATCTCTAAAATAGATGAAGAGGTGCATAATGATCTAAATACATTATTTTCCTCTTCCATGAGCTTAAATGACACATCTCCTACAACAAGTGTAGAACCTAGTAACTCCCCTAGTTCGGCACTTGCAATTTCCCCTTTGGATAGTCAACTGCCCTTGTAATACACTGAACATGATTGGGGGGTGGATGACTTGCTCATCGGCTGACTTGCATCTGCCTTACTAGTATTTTTCATTTTCTTTTCTTTTTCTTGTATGTGTGTATCGTGTTCCCATGTGACGTGATGTTGATGTTCTCTCTCTCTTTGTGCAATTCCTCTATTTTTACCTTCATTCTTCTATATGTCGTACTTTGCTTCTTTTTTCTTTTTCCTTTTGGGGATGATGCAAAGCATTGAGACACCCTATGTCTCTTCCATGTTGACCCAATCAGTCCCTTTACTTTTATTTTTCACTTTTGTTTTTTGTTTTCCTTTTGGGGATGACGCAAAGCATTGAGATACCCTATGTCTCTTCCATGTTGACCCAAACAGTCTTCCTTTCCTTTTCCTTTTTTGGTTTTTTTTGTGTTTTTCTTTTAGGGATAACACAAAGTGTTGAGATGCCCTATGTCTCTTCCATATTGACCCAATCAATCCCTTTAATTTTATTTTTTGCTTTTTTTTTGTGTTTTCTTTTTGGGGATGACGCAAAGCGTTGAGATGCCCTATGTCTCTTCCATGTTGACCCAAACAGCCTTCCTTTCTTTTTCTTTTTTAGCTTTTGTTTGTGTTTTCCTTTTGGGGATGATGCAAGGCATTGAGATTGCATGTCTCTCTCATATTGACCCAAAATATTTTTATTTTCTTTTTCCTTTTCATTTTCTTTTCGCTTGTGTTTTCCTTTTGGGGACGATGCAAAGCGTTGAGACTCCTATGTCTCTTCCATGTTGACCAAAAATAGACTTTTTTTTTTTTTAATTTCGCTCTCTTTGTGTCATTCTTCTAGTTCTATGTGTATTTGGGGAATGATGATAGTTTCGAGCTCTTTAATAAAAAACATTGCAGCAATGAACATACTGATGCCAAATCCATAGATCCCTTATGCACTTGGTGTGTTCCTTTTCCTTTGCATGATGCAGCCTTACTTGGAAACATATGACTTGGCATAAGGGCTTTCCAAGTTGGCTCTCATGTCTTGTTTATTTTTTCATATTGCTACTTTAAAGTAATTTCTCACAGAACGGAGTGTAGCAATTCCTTTAAAGTGGGGGCATACGTTGGCATTATTCATTTTGCATTTTTCTTTTTCTTGGTTCTTAGTGCAGCCTTGTTACTTTATATGATGCATTTGTCACTTTGTGGATGACATTGGGTGTGATGTCCTTCATAAGCGTGATCTATCATAGCATATTGCATTCCTCTTAGTGGCCTGATGGGATGCACTGCATCCCCTAAGTTGTGAATATTCTATTCTATTCTTTGATTGGTCCTCTCTTGGAGACATTAGACATAATGTTCCCTAAGTTAAGACCTCACATGAACTTAGTAAGACTCATTTTTAACATTTATTTTGCATGTTTCATTTTGTATCTACATGGCCACCTTGCATAACACAACATGCATGCATGTGGTGCCATTGCATTTGTTCATGAGTTCTAAGCATACAAATATTCTCTTGTCTCATGAAGAACGAAACAACATTATCCTTTGTGGTTCCTTATTAAAGTTATCAGGAAGTATAACTTTGATATGGTTGAGCGAGAAATCCCATTTCAAGGCATGACTTTTCCCCATAGCCAGCTTGTGGATTTTTCACCCCACGGACAACCAAAAGTTTTGTGGCCCCAAAGTGAGTATACTTGGGCTTTCTCACTTGGCAGACAACCATGATTTTTTTTTCCACAAAGTGAGTACACATTTCTTGTTCCAAACAAATAGCCTAGATCTAATCCACAATGAGTTGGATGTACAATCGAAGCTTTCTCTTCTTTCCTTCATTCTTTTTCATCACTTTCATGTGTGTTCCTTTGTGCTTATGATTTATTTTCCATGGGATCTTCATCATGAGGGCTTGATCATCCCTCTTGATTGTTGTTTTCCCATCTTACCAAGAATTAGTACATTTGGAACCTTCTTGAGATGCACTGCTCTACTTTAGTGTGAGTTTGAGGCAAGTTCATCCCCTCACTAAAGTGGGGGCTAACCGTGGACATAGAAAAATTAACCCTTTTAATTTTTCTTGTTTTGTACCTCCTTGCACTTATTTGGCTTGATTTCACCTCGATTTAATGTTGCAATGCGGCCTACATATTCACATTAGGTCTTGATTTTTTATGAATCATTAAGACTTTATGATGTCTTGTAAAGGTGTTGTGAAGTGTTGTAAGACATTTTCACACTTTTCTAGAATCTTCTTATCATAATTCATCTACATACCCTATTTTTATCACTTACCAAGTCTTATTCTAAAGTGTTGTAAAGTCTTGTAACAAACTTTCACAATTTTTTAGACTTTTCATCAACAAATATACCTTTATTATGCTTTATCTGGCCCCTTTATGCACTTACAGGCCTTAATTAAGTGTATTTTTAGTACAAACCTAAAAAATGGCATTAAAGACAATATAATTTTTGACACCCACTCAAATTCCTTGAGTGGGACCCATTCACCCAGGGTGGCGAATGAGTCCCTCTTGGCACAAAAATCAAAATAAATTCAAATTACTGGTGGGTTTTTATTCCTAAAGACCTAAGGTCAGCCTGTGTTGTATTTTTGGGAAATTAGGGCATAATTATGTATGAATACATGATTTTCTATTCATTTTAATCCCCATTCATCCTATTCTCCTAATAATTTCATACACTCATTCATTTAAGCATCATAGCATCATTTAATCAAGAAATTATCAAGCATCTTGGAGCAACCACTGACATATCTTCAGACTTCAACAATAAGGTTTTGGTGAGTTTTTGACATTTGCATGTTATTTTTTCATCATTCCTTTCTTATTTCATTTCATAATCAAGGGTTTGATTACCAAAGTGGGGTTTGACCAAGGCAACCCCCTATACTCTAACCCTTAACCCTTTTTCCCCTCTTTGCATGTGTGTTTGCGAGTCTTGTAGGCAGATTTTTCAAGGAGAAAGGTTTCAAAAAGTTGTTGAAAATTAATCTAAGTAATCAAAGTCAACATAACCCTAATTGGAGCTTGAAGACCCCTTTTCTGCTTGTTTTCTGCAAATTCAGATCTGGCAATCCAACAAGCAAAAACGTTTAGACCAGGACCCATAGAGTTGACCTTTAAATTTACAGTTTTTTGGAGGTAGACTGATTCGCCATCAATGGAAAATGAGTCCCATTGTCAGGCTAGAAAAAGAGTTTTTTGAAGTTTTGAGTTCTCGGCATCCTGAAAACTATTTTGACAGATTTTACCAAAACCTGGAATGATTCACCATCTTTGGTGAATGAGTTCCAGTGGGCATCAACATTGAATTTTGAAACATTCCACAACCTTCTCAGATCTTCTTTCAACTTCTATGTGAACCCCATTCAGTCTCATTCAATTTTGTTTTCATTTGTGCATGTTTCTAGTTCATGTTTGCATACAACATTGTGTTTTCAAACACTTCATATTTCCTACTTTGCATTCAATAATTGATCCATTTCATTAGTTTTCTTCATTTAGTTCATCTTATTTAGGCATATTTCACCCATATCACATTAATCATTAAAGGTATACATTGCATTTTGGCCCATATTTCCCCTTTTAGGTGAAAAACACTAGAAGGGGTAGAAAGACATTTGGGTGCCAAAATCTTTGTTTACAATAATGCAAATGAAATTCAACCATCAAACAAGTCATCCACCTCCCAATCTCAGTCAAGATAAGAAAAAGGTGAAAAAAATAGCTACGGGACAAGGACAAATGCATTACTAGGACAAGGCTAACAACTTCTTTGCCCCATTGAATGCAAGGCGAGAATGAGCCGAGATAGTTAATGGGAAAGGTCATGCAATAGTGAGAATGGAATATTCTACAACTATTGCATGTTAAGGAGTGGGAAAGTGTACTATGGGATTATGGGAGAGAAACTGGTGTCATCGAAGTGGTACTTACTCAGTATTTCCTTCAATGTTTGACACTCATCATTGCAGTGTCCAAGAACACGATGGTATTTACAATAGGGTAGGTTGGAATATTTAGGACGTATTACTAGCCTATTCATAGGTGGTAATATGATGAGACCTCTATTTAAAAGCATTTGCAGTTTCCTTTCACATTCAGGTGGTGGATGGAGAGGAAACTTTAGTTTTTTCAACTTGTAAGGTTGTTTGTGTTTACTAGATTCACCCTTTTCATGAATTGAAGGAGGAAGAGGACCCATGGGGATCCTTGTATCCTTATGATTTTTATTAGTCATGGGTTGTTAAGGAGGAAGAAGGATTTTCAAGTTAGGGGGAAATTCAAAGATCACCAAGCCATCATTAGGAAGCCTGAGATTCTCTCTAGGAGGCTTATGGTCATGAGGGGGATCGTGATAGCCTATCCCCTTTGTGTTTTCTTCAATTTTTACTTGCTCAAAAAGTTGATGGATTTCATGTTTAGTTGTTATGCCACATCCTTGCTTGCTTAAGATGGTAAAACCTTTGCCATAAGTTTCTTGAAGGTTGATTGGAGTACTAGTGACTTTGTTATCATAGAATAGTTGAGGAGTTGGTTGTGTAGAAGAACTAGGTCCACCTGAGGGAGGGAACTTAGGTCCATTTTTTTTCAACATGTAAATACCCACACATATCAGGAGGTGATACAATAGGAAGGTTTGATTATTTCATGGATGGATAAAAGGATGCATTGGCTTTGAGGTCATCAAGGAATTCATTTAAGAACTTATTCATGTTGTCATCATCTTCTCCAATGATGTCAACATCACGAGGAGGACATTCATGAGGAGTTGAAGGAGCATGGGGAAGCTCAAGGTCATTAGGATCAGTTCCAAAGGCACAATTTGACATGTCCACTAAATATTTTAATGACATCCAAAACTTATTAAAGAAAAAATCCATGATGCAAATGAATGAAAGCAAACTAAATGCAAGAAATGGAATAAAACAGCTAATCTAGAAAGAGGAACAAAGATGCAATAACAGAAAATAGGGATGCAGAAAATTTTCTGAAAATGAACAAAATTACAGTGCAAAATGTGCAACTAGACTAATTCGCCCAGGGTGGCGAATGAGTCCAGGGATGAATTTTTAAAAAAAAAATCAAAAAATTTAAGATGAATTTTATGCTTATCAGATTGTTTGATGCAAAAGTATGATGCAGATGCAAAATTTTAGTGTTTTTAAATGCAATAATGAAATCTAAATGATCTTTTCACTAATGCAATTTTGAAAACCCTAGGATGCAAAACAATGAAAAACATAATGCAATGTTGATGCAAGCTAGCCCTAAGATGTAAATACACTTGAAATCAGAAGTAAAAATGTTCTAAAGACGAGTTCACCAAAATGTAAACACGGGTTTTGGTACCCTAATGTTCTCTTTCACTTCTAGGGTGTTTCACCTAAAAGGAAAGGAATAGGGTAAAAATCGGCTATGTTCACACTCAAGATTAAACTAAAACAAATGAAATATGCTTAGATGAGATGATCTAAATGCAAAGGACTAATAAATAGATTGATTTGGTATGCAAAACTAAGAAATGCAAAGTATTTGAAAACACGTTGTGATGTGCAAAAAGAACTAAAAATATAAACAAATAATAACAGAACTTAATGAAACTGAATGAGGTGCACCTGGAGATTGAAAGCTAATGTGGAGAGGTTCTGGAATGTTACAAAGTTTACTCTTGAAGCCCATTGGGACTCATTCACCATAGATGGAAAATTAGTCTTGTTTTTGGTGAAAACTGTCAAAACAGGTTTTGGGATACCAGGAACATAAAACTTCATAAAACACTTTTTCCAACCTGATAGTGGGACTCATTCTCCATAGATGGAAAATTAGTCTACCTGTAGATTTCTGAAAATTCAAGGGTCTGTTGGCTTTCAGTTGTTTATTGTGATTGTTTGTCCTTGATGTCAAAACAGGCTTTGGTGATATTGATATTGACCATAGTTGATGTACATGGTCTCAGATTTTAGCTTTTGGTACATATTGATTGCCTTGGGTAAGACATGATACACAAATGGTCTACATTGTTGTGTTGGTTGTGGTTATGCATGTGTTGGTTGGTTTACACATTCAATGATATCTTCAGTGGTTTGTTTAGTTGTATTTATAATGATCTCAATTCAGTTTGGATACTCTTGCATTATTCAGTTTGTGTTACTTTGGTTGGACTAATTCAGTACTTTTTGGACAGTGCTTTGGATACCTTCAGTTTTTTTTTGCAGTACTGATCATGTTGGATTCATGTGCAGAGGATATATACATGGGGTTGATGATCAAGTGATATCATGATGTTCTGACACTCAAATTGGTTCAATGATATTGGTTGGTACTTACATTGGCATGTTTATTGTCAGTCTCTACTTGGTTTTGCTGAGACACATACAAGTGATAGCATTTCATTTCTTAGATTGAAGGTAATTTGGTAAGCTTTAGTTTTCATGAAGTCTTATATTGCAAATTCATTTTATTCAGATTTTACATGCTTGATTTACATGGTTGTATCATCCTTGATACACAGACAGTTTATCATGTTGCATTTATATTCATGGGTTATTCATATAACTTCATAAAGGCTTCACTTACATTTTATTAAGGTCACCTTGGCTCAAGGCATACTCTATAAAATTTTGGTTCTATACTTTCATTTTGGTTATCAATGTTATCAGGCCTTGATACCTTGGCATTATTAGTAAGATAAAGCCACACATGGCTTTGATGTGGCATTGCTAGTAATCGGGTTCTTCATATTTCAAATGAGATACTGTTTGTATTATATATCACTTAGTGTATTTTGATCTACGTGGGCTTACCATATTTTATATAGTTCATATGAACTTTTATTTGTATTGGGTTTGATAGATAGTCAACATTGATTATCACTTTGGCACTATATTTATTTGTGTCGACTTAGCATAAAGTATATGATACTTTATCTTGGACAGTCGAAGGCAAAGAATAAATTTGTAGTGTTCATGTCACACGTGGAAAATAATAAACATGTGGATAGCGTGACTTAGAAATTGAGTTGGTAATGTTAATGAATGATAGCGTCGGTCAGATACGAAGGACGATTGCTGAAAGCATCATCGTCTTTCATACTTGCTTCGAATCTATCTTCATTTGAAATATCTCTAGAGATCATTTCTATCGAACTGTTGAGCATTCATCCGAATTATATTTGATGTTATATTGAATCAAAATTTATACTATCATCCGCCACTTAGTATATATGTTATACTAATCGCTTTTGTTAATCTGTGTATATCTCAACTCGTGCTTTAGAGAAACACGTCCCATGAGTGGACGTGTCTCCACTTGTGGAGACACGTCCTCTCATGAGACATGTCTCTTAGAGACAAGGTATTATCACATATTTATGGCGGAACATTTCTAGATATGCAAACATAGAAATCTGATAATGTTCTACATTCAACGCATTAAAATTTAATAAATCTAGAAGTCAAAATTTTGTGTCTCTTTGGAAGTCAAAAATCTGTGTCTGAGTATTGTAGAGTTTTGAGTCTAATATCACTGGTAGAACCCTAAATCTCTCTTCTTGCCATTAGATTTGTATTCATTTACATGGTATCAGAGCCAAGTTGTGCAATTCCTATACAAATCTAATATCAGTTTGCTCCTGGAAATTCGCATTTTCTAAAATCGAATTCAATCACATTCTTCACAATGTCAAGCATGATCAGATTTGAAGATCGCCTTGCAGGAGCAGAAAATTTCACATCATGGAAATTTAGAATCATGATGATCCTTAAGGAACATAAGGTAGACTCACTTGTAAGAGAAAATTTGGAACAACCCAAGTCTGAACCTGAGAGAACTCATTGGGTAGAAAACAATGAAAAGGCCACGAAAATACTTGTAGATGCAGTTAGGGATCACATAGTGCCTATCCTAGTTAAACATGAATCTGCCTACCTCATGTTCAAATCTCTTGAGAGTACCTATGAGATCAACAACACCTATAGGACTCTTGCTTTGAAAAGGAAAATCAACAATGTTCAGATAAACAAAGGAGAGTCCATTAATGCATACTTCATGAGGATTACTAAACTGAGAGATCAATTATCCACCATTGGATATCAGATTGACAGCAAAGAGTTAGCTCTAATTGTTCTAGGAGGTCTTCCAAACTCTTGGGAGTCTTTTGTTCAAGGTATAAGTGCAAGATCTAAACTCCCTAAGTTTGATAGGCTAAGATCTGACTGTCTTCAAGAAGAATCCAGACTCTCTTCTAAAGAGAATAAACAAAAGAAAATAGATGAAGACATTCTTGCACTCAACTCAACATCTAATAAATAGAGTAAGAAAAAATCCTTCAAGAAGGGGTCTTTCAAAAGAAAGAGAAATTCCAATGGAAAGGGTCCTCATAAGAAGAAAGATATTTCTCAAGTACAATGCTTTAGATGTGATCAATATGGTCACTATGCATTGAAGTGCCCTGATAGGACTAAACAACAAACTTCCTTTGCTAAAGTAGGAAAGTCAAATTCAGATCATGAACCTGAGAACTTTGTGTTCCATTCAGCCCTTTCTAGTCAAGTATCCGAACTCACTCTCAACTGGGTGATTGACAGTGGTGCTTCTAGACATATCACAGGATTCAGAGAACACTTAGATACTTTGACCGAAAGGTTTGATGAAGAAGTAACCATCGGGGATGATTCAGCACACCCTGTAAGAGGGGTTGGAACTTGTTCTATCAAGTTGAAATCTGGGCTTTCTCTTCAACTCTCTGAAGTCTTGTTTGTACCTGGAATAAAGAGGAATCTTATATCCATCTCTGCCCTTGAAGACAATGGTTATAGAGTTACCTTTATAGATGGAAAAGTTCTTGCTTGGCCTAAAAACTCATCTATCAAGAAAGCCCTCACCATAGGTGTAAGACAAGGGTACCTTTATAAACTATGCACTGAAGTTAATCAAGCCCTTACCCTTGACACCTTTGATTCAAATGAGATTTGGCATAGAAGATTAGGTCACCTTCATTTCCGTGCCCTACCTTCTGTGGAAAAACTTGTAACAGGCTTACCTAAGTTAAAACCATCTCATGAAGGAACTTGCAAAGGTTGTGCCTTAGGGAAGAATTCAAAGGGATCCTTTCCCTCTAGTTTGAGCAAAACTCTTAATGTGTTAGAATTGGTTCACTCAGACTTATGTGGACCCATGTCTGTACCCTCTAAAGCAGGATTTCTTTACTATGTCATATTTGTAGATGACTTCTCTAGGAAAACCTGGATCTATTTCCTTAAGTGTAAAGAATCATTAGAAATCCTCAAAAGGTTCAAAGAGTTCAAAGCCCTCTCTGAAAATTTCTCCGGAAAGAATATAAAAATCTTAAGAACAGACAATGGGAAAGAATACACCTCTGAGATTTTTAAGGAATTTTGCCTAGAAGCTGGAATTAAGAGGGAGTTCACAGTTGCCTACAATCCTCAGCAAAATGGGGTTGCTGAAAGGAAAAACAGAACCATTGTAGAAGCTGCTAAAGCAATGCTACTTGACCAAAACATTGATACTTCTTTTTGGGCAGAAGCATCTAGGACTGCTGTCTATATTCAAAATAGATGTCCTCATTCACATCTTGATAACAAAACTCCTGAAGAAGCCTTTACCGGTGTGAAACCTGACATCAGTCATTTTAAGATCTTTGGCTGTCCTGTCTATATTCATGTACCTAAAGAGAAGAGATCCAAACTAGAACCTTCCGGAAAGAAGGGGGTGTTTATGGGTTATAGTGAAAATTCCAAAGCATACAGGATTTACATTCCCGGGCAGAATCAAATTGAGTTGAGTCGAGATGTCATCTTTGAAGAAGACATTGCATTCAAAAGGGCAAGAAGCTCCTCTGAGTTAGAAACCCTTTCTCCTAGAGTACCTGAGGTGGAACCTGATTCTGAAATTCAGAGGGAGCATTCTGAGGAAATGTCACTCGAACCTCCATCAAGTGAGAATCCAAATGATAATAAGAGACCACTTTGGGCCAGGAAGATGCTCAAAGAAGCTGAGGTTCATGCAGCACCCAAAGGAACGTTCAGGGAGAGTAAAAGACCCAAACGTTTCTCTGGCTATGTTGCTCTAATAAACAACATCTTAAACTCAGAACCTGACAGTGTTTCAGAAGCTCTTCAACATCAAGCATGGAAAGATGCAATGACGGAGGAATATCAGTCCATTCTAAAGAATGATGTATGGGATGTAGTGCCTAGACCAAAAGGGAAATCTGTTGTCTCTTCCAAATGGCTCTTTAAAATCAAGCATGCTGCTGATGGCAGTATAGAAAAATATAAAGCACGTTTTGTGGCAAGAGGTTTTTCTCAAAAGGAAGGCATTGATTACGAAGAAACATTTGCACCTGTTGCCCGTTACACATCAGTGAGAGTAGTGATAGCCATTGCAGCAGCTAAAGGTTGGAAGATCCATCAAATGGATGTGAAAACTGCCTTTCTGAATGGAACCATTGAAGAGGAAGTCTATCTGGAACAGCCTGAAGGTTTTGTGATATATAAACCTGACTCACATGTATGCAGACTGAAGAAAGCTCTTTATGGACTTAAACAGGCTCCCAGGGTCTGGTATGAAAGAATTGACAGCTATCTCTTGGGATTAGGATTTTCCAAGAATGAGGCCGACTCCAATCTCTACTTCAAGGTAATCAAAGGTGATATGCTAATAATTATTTTATATGTTGATGATCTGCTAATAACAGGAGAGGATCACCTCATTGCTCAAGGAAAGCAGGATCTAATCTCTAAATTTGACATGAAAGACTTGGGTATCCTACACTACTTCCTAGGTTTAGAAGTATGGCAGAAATCAGAAGGCATTATACTAAACCAAGGGAAGTATACTATAGACATTCTAAAAAGATTTGGAATGTTGGATTGTAGACCGATGTCTACACCTATGGAAACCAACCTTCACAAATTAAAAGAAGCAGCAGTAGAATCCAAGTGTGCAGATCCAACCCTTTATAGACAAATGATTTGATCCTTGATGTATATGGTTAACACCAGACCTGATATTTGCTATGCAGTGAATGTTCTCAGCCAGTTCATGTGTGAGCCAAAGGAAATTCACTTAATGGTTGTGAAACATATTTTGAGATATCTTCAAGGCACTATTGGATATGGTCTTCTTTACAAAAATGTTCAATTAGATCTTCATGGGTACTTTGATTCAGATTGGGCTGGAAGTGTAACCGATCGAAAAAGCACATCAGGATGTTGCTTCAGTTTAGGATCGGCTATGATCTCTTGGATTTGCAGAAAACAATCTTCAGTTGCACAGAGCTCAACAGAAGCTAAATACATTGCAGCCTCAATGGGAGCAAGAGAAGCATTTTGGCTTTGCAAATTGCTTGTGGGACTCTTTGGTGAGCCCTTGGATCCAACAATTATTCATTGTGACAATCAAAGTTGCATCAAACTCTCTGTAAATCCTGTCTTTCATGATAGATCGAAGCACATTGAGATCCCCTATCATTATGTAAGAGATATGGTGGAAAAGAGAGTAATTCAGTTGGAGTATATTAGTACAAATGATCAAACTGCGGACATTCTCACCAAGCCTCTCTCCCGAATCAAGTTGGAACACTTCAGGAAGAAACTTGGTATGGTTGAAATGTAATTTGTTATTTATGTTTGAAATACAAATTGTTTATAAATTGTACTAATATATAAAGATGTTTAATGTGTAAACTCTTTTGTCATGTGTGTGACTCCATGACTTTATGGGCCTACTTTTCTTGTATGCATTATTGAAAGGTGACGATCTTTCTAATAATGTACACTTGTAATTGACATTGTAAAGTGACGACTCTACAATGATCAAACTATCATGGTAGATATCATGTGACTTGATATTATGGACATGTCATGATAGTGTCTCTTATTGATATCATGGGACTTGATATCATTTATAGATCATTATGATCATTAAGAGATAATCATGGTGGATACTTATATCCATGGATATGCCATGAATTATGGTAGACATCATGTGACTTGATGTCAGTGCACATACCATAATAAAGATATGATATGAAGAATGTCATGTGACTTGACAATATTGAGGAATCATACCATGTCTTAGATATCACGTGTTAAGGTGATATCTCTAGTTATTTGATTTGAAATATCTTCCCTAGCTAAGAGGGAGTGTTAATGAATGATAGCGTCGGTCAGATATGAAGGACGATTGCTTAAAGCATCATCGTCTTTCATACTTGCTTCAAATCTATCTTCATTTGAAATATCTCTAGAGATCATTTCTATCGAACTGTTGAGCATTCATCCGAATTATATTTGATGTTATATTGAATCAGAATTTATACTATCATCCGCCACTTAGTATATATGTTATACTAATCGCTTTTGTTAATCTGTGTATATCTCAACTCGTGCTTTAGAGAAACACGTCCCATGAGTGGACGTGTCTCCACTTGTGGAGACACATCCTCTCATGAGACGTGTCTCTTAGAGACAAGGTATTATCACATATTTATGGCGGAACATTTCTAGATATGCAAACATAGAAATCTGATAATGTTCTGCATTCAGCGCATTAAAATTTAATAAATCTGGAAGTCGAAATTTTGTGTCTCTTTGGAAGTCAAAAATTTGTGTCTGAGTATTGTAGAGTTCTGAGTCTGATATCACTGGTAGAACCCTAAATCTCTCTTCTTGCCATTAGATTTGTATTCATTTACAGGTAATTATGTTGTTGATGGTTTTAAACATGCACACGAACTTCAAATGATATGGAATATCATTGCATTCGGATTTGACATCATTATACACTTGAGTTTAGTATTCAATGGAGTGAAGGAATAGGGAAAAATGAGTTTATAGTGATAGTTATTGAATCTTTAGTGATGGTTTTTTGCTCGAGCTAACAGTATGATGGGCAGTGTAGAAAGAAGAATAGTTGACTTGAAGCTGAAAGCAAAAGTAAAGAAGGAATATTTTGTGAGATTTGTTTTCAGTTTTTGGCCACCATATTAAGGTAATATTTGCACAATCTTTTGGTTCTTCGAAGTAAATGTTGATAAGTTTTTCCTTCATCGAAAACGAAAAGGTAAAATAATTTCAATTGCATTTGTTTCTGATTCAGTTACTTCAAAATGAGAATAGACAGTTTTTGTTCAAATGCATTTTCCATTTTTGATAAACCCTAGTTAACTCAAGGGTTTCAAAATTTTGGAATAAAGGGTTTGCAAAATGTGAATAAAATTTTAATATTCCAGTCTATAAAAGCATGGTATTTTCAGCCATTACAGAGTGACACGGGTTGGAATGAAATAACTAATTTTTTATGAAAAATAATAAGGGTTTCTGACAGAAATATTCTTGTATTCAAAAGAGATAGATGAGAGCTTAAATTGTTTGATTTCTCTAGTTCAAAAACAGAGATAGCATTCAGAATTTCAATGTGATTATCTTGGTACTGTCATATTCAGTACAGATTATAATGGGCATTATTGTATATCTTTTATATGTACTATGTTGAGATTTTGCAATTGCAAAAATAATGCAATTATAAGGTCATGACAGTTTACATGGTTATTGAGAAACTTTGTAAAGGAGTTGGTGCTCCTACTGAAGTTAGTGCATCAAAATTTCAATGGAGTTGGTGCTCCTAAACTATAAAGAGTTGGTGTTCTTGTAATAATGGATTTGGTGCTCTTGATTGAGTTGGTGCTCTAATAATAAAAGGAATTATTTGAGTGGTTTTTTTATACCCCAAGAGGGTTTTTCCACTCAGGAAAATAATGTGTTATGTGGTGAAATCTGTGCATTTGTGTTTCAGCTCATGTGCTTAAGTGTTAATTTTTTCTTTCTATCATCTGTCATTAAAATTCATGCAATGCTTTGATACTTGACTAAAAAGTTCATTATGCTATAAAAGTGTTCATGAAGTCTTGTGAAAATAAAGCATTAAAAGGAGTTGTTCAGTCAAATTTACATGAACAATTAATAACATGCTTTGACACTGTCTTTTTTCCAATCTGTCATTATGCTAAAAAGCTCTTTGATATGTTAGAGTACACTTTGTAAATTAAGTGGATTCACTTTGATGTTTTTCAAGTTCATCATTTATAGCTGCATTTCAAGTTTATAAAGTTAAATTTGCACATTACTCTGATTCGCCCCCCCCCCCCCTCTCAGGGTAATTCATCTTCCAATAGGGTCAACTTTGTGGGACTTGATTTGCACTTTTTTTCCTAACAGGTTGCCAGATCCAAATCTGGAAAATCTGATAGGAAAGTGTTCTCCAAGCTTCAAATAGGGTTTTGTTGACTTTGAATGATCTTCAACAATTTGATGACACTTTTAAGACCTATCTCTTTGACAAATCTACATACAAGTTATGCAAAACACACATGCAAAGAGGGGGAAAAGTGTTAAGGGTTAGAGTGTAGGGGTTTGCCTTGGTCAAACCCTTAAAAATAAAATAAAATAAAATAAAGAGAGAATGATGAAAAAATAACATGCAATGTCATAAACTCACCAAGCCCTTGATGTTGAAGTCTAAAGATATGTTGCTCCAAGATGCTTGAATGCTTAATTGAATGATTAAGGATGTCAGAATGCTTGAATGCTATGATGGATTGAATGCATGAATGAATACTTGAATGAATGGGGGGGGCTAAAATGAATATAAAATTATATATTTATACACAATTATACCCTAATTTCCTAAAAATACATCACAGGCTGACCTTAGGTCTTCAGAAATAAATACCCGCTAGTAATTTGAATTTATTTTTATTTTTGTGCCAAGAGGGACTCATTCACCCCTAATGGTGAATGGGTCCCACTCAAGGCATGTGAATGGGTGTCGGGAATTAAGTTGTCTTAAATGATGTTTGTCAGGTTTATATTTTAAAATATGCTTAATTAAGGCATGTAAGTGCATTAAGGGGACAAATAAAGTATACAAAAGGTGTATTTATTGATGACAAGCCTAGAAAAGCGTGAAATTTTGTTACAAGACTTTACAACACTTTAAAATAAGACTTGGTAAGTGATAAAAAGGAGGTATGTAGGTGAATTACAATAAGAAGATTCTAGAAAATTGTGAAAATGTGTTACAACACTTTTACAAGACATCATAAAGTCTTAATGATTCATAACGATTCAAGACCTAATGTGAATGTGTGGGCCACATTGCAACAAATCAAGGTAAAATCAAGCCATTTAAGCACAAGGAGGGACAAAACAAGAAAAAATAAAAGGGTTACTTTTTCCGTGTCCACACACATGTATATTGAATATATTGGTATTATGAAAATAATGTGATTAATCTCTTCCACCAAATTACTTATGTATATAGTGCACCAATCCTATCTCAAATAGTTTTCAAAAATAGAATGATCGAAGAAATCATACCATAAATGTTTAGCTTCTCTAATTCTATATGTAATTGTAATTGTACATTTGATGATTGTAGTTCCTATTTTCTTTATAGATGGCGACCTCCAACCCAAAAAATATACAATCTCGTAAAAGAAGTCATAACTACTATATTCAACATAAAGAAGAAATCAACATTCGCCGTCATATGCAATGTATAGGAAAACGGACAATACAATCCAACACACCAACCTTCTTTAATTCAAACCAATAAAACATTGAACCATGTGAAAGTACACCTCAAACTAAACACCTTTTTGATTGAGGTTTTTCAATGTGTTCACACCAAACAATGCACACTCTTCAAAATTAGTCCACAAGCTTGCCACATACCGAAAAAAAACTTTATAGAGGCTTCTAAACGATTTCGTTCAAGATTAGATAAACTATCAAACTTTCCAACAATTTGCCATGAATGCTACCCAAGAATGCACACCAACTCAACACAAAGTGGTCCAGTTTGTTTTAGATGCTTTCATGAGAAAGGAAGACATTGTTTCTCATCAACTAATTTTATGGACCCAAGAGTATGATCTGAAAAACTCTAGAGTGTGCTTACTCAACTAAGTTCTTCATTTATCAGATTTGAAATTAGTTGCTTAACTTACTCAATTCCAAATCCATGCCAAGATCTTTAATTAATGGTTTGAATCCAATATACAAACTCAATCCATCAATTTACTAAGCCCATTGATTAATCGATTTGCAAAATTAAAATATAAGCCATCATCAAGAAAAAACCAAAAGATCAGAGACACATTTGATTACGGAGTTCACCTCTCAAGGCTACATCTCTGGATCCACTCAATAAGTGTGATCAATTGACATTAATGTTGCCACCTGCAAATTTCTTACAACATTTGGTCTTCTAACTGCATATACAAAGCTGCCACTGCCAGGAAGTTTCAAGCCCTACAAGCACTTCCTGAACCCACATTGAACAAGTGCTTCCAACAATAACAACAAAGTATTCCTAGTTCTTGCAACATTAACTGAATGCGAACTAGCTACTAAGGTATCTTGCCTCAATTACAAATCATACTGAACATAATTCATACGATATTGAACTCACCATTCCATAATATAGTCATGTATCTAAAACACTCTAGTTATACCTGGCACTAGATTCACAAATGCAGTAATCTTTTGTAACCTTGCAAGAGAGAAGTCTTCAAACTGGATCTCAAACAATACTCCTTCAAGCACAGCCTTCTGACATCGTTTGTACAAAGTTTTGAAATCCCAATCCTTCTCTCAGGTTGCTCTACAAAATTCTATCACTTGGATGCCTTCACTTGGACTCTAGATCCTGAATGATCAACTCAAAAGCATACTCTAAATGCTTGGATCTAAAAGAATTGGATGCTTGATTCTTGGATGTCATGCCTTTGCATTCTCATCCCCTTTTATACAAAAATCTGCCCATTATGGTTAAAAACCATAAAATTTGGCCACTTCCCCTTTAAGGCTAGGATTTAACCAACCCCCCTTATTTACAAATAAAATGATAACAATCCCCATTAAAAACCATTTTAATTTTTTTTTTAAGCCCTTATCATTTTTCATTCACGGGCTATATTGGTTTGGGTGTTTGTTTTTATTCATTAGATTATTTTTTCTTTTATTTAATAACCATTAAAGGTTATTTTAGTTATAAATTCGAGCTTATTCATTATTGTTTTAAAGGGGTTAATTTTTTAATTTTTAGGATATTTGGTTTTAATCCATTGCCTTTAAATCCCACCAAATCTGTTTGGGATCCCGCAAAATCCGATCCCACCAAATCCGCTTGGAATCCCACAAAATGGATTTTGTGAAATAAAATAAACCTCCACCACTTTATTTCTTAAAAATAAAGCATGGTGTAGTGGTGGTACGTGAATTTAGTGAGGGGGATCCACATTTTTTCCACATCACCTGTACTTGTCATGTCAGCATCCAGTCAACCTTCAACTTTGATTGGCCATATCTTCATCGTACGAGCTCCATTTTATACGAAATGAGCAGCATTGGGATCATGGAAACAAGCTCTTCATTTTGATGCCACTTTTGATGAATTTCAAGATGATCAATTTTGCACCTAAAAATATTTACATGGTTGCAAGGTTTGACCAAACTTTGACTAGCCATAACCTTGGCGTACGAGCTCCTTTTTCGCCCATTCAAGTTGCATTAAGTCCAGTTTCTTGAGCACTTTGACATGGTGCTAATTTTAAGGGCAACTAGAACAACTGAATTTTTAGAGTTTTGAGATCCACTTGGATCAAAGTACAAATGTACGAGCTACAAACACTAACACAAGTCAAAGAAATGCTTATAGCACGGGTCAATCCGATAATACAAGTAACACATGCTCGTGGAGGCCAATACAAATATAGTAGGCACACAATCTGTTTCCCACAAGATATCAAAACCATGGAAAAATACCCACCGCATGAAATTGCAAACTTGGATGTGTTGGTGGTTCGAAGAACCAATACAAAAGATGACCATTATGACTGCTACGTAAGTAGGCATTGTGTGGGCTGCACTAAAATATAAAATCACATATGACCTGTACTACAAAGACGTTGAGGTGGATTTTGCATCTCTTAAAGAGCTCCCTGATGCAAATACAGACATTTCCAATATGCTTCATAATGCAATTGTTTCCAACGACGATATGGTTGCACCAAACAATGCATCAACATTTTACGCAGACCCAGTAGATAATGAATTCACTTGCTCCTCATCATTTAAGGCTAGGTTACCAAATAAACACCATGAACTAGAAATCATAAAAGAAACATTGCAAGTTAGAGATCAAAATGACACCATTATTGATTGGCCAACACTTGAGACCTCACTAGTTAATGAATACAATACTAAGGGCCTTTTAGACATATTTTTTCCTTCACTGTTTCCCAATGGTAGTGAACTACATTTACAACCTCACTATAGAAAATTTGAAATGCACGAATATGTGTTGCACCTAATGATGTTTCATGAAAATAGATTTGGAAGGCATCCAAGGTTTAGATATTTTTTCTTGAACATGTTGATGTGCCACCAAAGCCAAGGTGTTGCCTCCTTTTTTTTCAAGAAAAATGCTAAGGACTGCATACCAACCACCATAGGCAGTCTTCATCTCCATATACAACAGTTGCCTAACACTAAAATAGCCAAACAATTGATGCATTATGGATCATCCCTTAGAGGCACACAAGCATATTGGAATAAGTGTTGTGGTGAATTGTCAAACATGATCAACTAAATAGGCTCACTCACACTATTCTTCACATTAAGCGTTGTAGATACCAAATAGCTTGATTTACACCAACTATTTTCAAAGGGGGCAACGCCAACTTCAAGAAACAATAAACATCACATAGATAATATTGTTATGAACCCATAGACCACATCCTTATACTTGCATCAACGATTCACAATATTCCATGAAGAAGTCTTAGAGAAGCTTTACTGTGCAACAAACTATTGGTATAGATATCAGTGGAAACATCGAGGGTATGCACATGCACATGGCTTCCTTTGGCTTGAAGGTGCACCAAACATGGACAAACTTGACTAGAGAAATCATTCCTTGAAAAATATGTTAGTACCTGGAATCCTCAAAATCTAGGAGACAAGAAGAAGACATGACATCGATCTTTGCAAGACGATCCATGCTTATTAACAACACCTAATATATTCGCTACAAATACACTTTCTGACTAGGAAGAGTTACTCAATTTTGTCTAGAGACACACCAAATGTTCAAAATCAACTTGCCTTTGGAAGAAAGGAAACAACATGGAGTGTCGATATAGGGCACCCTGGACTAAATGTGCCACCTCTTCATTGTGTAGTGATGAAAATGCGAAAAAACATTTTCCCCTACACATAATGAGCATAGGTTGAATATACATAGTCTAGAGATGATTTCCATATGAAGAGCCAATATGGATTGTCAGCCTATGCTTTCAAAAACACTTGTTCTAAAGTACATTGCAAAATATGCCGCGAAGGCAGAAAGAAAATATGAAAGTTTTTATTGATATGTTGACATGCATATGTCGAAAGCAAGCACCCTAATACAAAGCACTTGAGGCATACAGAAAATTCATGTCTGAGATTATTGTTGATCGTGATATAGGTGCACAAGAAACATGCCATATGTTGCAAAAGTTTCCCCTTGTTGTTTTCAATCGTGAATTTATGGTGCTTAATGTTGGGAAAAAAGTATTCAACCGAATTAGGACAAACCCAAACGAAAATACATTGTAGCAAAGCTACCTCCAATTATACAGACAACGTCATCCTCAAATGGAAACAGTAACACTACTTGAATCTACACGATCATTCTTGTTCTCTTCAAGTTGCAAATAGTACAAGTGGAAAGAAAGGAAACATAAGGCAATTATCAGTGTCTTCCCCCGATTTACTGCTATTCCAAAGGAGGATTCAAAACATTTTGAGACATTTTGTTGGAGCGAACTACTTCTTTACAAGTAGTTTTGTAACATTGTCGCAAACATCGGTATCAAGAAAGAAACAATTGTTGCAAATTGGAAGGAGATGAATAGACTTAAATATAATGTTTGGCATATTGATCATGTAATTGATGAAGAAATAAATCAAGAAGAGGTAGAGGAACTAGATAATCAAAACAATATAGAAAATACAGCACAATTGAATGAATGGGAATTCTTATCACAGTTGGTTCTTGGTACTAGTGGAAATCTGAATTCCCTTGATATGCTTGGAAGACGTGACTTTGACAATTGCAAAAATTGGAATGACCATACAATACCTCAAGCTTTACATGAAATTGCAAAGAATTTTGTAAGCACAAACAAGGTGAACCAACATGATGACCCAACACCATTTGAGCTTAACGACCTCCCATATCCACTCTCTCCCAAACAACAACTCACTCACACTTGTCTTGGACCATTATAGTGCTTTTCAATTCCAAAAACCCTTGCACATGATTATACAAGGAACAACAGGAACAGGGAAATACTATCTTATTCATTGCATTAAACACTCCCTTTCCAATTTAGTACAACAAGAACATATCCCACTCTGTGTTGTTGGTCCTACAAGAATCGCAACATTCAACACACATGCCTCAACTATACATTCAACCCTGAAGATTCCAGTCAAGGAAATGCAACCATTGAAGGGTCAATCATTTGCAATGTTCCAACAGAACATGAGACACGTAAAATACCTCCTAATTGATGAGATGAGCTTTATAGGCCCAAAATTACTCTTGAAAATTGATATTAGGCTACATGAGGCTTTCCCCCACCAACAACACTTGTGCTTCGGTGGAAGATCTATCATTCTTGTAGGCGAATTTGCACAACTGCCCCCTATTATGGAAAAACCTATATATTCCTCCCACACAAATGCAAAATCCTGATGGGAACAATTCACTATTATTCACACTAGAAAAAATATTTCGACAACATGGGGACACTCAAGCCCAAATTGACTTCCAAAGAACTCTACAAAACATTTGTAATGTAGAACCAAATGAACAAGATTGGGAGCTACTAATGAGTCGCACAAACACAATGCCATCAAATAATGAAAACAAGTCTTTTGACCTAGCAATGCACCTATTTGCGACCAATGACTTAGTTGGAACACACAACAAAAAAATGATACAATTGTTAAATCTTCCTCTTGCACTCAGTATTGCAATAAAAACAAACATAAAATCAAACATCGACAATGATGTTGACCAGCTACCCCATGAACTCCTGCTATGAAGAGGCCAATGCATCATGCTAACCACAAACCTATGGACTCAAGTAGGCCTTGTAAATGGTTCTATTGGAGAGGTTTTAGATATTGTATACACAGAAAGCTCTAAACCACCGGACTTACCATTATATGTAGTAGTAAAATTTGATACTTAAAATAGCCCACCTTGGACTGTACATGCTCCAACAACTATTCCAATATCACCTATATCTCTAGGTGCTTACAGGAATTTACCACTATGCATGGCATAGGAAATTACAATACATAAATCCCAAGGATTAACAATCAAAAAAGCAACTATTGATATAGGTAAAAAAGAAAGACAAGGATTGACTTTTACAGCTATATCTAGAGTTAAATCAATACACCGACTTAGGATTGAACCACCGTTTTCCTTCGATCAATAGTCAAGAATGAAGAACAATCCATACACAATTATCTAAAAAATGAAGAGCTTTGACTACGTTTTCTCCCTTTATGATGAGTACAGGTACACATACATAAACACGCCACTCTCTCAATAAACAATATTAGTTTAATTTTCTCTTTACCATATTCATATAATACATATTATTGTTTCTATATTAACACCATATTTTCAATCACATGCATATGGATGTTCCAGAATTGTATACTCCTGCAACGGTTGCTTCAATCTGAAGAATTTTTTCCAATGTATGCTAAAAACTTCTCACCAAAGTCTAGCAATGGTCATTTCCATGATCCAAATCCACTTCAAAATCAATAGAATTTTGAGCCAATTCCCATGCCTATTGAATAAATCGGAAAACACTTTGCAAACCATCCATCCTTTCAAATTGATCCATGTCAACAACATGAACCAAAGCATATTGAAGACAACACCACGTAGAATCAATATCATGAATTTGTACCTCCAATATAGTACCATGATCTAATTAGAATTGTCCAATCCACACAAGATGGCGCAAATGATGATCATATCCATATACCACCTACTCCTCCATCTACCCATTAGATGCTTACTCCTAAATGTACACATAGATGTTCTGCAAAAACAAGGGTCTCCTACTCTAAACATCATTATCAATGAGCAAGAGTCTTCTACTCTTAAATATCAGTAATCTTGCACAACTTCTTGGTTTTATAGCAATTAAGGAATAGAGATAACTCTTAAACACTAAAGGGAAATTTGTCTAGTGCAAACACCAGCATGGGGAGAATGTAGAGTCCTTATGATAAAAACTGCTATCAATGCTACAACTATTCATAACTTCAATCATCATTCACACATCATCCCATCCACAAATTGTGCCCAACCACATGAGAACAAGGTATATCAAAGAAAGGAACAAATGATTGAGGTGAAATAATCATTGAAGAAAAATGGACAAATAAAATTCAAATGGATACCAAAAAATACAAAACAAAATCATCCCTATCAACCTCCATTAGTCAAAGAATATATAGGGAAAAAATCAAGAAGGGAAGTTCATCCATCAAAAAAGTCCAACAATGCACAGGAAAGCTTCAAGAGCGACCTACAAGAAATATGAAAAATTTTGTCCCAACCGAATCTCCAAATCCACCTACCATTGCTCATCTCCCAAGTTTGGAAAAAAAGATCCAAACTATCAACCAAACAATCTACATCTCATATCTCTCAACATACACCACCATAAGCTTTGACATCAATAATATCCAAATCTCGCATTAACTGTTTCTTGACAACAACTCTTTATCATAAGGACTCTAATGGCTCCCTATCGCGATGTGTGCATCTAAATTAGGTTAACTCCAATGTTTGCAAAGAAAAAAAGACACTTCAAGAAACAACAAAGAAAATAAAATTCACAAGAAAAATCGTCCTTTACTGAGAACCACTATAGTGGCAAAAAAGGTGTCATGTGTATAATCGAACATCTACATGTGCCAAATCAGGTAGAAGCATCTTACCCCATCCATAATATATCCATCACTTGATCCATCTTATCCATAAAAAATCCGTTCATCCATGAACCATCTATCAAATCCATGTTCACCGATCGCCATCCATATTCCAAATCATCTTGATCTTGGTCAACGTTTAGTGTACACTTAACACTTGCTTATGGTAAATTTCTTGACATGGGTCGTTATCATTCATCGTACCCACTGTTATCTGAGCCATCAACTATTCTCCAAATGACCATCTGCAATCCAAATTGTAATCCATGTCATCCTTTGCATGCCTCACATATCCATTCATCCATTCATTTATCCATGCATCCACCCATTGCATTCCATAGATTGCTACAAACTAGGGGCCAATACTTACAACTTGCTTCAAGAACATCATGATCTATATCCATCAAACCATAATATAAATTAGTGTTTGTCTATTTAGAGGATTACGCCATCTTAGTTTGCACATACGTATATTTTTTCATTGAATATATATTACAAACAATTTGTATTTAATTCAAACAAAATTGTATATATTTGGGAGTACGCAAAACATGCCAAAGGTGTTCTCTATATATTACTGACATTTTCTATATAATTTGAACAAGATGCAATGAACACATTCTATGTTTACTTCTTTATTCTATTATAAAGATGGTTATACACCCATTATCTTTTCGTAATGTCTATTTTGTTCTAGTACTAGTGTCTGGCTGTAACTCCAAATATGTATTACATCCACTTTGTAAAAATATACAAACAATATTAGACAAGTGCTAAACTGCACGTCACTCCCCTTCTTACTACTCTATATTTTCCTATTAGCGTAACCCTTGCACCCCCTCTGGTTCAAGTGCTAGTTGTATAATTCATAGTTGTTTGATATTAATTTGTTTGAAAACATCTTGTAGTAGTGATTAATTGATGTGTTGTACATACAGTTTGTTAAGTCAGATTTTGTTATCATCCTAATTTGCATACATCTATAGGAAATGTGCTTTGTTTTGTTTGATAGAGGTACATTTGCAAGAAATGATCACTATCATAATTTATTTATTTTTATTGAATCAATTAAATATATTTTCTATTCTTATTGTAAGAGGGATTGAACTAGATTTTTTACAATATTTTTTGTATCAAACATTAGGTTCCTTCATAGGGAAGCTCCATGATTTCACTAAATATACTAGCACTAGAGGTAAGAAAGTTCCCTAAATTAGCTAATGAGTCCCAAAAATGGTATATTGAGTTATAGAAGTTATGTTTTGCATGAACTAAATGCACACTGCCAACTATGAGGGCAACTAAAAACAATGCAATACATTTCTAGTACAACTTGGTTGTGCTCCTATTATATGTCTAATAAAAAAAATGCTCAAAAACATAACTAAGAGATGCATTTGAGTCTATATTTATAATATAAAATATTCAAATATATAATTAAGAGATATATGTGGGTTTATATTTATAATATTTATATAATTCAGAGTTTCTTAGTATTACTTTGTTTGAAAACATTAGTGATTAATTGATGTGCCGTACATATAACTCACTAAGTTGGAGTCGATTATTATCCTAATTTGTGTATATCCACAAGAAACGTTTTTTCTTTGTTTTGTTTGATAGAGGTACATCTATAGGAAATGAACACTATCATGATTTGTTTCATTTCTATTGAAGCAACTAAACATATTATTTATTCTTGCAAATTAACAAGGAAACTAGATAAGGCAATTGACAACATATGTAGAGTTATAATAGCAAAGTTATATTATGTTGTCCTATATATTTTTTAGAATAGATATTTGATGTTGGAAAAGTAGCATCATTATAATTTTTACTCTTTCTTAGATGACTTCGGAGCGTAAAATTATGTCACAGTTTAGGATGTTGGAAAAGTAGCATCACATATAGTTAAATATAAATCCATGTAAGCAATTTCTATTTTTATAAACTATGCTTTTATTTTGTAGTTTTTAACATTTAAAATTATGTATATTTACATTTTTTACCACTAAAATTATTTTTAAAAAATCAAATTATTAGGCTAGTTAGAAAAACTCTTGTATGAACTATCTATTCTAGTATTAACAAATATTTTAGTATAGTTATTGTTTATCAAAGTAGAAGCCACCTAACTTTACATACTTCATCAACTATGTTCAATAAATCTTATAGAGATTTTATAGAAGCCACTTACTCATATTAAATGTCTATCTACTAGTACAACCTAACATCACTTATATACTATTGGATGATCAAACATGAATTATATAAGACTAACCCATTTGTGTTATAACATTTCAAATATATATTATTACATGATCAAATATATTCCTTCGCTCTAGTGACAAAACATAGACAATTTTCGTAGAAATCATGTTTATGTATATATATCAAGAGAGATAGATTTTATTTATTTATATACTAGATTTTATATGTTAATAGTATGTAATTTTTGGGATATATGTTAATCCATAACCTACAAATTTATTACTTCTATGACTTTTAATGGTCCTATAAATCTAGGAGAAAATTTAGTACAAATTCCAATATTTGTTGAACTATTTTCAATATTAATTTGAAAGAATAATTTATACACAACTAAATGATCTTAGAACCATCTTTATGTATGCATAACTCTCCTACCCATCAATACCCATCAATATGCTCAATAAGCATTTGCATAATATACTTTACTTTATCTTTTGTGTTGTTCAACATATTTTATCCTATGATAAATTGATGTTTAGGTTGTATAATAATTTGTCTCTCGCTCTCTCACACGCATGCATTCAATGGGGCCTATGTATAAAAGCAAATGGCATGTTTTATTTATACATGAAATCTACCAAGAAAAACATAGTCCTCACATTGGTAATACCAATCCATGATGTAATACATTTTAACATATAATTATGTTAAAAAGTAATAGCCATGTCATATAAGTTATTTATTTATAGTTAAATTAGTATTATGTTTTAAAATTTCTTAAACATATAAGACAATTTTTTATCTTATTGTATTTTCTTATATTTTCAATGTAATTTATAATATATTATTAAATTATTAAATATTTAAACTATTTAAATGTATTAATTTATTTATAAAAGTATATTATAATTTCTTAATTTTCATAGAATAATAGATTTATTCTTAAAAAATTATATTATAATTTTTAATACAAAATATTGATTATTTTGTTAATACTATGAGATACTTTATTATTTTATATTTATTATTACAAAGGAAAATAAAGTTTCCTTAGAGTTAACCTTGGATAATTAAGTAAATACAAAATATTTAATCATAATTTATCCTAGATTAAACTATGAATGTATCTAGGAACGACAAATTAGATAATTGTAGTGGCTATTTTATGAAATTCAATATAAAGTAGATGGTACTTTACTTTGTGACCTCATGATGATTTTCTTTGTTGAAGATTTTATAATTAAAGTAGTATATACTCAAAAATTATGATCTCTCTATCAATAGAAGCCTTCGGACCTACTTTGGGTTTGTTTTTTCTAGGATCAAGTTAAAGGATCAAGGACAAGTCTTGGTTATGGATCCATTCCTTGATTCTAGACATTAAGGTATAGGTGAATCCTAAAATGATCATGTAGCTATGAAGGTACAAAGTATTTGGGAAGGCATGATGTCATCAATATAAAGATAAATATTAAGTACATGGAAAAAGAAGTAAAACTACTATAAAGGGTATGCTATAGAATAATGATATAGCAATGAAGGCTCAACAAATGACTCTACAAGTTAGATATATATGTTAGCAACCATTTTCGTAGGCCTTAAAATTTGCAAAATTGCCTAGGTCTAGTGCACCCTTGTTGCTTTAGCCCTATCTTTCTCATCATTTATTACTAATCTAAAAAGTCTTTAATGGGCCCCATTAGTCAAACATGTGGTTTAGTGTAGTGGTTAATCCCCCCTTATTAGTCATCTATCCATGTTATTTTTTTTCTAATTATTAAGTTGTTAAGTCTAGCTTCTAGCCTTTGTCCATTTTGGAGCTTCCCTCTACTTGAATGTTTACCCTTTGTTCAACAAAACCCCATGATTCCACATTTTATCTAAATCCTTCACACATTTTAGGCTTTTGGACTTCATGTTACCTAAGTATCTTTCCATTAAGTTCCCCATTTTCCTAATTCCCTATGCCTTTGTGACTTCTCTATCTTTTGCAAGCTTGCAAGCATATCCTTACCATAAAAAAATTGAGGAAGATACTGACAACCATTTCATGAAAGACCAAGCACTAGTACCTCTGAAATCATCCATGTGATCCAAGGTGAGAAAGTTCAAAACAAAAAGAATATGATGGTTTCGACTCCTGCAAAACCCATTACTGATTGAAAGATAAGATACATGACTAGTTCAACCCTCATCACAAATTGAGAGTTGTGAACCTAGTGTTGGAAATAA
Organism: Sequoia sempervirens; assembly: GCA_007258455.2. Taxonomy (NCBI): domain Eukaryota; kingdom Viridiplantae; phylum Streptophyta; class Pinopsida; order Cupressales; family Cupressaceae; genus Sequoia; species Sequoia sempervirens. The sequence goes on from VDFB02072274.1 coordinate 61,568,025, forward strand.
GCCATTGTACTCAACACTACAATGAACATAAAATATGCATTTCCTGCATTATTGCAGTGCAAGATGGAGTTTTATGGGTTGCCCCATCCTGATGATAAGGGAGATCTAATGAGGGGAGCATATGTAGAAATGGTATGGCTCCATATTAAAGCAAATGAAGGCAAAACATCTTAGTTAAAAATTAGAAAGTTTTATAATTGCAGAGGTTATCCTTGTCTAAACCATACCAATTGAATGATAAGCACATTGATTCAAAGAACTTCATAATCACTTATGAGATTGTGCCTTGCCAGTATTTGCATATTTTTGTCAATGTTATTTATTGGCATAAATGAGTTGATCATGTAGTTCCCTCCTGGCATCTAATCAAAGTTGTTTCAAACTCAAATATCAATTATTGGCACAAACGAGAAGTGTGAGTATTCATTTGTTCAAATCAGTTACCCAAAAGACAACTGACTCGGGTTCAAGTCGTATTGGGCCCATGTGGACAACTGATAATAAGGAAGATCTAATTCCCTTAATATTAGTGTACATAGGGTTATGAATAATCATCTTGTGGCTATCTTAACTCCTAATTAAGTCATATTATCATTAGTATATTGTTGTTCAGTTAATTAGGTCAGCCTAAGGCTTATATAGGTCTATCTAAGTCAGCTTGGGTGATACCCTAGGCATAAATAAGTATATATAGGAGGTGGTGAGTCTTATTTCATCATCATATTGCAAATAGTGTTCTCATTAGAGATATTTGTAGGTTTTCCCCCTCGAAGTGGCATGTTATTCCCAATTATTATCAAGTATTTGTAGCATATTTCCTTATCATATTCTTTTATTGTGCAAGTTATTTCATTACAAGTGGTATCAAAGCATGATCTTGGCACCATAGAGGCAAGGTGTTCTTATATTGGAGGTCATTTTTGGAAGAGCATATATCTCAAATTTTGGCAATTTTTCTCTAATTTTTAAAAGGTTTCTAAAGAACATATTCAAGAATCTGCAATCCATATTTTATAATAATTGGAGCAAAATTGAGTGATTTATTGCATAATTAGAGATTTTTTCCAATTTATTTGGAAAGTGAATATCTCCCAAATCATGTAGAATTGGTTCTTGGTTTTTAGTGGGGTTTTGAAGAATTATTAGAGGAGCCTACAATCCAAATTGTAAAGCATTTGAAGCGAAAATAAGTGATTTATTGCAAAATTAGGGTTTCCAAAATATTGCTCCCAAGGTTGCAAAACACCTAATTTTGAAAAAAATTTGAGGAAAGTGCGACCTAGGCCTTGGTAAGTTACGGTAAAAATTTCATATTATTTTGAATTTATTTGTGTGATTTATTGCAAATTTATTTTCGACCATCATGACGGGGCTTGCAACAAGAGGCAAAAAGAATGCTACCACATTGGTGAAATCTTAAGATAAGGATGAGGTACAAATTGAGGATATTAATCCTAATGATGAAATCAATAAGGTCAAGGGTGAAATTTCATCAATTAGGAATGACATAAATGAATTTTCTAAGTTGGACACGATTATTCAGGGGATGAAGTAAAAGGGAAAATATTCACCTAGTAAGGTGGGAGATAATTCTTTTGTTGGACATGATTTTTTTGGGATTGACTCGGATTTCAAGAAGGATCATTCCTTTAATAATCCTATGCCTAGGCAATTTATAACCAAGATGGATATGAGAAAGTTTGATGGCAAGGATCCAACCAAATGGAGCAATTCTTTGATCTTCATCATATTCCTAGTCAACAAAAGGTGGCTATGGCATCATTATACCTAGAACTAGATCAATTTATTTGGAATCATTGGTTATGTGATGAGAAGAGAAAGAAGGGTTGTATGGTCAGATGGTCAATTTTTCAAGAGGAACTTGTGACCCATTATGGAGATAGCTTTATGGATAGCTACTTCTACTAACTCACTAAATTAAAACAAACAGATATGGTCAAGGACTATATTCGGCAATTTCAAACCCTTTGCCTAAGAGTGGAGACATAAGAAAATTTGAAGGAACTATTTCTAGGCGATTTAAAGGATCACATAATAAATGAGGTATGATTGTTCCAACCAAAATCCTTATCGCAAGCAACATTAATGGAAAGACAAGTTGAGAAGTTTTTGGAAAATAGGCGACAAGGGATTGTAAATGTAAGCAAAAGGAGATCTCCTACACATTCATTAACTCAACTTACTAAGTTGAATCCACAACAAATTGAGGAGAAGAGAGCAGAAGGGTTGTGTTTCAATTGAAACAGCAAATATAGTCGAGGACATAAATGCAGCAAGAAGAAATTGTTCTATATTGAAAGTTTGAGTGAGGAAGAAGAGGAGGAGCCAATATTAGAGAGATAGGGATTCAGATGAGGAATCACATGATTCCCAACCAATCATTTCTTGTCATGCACACTCAGGTATTAGTGCCCCACAAACTATCAAGGTAGTGGGTTTCTTAAAGTAGAAAGTAACAATGTTGATTGACTTGAGTAGTACTCATAATTTCATCAATAAAAAGTTGACTACTTATCTAAATTGTTTTATGTATCCAGCTCCAAAGTTTCAGGTCTTGATTGCAAATGGTGGTACTGTTAGTTGTTCTGAAAAATGCCATAACGTTAAATTATCCATGGGAGATTATCACATTGATAGGCCAATGTATGTTGTTTCCATGGTTGCAAACAATATTGTTTTAGGAGTACAAAGGGTTACTACCTTGGGAACAATTGAGATGAACTTCCAAGAACTATCCATGAGATTTCAATCAGAAGGAAAGATAATAGAGTTAAGAGGGTTGAACGCAAAGTCCCCACAAATGGTAAGCTCTCGTCAAATCCATAAGTTTCTTAAGAAAGGATTTGATGGATTTGTGGCCCAATTGTGTTCATTAGAAATCTTTTTATCTAATGCTCCCACCCATCTAGATTTACAAGCAATAATTGATTGTTAGTCAATGGTTTTTGGAGATATGCCTAAAGGATGCCCTCCTAAGAGGGATCATGATCATGCCATACAACTAGTTATAGGGAGCCAGCCACCCAATATTTGGCCCTATAGGTACCCATATATACAAAAAAGTGAGATTGAAAAGATTGTGGAGGAGATGTTAGAGGCAGGAATTATTAGGCATAGCCAAAGTGCTTACTCCTCTCTTGTGGTGATAGTGTGTAAGAAGGATGAAACTTGGTGCATGTGCCTAGACTATAGAGTGCTCAATATGTACACCATCAAAGATAAGTTTCCTATTCCAATCATTGATGATTTGCTAGATGAATTGAATTGCGCTATGTATTTTACAAAGTTAGATCTTAGATTAGCATATCACCAAATTTGAATTAAGGAACAAGATATTTCTAAGATAGCATTTAGGCCTCGTGAGGGTCATTATGGGTTTTTGGTGATGTCAATTGGTCTTACCAATGCACCTTCTACATTTCAAAGTTTGATGAACTCCATATTAACAAATTCTTGAGGAAGTTTGTATTAGTGTTCTTTGATTATATATTGATTTATAGCAAGACATGGGAAGAACACTTGCATCATGTAGATCAAGCATTACAAGTTCTTGAAGATCATCAACTCTATGCTAAGCCATCCAAATATGCTTTTGGTCTCAACAAGGTGGAGTACTTGGGACACATAGTTTCACATGGAGTAAAGGTGGATGCTAACAAAATTAAGGCTTTCATGGAATGGCATATTCCCAAAACCATTAAGTGAGGAGTTTCTTGGGATTGACTGGGTATTATAGAAGATTTGTGAAGAATTATGGTCGTATAGCAACACCCCTCACAACTTTATTGAAGGATTTTTTTCAATGGAACAAGCTTGCTAATGCAACCTTTGAGAGATTGAAGGAGGCTATGTGTACAACTCCAATGCTTGCCAAGGATTTTATTGTGGAATGTGATGCTTCAAGAAATGGTATAGGAGCAATTCTCATATAGGAGGGTTGGCCAATTGCTTTTGAGAGTCGTCAATTAAAGGGTAAGAATCAACTCAAACCTAATAAGAAGGAAATGCTAGCTATTCTTCATGCAGTAAAATAATTGAGGCCTTATCTAATGGGTAGACACTTCAAGGTTAAGACAGATCATGATAGCTTAACATATTTTTTGGAACAAAGATTATATTTTGAAGAGCAACAAAAATGGGTCACTAAGATGTTAGGATATGACTTTGAGATTGTAAATAAGAAAGGGAAGGAAAATGTTGTGGCAGATGCACTTTCTAGAAGGATGAGAAAGATGAAACTTTATTGTGTGCCATTTCAATATTACAAGCAGATTGGGTGGTAGAAGCCAAAGCAGAGTGGTAGAATGATGTTGTTACAAGTAATCTCATTCAAAAGTTACATAGTGATCCCAATAGTTCAAATAATTTTTGTTGTAAGGGAGATACTCTATGGTATAAAAAGAGATTGTATCTTTGCAAGAATTCCACTTAAACACAAGATCCTCACAAAACTTCATGAATCGCCAATTGGTGGTCATTCAAGTTTTTTGAAGACATATCATAGAGTCAAGCAATATTTTTTTTGGGAAGGGTTACAAGGTGATGTTCAGAAATTTGTGGCTAAATGTTTGGTTTGTCAAAGAAATAAAGGGGAGACAATTAAAACACTGGATCTCTTGCAGCACTTAATTATTCCTAGCTAACGTTGGGAAGAGGTATCGATGGACTTCATCATAAGGCTTCCAAAATCTAAAGGTAATAATGTCATCATGGTAGGAGTAGATCACCTGGCTAAATATGTGCATTTCATTGCATTATCACATCCTTTTATAGCAAGTATAATGGAAAAAGATTTTTTGGAGAATATACAAAGCTGCATGGTACACCTAAGGTTATTGTTAGTGATCGTGATCCTATCTTTACTAGCCACTTTTGGACAATTTTTTTCTCATGTTTGGGTACTCAATTGGTCCATAGTTCTTCATACCACCCTCAATATGATGGGGAAACTGAGGTTGTTAATAAGTGTTCGGAAGGATATCTATGTTGTTTCACTTCAGCTAAACAGTCTCAATGGGTAGATTGGCCACCACTAGTGGAATGGTGGTATAACACTTCCTTTCATAGTTCATAAAAAATGTCTCTTTTTATGGCACTATATGGATATCAGCCTCCTTCCATCACATCACCATTGAAGGTGTCACCAAGAGTTTGGGCGGTTGAGGACCACTTGGTTCATCAACAATAGGTACTCTCTGGACTCAAGGAGAATCTAGTCACAACACAAAATTGAATGAAGCAACAGGCGAACCAACATTGTAGTGAAAGAAGTTTTAAAGTTGGGGATTGAGTCTTCTTGAGATTGCAACCTTACAAGAAAATGTCACTAGACCAACCGAAAAAGAACAAGTCTCCAAAATATTATGGCCCATACTAAATCATGCAAAAGATAGGTAATGTCACCTACAAACTTGAATTACTGCCAACAACAAAGATACACCTAGTTTTTCATGTTTCTTGTTTGAAGAAGGTAATTAGGCATAAGATCCCCACTCAAACAATATTACCAGAGCTTGATGAAGAAGGGAGAATCATATTGGAACCAGAGTTCATTCGTCAAACACACACAAGGAAGCTAAGGACTAGAACACTCACTAAGTATCTCATCCAATTGAAGATGCCACATGGGAGGACGAGGAGTTCATTCAAAAGCATCTGCACTTGATTAGCATTGAGGACAATGCTTCTTTGAAGAGGGGGCTATGTTGGGTGATCCCACATTACTGGTTTACAATTTTTGGCTAAACTGGACATTGAACTGAATTTTTTTTAACTAAATCTTCACTTTCAGGGACCTATAGCAGCTAAACCGTGAGGAATTTGAAAATGATGAAACTAGTGATTTGTGACAGTTTGTCTGTAGATTCTTTTTTTTTTTTTTTTTCAAAATATTTGGAATCAAATTGCACTTCTTTTTCCATCTTCAAAAACTAGTTTTTAACAATAAACACCATTTTTAAAGAGTGGCATTACTGGCTAACACAACTTTCTATGAAGGATAAAATTCTATTTTTTCAAATTTAGATTCGTAACTACGATATGTAGTCCATGTAATTGGTTTCATAGCATTTCATTGAATATTTTCTTCTTAATCAAGTTTCAAAGTCAAACCAATAACAATTTAGACATGATTCACTGGCTAAAACATAACCTTTTTTGTATGTATCGAAATTTAATTTATTTTTTTTGTTGGATCAGGGACATCAATATCTAGTGCACTAATATTTTTTCAAAAAAAAAAATTGATAATCTGCTATTTTTCCACATGCAGAACAAAGAGCTTGATTTTCGGTGAAAACCCTATGTTTAATCAAACTAAAAAAATACATAATAAAACCAAACATATTAAAATTACATTTGATGGATAGCTCGTTTCAAGGACTACCATCATCTAGTTGGATCTATGAAGTCTCCTCCATTTTCATCCTCAACCCGAGCTTCAAAAGACATTTTTTTGCAAAAACTTGGTGCAAGAGGGGGAAAAGGGGGGAAAAGGGGGGTTCACTTGAACCCCCCTTCAAGCGAACCCCCCTTGACCTTTCAAACGAAGGGGGTTCAAGCAAACCCCCCTTTTTTCAAAATTTCCCTTTGTTTTCATTTTGGATGTGCAAAAAGTGGGTCCCATCATTAAAGAGGGTTCGCTCAAAGGGGGTTTGAGCGAACCCCCTAGTTCGTGCAAACCCCTAAAAACCAAAAAAAAAAATCATGGGAGTGTTTTTGCAATTTTCCTTCCTCAATGGAATTGTAAACCAATATTGTGGGATCACCCTGTTACGCCCTTAATATTAGTGTACATAGGGTTATGAATAATCAACTTGTGGCTATCTTAACTCTTAATTAAGTCATATTATCATTATTATATTGTTGTTTAATTAATTAGGTCAATCTAAGGCTTTTATAGGTCTATCTAAGTCAGCCTAGGTGATACCCTAGGCATAAATAGGTATATATAGGAGGTATTGAGTCTTGTTTCATCATCATATTGCAAATTGCGTTCTCAGTGGAGATATTTGGAGGTTTGCCCCCTCGAAGTGACTTGTTATTCTCAGTAATTATCAAGTATTTGTAGCTTATTTCCTATCATATTCTTTTTTGTGCAAGTCATTTCATTACATCTAATGAGGGGAGCATTTGTAGAAATGGTTTGTCTTCGTATTAAAGCAAATAAAGGAAAAACATCTTGGTTAAGCATTGGCGAGATTTATATCTACAAAGGATATCCTTATCTGAACCATGACAATTGAATGATAAGCACATTCATTCAAAGAACTTCAACCATCATTTATAAGACCGTGCCATGTCAAAATTTGCATATTTATGTCGATGTCATTTATTGGCACAAATGAGTTGATCATTTAGATTCGTCCTTGCATCTAATCAAAGTTGTTTCAAATTCAAATGTCATTTATTGACACAAATGAGAAGTAAGTCTTTAGTTGTTTCAAATATTGTTACCCAGATGATTATTTATTACTACTTACTAAACTATAATACTATATCCTTAGGTACATTACATTCCACTCCCTTAGCATGTTTTTCCCTCGTAACATGGGAAGAAGCCAAAAATAATTGTCACAAATTAGTGTAATATGATGCCATGCAATATCATCCAACCATCCATATGTGATATACATTGTGGTTTGTGTTTGATGGTTCCTAGATCCATATTCTATTGTGCCATTGTGATCCCATTTTGTTCTATAGTATTTCATCATTTTCTGCTTTGAGTGGCCATTATGTCACTGATGCCACTGATATCTGTAATTGCTCATTTGGTTCCATGTAGATCTATAGTTATTTCTCCTTTTGTTGCATGTAGTACCATGCCTCAGCGTTGATTGCCTCCATGGTTGTTGCCTTTCACAATGATGGAGATGCGTAAATGTGGCACACTTTTCTATCTCTAGAACTTTCTTTGATTCTTCACCTTTTTCTAGCACTTGTTTTGTTGTCTCTTAAAGGGGAATTGCTTCATTGTCCCCCATGCTCTTCCTCTAATTTATTTGTGCATTTTCCTTTAGATTCTTGAACTCTTCTTTGGTCTGTGTTATATGCAATAGCCTGAAATGTGATTATTTTCTTTCTATACCAAAGCTTTAGGAACTTCTTCTGCACATGAATGTTTATTGCTCCCAAACCATCTAACCAAGGATATCCAAGAACAATATCCACCCCATCCATATCCCAAGCACAAAAATTCGAATGCAAAACATATTTGTCTATAAAGCACCATAAATATTAAAAAAATTGAACATACTTATCCCCAATTTGATAGTCTTTAATTTTCTTTGCTTTTACTAGTAATTTCTTTATTAAATCCATGCTGATAAAGTTATACTTGCTACTGTGGTTTATAGAAGCAATAACCTTATTGTTTTGCATCCATGAAAGTGAAATACCGAACCTTCCCTCCTTGGAGTAAAATTGCACGTACTTTTTTCTGACATTTGCCTTCTATATGTTTTGTTATTAATCACTTCCTTATTATTGTCTTCATTTTCTACTTCTTCATTCTTATTGACATAAACTAGTATCTTGTTTGGAGCCCATCAATCTAAGAAATGTTGTTCGAATGCATATAAAATATAGTAATTGGGATAGAATAATGAGAAATACCAATTACTAGCTTCACCTTCCAAAACACCACAAATAACTACATCCTCTGCTGAAATTTTATAGCATTTCTTTCTAAATTTGAGTCACTATTCTATAACATTACCACTTCCATCAAATTTGAGAAACGCCATTGAAAATTAAGGTTTGAATTTATTTATTTTTCCAACAAATCTCCTTTTCTGCAATAAATTATGCCTAAATGGAAAAGAAAAGAAGCAGAAATATTTATCTTCAGATATACTACTGGACAAAGCAGATTTGCTTTGATGGCATTAAATCACAAATTTTTATAACCTGATGGAGGAGAAGGCCCAAATAGCTCCAGCTCTTCTTTATAACCCCCCAACACTCGAAACAACTCGGGTAATTCCTTATCCTTCAATCTGGCAACCAAGCTTTAGGATGTAGTGCACCCACCAGCTCCCACAAAACCTGACCACAGCACCCACACCAACAACTCTACACCAAAATGGGAGAACACCACCTCCAACTGTGGTTAACACCAGAGGAATAATGATAGCCTATCATCATGAAAGCTGCCCAAAAAGTGTGGTGCCTTTAGCTGCCCATGCTCTTCATGTGGCAAATTGCTATTCCTTTGGATACACACACTGCACAACCATGGGTCACACCTCTCTTTGTTGCAGCAAAACCATTGGATGTTTTTTCACAATCACACCATTTGAGCCACTATTCTATAACATTACCACTTCCATCAAATTTGAGAAACGCCATTGAAATCTAAGGTTTGAATTTTTTTATTTTCCAATAAATCTCCTTTTCTGCAATAAGTTGTGCCTAAATGGAAAAGAAAAGAAGCAAAAGTATTTATCTCCAGATACGCTACTGGACCAAGCAGCATTGCTTTGAGGCACTAAATCACGATTTTTTATAACCTGCTGGAGGGGGAGGCCCAAATAGCTCCAGCTCTTCTTTATAATCCCCCAACACTCGAAATAGCTCAGGTAATTCCTTATCCTTTAATCTGCAAACCAAGCTTTAGGATGTAGTACACCCACCAGCTCCCAGAAAACCTGACCACAGCACCCACACCAACAACTCCATGCCTAAATTGGCAAACACCACCACCAACTGTGGTTACCACCAGAGGAATAATGATAGCCTATCATCATGAAAGCTGCCCAAAAAATGTGGCGCCTTTCTTCTGGTCGTCCATCCTCTTCATGTGGAAAAATGCTATTCCTTTGGATACCTGTACTTCACAACCATGGCTAACACCTCTCTTTGTTGCAGCAAAACCATTGGATGTCTTTTCATAATCACGCCATATGCCCTTCATGAAGCCCTAGACACCATCCATGTGTGGTCAAGCACAAAACATACAGATGCAAACATCTCAGCTACCAAGGTGTCAACACTCCAGACAACAAAACTCTACCTGCAACTTGCATGACCAAGCTAAAAGGTGAAGCACAGATCTGTGAAACAAATCAGCTATACGCCTTTGCAAAAGATCAAATGAAGTGCCAAATGCTGTGGAACAATGCTACACAGACTATGCTAAGCTTCAATGGCATTCGGCATACGAGCAGCCTCCAGAACACTATCCCACAGGGAACCACAATGAACAATGGCAACATGAAATGGCCCAAATCCAAAGATGAATCTAAAGGAAAATCCGCAGACCCAAATCATGAACTCGTGGATCTAAAGCACATAGATCCACAATATAGCCAAGTCTCAACCAAGAGCACACAAGGAGTGTAACAGACAAAGGCCCTTGCCCAATGCTAATTCCAACGCCTCACAACATGTAAATGGCTGAAAAATTCACATATTAAGTCTTGCTGTACCTAGCTCATGCCAAAAATGAAATCACATGCAATCACATTCAAATTGTTTACAACCACATGCAACCACATGCAAGTCTTCTGTTATAGCATGCAATCACATGCAAATCTTCTGCAAATAAAAAAAATAAAATCCTCCCACTTTACCCTGGAAAGAGCTCTGATATCAGATGTTATGAACCTGCATAAAAATAAGAGAAACACTCGAAATAATAAAATAGAGATCCCACAATCAATAATATAAATACTCAAATATATTTAGAATATAAATCAAACCCTTGAGGTAGGGCAAATCCATACAACTCTTCTTATTGGAAGGAAGCCATTCCACACCATATCTCAATATGAGATCTAGACAATTCTTCACTCCTCATATGAGTTTCTTGCCTTTATTATATACTACTCAACTACCTACCACTACCACCTACCCCAACGTGTGGGATAAATACTTTTATTCTACTTAACTTAATACATTATCTATTACTACTTTATAAACTATAAAACTATATCCTTAGGTACATTACACAAATCTGTAGAAACTCTTATCAATTTCTAATTTGTATTTTGGATTCATATATTCCAAGCTCATAACTGCCTTCAAGTTTTGGCTGTGGAAATTTCAGATATGCTCGTCTAGGCTAGCCCATATACTGGCTACTATGTTCAATTTATTTTTGTTTTCACAGCATTGGAGGAAATGAGTCTGATCAAATTTCGCATTTTGATAGGTTTCCTCCTCTATAAGGCATCAATTTTCACTTGTATCTTCCTTTTGTTCTCAATGCTTTGATGATTATAGAAGAATTTTCCCCTACCTTTAAATTCAAGATGCCTAAATCAATAGCTACCACTGGTAACAATCATTTGGTCAAAACATCTGCTTCTGCTCTATTATTAATTCGCCAACCTATATTAATACTAATAGTATAGAAGACCGTGGACTTGCCTTTACTGTTTTGACTCTTCTGAGTGATATTTTTCCTTCCCCACTTCAGGAGCTTCCTTTCAACAATATTATAACATTTAACCGAGAGAAACCTAACAGAGTAGAGATCGATTTGTTTGAGACTTTGATTGTTTTTGTCCCACATATAATAATGAAGTTATTAGTAAAACTGTCAGAAGATATTTACAGCGTAAGTATCATTAACGGTTGGAAAGAAGTTAGGATATGCTGTCTTTCTGGAATCCTGAAAGGAGTTTTGTCAATTGGTGTTGTATACAGCACTGTACTCGGGACAGTCCCTACATTTGCATATTCCTTTGCAAACCTCTCTTGATCTCCTGTCCTTCAAGTTAAAATCCATAAGGTGTTGGAAGATTTCTGCCTGTTTCTTGAATTTCTGGTTCTCTGTTCTAAGGCTTTTGGAAGATTTAATTGGGTAACAATCGCAATAGGCCCTTGTACACTGTGTAATGAGCTGTTGGGTGCTATGGTATCTGAAGGAGTGATTCTATTAATAATTACAGGTTGTGTTTGCTCTGGGTTTCACCAGCTCAAAATATAAAGTAAAAATCAAATGAGGTAAGTATAAGGAGTAATGCGCTTGCTTCATGTTTCTGAAACTAGGTATGTACAGATTTATATGAATTTCTTTCTATGAGGGAACGTGTCCTGAAAAAGGGCATCATATGTTGTAAATGAAGACAGTGAGCTTTTGGAATCTCTAGAGGAAATGGTATTTAATGTGGATCTCCTCTTAGATAGGAATTTTAAATATTAAATATTAAATATTTGCAAACTGGAATTTGCATTGGATTTTATCATTTTTTAAATATAGAATGTTGTTTAACTTGAATTTTGTTTGATAGAGGAAATCAGAAACATATACAAAAAGATATGTGCAACATTAATTATCTTCACTATTATTGATTGTATGCACACATGAGTTGATACCTGTACAAAAAAAGTGATGAACTTTCTCTTTAAACAAATTTGTTATTCTGCACTGTCATGAATTGCTTTTCATTAATTTAATAAATATTTGTGTAGTTGGTTAGTTTTATGAATCTATGATATTTATATTATCCCTTAAATGATCATTATTCTTAACACTCGTAGTTACCATTTTTTTAAAAGTATTTTGTACAACATTGCATCATTTTCATTATGACAGAGTCCCTGGGTTGCTGAGCATTGTTTCGAACACCCGAGAGATTTTTGTGCCTTAAATATTTTATGAGTTCAATTGCTTGTATTTTGTTTGCTTGTGAATTTTTGCTATGGGGAGTAGCCACAACCATTTGATTTAATTCAATTCTATAGCTTGTGCAATCCTAAATATTGTCAAAGCTCATTGTCAGCCTTGAAGTGCACCAACTGTTTGATCATTTTTGGATCCAATGACTTGCATAGCCTCAAGCATTTGCTAGCAATGTGTTAAATTTATTGTTGTGCCATTTGTCATGAGCTTTCCATGGCATTCTATGGTGGGACCCTTCCTTTGGCTTTATTGAATTTTTTAGGGTTTCAAATAATGATATTAGGTGAGGTGATGTGCTGAGCTCACATTTTCAATAGGTTGTCAAAACCTAAGAGCTCTTTGCAATGCACTAGCCATCTGATTGCTTTTGATCTAATAGGTGGCACATTCTCAAGGTGGTGGTAGAGGTTTATTAGGTTTCCTAGTGTGCCATTGACTGGCAATCAAAAGCTGTGCTTGCGTGAACCAGGGCAATAAGCATTGCAAATGATGATATTAGCAGACACGCATGGCAGGCCTGCACAACTTCAAGGAGACGTTAGTGATCTTTTCAAAATAATGGTGTGCTATTGGTTGCACATTCTATGTCATTAGGTGGGCTTGAGCCTTCCTAGCATGTGTGTTTTGGTGTAGGAATATCCAAACATGATGGTTTTTGAGGTGAGTGACATTTTTGTGATCTAGTGTTGAGTTGGATCATCTAATAGCTCACATAACTCCACTTTTTTCTTCTCCAAAGTGTCAGAGCCAGCTTGCACCAAGTGTTGGGTGGAATTTGATCAATGGTGGTTATTTAAGCTCCTTGTGCAAGCCTTCTCGTAGTTTTCATCAAGCCAATTGTTATGTTTTGCTGCTCTAGAAAAGAACTAGTAATTATCGTCCATGAATTTTGGCTGCTATTATTTTGAAATTCAAATGAATTCCAAGAACTTGTTTTTGCATTGAAGATGCAATCAGAGCACGCATTCACTTTCCACTATATATCAAATTGGTTGGCATTCATGTGCCAAGTGGATGAGTCTCGTTTTGCCAAGATTTCAGCAAATGGTTACATGCAAAATCAGCCCAATGTACTTGAGGCATTATAATTGCCCACTCTCCTGTTTGCATAAGATTAGTTGTTTTGTTTAGTATAAATAAGATTTGCATGCTCATTTGAAGTTAGATGGTACTAGGGATGCCAATGCTCATATGAGCTTTACAACTTTGCATGCTCTCATTTTACTTTTTAATTCATTAGCTTTCATGTTTCTAGAATTGTTCTAGTGATTTGTAATTCTGCAATTGTGTTAAATCATATGATTAATATAAAGAAGTTGTGCTCATTTATATCCCTCTTTTGTTTATTCATATGACTGGCCTTTTGTTTATGTTATAGATTCTTAGTTACAATCTGGTAGATTATTGCTATGCAAGTATTAAAAAAGAGAAGTGATCATCTTATCTAGTGCATAGCGATAAACTGTTCATTTAGAATAGTTTTCATTCCTACATTTTCTTTTAATTCTCTCCTCCCTTTTCCCTGATAAGTAAAATTGTGAGATCTTATTGAAAATCATAAAGAAGCCGATCTTTTAATCCAAGAGGTTGCTTATGAGCTGTATCCCACACTTATAAATTTCCCATGCTTGATATCCACACAAGTACAAGATTTAAGTGAGTAAAATATTGGATACCAATAGTTAAACTCAATACATGATAGATCTGACCACATCCTCTTAGATAGGAATTCTAAATATTAAACGTTCATGAGCTGGAATTTGTATTGGAGTTTTAAATATAGGATGTTGGTTAACTCAAGTTTTAATTGAGAAAGGAAAGCGGATATGTATACACAAAAGATGTAATGTAAGCCCCTGATTTTTTTTCTGTTTCTAACTTGCTGATTTTGTGTTTGTTTGAAGATGTTTTTGCATTGAGTTTTCATATGCCATTCATGTTTGAGCTTGCATAAAGTAAATAATGCAAAGCACAGAAAATAGAAGATACAACACACTAGCAATGAGCTTTTCAATAATCTGATTTTGATAACAGATAATTACAGTCCTTTTCAAATACAAATTTCAGACTCAGAAAATGCAATCAGACCTGTTTATGAAGCACCAAACAGCAGGTTGGAGAACTCCTACTGGACACGTTCATTCCCAATGATAAGGGCCTTCAAACCCTATGTAATACAACACCCAAACACTCCTCTAACAGCTCCAGCAATGGCAGAAAGTACTCCTCAGCAAGGTCGACCAGAACTAGGAGAAAACACCCAGATATGGCGCTAGCAGTAGTAGGGCGATTTGGTCCTAAAAATATTTGCTTGATTAGAAAATTCAATAAAATATATGCTTGGTGGTGCCTAGAACAGGAGCATCAAATGGAGCAATACCCACAATGAGATCTCAAGTCATTGGAGAGATACGTGCAAATAACCATGTTCAGACCCAGTCACCAAAAAGCCCAGAAATCACTGAAACCACTTCCAAACACTCTGAAATTCACTCCAAAGTGAAGCTACACAATCACAAATCAAAACCCAAGTGACCACACATCAAAAATACTCAAAATATCTTCATCCTGTTAGACTGAAACTGCAACAATGAAGCTCTGAAAGTGATCCCTGGATGGAGCCACAACCCAACCAACTAGGGTAGATATTGCACTACCGAAACCAACTCCTCAATGCCAAGGGTTTCGTCCACAACACCTGTTTTCAGACCTCTGGAATGATTCCAGCAGCATCTCCTTACGCAACCATTTCAACATGCTCAAATGAAGCTTCAAAATGAGCTTATAAAGCCTCAATAAGAAATTAGGGCGGAATTAGGTCTGAAACTAAACTCCTTCCCAAAATAATACGCCCCTTTTGCTTTGATTTTCATTTAAAATTGCATTTTAGACTTTTACTTAAGCCCCTAGCGTCCCCCTTATTCAGCCATCAAATGTGTTTTTGTTGTTTTTAAAACAACTTGAAGTTATTCCCTTAGGTGCCAAGGTACAACTCATATCCCCTCTGACCCTTAACTTAAAGTTATAAAATAACTTTATTTAATTCACTTTCAAGAGAGGAAATACAATACTAAAATTTTCAAACCTTAGCAACCCAACGCCTCGGCTGAGATAACACTACTGAAAGTAGCCTGACCAGGTTCAACTTCCCAAAATAGACTTAATATTTTTAGTAAGTATTAAAAATAGTAAAAACACCAAAGACTCAAGCTAGAACGAAAACTGATAAGCAACCCTACTTACTGTGAATAGTAAGTGTTGAACTGACCCCCTGCTAAAAATAGAAAGTCCTCTAGAAAACACTAAAAACCCTCAGAGAAGACTGGAACTGAGTTCCCTTACCAATTCCATTTAGCCTACAGGAACTCTGGAATAGGCTAAAGGATAAACACCACTCAGAGGCTAGGAGGGGACATTAGAAAAGATTTGTAAAACATTGAATATCTTCACTTTTCTTGATTGTAAGTATGTGTATGAATAGATGATTGTACAACATAATATTGATGGCCTTTTTCTTTAAATATAAGTTATTGGTTTGGGGTTTGGGTTTGGTAATTTTCCAAAAAAATTCTTGGGTTTGGTACAATTGGGTTTTGTTGTACTATGTTAAATATTAAAAATATAAAAACAACCATAATTTGCACGAAATGGACAAATTCAAATACAAAACACAATTGACCATTGATAATTCAATGTCAATTGTCAAATATTAAAGATAAATCAAAATGGTTTACATAAGTGCAACTACACATGGAAAAATTCAAATTATCATATTGGTCTTCATAGAGAGTATTAATGTCATCAACCGGTTCATTAGAACCACAAGAAGTGTTGTTGATACTCCTATTAGCTACACCATACAAGTCCTTTGTAGTAGCCTCATGCCTCTCATCATTGAATGGGACTAAGGAAAGTGGTGTGAGTTGTGACAAAAGCATCCAAAAACAAATACTTTGGTGTCGCATTCCAATGCCTTGTCATACCCTCCTTATATTCAACTTGCTGTTATGAGAGGAAATGCAAGTTGAAATGATTAGATAAAGGAGTATGTACTCTAGTTTTGCTTAGCTAAAGAGGAACTCACAAATTGTTGAGGTTCGAGACAAAGTCCATACAACTTTTAAAATCATAGTTGCCAAAGAAAAGTAAGAAGGTAAAGAAAACACAAACTTGTGATAAACTTTGATGGCAAGAGAGTGCAAGTAAATAGATCCTTGGACCATGTATGAGTGTCCTTGTGTTTTTCTCAGTGTTACAAGATTCGGACTCGGCAAGCTGATGTTTGACTCGGACTTAGACTTGGAGCCCAGACTCGGAAAATTGAAAAACCCAAGAAATTCAGAGATTTTTAAGGATTTAAAACTTGTTTCATGCACCTTTTAATAAATAAACCTTAAAGACACAATAACATCATCAATTAGAAACTACTTTGATCCCATACACAAACATACATTGATCACATAAGTATAAACACAAATTTTAGCTAAAAGAAATAACACATTTAGATACATAAATATTGTCCAATGTATACAAAACTCATGGAATATGAAATCCATGGCATCAAAAAAAATATCAAAACTAAAAAAATAAGTCTACGGCTCAGAGGAGCTTGCATTACTTATCCAATATCACAACAAGTCATGCACTAGTGTCTAAGATAGATCCTAGATGATGATGTAGCCATGATATTTGCTTGTGTCTCAATGATTGGTGTATATATTCGAGTGAGGAATTTATTATTAAAGTTTTCTTGAAACCTTCAAGATTGCATGTTTTGTTGTCAAGCTCATTAACAAACAAAAACGGTTAAGTAAAAAGGTAAATGGTTATGTTCTAGTTTGACCTTAGCTAGCATACCAATAGATGGGATTGTTCTATGAGTTGCCTGTGTAGGCCATGATTGATACATTTTTGCATTATCAAAATGGCATTTCTTGCCAACTATGACTTGTATTCAACAGTACAATGATTGTAGCGTGCCAACTTTGCCTATGGCTATCCTTGTATACTAAACAAGTTTGTCCAATGTATGAAACAAGATAATCCTCGATTGTGGCTTTGACTATGAAGATGCAAAGATTTGCAACAGGGGATATGTATTTTGTAGGTTTTATGATCATGATTCATCATTGGCCTATTGCATGCTTAGACTTATAGTTTGATTGGGGCTTTGGGGAAACACCCCAACGAGGTCAAGCGGTAGCACCCCTCATGGGGTTTGGGAGCAGCGCCCCTAGTGGGGTCAAGGGGTAGCACCCCTTGCAAGGGTTTGGGGGCAGCACCCCCAATGGGGTCAAGGCACAACGCCCCTTGCGAGGGTCTAGGCTTCTGAGGGTTTGGGGGCAGTGCCCCCAACGGGGTCGAGGGGCAGAGCCCCCACCATCAAGCCCAAATGAAGACCTTCAAAACCACACAAACCTTCATGGTGCACACCAATTTCATATTTTTTTGTAAATCCTAGATGATCATGTCATAAACCAAACAAGCATTGAAAGATTGTAAATTTTTTTTAAAAAATTAATTAAAATGGTCGAGTCCCGAGCTCGGGACTCGCCTAGACCTAACGAGTCTAGCAAGTTCTCAGAGCCTGAGTCTCCCAAACTCGTCAAGCCTGGCTCAGCTTGCGACTCACCGAGTTTGGGCAAGTCTCGACGAGTCTTGTAACACTGGTTTGTCTTGAATAGCTCTAAGGCTTTGACCCATTGAAGTTATAAAATTCCCAAACTCAACCACAACTATGTACTTTGCATTTGGATTAGGAAAAATTTTAGTGAATGCCACCTTGTACCCATCTCTAGCATCGTCTTTATATGATGGCACCCTATCGAGCAAAGAAAGTATCTTTGTGCTATAATACTATAATATTTAGGGGTTGAAGAAAATGTTAGGAGATGCAATGAGATGGTCATTTTATTTAACTATTCAATTATAATATTCTTCACCTACTTCAAAAATGTTTTAGATGGGCCTTGCTCCTTTAGCTGCCATTATGCCCCTTTTTTTTGACATGGAGTCAATATTGTCATATATCTTGCCCAAACATGGTTGATCTGTATCGGTGAGCCTAATCATACTTATAATAGGCTTAGCAAAGCTCAACACATTCCATTAGAGCCCACCAATCATTGTCTAAGACTGATGCCTTTATCTTTTGGGCTCTCTTTGCATTAAACTGCCTTCATACACCCCAAATGTTGTTAACTGTTATGAGAATTCTAATTTCTCTTTTGTGAGACATCACAAAATGGAAAAATATTTTAGTAAATCTCTATTCAAATTGGAAGGGAAAGCTCCCTTGTAGCATGAAACTAACTCTAGATGCTAGACTATGGACAAAAAATCCTAGTACTCACACTATACATAATAATTCTATGGATTTTTTGTTGCAAAGTGAAATAAACCAAACTAAGGCTGCCCTATCTTTTTGGCCTCGAGCATGAGCACAAGACTGAAATTAGATCTTCTCTCAAAGATAGGATTTTATATTTCACGACTCAAAATTGAATAAATTAGTGGCTAATCTAAACATGATATTCACATATCCTATTGGCTAAAAATAGCAAGCAGCAAGTTAGTGCATACAAAGATTTGAGAATTGAACTACTCTATAATGTAGATAGCACAAGATTTCATAAAATAATAACCTAAGTTGTATGCAAAGCAACAACCTAGATGAACAATAATGCCAACACAAAGCTTGAAACTATTCAAAACATGGTGATAATAAACACAAACAAAGCAAATTCAACATAATCTTGAACAATAATTTCAGCAGCATAAGCATAGCATCAACTATTATTAAGAAAATCTTGTGCCCAAAGCACTTATTTATTAGTTAAGAAAATGGTATTCTAGGGATTTAGAATAATTATGAAAATCCCAAAAATCAAGTTTTTAAAGCTACCTTGCTTATAATAGCTGAAAAAAGGAACTTAAAAGCAAAAATTATAAATAGAGCCTTTTAGATACAAGATGACTAAAAATAAGAGCTCTGACATCTGTGTTGAAAGTAATCCTCTGCTCTAAATATAGAATTAGCTAAAAATAGCTAGTTTAAAAGCTCATCAAATTTGCTCGTCAATTGTTGAAAATCACCTTCAGATCTTTGGCAAACTTTGGGAAACACAACTCCTAGTCTCCAAATTCTCACCAAATCCTACACTTGAATGCTCTTTGCAAGGATGATAACAACTCCCTCCTTTATTTTTTATTTTTTTTGTCTTTTCACAAATCATGCTTGAGTGCACACTTCGGGAGTCTTTGCTTGGCAACAATATGAAAGCGAGTGCTTTTGAACCTCTTGTTATTTAGAAAAATTTCACTTTTTGTTCTAATTTGAAGTTGACCTGCTCTAGCACTTCCACTTTTCAGCTAAGTGAACAAAAGTGCACTTTTTTGACCTTAAGCACTTTTATGACATATAGGTCCTAGGTATGCTCTTTTGGATTTATAACCATGACAAAACCACTTAAAAGCACATGCTTTTCATGTTAGTGTCATCTTTCATGACTTAGAATTATTCATCACTTTCTCTTGGCAAACATGTCCAAAGTGTGCATCTTTAGACATAACCACAGAAAAACCACTTAAAGCTTGTGTTTTGGGGATATAATTGCTTTTGATACTTAGTCATTTTTTTGAAAAGTGTTCTTTTGAGGATGGTTAGCCAAGCAAAAAGTGCACTATTTCGAGTCCTTGTCACTTTAATTTTTGGTTCCAACTAGAAAAGTGTGCACTTTTGATGATTGCCAAATTTTCTATGCATTAGTCTACTTTTCCAACTTCACTTTGATGAACACACAAAAGTGTGCACAAAATGACTTAACCATGGCAAACACACCAAAAGCATGTGCTTTTGGCATTACGTCCAAGTTTTGGCACCATAATTTTCAAGCTTGGAAAAGTGTGCCTTAGTAGTTGTTTTGCCACTTTGCTTTTTACTTGTAATTTTTCATGCCTAGCAAAGTGTGCCCCAAGAGTTGTTTAGCCACCTTGCTTTAATACTAAGTCAATCTTCCACGCTCGGAAAAACATGTTCCAAGGGTTGTTTTGCCACTTTAATTTCTTCTTAGTCAATTTTTTATGCTTGGAAAAGTGCACCCAAGAGTCATTTTGCCACTTCGTTTTATACTTAGTCAATTTTCAATGCTTGGCAAAGAGTGCCCTAGGAGCCATTTTGCCATTTCTTTGTATTTAAACAATTTTGTGCTTCCTCAACAACTTTTCTGCATTTATTCTTGACATCCCACAAGTTCACACTTGACCATTGACTTAACAAAACAATTATTAACTTCCCTAGATAGTGGACTTCACTTACAACATGCAAAAGTGACAACGAAACAACAATGATTTAATGAATTTTTGTGTTGCCTAACAAAAAAACTTGTTAAATCATGCAAAAAAGATTCCAATACAAAAAAATTCATAGGGTACAACAATTACCATGGTGCTCGATGCCTCTTGCACCTTCACGAGTCATCTCAAGATTATTGCACATGAAAGCAAATAGAGTCTTAGAACCCTAATATAGTGTTAAAAAACATAAAATAAATTAACAAAGTTCCAAGTTAAAACATCAAAGCAGATGATGGGAAAAGTATAATAAAAAATGTAGATTAGAATTTAAAATCGAAGTGAATCAAAAAAATAAAATCTTGAAATTTCATAAAGTTGCCTTCAACAAGTCCAACATTTAAAGGGACCTAAAGATGGCTTGAGACATAAGATGATTAGACACAAGCATATGAATCTCATTAAAGTGTAGAGTTGTTAACCCATTTGATCCATGTTTCAAGCTTTTGCATCTTCAAGTTGAGTGACTAAACAACACATGGTGTCCAAAATATGTTGTCGTATCTTGCCGTAAACAAATAGTGTCGTCCATTATGAGTTTGACAATTCAATGACTCTATGAGGATATTGGCAATGAAGTTTGCATCTTTACTTGCCCCTCCCAATCAACTTCCCTAAAAAACATTGCCCTTTTAGGGCACACTACAATCACATTAATTAAGGACATATTTTTGCAATCTTTCCATCCATTAGAAATGATGTACATTCCCATTCTGCCCCATGAATACCAAATCGGCTGCACTGAAGTATCTACAAACTTTTTTTTTTAACTTATAAGGTGGTATGTACATTTACATAGCTAGAACTTGTATATCTTGTAGGTGCCTTATTTATCACTCTCACTATTTTCCACAAGCATGGTGATCTTAAGAAGTTGAAAGGAAGCCCAGCTCATCAACATTGCCACTCACCTCATTTTGAAAATTTCTTTCTAATAGTCAAATATCCTTGGTTCTTTTGTGGGAAAGAGAGGGCTAGCATCATCTTTTGAAGATAGTGTTGCAATAAATGGATGTGTGGTAGCCACTACTAGAGTATTCGAGGATGACCTTGTGGTTTTTGGGGCCCTTTCTTGGCCAAAGGATGAGACTTTGATCTAGATTTCTTGGCTGCACTATTTACTTCTTACTTTTTCATATAAACTAGAATTTCTTCCTTTGGCAACCTGGTTTTTGTTGGCCCACCTCAAACTTTAATTCTTTGGCAGTAATCACCCACAAATGAGCTTTCACCCAACTATGGGAGCTCCACACTTGTTATAGTGCCAAGTTCACCCTTGCCTCTAACAAGCTACTCAATCATTGTTGCATGTTGGCAAAGCAGTGGTTGAATTTGAAAAACCCTAGTCGAACCTTGGTCCAAGAGCTGGAATTCCCAACCATTTTACAATAAATTGATATTTACATGCATTGATGAAAACTCACCGAAAACTCGGCAAGTCGCTAAGTACTCGCCGAGCCAAATGGCTGGTGAGTTTTACCAATGTTTACTCGCCAAAGAAATGTTGCAGTTTGGTTGTCATTAATGTCAAAGTTCTCTAGAGAATGTTGCAGTCTGGTTGTTTGGTTGCCAAAGTCTCTGAAAAAATGCTCTGCATTCCTCCACTAATGATGTTTCTCTCCTGCATAGCTTTTTGTTGTGTCAAGGCATGTGTGATCCAAGTTTCAAATCATTTGAGTTACCGGAAAGGTGATTTGAGAGTGGCAGATTGAAGACTGTGTTGATTCTATGAGGATGCTCTCAGAGGTGTAAAGGTTGGCTCTGCATATCTCCACATTTGAAGATATGGCTGTGTGAATCAGAAGTTTAGTTCATTGAGATGTGAAGGTGTTATATCCAAAGTTCCATGTCAATAATCCTTCCACAGAAAAAGTCAGAAGTGACAATGTACTAGACTGTGTTTACCGAAGACTAGTTTCAATGTCTATTGGCTTGTGCCAACTTGTTGTTGCATGAAGTTGTGAAAGGGGTGTATGAGAGCGTTCCTGAATATCATGTGATGCTTGTTGATGTTCCGCGGAGTGGTTTTTGGCTTCTCTGGTACAGGCTATGGTCCAAAATGAATGTTTTGTTGGTTTATGCCTTTGTTGAGGCCGACTAAGGTATGTTGATGGTGTGCACCACAAGTTCAAGATTGTATGAAGCTTAAGGAGTGTTTGAAGGTGTTGTATGGGTCATGCTGACTCATTTGGGAGAAACGAAAAATAATGTTTTATGATTTATCATTCTTGTGTACCACCAATGGATGTGAAGCCCAACATGCTACAAGTTACATATTTTCTTGCTTATGGATGACCTAATTTGTATTTGCAAAGCGTGCGGATGTTGTTTATAGAAGATCAAAGATGTGAAGACTGTTTTGGGACCAAGTTAAGCGTGTGTTGGAATCCGCAAGGCGTTTTCCTCGTCCTAGTGTTGCGTGTAGTCTTTTGGGTCTTGCCCTCTACACGTTTCATATTGTTTGTTTTATCCCAAGCCGACTTACAAATGTAATATTTTTGTTGTAGGCCAACATGTGAAATGTAATCAATATAATATCATATATAAATTATAAACCTAGTTGATCTAAGGTTTGGTGTGATGGTGAAATTGTGTAATTGACTAAAAGAGTAAGAGCAGTTGTGGCAAATCCTGTCCGGTTTCATTTTGATCATATCCCTATGACAGAAGGCATGGGAAGAAGTGTGATTAATTGTTTGTTGGAGGCAATGATTTGAAGGCAATAACTTCTTAATTGCTAAAAGCAATGAGCTAATAGGCAATTGAGAAGACATTTGGAGAGTTTGCAAAGCAGAATTGCAATCATCAAAAGAGAGTGAGCTTAATTGTCAGTTTCAAGCAATGGAAGGACTGTCATTCTATAATCATTCCTAAGTGTGTGCTCAAATCAAGGAGTTGTAGCTTCCTTGGGTGTAACCCTAAAATTATAATCAGGGAGTTGTAGCTTCCTTGGGTTGTAGCCCTAAAACAAAGTTGTAAATGTCGTTCACTTTGTGAGGCTGGATTAGGACAGTAGCTCCTAGCAACTTTTCTCACCGTGGTTTTTCCCCTGTGGGGTTTTCCACATGTATCTGGTGTTGTGTTGTGCATTGTCTTCATCTTTCATTCTCTTGGTTATGCGGTAGAGTTTGAAGTATTTGTTTGTTCCAAAAGGTTTGAGATTTGATAGAATACTAATTCACCCTCCCCCCCCTCTCAGTATTCCAGTGCGTTTAACAAGAAACTCGGCGAGTTTGACAAAAAAATAAAACTCACCAAATACATCAAAAATGCGAAACACAAAAAATAGGCAAAAAAATTGAAAAAAAAAGTCAAAAAAATCACAATTTTGCCCCATAAATGCATGAACACACCTCACACTTCCTCACATAACACTTGAAGAGCAAAAATTTTCATTAAAAAGTCTCAAATACCTAATTTCTCCCTTAAGTGATAGAATTGTGAAATGGTGCATGACAAGAAGTTTTATGTGGTTTCAAAGGCTTTAATTTGGGCTTGGTGGCAGGGGCACTGCCTCTCGACCCCGCGCTGTATTGCAACAAGGAATGCGCCAGGGGCACTGCCCCTCAACCCCGTTGGGGGCATTGCCCCCAGAGCCCCACAAGGGGCACTACCCCTCAACCCCTACGAGGAACCCTGTTGGGGGCATTGCCCCCAAACCCCACAAGGGGCACCGTCCCTCAACCCCATTGAGATCTCCACTCTTAGACCCCCACTAGTTATTGGGATCTCTTCTCGTATAAAAAATTTGGTTACAATGAGGGGATTTGGGAGTGAAGACTAGAATCAACAACTTAGACAATTATCTTTATCACTATCATAATATCAATTGATTACAACTTCTCCCCAAGTTTTCACTAGACTACAACAGTGTGCAAAGATTAGAACCTCTCCCCAAGTTTTCACTAGACTAGGATAGAGTAAGATGTCAAATGTTGTAATATGCAATTTATGAATTATGATGATGATTTTCAAAGAAAATCATCATAAATTCATAATAGTTTCCAGGGAACTATTGTATCAAGGTTTCGCATGATGCGATTTTGTACTCAATTTGTATTCAAATGAATCAAATTTAATAGAAAACATTTTTGTACTCATTTATGGACTCATTGGATATATTTTGTTTTTGAATTTTGAAAAAAAAAGTACTTTTAAAGAAATTTAAGCAATTTTTAAAGTTAAGTTTTTTGCTAAGTCGCAAATTTTGGGACTGCCGAGTTTTTGCTGAGTCTGAGTTTTCCAACTGTGTTTACATGTTTTAAAATAAGCAAATATTAGAAAAAATAACACAACCCTAGGTTACCATACTTGTTGAATGTCATGCCCCTGCCATCTACAAAGCACAGCACTAAACACAAGCATTAAAATAATAATAAATGATATTTTGTAGGAGGCCGACCTTCACTGATTCTAATGCCACCTTGAAACAAAACACTTTATACATTGCTAGCCGACCATATATGCTTTAAACTAAATAACATCTCCTGGCCAACTTAACCACCAAGTCAATCGCCCATATTAAAGGGAGTATGTGTATGTTAAAAGACGGGTATTAATTAATGTACAGCAGCGATTAGATTATATTTAGTGCAGCAGCAACAAGGAATAGAAAAAGGGCAGCAAATATTTAAGGCAACGATTCATATGACACAGCGATCAATAAACATTATGAAAGGCTGCAATCAGTTGAGGGGGTAGTAGTTAATTATAAGGAAGAGTCATGATTGTTTTAAAGGGACATCACTCCTCCAAAGGATGTCTTTCTTCATAGAGTGTAATGAACCACACTCTGGTGATCCACTCTGCTACCACTGTAGTGAAATGCTCTGACACCACTGTGATGAACCGACACTCTACTTCGATGGTTTCATGGTGCTTGTAGGTCTGATTTGTATTTGGTGTTTGTTTCTTTTGTGTTTTTCGTGTTTTGATGTTTGATGCCAATGATACACATTAATTTAACAAGCATATGCATGTAATAGAAACTCAAATAAACCAAACTACTTATGAAAATTCGAACAAGACTCAAATGGTAGTCAAGAAGCATTCTTCATGATATAAGAGTTTACATGGAATAGACGACTTGCATCAAGTTTGAACAAAATACATCATATGAATTAATTTAACTTACAGCCAAACATCACTGTGAATAGTGACGTGCTACAGTACCCGCCCCTAGTAAAATACTTATACAAACTAACTTACAAACTTCTCCCACCAAATAATGGATTAGAAGTCTTCCAGTAGCAAGGGCGCCCCTTTTGGATGTGAAAGCAATCACTAAAGAGAGGCGTTTTTCTTTCTTTTTGCTGTCATAAACCCTCAAACAAGGCGGCTGGCTGTAGATGCTTAAAAACAGCTCCAACGTCTTCAAAAATGCAAGCAACTCCTTCTGGATGGCAAATGGAGACTCTAGCAGCAAACCCCTTTCCAAAGGATGACTTCAACAACTTGTAATCAGCAAAATAAAGCTCCAAATGGATCAACAAGAAACTAACCAGCAACTTTAGGGTGGTATTTCACACCATCAAGAAGCCAAAATTCGAAGAACAAAGCCCAATCCAGGCTTTCCCACTGCTGAAATCAAGAAACCCTCGTTTCTCTCTTCCACAACTCCACACTTCCAAGTTTCATTCATCAAAATAACTCTATGCATGAATGGGTCGAACTTTCTCTTGCATTCTTATAATTTCTCATTGAAAACACTATTCATTAAAAAAAAACACGATTCCGTAAGTTATGTCTTTTTTCACTTTAGCCATGAATAGTAACTGAAAAATAGAAAGTGACCCCTTTAAATAATAGACACATTGTCTCTAAGCCTGAAGAAGTGAAATAAATGGTGAAGATCATCATTTTAAGCTCCAATAACACGCCAAACGCACAAATTCACCACGTCACCATACTTCGGATACCAACACTGCATTTTACCGACCAAGTGCCTGTTCAAGTGACCCTCTATCCAGAACCATTAGCCTACAAGGATCGACATAATAGGCTAATCCACCAACTCTGATGCTTGCGAAAGAATGGGGACATTACATAGAGACATAAGATATGTTAGAATATTATATTCTCATGTTGTTTAATGGTCAATTATATATACAGTAGTTAGTAGTTGAGGTAGTTAGACATTTTAATGTCTTCAGTAATTTACCTCCTCTATATATTCTAATCTGTTCTCCTTCTTAATACAAGCAATTTCCTAGCTAAAAGCTAAAATTGTTTCATGGTATCAGAGCTGGTCTGAGCCTGTCTCCCTCATGGGAGGGCTCAAGATTTTGGGAGGGTTCAGTAATTCGCTTTTGCATCTGAACTTTCAGAATTTTTTGCAAGGTTGAAGGGTTTTTTGTTGTCTGATTTTCGTGAGTTTTTCTCACTAAAAATCGAAACCCTTATCTGCAAATTCGTGGGTTTGTTTCTGAAGAAAATCCCTTGGTGGCTCTTCTGAAATTTTTTCGAAGGGTTTTCTGTGATCGAAAGTCGTACTCTCGCGATTTTCAAAACCCTTCTGGGCGTCGCGTCTTTTGGCCCACGTCGCGTTTTTTTTCCTTCAAGTCTCTGTTGGTCGCGTTTTTGTTTTTCGTCCTTCAACTCATGTCTGTGCATTCACATGTTGTCCTGGACGCGACCTCTGCCGACAGGAAATCTGTGCGCATCCTGCAAATCTCTTAGGCCCACATTTTTTGTATTTCTGGCAGCGTTTTTGGCCGTGCGTCTCTATTCTTTTGGCGTCACCTTTTGAAGCCTTTACATCCATTCTTTGCCTGCGTTTTCTAAAATGCGTTTTGATTATGGCCGAGTTTTTTCTTGTTCTCTTCTGAGAACGTTTTTCTTTGTTGTGAGGTCGCGCAATTTGGAGTTATCAAGTCTGCTTTTCTTCATCTCTTTGGGCGCCATTACTTCCTAGTATCTGAAACGCATTTTCTAGAAAGTTTCTGCAATTTTTTGGAGCTTTAATGGCGGCTAGGGTTTCTAGAAAGTTCGACTAGGGTTTTGACCCTCTATTTCAAGTCGAAATTTTTTTCCAATTGTAGATTTTTGGTGGGTTTTCGATATCTCAACTGGGTTGGTCTCCGATTTTTTTGGGTGCTTCATTTTCTGTGCCTCAGTTTTTGTGTAGATTTGTTCTAGCGGCTAGGGTTCCAAACTCTCTGTTTTTCCAGCTGACAATTGATGTATGGGTTTTTTAAATATTTTTTAAAAATTTCCTTTAAACAATTTGTATGGATTTTCATAATTTTTTCCCTTAAAAAATTTCAGGAGGGTTTATAATTTTCTCCTCAAAAATTAGGAGTTTTCCCTGTATACCCTAGTCAGGATTTTTGTTGTTCAGGAGGGCTCTTTGGTATTTGGTTTTTACCTTTTTTTCCGAAAAAACGATGATTTGTAATCTTGGGTTTGTTGATTTTTTCCTCAAAAATCGTGTTTGGTTGTAGTCTGTATTGGTTGCACTTGGAGTTGCTAGGGCGAACATATGCACCATTGGCTTCTTGCAATCTGTTCTCAGGCGTCATGCTCCTCTGCAAAAGTTTCGACGGTTTGTCGATTTATCCTCAAAATCGTGGCAGTTGTTCTCGGTGTGTCTCTAGTTTCAGGGAGTGTGATGTTCCCTCCAAAGTGAGACATCTGTATTCAGTAGATTAGCCTATTATTGCGATCCTCGTAGGCTAATGAGATTGGATAGAGGGTCCATTGAGGGATGCAGCTTCTTCAGTAGTCAGAGCTATGTAGGATTGGTGTTTGTTTGAGGTCTACAGGACTCTGTATGAAGGACTTGCTATTTATAGTAAGTCAGTGATGCTAGAGATGGAACCCTACTATTTTTAGTAAGGGGGTATGGCCATATGCAGTTTCTTCATGCCAGCTCCCAGTTCTGATGGCGTGCAAAAATGTTGAGTAATAATGGAGATATTAATATTTATTTGATTAAAATAAATATTAATGGTTTTGAGCTTATATTGTTAAGTTATAATATAATTTTATATTATAACTTAAGTGACTTAAGTGAAGGGTCAAGTTCTCATCAGTTGGGGCCAGTTGAGCAATTAAATTAAATGGTAATATTTATGCACCAACTATTGAGACTTAAATGAAAATTAAAAGTAATATTATCACTCATCTCAAAATTGAAGAAGAGGAGTTTTTTGGGTTAAATCGAACCCTAATGTGAGAAGCCTATTTATCTCTTGAAAATCGTACAAGGCTTCATTATGATGATTGTTGTGTTGTTGATGAAGTTGTCTGTGAAGAGAAAGCCAAGGGTTTTCAATCCTCGTGCCATTGGATAACGTTTCTTCTTCAGTGTTGCAGCCATTTAAAACAGTGAAATACCTGTTGAATTTGGTATTTTGGAGGGCATCATTCAGGTGTTCAATTTGAGCATATTGGTGAAGGAATACAAAGATTATTCAAGGGTTTCAAGGTTTTATGTTTGCAGATCTAAAGATTGTGGAAGATTAAGATTTAATCATTTGCAAATCAAATTTATGTTTGTTGCTACAGTGAAGTGAATAGTAGCGCTACAGTACCCGCGGTACAATACCCGTACACCAAGGGTTTGATTCTATGGTTCAAAGGCAGCATATTGAAGGAGATTTGGACCTGTTATGAGTTTGCTTTTTTGGCTGAAGTTGTGAACAGCAGCTGCATGTTTGCAAATTAATCCGGGTATGATTGTAATAACCTGCTCTATTGAATAATGATCAAATAAATATATAGTGGAGTTATTATCGCAATTACTTGTATTCTTTTATGTTTTTGCATTTTATTTCCTTGCAAATATTTCAAGAAACACAAAAAAAGCAGAAAACCCTCATTAAACATCAAAAACACAAAACAAAAAAATTAGCATCAGAAATAAGGGCACGAAGTGTTATTACATTGGTATTAGAGCCAATATCCTGCCATCCTGGAGGGTTGAAAGCACATGAGTAGTCACCATAAATATTTCACACGCAGTAAAGGGGAATCAGAGGCAGATTGGCAAAGAGATAATCCATTTGCAGAGGAACCTTTGACAGATATGGAGGATAGATCAGAAGAGGGTCCACACAGGAATGAAAGGAGAGATGATGATAGAGATGGTGACAGAGAAGTGAGAGAGACTTTGAGGGATTTACGAGTTGGTCAACAGCAGGTAGCTGGTGTACTGCAGCAACTCTCAGATACCTTGCAGCAGTTAAATTTACCTAGGAGGCAACGTCAGGATCAAGATAATGACAGGAGTGTAGCAGGGTCACGAAGAGTACAGAGAGCACCATCCCGCACTGCAGACAGGCCTACTCGACCCACTTTTCTGAGGGAAGAGCGAGCGGAGGAGAATATTGAAGAGGTTGAGGAACCAACCTTTGCAGATGCATATATGGCTGCACATGATGAGTGGCGGCAACTAACACCTGAGGCACGAGAGCTCATGCACTTTGATCGATTTGTTCAATCGAGGATGGACTATTACAGGGCTCGACAGGGGAATAGGCCTCGGAACCAAAATAGGGGCTTGAAGCATGTGGCCAACAAGATCACCCTACCTTACTTTGATGGTAGCGGCAAGGTGACAGCACAATCTTGGATTCATCGCCTGGACACTTTCCTGACACTTCGACCTATGTCTGTGGAAGAAGCAATCAAGTTTGCCACGTTACATTTAGAGGGAGCAGCCCATGACTGGTGGTATCAAGGAATGGTTACACTGCAGCACGACCGTATCACCACCTACCAGGAGTTTGTAGATAGACTGGTTGATCGCTTTGATAAAAAGGATTCAGAAGTCTATTTCAGGGATTTGGCACAACTTCGACAGACTGGCAGCTTAGAGGGCTATATCAGTGATTTTCAGAAGTTGTCTGTAATGGTTACAAACATTTCGGAGAGGATGTTGGTTGTGTTTTTCATAGAGGGGTTACTGAAGCCATTACGTGGGTGGGTTAAGGCTTTCTATCCACCAACACTACAGGAAGCAATGAAGAAGGCAAGGAGTATGGAACTTGGAGCCCCATCCAACAAGTTCAGATCATCAAGCAAGTTTGGCACAAAGGGCCCTTCTTCATTTAGAGTTAATAAAACATTTCCCAAGAACAAAGAAAAATCTGATTTTAAGGAAGATCAAAAGGGAAAATCAGCAACTCCATTTGATCGTGAAACATTAAATGATTTGCGGAAAAGGAAGCTTTGTTTCTACTGCAAGGGACCATATGATGCAAACCATGATTGCCCCTTAAGGCCAAAGGGCAAAGCTAACCGTGCTATGTGGGCTTTCTATGAAGATTCAGAATCTGAAAATTCCGACCAGCAAGCTGGTCAAGAAGGATCAGATGATGAAAAGTCAGAAAAAGAAGAGAAAAAGGAAGGGGAAGTCCATCTACAGGAGGCACGGATTACTAATATTCAGCAGGAAGAGTCTTTTAGAATGCGTGGTATCCTAGCAGGTCAAAAGGTCATCACTCTTTTGGACACAGGTGCCACTCATAATTTTATTGATGCACGCTTTGTGGAGAAGCGTGGGATTATGACTGAGGAGTTTGAAGGTATAAGGGTGAAAGTGGCGGATGGATATACCCTTAAGTGCGAAAGAATGGTAAAAGATCTCCCGATGCGCCTTAATAACTATAACTTTAAGGCTGATTACTACGTGGTAAACATGGGAGACATAGATGTAGTTTTGGGGATGAGATGGCTCCATGCTATTGGCAAATTCACTCTTGATCTTCGTGAGATGGAAATGAGTTTTGAGGTAGAGGGAAAGACTCGGATACTAAAAGCCATCAAAGATAGCAGTTTCAGGATGTTGTCATTTAGGAGGATGGAGAGCCTCATGTGGCACAATATGGTGGATTGGGCAGCTGAATGTGTGCTAATGCCGACTCAGGAGAGGGAGTATAAAACATAATATCATCCGGATATACAGGAGATCAGAATTAAACATGGGAAGGTTTTCAGCGACATCCCACCAAGTAGACCTCCTGATAGGGGTATTGAGCATATCATAGAGCTAGAAGAGGATGCTAAGCCCGTGATGATTACTCCATACAAGCATCTGAAACGTCTTAAGGATGAGATAGAAAAAACCATTAAGGAGTTGCTCGCCATGGGTCACATTCGGCCGAGCAAATCACCATTTGCCTCCTCAGTGGTTTTAGTCAAGAAGAAGGATGGTACTCTTCCCATGTGCATCGACTATAGGGTTTTGAATAAGAGGACCATTAAAAACAAATACCCCATCCCATGGATCGACGAGTTGATCGACGAGCTACATGGTGCTTGTTTCTTTTCAAAAATTGACTTGAGATCTAGTTATCATCAGATCAGGATGCGTGAGCAAGATATAGAGAAAACGGCATTTAGATGCCACTGTGGGCATTTCGAGTTTATGGTTATGCCATTTGGGCTAACCAATGCTCCAGCTACATTCCAGACCACAATGAACAGAATCTTCTAGTCACAATTGAGGAGGTTTGTACTTGTATTCTTTGATGATATACTGGTATACAGTCGAACATGGGAAGATCACCTTGTTCACTTGGATGCAGTGTTGGGGATTTTGGATAGTGAGTCTTTGTATGTGAGAATCGAAGTGTGACCTTGGCATGACAAAATTATTATATTTGGGTCATGTGAGGATGGATCCTAACAAGATCCGAGCCATTATCGACTGGCCCACTCCAGAGAATCTCACATAGTTGCACGGATTTCTGGGGTTATGTGGTTTCTACCGCCGGTTTGTCAGCGGCTATTCGCGTCATGCAGCACCTCTCACGGACTTGATGAAGAAAGGTGCTTTCATGTGGACTCCGGAGGCACAGGAGTGCTTCATGAAATTCAAACAAATTATGACCACTTGTCCTGTTATTGCTCTGCCAGACTTCACAAAGCCATTTGAGCTTCATTGTGACACCTCGGGTGAGGGAATTGGTGTTGTGATTATGCAGGAGAAACACCCGATTGCATTTGAGAGCAGGAAGCTCAGGGGACTAGAGAGAGGGTATAGTATTTATGATAAAGAGATGTTGGCCATTATGCACGCTTTGGCCAAATTCAGACAATATCTCATTGGCAGTAAATTTTGTATAAAAATTGACCATAATAGTCTTAGACACTTTTTGGGGCAACGAGATCTTAATGACCGCCAGTAGAAATGGGTCAGTAAGCTTCAGTCGTATGACTTCGACATTACATACTTCAAGGGTACTCAAAATGTCGTTGTTGATGCTCTATCTCGCAGACCACACTTGAACAACATGGTTCAGATCTCAGAGAATTGGAGGCACCTGATTGTAGCAGAATACGCCAAGGATACATGGGCATCTGGGATCATTGAGGGGTCAGCTCAGGACAGCAGATATGCAGTTGTCAATGAGCTCATAATTTCTAAGGGCAGGATATATTTGACACCAAGGTCAGAGGTGAAGAATATAATATTGAGGGCTTTCCATGATGTGCCTACTACAGGACACCTAGGATGCTTCAAAACTTACAAGCAGATCAGGGAGAGGTTTACATGGAAAGGACTCAAAGCCGATGTCCTTCAGTATGTTAGGGAGTGTCCCGTTTGTCAGCAGAACAAATAGGAGCACACTTACCTGACAGGTTTATTACAGCCCCTTCCGATTCTTGATAGGAAGTGGGAATGCCTGTCCATGGACTTTATTACGGGCTTGCCTAAAGCCCAGGGGAGAGACTGTATATATGTGTTTGTAGATCGGTTGACAAAATATGCCCACTTCTTTCCAATCACAGCTACATACACGGCTACACAGGTGGCAGAATTGTTCTTCCGAGAAATTTTCAGGCTTCATGGGTTGCCTCGAACCATAGTCAGTGACAGAGACAGCCGCTTCATGAGTCACTTTTGGTAGGAGGTGTTCAGACTCTGTGGGACCGAGTTAACCCTAAGTACCAACTATCACCCGCAGACAGATGGGCAAACAGAGATAGTTAATAAATGGGTAGAAGGTTATCTCAGAAATTACATAGCTAGACAACAAAAGGCATGGGTAAAGTGGATCTACCTCTGCGAGTTTTGTTATAATTCCACTTTCCACATGTCTATACAGATGACACCTTTCATGGCATTATACGGGTATAAAGCTCCTAGCTTCATTGACCTTTTGTTTAGTGATAACAGAGTGCCTAGTGTAGGAGACTTGTTGCAGGAGAGTCAAGACATTATGAAGACTCTCAAGGAGAATATCACTAAGGCACAAAATCAGCAGAAACAATATGCTGATTAGAGAAGGACCGAGAGATCATTCGAGGTGGGAGACATGGTCTATTTAATGTTGCAGCCGTACCAACAGTCTACACTCAAGAAAAGTGGTGCTAAAAAGTTGAAACCACGCTACTATGGGCCCTTTCGGATTATCAGGTGAGTGGGTGAAGTATCATATGAGTTAGAGCTCCCAACAGATAGCCGAGTTCACAATGTCTTTCATGTATCACGCCTCAAGAAGGCATTGGGACATCATGTGACTCCAGCAGTGTTGCCACCCCTGGATGATGAGGGGAAATTGATTCTTGAGCCAGAGGCTATCCTGGATTTTCGAGAGAGGCGGGTATGGAAACGAACTATCACAAAATATCTGGTTAAATGGAAGGATTTGCCAGTTGAGGATGCCACTTGGGAAGGTGAGGAGATCTTACAGCACCCAGCGTTGAGATTGCTTGAGGACAAGCAATTTCAGGGAGGGAGGACTGTGATGTTCCCTCCAAAGTGAGACATTTGTATTCAGTAGATTAGCCTATTATTGCGATCCTCGTAGGCTAATGAGATTGGATAGAGGGTCCATTGAGGGATGCAGCTTCTTCAGTAGTCAGAGCTATGCAGGATTGGTGTTCGTTTGAGGTTTACAGGACTCCGTATGAAGGACTTGCTATTTATAGTAAGTCAGTGATGCTAGAGATGGAACCCTGCTATTTTTAGTAAGGGGGTATGGCCATATGCAGTTTCTTCATGCTAGCTCCCAGTTCTGATGGCGTGCAAAAATGTTGAGTAATAATGGAGATATTAATATTTATTTGATTAAAATAAATATTAATGGTTTTGAGCTTATATTATTAAGTTATAATATAATTTTATATTATAACTTAAGTGACTTAAGTGAAAGGTCAAGTTCTCATCAATTGGGGCCAGTTGAGCAATTAAATTAAATGGTAATATTTATGCACCGACTATTGAGACTTAAATGAAAATTAAAAAGTAATATTATTACTCATCTCAAAATTGAAGAAGAGGAGTTTTTTGGGTTAAATCGAACCCTAATGTGAGAAGCCTATTTATCTCTTGAAAATCGTACAAGGCTTCATTATGATGATTGTTGTGTTGTTGATGAAGTTTGTCTGTGAAGAGAAAGCCAAGGGATTTCAATCCTCGTGCCATTGGAGAACGTTTCTTCTTCAGTGTTGCAGCCATTTGAAACAGTGAAATACCTATTGAATTTGGTATTTTGGAGGGCATCATTCAGGTGTTCAATTTGAGCATATTGGTGAAGGAATACAAAGATTATTCAAGGGTTTCAAGGTTTTATGTTTGCAGATCTGAAGATTGTGGAAGATTAAGATTTAATCATTTGCAAATCAAATTTATGTTTGTTGCTACAGTGACGTGAATAGTAGTGCTACAGTACCCGCGCTACAATACCCATACACCAAGGGTTTGATTCTATGGTTCAAAGGCAGCATATTGAAGGAGATTTGGACCTATTATGAGTTTGCTTTTTTGGCTGAAGTTGTGAACAGCAGCTGCATGTTTGCAAATTAATTTGGGTATGATTGTAATAACCTGCTCTATTGAATAATGATCAAATAAATATATAGTGGAGTTATTATCGCAGTTACTTGTATTCTTTTATGTTTTTGCATTTTATTTCCTTGCAAATATTTCAAGAAAACACAAAAAAAGCAAAAAACCCTTATTAAACATCAAACACACAAAACAAAAAAATTAGCATCAGA
This sequence comes from Sequoia sempervirens, assembly GCA_007258455.2. Taxonomy (NCBI): domain Eukaryota; kingdom Viridiplantae; phylum Streptophyta; class Pinopsida; order Cupressales; family Cupressaceae; genus Sequoia; species Sequoia sempervirens. The sequence goes on from VDFB02072274.1 coordinate 61,603,981, forward strand.
AATAAGGGCACGAAGTGTTATTACAGGGAGGGGCAGCTCTGTTACCCAACGCCAGGTTGTACATTTTGTGATGACTTCTGGTCAACAATTTTGCAGTTTCTAGGAGGGTTGGTGGCAAACTAATCTTAAGTGGCAGAGTCAGTGGCTGGCTCTTGTCTTTTGTTGCAGAAGCGTTATGATTAGCAAGAGGCAGCCTTCTCTGTTTTTTTTGGACGGTTTTTGGTACTCTTGGTCATTAACATCCTGTAGATCCAGGGAGGGTCTCCATAGCAACAGAGTGTTCTGAAGAATTTATGACCAAACGACCTACAAATTGTTTTCTGTAGGCTAATTAGACGATTGACCATTAAGGGAGGGTGTTAGAATATTATATTCTTCTTTTGTTTAATGGTCAATTATATCTACAGTAGTTAGTAGTTGAGGTAGTTAGACATTTTAATGTCTACAGTAATTTACCTCCTCTATATATTGTAATCTGTTCTCCTTGTTAATATAAGCAATTTCCTAGCTAAAAGCTAAAATTGTTTCAAGATATAAATAGAGGTTGTAAGGCGAAGTCTACAACAAGCGAATAAGAAATATCTTTTGAGTATCCAAAATCAGGGAATCATCATCAGAAGGATATACAGAAATAGAACAGCAGATTTGTTCATGAAGAAGGCACCAAGAAGGAAATAAGAACAGATTTAAGAAGGAATAGAAAATGAATCTGGAATAGAATCATCATCAGAAGGAAATACAGAAATAGAACAGCAGATTTGTTCATGAAGAAGGCACCAAGAAGGAAATAAGAACAGATTTAAGAAGGAATAGAAATGAATCTAGAATATATATATATATATATGGGAGTGTTTCCTGAGAATAGCACGCAGATACATTAATACGATATACCCAGATTAGAAGAAATATGTGGGAAGAAGAGTTGGCTCGAGGAGAGATATATGAAGATAAATGGCAAATCGATAAGCGAACTAAGTCTAATATAATTACATATACAGCAATATATATAATACAATTATGCAATAATGATGCTTGTAGCAATTATTAATCCTTATTAGTCATTATTCAATTGAAACTAACCTGTTTGTTTCTCGTTAAGCAATATTCTATGAATATTGTGAACAGATCCATTAGAGAGAAAATTGACTCGGTCTGAAAATCAACAACACCTAGGCATTAAGTCATCAATCATCTGATCAAATAAAGGAATAGAGGTTTGCATCCTCTAAGTCAGAAATAATCAATTAATTAACATCTGTGCAGCAAACCGATTTCCTAAGTTGGTGGTATGAGATCTGATTTGCAGTTATATGGTGCAGCATAATTTAGTATGAGTGATTATGATTATTTAATTAGATATTCAAAATACTAATGATACATTACTGTTAAGGCTACTTCCTTAAATATGATTAATATTGGTTGTCATCTAATTTAAATGTTTTAGCCTTGATAGAGGAGGTTGAGATCACAAGAGGGGAATGGTGACGGGGCACTCTCCAAGGTACGCCATGTAATGTCCCTTCCTTAGGCAGCTCAGACTATAGCAGAGGTTGGCCTACTATTAGGGTTCTCGTAGGTCAACATAATGGTTAAGGGACCCAACTGAGGGTTGTGGAGCTTAGCTGGGAGCTTTACGATCCTTTCAGTTTGGAGTTCAATTGATGAATCTAGGGATAAATTGGCAAATATTAAAGTTTGCTTTAATGGAATAGTAAAAAGTGAATAGTAACAGAAAATTATAAGAGGAATAGTGAAAGTGCCCCCCATCCTAATAACTCAATGTTGTTTTAAAAAGTGGCCCTTTCTTTTGATGAGGAAAGACCCTCAAGATGGGCGTAGCCTCTTGAGGAGGATTATTTTATTGGTTTTTATTAAAAAAGCTCATGGGAGGTTTTAAAGCAAAATGTTGGGCTCATTTTTGGGCATTCTATGCTCATTTTGACAAAAGCAAATTGCAGGTTTGAGCTCTAGAAGAGGGTTTCAGCAGCATACAAGTCTTCTAAGGACGAAATCCATTGGAGGATAGTGAATTGGACGAAAACCCAGTTCACTAAACAAGGAAATCTACCTAGGGTTTCCATTTGGGCATCATTGGTCTTCATCACAGGTTAATCTGCATTTAGAATTGATTGTGGCAGTGAGTTATCAGATCATAATTGTAGATTGGGGCTTCTTATCAACAGATGTCGTCATTTCAGTGCATTCACCAACTAGCTATACTATTTGGGTGTCATTTTTAGTCAAACCCTAGCTGGAAATTAGGGTTTTCATACCACTAAGGAGCATATCAGACTTTATATCAAATCTTTATTTGTATATGCTTTGGCTCCAGCAATTAAATATTCAATAAATTGAGCGTTGGCTTCCAGGTATGCAAATTCTATGTAATCAGTGGTTCAATTTCATTAATTCTGAAAATTACATTTGCTGTCCTAGGAAAATCAGAATTCATAATTTTATTTCAGTCATTTATGTTCCTTTAGCATCTATTTCTTTTTCACAATTATCTAGCACAAAACCTCAAAAAATCAGAAAACCACCACCAAAAATCACAAAATACTCATAAAACAGCAAAAACAAACAAAAAAACAAATTCCCTATTTGCTAGTCAAAGTCAAATCAAAAATCAAACTCAGAAAAATTGGATCAGATTTGGGTTGGGAACCTTGTAGTGGTATCAAAGCCATGATCTTGCTAGCCTGAGGGCACTCTGATCAGTTCTATGCATCCTAGAGAGTTTGGGCCACACAGATATTATACCCGCAGGAGAGCACACAAACAGTTTGGGGTTGACACTGATATTTTGGGTGCAGTTTTGGGAGATAGCCATGATGGCAGTAGAAGTCCCCATCAGAGGGAGAGACAGAATCTGCAAGAAGATCCTGATCATGAGTTATTCAGACCTCTCATTAATACACAACCACTAATTATACAGGCATTAGATAGACTTCAAAATACCCTTGACAGGATGGATTTGGGTCAGCCTAAGGATAGGCATGGCAGACATGACAGACATGATAGGGTTGATAGGTCTATTCCAGTTACAGGCAGTCGTGGGAGTAGTAGGGCTCCCTCATCGATGGACAATGCTCTTGGTTCTCCTAGGCGTGACAAGACTCATTCACGTACAACAAATAGGCCCATGTAGCCCCATTTTCCTCCTAGAGATGAGCCACCACCAGCTGACTTGCTTGACGGTGTGGAGTTTTAGGATGTTGTTATGGCAACGAGTGATCAGTGGGCATGTCTTCCAAAGCATGTTAGAGATGCTTTCCCTCTACCTCAGTATTGTTCACAACGTAGAGATAGCATGAGGAACCATGGTGATAGGTGGCCTAGACAACAACATAATGGCGACCTCCATCGAGCTACTAGTAAGCTCACTATATCTTCCTTTGATGGTAGCGAGAAGATCACTGCCTGAGCTTGGGTGCACAAGCTTGACATCTACCTTTCACTTAAGCCGATACCTGAGGACAAGGCCATTTAGTTTGCAGTACTACACTTAGAGGGTGTGGCTTATGATTGGTGGCATCATGGTTTGGTTACCCAAAACCATAGACTTATTCATTCTTACAGGGAGTTCACTGAGCAGTTGATTACCAGATTTGACCGTAAGGATGTTGAGTTGTACTATAGGGATTTAGCACTACTACGACAAACTGGACATGTTGAAACTTACATTAATGAGTTTCAATGCATTGCTGTTATGGTTCCTGAGATTCCAGATAGATGTGTGGTGATGCTTTTCATAGAGGGTTTACATGATAGGTTACGGGGTTTGGTCAAGGCTCTTAAGCCTAAGACTTTACATGAGGCTATTCAGATTACCCTAGACCTTGATACTTCACCACCTCCTTCTTATCTGCAGAATAAGAAGTTTTCCAAGGGCTCCAAGCCTTTTTAGAGATCTTCGACATAGCACAGGAGTGCACCACCTCCTCCCAGGATGGATCAGGAGACACGTAATGAGTTGAGGAGGAAGAAGCAATGCTCCATATGTAAGGAACCTTGGGAGCTTGGACACTGATGCCTTGGGAAAGGCAAGGCACATCTCATTGAGGTTGTGTCTGATGTGGATGATGAGCATATACAGGATATAGATTTAGAGGGCAGCGATGGTGAGAATGAACAGGAGGCCCCACAGGTGGAGCTTGGAGTGGATGATGCATTGGATGCACCCAATCCTATCATTGTCGCCCTTTTAGGAGGCCCTAGATACCATCCCTTTCACTTGAAGGGAGTGATTAAGGGACAACGTGCGACTTGCCTTGTTGAAAATGGTGCCACACACAATTTTATTAATGAGGGACTAGTTGCTAAGCGAGGATTGCAAGCGGAGGATTTTCCTGGTTTCAGTGTGACAATAGCAGATGGATTTTCTATGAGGTGCACCAGGGTAGTTCTGCAACTTAGTATACAGTTGGGAGATTACACCTTGACCGATGATTTTTATGTTGTGGGTCTGGGTGACATTGATGCAGTGTGAGGCATCCAATGGTTATAGTCACTTGGTATATACAGGATTTTAAGAGGATGGAGATGGAGTTTATAGTTGGAGGTAAGAAGGTTGCGTTGAAGGCTCTTTCTAATAGTGGGCCCATGGTGGTTTCAACACGTAGGATGGAATACATATTCAAACATGGAGATGTGGCATGGGTGGTACAGTGTTTCATTTCATCCAAGTCACCTTCTTCATAGGATGACCAGCCATTCCACATTGATGTCTAGACGGTATTGAATAAACATGGAGTAGCATTCGGTGATATTTCTCCTAGCAGACCTCCTGACCGTGGATTTAAGCATGTGATAGAGTTAGAGGAGGGTGCCAAGCCTGTGATTACTACTCCTTGTCGTCATCCTAAGAAATTTAAGGATGAATAGAGAAGTCTATTCGTGAACTGTTGGATATGGGGCACATCAAACCTAGTTCTGGCCCATTCGCTTCTTATGTGGTGTTGGTGAAGAAGGATGGCACTATGCGCATGTGCATTGATTACCGTGCATTGAACAAGAAAACAATCAAGAACAGGTATCCTATTCCACGCATAGATGAGTTATTAGATGAGCTTCATGGTGCAGTGCACTTCTCGAAGATTGACCTTCGATCAGGGTACCATCAGATTCGTGTGAATGAGGACATACATAAGAGAACATTCAAATGTCATTATGGGCACTATGAGTTCTTGGTGATGCCTTTTGGCCTTACTAACGCACCTGCTACTTTCCAGTGATGCATGAACCATATATTTAATAAGCAATTGCATAAGTATGTACTTGTGTTCTTCGATGATATATTGATTTACAGCAGGACTTGGGGGGAGCACATGAGGCATCTGGATGAGGTACTTGGCATTATGGAGGCATAGTCTCTATTTGCCAAGATATCCAAATGTGAATTTGGACTTACAGAGATCTTGTACTTGGGGCATGTGATTGGTAGTGATGGGGTCAAGGTACATCAGGAGAAGGTTCAATCCATCCTTGATTAGCCATCACCAAGGAACATTTTAGAGTTGTGGGGTTTCCTAGGCTTATGTGGTTACTACAGAAGATTTGTGAAGGGGTACTCACAGTTTGCAGCCCCTTTGACAGATCTCACATGGAAGGGCGCATTCATATGGACAGATGAGGTACAGGTTGCATTTGATAGGCTCAAGCAGGTCATGAGCACTTGTCCAATTTTGGCACTTCCAGATTTCTCTTAGCCCTTTGTGTTAGAGTGTGATGCATCCAGAGAGGGTATTGGAGTGGTTCTTATGCAGGATCGCCATCCTATTGCCTATGAGAGTAGGAAGTTGAGGGAGAATGAGAGACTGTATTCCACCTATAACAAGGAGATGCTCGCCATTATGCATGCTTTGGCAAAGTGTCAACAATACTTGGTAGGCGGGAAGTTTGTGGTGAGGATTGACCACAACAGTTTGAAATACTTCTTGGAGCAGAAAGAGCTTAATGAGCGCCAACAGAAATGGGTCAGCAAGATACGGGCATATGATTTTGATATTGAGTATGTCAAGGGGAAAAAGAATATTGTTGTTGATGCACTTTCTAGGAGGCCTACATTTGCTACACTTTGCTTTTTGAGTGAGATTTCAGCAGATTGGAAGTCTCAACTATCAGTTGAATATTCAAGAATCAGTTTGCATGTGAGATTATGGATGGTAGGATTCAAGACGATAGATACACAATGATTGATGATGTTATCTACTTTAAGAACAAGATTTATTTGGTACCTGGATCAAAACTGAAGGATAAGATCTTACGCACCGTCCATGACACACCATTAGCAGGACATCCTAGATATTTTAAGACATATAGGCATGTGAGAGAGAGATTCTCATGGAAGGGTCTCAAGGATGATGTCTTGTGCTATGTACGTGAGTGTGTGACTTGTCAACAGAACAAATCAGAGCATACTTTTCCGGCAGGTCTTCTACAACCATTGCCTATTCCAGAGCAGAAGTGGGAAAGTATATTAATGGATTTCATTAATGGTCTTCCAAGAGTTCAAGGAAGGGATAGTATTTATGTGGTTGTGGATAGGCTGACGAAGTTTGCACACTTCTTCTCTATTGCAACCGACTTTACAACATCTCAGGAGGCAGAGTTATTCTTCCATGAGGTGTTTAGACTCCATGGACTCCCTAGGACCATTGTCAGTGATCAGGATAGCAAGTTTATGAGCATCTTTTGGCAAGAGCTATTCCGATTAGCAGGTACAGAGTTAACACCTAGCACCAGTTACCACCCTCAAACAAATGGACAGATGGAGATAGTTAATAAGTGGGTTGAGGGCTACTTGCGTAACTACATTTCAAGACAGCAGAAGGCTTGGGTGTGATGGTTGCATTTGGGCGAGTATTGTTATAATACTACGTATCACATGTCAATTGGTATGACTCCCTTCCGAGCGTTGTATGGTTATGATACCTTATCTTTTGTGGACTTGGCGTTAGGTGATAGCAGAGTGCCCAGAGCTCGAGATTGGTTATAAGACAGTCAAGATATCCTTAAGGCACTTAAGGATAATATTCAGCATGCACAAAATCAGCAGAAGATGTATGCAGATCAACATCGAGTTGAGAGGACCTTTGAAGTTGGAGACATGGTTTTCTTGCGCCTACAGCCTTACAGATAGAGGACACTTAAGAGGAGCGGGACAGAGAAGCTCAAGCCTCGGTTTTATGGTCCATACAGAGTATTAAGGAGGATTGGTGAAGTCGCATATGAGCTTGAGCCACCTCCCGAGAGTAAGATACATAATGTCTTTCATGTATCTTGTTTGAAGAAGGCTTTGGGACAGCATGTTGTCTCTTCACATGTTTTGCCCCCATTGGATGAGGAGGGCCAAATAGTTTTGATACCTGCAAAGATTCTTGACATGAGGGAGAGGAGGTTGTGTAGTCGAGTGATCAGAGAGTATCTAGTACAATGGAGGGACTTGTCGTTGGGGAATGCCACGTGGGGAGGAGAGATGATACTTCAGCATCCAACTTTGTAGTTGCTTGGGGGAAAGCAATCCCAGGAAGGGAGGACTATAATGTCCCTTCCTTAGGCAGCTCAGACTATAGCGGAGGTTGGCCTACTATTAGGGTTCCCGTAGGTTAGCAGAATGATTAGGGTACCCAACCAAGGGCTGTGAAGCTTAGCTAGGAGTTTTACGAGCCTTTTAGTTTGGAGTTCAGTTGATGAATCCAGGGATAAATTGGAAATATTAAAGTTTGTTTTAATGAAATAGTAAAAAGTGAATAATAACAGAAAATTATAAGAGGAATAGTGAAAAGTGCCCCCCATCCTAGTAACTCAATGTTGTTTTAAAAAGCGACCCTTTCTTTTGATGAGGAAAGACCCTCAAGATGGGCGTAGCCTCTTGAGGAGGATTCTTTTATTGGCTTTTATTAAAAAAGCTCGTGGGAGGTTATAAAGCAACATGTTGGGCTCATTTTTGGGCATTCTATGCTCATTTTGACAAAAACAAATTGCAAGTTTGAGCTCTAGAAGAGGGCTTCAACAGCATACAGGTCTTCTGAGAGGACGAAATCCCTTGGAGGATAGTGAATTGGACGAAAACCCAGTTCACAAAACAAGCAAATCTACCTAGGGTTTCCATTTGGGCATCATTGGTCTTCATCACAGGTTAATCTGCATTTAGAATTGATTGTAGCAATGAGTTATCAGAACATAATTGCAGATTGGGGCTTCTTATCAGTAAATATCATCATTTCAGTGCATTCACCAGTTGGCCGTACTATTTGGGTGTCATTTTCAGTCAAACCCTAGCTGGAAATTAGGGTTTTCAGACCACTAAGGAGCATATCAAACTTTATATCAAATCTTTCTTTGTATATGCTTTGGCTCCAACAAATAAATATTCAATAAATTGAGCATTGGCTTCCGGGTATGCAAATTCTATGTAATCGGTGGTTCAATTTCATTAATTCTGAAAAATTACATTTGTTGTCCTAGGAAAATCAGAATTCATAATTTTATTTCAGTCATTTATGTTCCTTTAGCATCTATTTCTTTTTCGCAATTATCTAGCACAAAACCTCAAAAAATCAGAAAACTACCAAAAATCATAAAAAACTCATAAAACAGCAAAAACAAACAAAAAAATAAATTCCCTATTCGCTGGTCAAAGTCAAATCAAAAATCAAACTCAGAAAAATTGGATCAGATTTGGGTTGGGAACCTTTCACGCCACCTCAAGATGGGGACCACATGAGCCCCATGAGGCCAAGGGGGTACAAAGGGTACTGCCTTTGGGCTTAGGAGAGATAGGCATTTTCAAGGCACCCATTGGAATCTCACCCCTCCATCATGGGGAATCAGCACAAGAGGTCAAATCACAAAGAGAGGGAAATGGTTGGCGAAATGAGGGGATAACGGAAAAGACACCTCCTAGGTTGTAATGTATTATTATGACTTTCTATTATAAAGTCACTTTAAGTGAAATATTAAAGTTATTAATTAATTAAATGGCTTATTATAAAGTATTTAATGACTTTATAATGAAGGGGGCGAATTATTTATTTAAACGAGTATTTATTACTCATTAAAGTGAAAGCCATTATTTGATTAATTTGCCTAAGTCAGAAAAGGGCGAAATTATTATTATTAAATGCCAATTAAACTGCTTTTTGAAAGGGTTGAACTTTTGAGAGAGATTATATATTTTCTCAAAGACAGAATAGAACTCATTATGATATGATTATTCAAATTTTGTCTTTTCTCTCTGATTTTCTCTGAGAACATTTGGAGTTGGAGAAACAAGGGTTTCTACAAATAGATTTTGGAGAACGTCAACTCTTCAAAATCAAGCATACTGAGGCTATGAAAGATTCAGCTAAAGATTTTCAGTTGAGTGGTTTCATACAGAAGTCATTACAGAGCTTATTGGAGAAGATTTAGAATAGGGTTTGGATCGATTTTTTTCCAGAAGAGAACCTTTTTCATTGGCCGTGATTTATCTAGCATTTGGCACTCTTTCCCTAGGCCGTATGGCTTGTGTACTTACTGGTTTTTTGACGTACCTTACAACTGCAAGGTTGTACTTTCTCCTGCAAGTCAAACGCCTTGCCTTTTTGGTCGCCATTCCTCCCAATGCTTGCGACTTGGTCTCTAGAGGCTACTGCATCTATCTTACATAGGGAGATTGTCTTATTTCAGCTGGCCGTACCATCTATTCATTTCATACAGGCGGCTTCAAGTTTATTCAGGTTCCTTGAATAAAAATAGCTTGCCTTTTTATTTGCATGTTATTTCAGCGATGTAATCATTCTTCCGATACAATAAAACCATTTGCTATCAGTTTAGAAGTTGATTTAATCCAGATTCGCATTCTTGAATTTATTACATATTTTAGAATTGTTTTATGCAAAAATCGCATAAACCCTCTTATTGCAAAAACCACAAAATATCACAAAATATCAAAACACAAACAAAAACTTGCACTTCCGACAGTAGCTGGGGTTGAGAGACACTAGGTCTCTTACAGTCGTATCAGAGCATAGTTTTCCTACCATCCTGTGCTTTTTCAGATAAATTGTGCTTTTTCGATGCTTTTTCATGAGTAGAGACATTATATTCTATAGCAAGGGTAGAGGAACAGGTAGAATAGATGATTGGTCAGGTCCACCTATTCCAGAAGGTGAGACAGTGTTAGGAATCTTGGGCTTACACAAATCCAGTTCAAGCAATAGTGAAAACAGCATCACTACATTGATCGCAGATCGGGAGGTGTCGAGGGAGACACCTAAGGATCCAGGAAAGGAACATGCTAGAGCAGAGAGCCCGGAGATAGAGTACAGACGGAGGCATGATAACATGATGGACATGATTTCCCAGCTTATGTGCACAATGAGACAGCATACACCACATCAACATGTCTTCTAGTTAGGGCAATCTAGCAGGACTACAGGTACGGAGCAGCCATAGGTGTCAGTACCACTGCAGGCATCTTTCAGTGTTCCTGAATGTAGGCCTGGACAACCTACTTTCCTTGTAAGAGAGGTCCCTCCAGTTCAGCAGGCAGAGCAACCGGTCCCACAGCTAGAGTTTCAGATGCCTCAGGGTACGTCAATGGTTGACATGACTAGGTACTTTGCAGAGTATTCGACAATGGCTCCTGAGATCAAGCAGTCTTTGTCTTTTCATGAGTTTATGGATGTGCATAGACCCAGAGGTGGAGGTAGATTTGAGCACAGATTTCCCCAGTACCAGCCACCACCACCACAAGTGAATCGTGATCTTCAGCATGCAATGAGCAAGATTATCTTGCCTTATTTTGATGGTGCTGAGAGGAGTTCAGTGAGGTCTTGGGTACAGAAGCTTGATAATTACCTATCTTTGAGCCCTATGTAGGAGGACGAGGCCATTAAGTTTGCTACACTGCATCTTGATGGGTTGGCGCATGACTGGTGGCATCACAGCATGTATACACTGGGTCATCACACGGTTACCACTTATCAGGAGTTCACGAGCAGGCTCATAGAGCGTTTTGACAAAAAGGATCCAGAACTTTACTTCAGGGAGCTAGCTCAGCTCAGGCAGACAAGCAATCTAGATACCTACATCAGTGAATTCCAGAAGATAGCAGTTATGGTGACAGGCATATCGGAGAGGAGACTTGTCATCTTGTTTACTGTGGGGTTATATGAGCCTATGAGAGGTTGGGTCAAGGCCTTTGATCCCCATACTCTTCAGGAGGCTATGAGGAAGGCAAGGAGTATGGAGCTTGCTGCTCCAAAGAAACAATTTCAGCCTAAAACAAACACCTTGCCTGTTGAGGAGAGTCATACACCAGTTGCAGAACACAAAAAAAAAACAACAGCAAGAATTGATGACGCAACTCGTGATGAATTGAGAAGGAAACAACTATGTTACTGGTGCAAGAAACCTTACAACAAGGAGCATGATTGTTCTTTGAGACCAAAGGGCAGAGCCAACCACGCCATGTGGGTTTACTATGAAGATGTTGAGTTTGAGGATTCAAACCAGCAGGTTGTTTCAAAACATGCGGTGGTCGGGAATGCCTCTATGGAGTTTGGGCCCGATGCCAACTTGTCCCCATTAGTGTTATCTGCTAGTGTACGGAATGATTCATTCAGGTTCAGGGGATTAGTGGATGGATAGCGATGTATTGCTATGCTTGACACCGGAGCCACACACAATTTTATTGATGAGAGCTTTGTCAGCAGATGCAGACTCCAGACAGAGGACTTTGTTGGATTCAGAGTTCGGGTGGCGGATGGATATACCCTCACTTGCACTCGACGAATTTGTAATCTCGCCCTCATGCTGAATGATTATGAATTGCAAGCAAACTTTTATGTGGTCAACTTGGGTGGGATGGATTTAGTGTTGGGTATGAGATGGCTTCAGGGCATTAGTATGTTCACCCTCAACTTGCCTAAAATGGAGATGAGATTTGAGATACAGGGCAAGAAATATGTGTTGAGGGGGATTATAAATGGGAGCCTACGCTCTATCTCTCTCGTTAGTGGGAAGAGTGAGAAGGTAGAGAAGGATTTTGCGTAGATTGGGTATGGTTTTGGATCCTACTCTCTTGACCCTAGTCTGGAGATGAGTGATGATAGCATTTGGGATCCTACTTGTGCACTGGGATTTCAGACTCAGCTTTTGGAGGAGTTTCACAGTGTGTACACGGTGTAGAGTGCACATGGTTTCATGTCTGACCCGCACGCACACGATTTGTTTCAAGTGCTCAGTTATGGTATGCACGTACTTGATATGTTAGATGATAGTATATCTCATGCAGTTTTAGGGAGCAAGTGTTGCTTGTAGTTTGACTTGCTTCCTCCTGAGTTTCTTGATCCTATGACAGACAGCACTGAGGTTAACAGGGGATGGCATTCTATTCCAGTTAATCAGTTGTGGGAGTTATAGGAGACAGTTGTGGCTATCAGGGACATTAACCGGCACTACCCTTGGGACCCAGGTGGTGTGGTGCATTTTTATTTGCAGAGATTGCTTGGGGACAAGCAATTTCCGGGAGGGCGGACTGTAATATCCCCGTTTTAGCTGACATTGTTTGCTGAGGAGTGAGCCTATCATTTTGACCCTCGTAGGCTGACAGGTGTGTTTAGAGGGTTGCTTTTGGCAATTATCCTGCATTTTGGGACATTACTCTATCAGTTGATTCAGGTTTGGGCCTTGGCAAAGACTCGCAGAGCGATATTCAGGCATTTACTATTTATAGTAAGTCAGGCAGACAGGGGTTACTATTTTTGGCAAGGCACCTGACTCAGTTGGCTATCTCAGTTTCGACCCAGTTTGACAGTTTGTTGACCAAACGGAGAATAAGGGAGCATTTAATAATAATTAAATGTTTATTATTATGACTTATATTATAAAGTCACTTTAAGTGAAATATTAAAGCTATTAATTAATTAAATGGCTTATTATAAAGTATTTAATGACTTTATAATGAAGGGGGCGAATTATTTATTTAAATGAGTATTTATTACTCATTAAAGTGAAAGCCATTATTTGATTAATTTGCCTAAGTCAGAAAAGGGCGAAATTATTATTATTAAATGCCAATTAAACTGTTTTTTGAAAGGGTTGAACTTTTGAGAGAGATTATATATTTTCTCAAAGATAGAATAGAACTCATTATGATATGATTATTCAAATTTTGTCTTTTCTCTCTGAAAACATTTGGAGTTGGAGAAACAAGGGTTTCTGCAAACAGATTTTGGAGAAAGTCAACTCTTCAGAATCAGGCATACTGAGGCTGTCAAAGATTCAACTAAAGATTGTCAGTTGAGTGGCTTCATACAAAAGTCATTACAGAGCTTATTGGTGAAGATTTAGACTAGGGTTTGGATTGATTTTCTTCCAGAAGAGAATCTTTTTCATTGGCCGTGATTTATCTAGCATTTGACACTCTTTCCCTAGGCCGTACGGCTTGTGTACTTGCTGGTTTTCTGCCATACCTTACAACTGCAAGGTCGTACTTTCTCCTGCAAGTCAAACACCTTGCCTTTTTGGTCGCCATTCCTCCCAATGCTTGCGCCTTGGTCTCTGGAGGCTACTGCGTCTATCTTACAAAGGGAGATTGTCTTATTTCAGTTGGCCGTACCATCTATTCATTTCATACAGGCGGCTGCAAGCTTATTCAAGTTCCTTGAATAAAAATAGCTTGCCTTTTTATTTGCATGTTATTTCAGCGATGTAATTGTTGTGCCCTCGGCACACACGCCCTGTTTTGAACGGGGACCCTCTTTTCTTTCGCCTTGTCGGGTCGTTTTGTCGCAGCCTCGTTTTAAGTGCCCCATTTTTGGTGTCCTGGATGGTCAATGTTGCTTCAAAGTCTCACCATAAGTTGACCGTACCTTCCCCTTTTAATGTTGTCAAGTTCTAGTGCCTCGCGAAGTCTCTTTGGCAATTTGCCCCTGCCAACGGCCCCAGGCCCTGCCGGGCCCGACCGTTCGGGTTTCCCTTGCTGGGTTTCCCCATTGCACCCGCCGTTCCCAACGGCACTCGGCTCACGTCCTCCCGGACCCCAGGGTCTGAACCCCCGTTCTCCGTCTGCTAAAATCCGTGGAAATCTCAACAACTGCCCAACCCTCCATGCCCAGGACCCCGGAGTTCTGCTCCCAGAGTTCCGTGAGTGTTTCGCTGTTCCTCACGGCGAACCTCTGGCGGAGTTCCGCCTTCCGGGCCCCAACCTCCCCTTTGCTGCCAGTGATTTCCGAATTGAAAATGAAATCAAATGGCCGCCGTCCTGCGCCTTCCCAGTCTCCGAACCCCGGGTCTCCCGCTGCCGTCGGTGAATTCAAATTCACCTACTTCCTTGCTCGTCGTACTTGCATTTAATAGGGCCACTAATGGCGATTGGGGTATAAATAGAAGGTTCATTCCTGTCATTTTCACTTGACAGTGTTGCAGGGAGTGATCAGAGAACTTGCTAAAGGAGCCCACCGTCTTCGAGACCTTCACGCTCATCGCCCTCACCATCACCTCATCGATCGTGAGTGGACCCCACACCTCCCGCATCAGGTGTTCGAGGTAGGTTCTCCGTTCACCCTCCCAAACATTGTTTTCTTAATTTCTAAGGATTAAAACGAACAACAACCATCAAAACGACATGTGAACGATAAAATATGGCACCACAAACAAAACCCATGTCCTCGAAAATTGAGAAAACCAACATAGCATCCCCATGACCAATTCGGAGCTTTATCTCCATGCGGCCGTTCTTCGCAGGGGCATTCGTGACCCTTGGGCCCGGACGCTCCCTTTGCCGGCGAAGACTTAGCGAAAACGATAAATGTCGAAACAGCTTTAGGGTCTCTCGGGCCCGGGATTCCGCCCCTCATTCTCTGTCGGCAAAATGTCCTTGTCGGCGAGGCTCATGGCAGGTTTTCTTTCATCTTGCCGAGTTTGCTGTCACTGAGACCTCCCTGATTCGGCAAGACCTTTCACCGAGCATATCCTGCTCTTGTCAAGTGATTTGTTGAGGAGACATTCATCTGTCGCCAAGACCTCACCGCGAGTTCCTTTGGTCTTGCCGATGCCTTCGCTTTCGGCAAGACTCCTAGCGGTCGCTAGGACTTCACAACGAACTCTCTGTCTTGGCGAGCCCGGATCCCCTGTCGGGTGACTTCGCAAGGTCGGCAAGAGGTTACGCTGACAGGGCTCTTCGTCAGCGAAACATAGCGCGTTCGCCAGGACCTCACGCCGACCCCTCATCTTTGGGCGAACACGAACCTACTTGGGTAGACATCGCTGGTTCGCCAAGACCTTTCCCCGACCCTAAAACTTACACTGAAGACTCCTCTTGTCGGCAAGACCTTCCGTGTTCGCCAAGACCTCACGGCGACATCACTCTTCTCTTGGCGAATACCCGACGTCCTTCTGACCTTCGGGCTCCGGACCCCCGCTTGCCCCTGGGATCCAACTTGAACGATGAAACCTCATCCGTGCCAGGCTCTGCCATCCAGGAGTCCTTTGCTCATCCACCGTTCCGAAAGGTCAAATCTCGCCCGCCCCTCCGAGCTCCGGGCTCCACCCTTCCGACCGCCGCAGAACTGAAAAATGAAAACAAATGGCGAACACTCGTGCCGGGTCCGGTCTTGCTCTTCGCTGTCGGCGAGACTTAGGGACCTCACCAAGACCTTACCCCACGGCCATGACCTTATGCCGACTTGTCTTCCCCTGTGCGTTGATCGGTGAGACCCGAGGCGTTCGCTCTGACTTTCCATCAATGGTTGATCTCTTGCCGACACTTGCGCCGAGCCCTGACAGCCGAGCTGCCCCCTCCGGACTTCCGCCCAGCAATAGCCGTTCCAAACGGCGAAGGATGAACAATCTTCTGACCGCCCTACAACCCGCCGGAGCCCGAACCCCGAAGTTCCATCTCCGGAATTCCGTTTCTGATCTGTTGTTCCCAAACAGCCATCTCCTAACAACTTTCCGACCTTGTACCTCCAGTTGCCCCTAAACTAATCCATATGAGCCCAATTCGAAATCTGATCTCGACCCACGTGCTTAATCTTGGTCTTCTTCATTGCGAACCTTTCAAATTATCAAATTCGACTGGGGAGAATCAACGGGGGGCCCTCCACCCTATTTGCCTTTCCAAACGGCATTCCTGCCAGGGAAGTCCGGCCTTCCGGGCCCGAACTGTCCAAATGCCCTTAACCAAAAGACCAATGACATCGAGAGATAAAGTATCATATTATGCTTGATAGATTATTTGAAATGAATTTCATCTTTAGGATTTCGGCTAACATGGATGTTTTCATGGTCAATTGCACTTACTACGCTTTTTACTTGCAGAATATATGGAATCGGGTGTGGGACCTTCGGGGGCAGCTGTCGAAAAGGACAAAGGAAAGAAGTCAAGCAAAACTCCTCGAGGAAAGGAAGACAAAGACCAAATGAAATACCAATTCCAGGGTGAACCTCTACACTTGAAGGTCACCACAGATTGGAAGGAGATCACAGATACCAATATCGGCCATGTTGATATTGACGAATTCACACAAAGGGTAGGGTCAATCCTACAACCAAGAATGCAAGATTGATAAGGCAAAGCGGAATCGCAAAGGCTGCTGGATTCCCTCCATCCCTCGTGGCCCCTAAGTTGGTCATGGCTTGTCGGGAGGCATATCAACCCGACACGAGGACAATCATTGATAGAGAGGGCAACGTCCTCGCCAACATGTCGGCTGAAGGGATCACGAAGACTTTCCACATCCCCACTTTCCAAGAGATGGAAGTCCCCACCATAGAAGAATGTCAGGCGGCGTGGGATGATAATCTGGCAAGCTGTAAAAGGTCAATAAATCAACATTGGCTTAAAGAAAAGCGGGGTAGCGCTGCGAAGGTTCCTCACAAACTCTTCCGCAGTGATTTCCATGAAGATTACCATGACTTAGTCACAATGCTAAGCAGGGTTATGGGTCTTCCTACGACAGCCTTCTTCCAAGAATGGATGGTGTACTTCATTAAACAAATTCTCCGAGGGAATGAGGACGTCACCACAAAGACTTCGTTTTACTGGGGAGGAATAATAAGCAACTGCTTCCATAAGTAGTTCGTCAATGTAAAGAAGAGCTCCAAGTTCTATATGACTTCCTATCTCGTCTATTCCTTGGCGGATTGGAGGCAGTACAATGGGTTGTTTGTAGCACCCGATCAGGAGCAGGGTCAGAAACTCAAAGCCTATGATAGGTACCCACAGCTCCAGTACTGAAACTTCAAGAGGGAATACTACAGAGTGAATGACGCCTTCATCGACCATATTATCAGAGTGATTGTCAGGGACTTCGAGAGGAGGGTCTCCCACAGTGCCAGGGCATTTTTGAAGCAGTATGCCTTCCTCTTCATTCAATACCCGAAGTTCACATACATCCGTGCCCAGGGCTTCACTGAAAGGCCAAACAGGTTGCCTCGATACCCCAACGACCGAATCATCCTACTGGAGCTTTCTCGGCAGCTCCAACACATACAGGCGGTCTTCTGTAGCAAACACATAGCAGGAATCTCTTATCCCATGACTCTCGGCCAGGGCATGTACCGACTACAAACCTCTCAATGCGCTGCTAACTCCAAGAAGGAGCTAAAAGATTACCATTTTCACCTACACACTGCTCGCCCATGGATAGACCCACATGGCCACATAAGAAAGGCGCTAGGGCCAGGGTTCGCTCATCTCCACCACATTGAAGACTTTTGGGGGGATTGTCAAGATGATAAAGAGGTACGTGCAAGGCACTACATGCGGATGACAGCGTATTTCATAAGAAAGGTGCAGCCATTCTCTATTCCGGACCAGGTCGAGGAGGACGATAGCACCATAATAGACCCCAGGTACCCCGCAGTTGCCAACTTGCCGCTACCAACAATAGACTGGGACGAGCAAGAGGTCGATGACCTTGACATCATAACCAAGCCAATTTTGGCTCGTACTAAGGAGTGGGTTGATGGACGGATAGCCCAATTGAAATAGCGGGAGGTGATTTTGACTTATGAAGGGCTCAAAAGTGAGCCAAGTGCCATAGAGGATTTCGCTGCCACCACTTCAACCAGCGGGACATCCAAGTCTCCTCCACTCACCAGGTCCAAAAAGAGGAAGGAGACAGAAACAGAGCAGTCTCCCAACCCCAAGGTCTATGCAAGGAAAGAAACGGGGGGCTCACCCTCCAAAAGGCTCAAACGAATGGGGAGCACCGCAGAATAGCCCTCAACCCAAGAGGAGAAAACAAAGAGTACGAATCAATTGGAACCCCTCTTGGCTCTCCCTGCCCTTGCCGTTGCACCACCTACCTCCCTAGCTATGATCGCCACATCCCCGCCGGCAGTGGACATTTATGTCCATCTTGCCCCTTCGCCTCTGGCCGAGTCTGTAATAATTGTCAACTCCTCTTCTGCCATAACTACTCCCCCTTCCTCCGCTGCCATGTCACCAACCACATCGCTCCCTCTTGCAACAGTAACAGCACCTATTCCCACTTCCACCATGCCTGAGGCTCTCTCAAGACATATGCAGAATCTTCTCCCTGAGCTCTCTCAGATCCTAATGGATCCCACTCTTCAAGCAACCCTTGCACAAGTCCTCGCTACTGCTCAGCCTTCACAACTGCCGACAGGGCCACCGGCTATGGAAGCCACCATGCTAATCTCTAAGGAGTGGGAGGAACGAGAGCGGGAAGCCTCGAAGCCCTTTGGGGAGAAAGCCGATGAATACCACGAACCCCCGGAGTATGAACACCGAACCATTGACAGGGTGGCTTATGAGGAGGGAACGAGCTCTTCCGAGAGTGGGGACGAGGAAGATAGCACCGGTGGTAAGGTAATCGTGCAAACCTTTGACGATGATCTTGAGGAAGAGCTGGCTCGGCAGCTGAAGGACACCGAGGCGGGAGCAGAAAGGTCACCCCGTGACGAAGGACAGCCACCAGAAGATAGTCCAAGAGAAGATTTACCTGAGAGTGGAACCCAAGTTGTCAAGAGCCTCGAAGTCGAGCAATCCAAGGAACCTGTGCACGAATTTGAGCATGCTGAGGAAAAGAAAGAAGAAGAGACAACAGGAAAAGAGAGTCCTGTGCAGCAACTGTCTACCAGGCTTCCTATCAAGCGCCTCGTGTTCGTCCAAGATTCCGATGAAGAAGAGGGGGATGCAACCAAAAGGGGAGGGAGGACCTCGGAAGATAAAGAAACGGAGGCTTTGACCGAGAAAGGCGAGGGTGATCATGGATCACCTAAGGGAAAGTCCGTCGTGCCAGAGTGGTTAGAGAAACAGCTTGAAAGAACTCCTGTACTAAAGGATCCACGGGCAAAACTAGAGGCCATCCTGGCCCAAGCTCAGATTACAACAAAGAAGAAGAAGAAGCCTACGATTAGATCCAAAGTAACTATGGATGCCTCTGGATCTCGGGTCGTGCAGATAGCAACACCTGTAGTGGGTCGGGAAGGGATAACTTACAACATCTCCACCATGGATCTGGGGACCGCCACCAGAGAACAGAAGGTAGGGCACCTTGAAGAGTCAGTAGCCACAGTGGTGCATCTGATAAGGCAGGACAAGATTTCAAAAGATGAGCTTAAAGCATAGGTGGCTTCTTTAACAAATTACATCCAACAGCAGTCATCGATGGACGACTTGCCTACCACTTCCACAACCGCGCCCCAACTGCTATCCAAAGAGCAAATCGATAAGATGGAAAGAAGAAAGAACTTGGAGAGGACTACGGAAGACTGGTTCCGACAAGTCTTATATGTTGGAAACATGGGAATTGGCCGGGCTGTTCGGACGGCCAACAAGTTCCTGGACCTGCAGCAATCCTTGGAGGGCACCAAGAGGCTATGCACTGACTTCCCTGCAGCATACGACTCCACCTTTCCAAAGATCGAGCTATCCTTCAATTGCCAGAAGCCACATGGGAAAAGGAGCTTGCGTTTAAAAAAGACGATCACCGGCTGATGGATGTATGGCAGCGGGTCTTTGGCAATAGGAAGGAAAGGTTGGAGCAAATAATGAGCAAAGTGGATCCAAATATAGAATGGATAAAGGAAATCAGGGCAGAATGCGCTCCTTATCTCAAGATGATGACAGAATATGATATGCCCGTAGTGCAAATGGATCCAGAAAAGGTGAAGCCTTACTTCCAAAAGAAGATGGAGGACGGGATGTCTAGTGAAATCACAGTGGAATTCATGAGTTTTGTTGCCCGTGCCTTTGATCAGTAAGAGCTATTCCGGGACCAGGGCGCAAAGTATGATGAAGATTGGAAAAGGCTAGAGGATAATGCAAAGGAGTGGAGCTACCAAGTGCTAAGGTATGAGATTATTGAAGTAGACAAGCTACAGGTGGTCATCCTCAAATTCATAGAATATGCAGCATCCAAGAAGCAGGAGGGCAGCCCTGTTGATGATAAAGAGCTCCCTAAAGAGTAGCTACAGTAAAATAGCAATCAGCAAAGGACAAAAATGCTACAGTGTCGTCACTAGAGGACAAAATAGGGAAAATAACAAAATGTAATTTTAAATTGTGATATATTGGGGGTAGGTGAAACCCTATTTTGTAATGAATCTTGGCCACACAATGAAAATTAATCTTGGCCATTCATTTGATCTTTGGGACACTATAAATAGAGCTCTTCTCTCATTTGCAAAGAGAGTTGAGTTGTTGTAAAAACATGCTGCAGAAATTTATAATGAAAATACATTGACTTGGTGCATTTTTTGAGTTCCTCATATGTTGCTTGATTCAACCTCCATTGTTAGATGTTTAACTTAGATGTTATTGCTGTTCTAGTTAACTGTTTTCTTCTCTTGATAGATTTTAGGAATGCTGTCCTGTGATCATGAAAATTCCTGCTGTGTAGATGACTTCTCAGTCCATACTTTTTGCTGTTTGCTGATGGTAGATAGCTGTGTAAAGTTAGTCTGGGCTTGAATTCAAAGCTGCTCCAAAACTTTTATCTTTGTTCATGCATGCACATGGTGAATGAAAGACAAAACATTTGCAAACCTTAGAAGATAGCACAAATTCCATGAGACTGTGAAATTTCTAGTTAAGTGGAATATTGTTTCAGAAAGCTGTCCGTTGCAGGAACTCCATTATCACTGTTCACAGTTAGTTGCAGGTCTAGGAACTTTCTCTCTTCCTTGCCATTTTTCCTTTTTTCTTTAATGAGTGACCTATGCCAAGGTTCATTGCACATTGTAAAGCTAAATCCAACGATAAAAATGGAGTTCAAGACCGCTATTTGAACCTACAGCAAATGCACAATAACTTTCCATCTTAGGAACTTCATTTCAAGATCCAACTCCCTATGCTTTGTAACCCATCCGTAAGTCCGCCTTGTGATTCCAGCAAATCACATAAAACAACTGAAATATTCCAAGCACTGTCAAGACCTGACATTAGAGACCTTGGGATAGTGTTCTGCAATCTGATTGTGGAAGATTGTCTTTCAAGAGAGGTAGTGCACCTACGCACTACCTGTGTTGAGAAGTGCATAAAAAAACACATCAACAGTAATCATTCTTCCGATACAATAAAATCATTTGCTATCAGTTTCGAAGTTGATTTACTCTAGATTCGCATTCTTGAATTTATTACATATTTTTGAATTGTTTTATGCAAAAATCACATAAACCCTCTTATTGCAAAAACCACAAAATATCACAAAATATCAAAACACAAACAAAAATTTGCATTTCCGACAGTAGTTGGGGTTGAGAAACACCAGGTCTCTTACATAGGTAGATCACCTCATATGGATGGCATGGGCCACATGAGGCCAAGAGGGATGGTATATCCACTCTTGGGCCTAGGGTATAAGGGTCCTAGGCACCCCATCAAGTCATGTTCTTCCATACTCTCTCCTATGATTGAACCCTCCAAGGATGTTAAAATGCTTTGTGATTGAATTAATGATTGGCCATGAGTTTACTAATATTTAATTATGATAATCTGCTAATTAGTATTATTGTGGTAAATGATTATGATCTGCTAATCAGTATGGTTGTGGTAAATGATTTTAATCTGTGTGCAGGGCTTCAATCAGGTGAAAGATATTCTCGAACACCCCTTTTGGTTTATTTAAATTAAGGATTGAGGGAAAATTTAGGGCATTCACAATTAGGGGACATTACATTGAACTTACCAATAAACTTACCAAACCTGTCCAAATGCACTTCCAGAAAGTATCAATTAGAGTTTTGACGACCCTTGGGTTTCCAGGAAGATGCAGCAAAGGTGACAACTCAAGAAAATGATTTAATTAATTTTCCATGGTGCATCAAGAGTAAAATGTAATCGTAAAAAGCCTTGGACATCTATAAGAACTTGTAATGAGATCTGACAACGATATGTTTTGCCACTAATTTGTCAAAATGCCAATTACGTAGCAGAACCAAATGAGAACAGGGAAACAAGAAGGGTACAGTAAAAAAATATCATAAATTACAAGGAATTAAAACTCCTCACAGAAAAACTTGTAATGAGATCAATAACATGTGCTGCACACAGCAAAACTCTGAAATGTGAAATTGATAACATGTGCAAACTGGATTAATTATCTCTCTAAACAGGCTTTCACATTATGTGGGGTGCTATTTATCTTTAATATTTGTTTCTTCTTCCGTTAACCCTTGAAGAATCTATTAAAACAGTACAACTGACCAGCTTATTCTTACCTTGTGTGCAGTTGAAGCAGAGGATAATCAATGGATTTTATGACTCTCCATTCACTCCATCCATAAAACATATAAGAGAAAAAAGATATAGATGGGACACCACTGAAAAAGATAATTGGATCTCTGAACCAGTTCATATTCAAACGCACTGCTGTCAATATTGATCTGAAGAACAAGACGGTCATCTATTTTTTAATAGATATGTAAGCAGCGGAGACCTGTAGTTGCAGCCCAAGTCTGAAAAGTAGATTGGAAGGTAATAAGTTGCCTCTGCAGTGATGGCATGAGAGTCAGCATAAATGGCACATGCTCATTCTGCAAAACCAGATCGGTAAACTTCATATCACTATGATTACCAAAGGCAGTTAAAAACAGAAACAGCAGTGACAGTTATCTCTTGTCTTACTATATTTTCCTTGTGAATCTATCTCAAAAAAATCAAATGTGCAACAAAAATCTGCAGACCCGCACTCAAAAAGGACAATGGCAATCCAACAGCAGTTAACTAAAATCCAGCAGCAATTAAACTAAATGAAATGATTATCGGCACCATCTATGCCATGGTGCATCTTGATGGCTGGATAGACGGTGCCATTTGGTCATTTTCTAATCCATAACTACAGTGCCTTCTCCAAACTGCAAAGGTCTCTCATCACCTTAAAATTCCCCATGGATTCTTGCAGTACTCTTCATCCTTGTAAGTTCCTCTTGCTCTTCATCCTTGTGTGATCCTTTCGCTATTCAATTGACCTGAACTACATAGCTTAATGCTCCATTATTCAGCCTCCATGCAATGGCTTGTTTGTCCATCCTTCTCCCAAATTATCTGCTGGCTAAGTGCACTTCCATCTCCTTCAATAATTCCGCTTGTTTCTCACTCACCTTTCTTATTTCAATCTGTACAGACTTGAAGAGAAATAGTTCAATGTCATGACTATTATGTGGTAATATAGAACGGAGCTTTAACAAATACCCTATTAGAATATCTAGACTCAGAAACAACATGTTTTTGGAAATGGATAATTAAACCTGCTTCTTACTCACCGCTGCTAGCCTGACACCGTGCTGCTTGTTATTATGCAGTTCCGTGTAGCCTGTTCAAATTACCATCACCAATAATCACCACAAGAACACTGTCCTCGTTTGAAATGATGAAAACGGTTTGCAGCTCTCACAATAATTTCTCTTGAAACGATCTTGGAGATATATTTGATTGCTGTGTGGCAGTCACTACATACTAGAAGGTTCTTGACAACTCTAATGGTTGTCTGAGGTGGTGTGTTCAATAACCCGAATGCAATTGCCAACAACTCACTATGATGGCAGGGGACCACTAGTTTGTCCTCTTCGGCCTCATCACTTAGTATAGATTTTGTACTTGGAATGTACCCTACTGCCTTCATTTCACAAGATAGTTCATCCAACTTTGCATAAATCCCATGCATTTGTGGATGTGATTTGTCTTCTACACAGAACGTATGTATCGTTTTATGGACTTCAATCCAACTATACCCAGGTATTTGTTTTATACCTCTATCTTTCATCAATTGCCTTAGCATTTGAACCTCATCCCACTTGCTTGCTTGTCCATAAATGTTTGACAGAAGAACATAAGGTAAAGCATCTGAAGGATCTAACTCAAAAAGGACTCTTGCTGCAAATTCTCCTAACCCTATATTCTTATCTAATCTACAAGCACCCAACAAACACTTCCACAAAACCACATTGAGTTTTATTGGCATTTTGATGACAAAATTTAGGGCTTCTGCAAGATAGCAAGCACGGCCAAGTAGATCAACCATACATACATAATGTTTCATCCTAGGCTTAAGGCAATCAGAGTCACTCATCAACTTTAAGTATTTACAGCCATTATCCACTAGACCTGCATGGCTGCATGCAAATAAAACACAAACGAAGCTTACACAGTTGGGTTTGCTTTCAAAGTGCTCCATTACTTCAAACAGTTTGAGAGCAATCTTGCTATTGCCATGCATAGCGTATCCAGCAATCATTGCATTCCATGACTCCACATTCCGTTGAGGCATTTTGTCGAACAGCTTGCACGCCTTATGTATGCTTCCACATTTTACATACATATCTATCAGGGAATTTCCAACAAAAATATTTGACAAAATTCCACTTTTCATTCCTTTCTGATGGATCTCCATACCCTGTTCCAAAGCTCCTAGTTTGGCACAGGCTGGAAGTATGCTAGCGAAAGTTGTGGGGTTAGGCTTTTGACCTACCCGTTGCATTTCTAGAAACGTCTCAAGGGCTTGCTCAGCAAACCCATTTTGAATGCATCCAGCAATTATCGCAGTCCACGAGACAACATTTCGCTGAGGCATTTCTTCAAACAGCTTTAGAGCCTCATCCAATGCAGCGCCTTGTGCATATCCTGTAATCATAGCATTCCATGAAACAACATCTCTCTCATGCATTTTGTCAAACAATGCTCTCGCTTCCTGCGTCCTTCCGCACTTAGCATACATATCTATCACGGCATTCATCACGGTAATGTTCAATCGAAACCCATGCCTTACGATTTTCCCATGGACCTGCAAACCATGTTTTAGAGATTCCACGTCGGTGCAGACGGGTACAATATGCGTGAAGGTGAACTGATCTGAATGGACAGCTGTTCGTTGCATTTGGCGAAACAGAGTGAATGCTTCTTGATGTAGGCCGTGTCTTCTGTGAGCTGCAATTATCATATTCCATGAGAAGATGTCTGGTTCACTCATGCCGTCGAATACAGAGCGAGCGTCTGCCAGACTTCCGCACTTGTCATACAAGTGGATAAGTGTATTAGCTAATAGAGTGTCTCTGGCGAATGTAAGCCCTCTCTCATTAATGTCAGAATGGATTTGTTTACCCTCTGAAAGAGCATTTTTGTCAATGCAGGCGTTGAGTAGATGGAAATAGGTACCAGGTTGAATGGGAGTTGTGTGCGATGTAAGAAGAATGTGCATCGCCTCCTTCAAACGACCTATTTTACTCAGTGCTCTGAGCTCGGCATTGAATTTGGCAATGGATGACATTGTATAGCAATTCAACAAATCCCCGCACTGGCATACATAGATGGAAGAGGGATTTAGGGTTTATCGAACCCTATTTTTTCCACAACTTGAAATTGAATTTTTTTTGCAGGATTTTTTGTCGCAAATGGATATAGGATGTATCAGTTTTAAATGTCCGATCCAGCAAGAAAGACAGCAAGGTTTTAAACTAGGGCATCATAAAAATGTGATCTACAAAGGCAAGAAAACGTTTTCGAATGCTTTGATGAATTTTGTGGAGTTTGGAACTTTATGTTGATACGGGACATAAAAATGTTATTATCCATCATCCACTTCTGTTTTGTAACTTTCGGAAACTCTAAGACACTATTTATCACGCTTTAAGGGAAATGGTGGTTCAACTGCAACAGGCTGTGGATGTTAAAATGTTTTCTTCAGACCTCTCCACTTCTGCATGAAACCTCTGCAATTTTCAAAAGACGATTTTTGTGGGAAATGAAATTGCAATAAGATATGGAAGTGGAAGTTCAAATGCGTCCTTACATCCCTGTTCTCCATGAAAATTGTATAAGTTTTCAATAGATTTTTCTTTGCGGGAAAAGATAGGGCATCTAGATATGGATGTGAAAGTGAAGATTTGGTTTGGTTGGAGGTAAGTTTTCTACAAATTGAATCTTCTTTATCTTTCATCGGGGAAGTTAAAGGTAACAACAACATCCATCTTGTTGGAGATTTCACAAATGACTTTCCAAACTTTATTAGTCTTTTGATGGTTTGCAGGAAAAATATGGATATCAAGATATACATGTTAAGTGATGTCATGTCTAGTTGGAGGTGCAAATCCCGCAACTTGATATTTCTCTTATAGTGACACATTTTGAAAATTTCTTAAAGATTTGAGACAAGGATTGCTTATGTCATGTCCTCTTTCCATGTGACTCGTGTAATGGACCAAAATGCCCAAGCTGCAACTCTTATGCTTTTTGTGATCCCATTTTGCATGCATACCCTTCCCCTTCATCTCCCAAATGTTGGCCTAAGTCCCTCATTGATCCTGAGTGTGAAGGCACAAGAAAGATCATAAGTCTGTGTAAGTGGTCAAAGTGGCAGGGTTACCCTTTTTGGCATGACTCCCTTCTCAAGTCCACTTCTCTCTCTATCCTCATTAGAATGTCAAACTTCCCTCTACTTCTACTCCTTCCAACCATCCCTCACTTCCACTATGCTCCTTATCAAAACTTTAAAGTTTTGCATGCCATCATCCCCCATTGCCAACCCCAACTTTCAAACTTCAACATTCTTACCAATTTTATTGTCCCTCTCCACTTACCACCCTACACGATGAGATTACCA
Organism: Sequoia sempervirens; assembly: GCA_007258455.2. Taxonomy (NCBI): domain Eukaryota; kingdom Viridiplantae; phylum Streptophyta; class Pinopsida; order Cupressales; family Cupressaceae; genus Sequoia; species Sequoia sempervirens. The sequence goes on from VDFB02072274.1 coordinate 61,631,040, forward strand.
TCAATGCACAAAAGATTGAGATAACTTCATGTAGGCTTCCACTTGGCACTACTATTCATCTTAATATAGTTGAAACTATACTGCATGGATATCTAGCAGGCCATGTGACAAGGGAGCCAACTACCACTATTAATGAAGTAGATAAGGTTTCAACCCTAAAGGGACTCCTCACAATTCTCACAAAGATAAGTTGCAGGTTGTAGGGGACCCTCTTTCACACCTTCCAACTCTATTTTTGCATAGGACACCATGGTTGACTTGATGTGAAAGAAAATAATGGTCTATTGGTACAAGAAACCATTCCTATGTACTAGACCTAGGAAAAAAGGCCATTGTGCATATTTTGATGCTCTCTAGGCATCTTAAGGTTGCAAAGACAAATAAAAAGCTTATTTTTATAGAAACAAACCAAAAATCTAAATCCAAAAATCATCGTGAGCACTTACTACTCTAATGTCCAATTTTGAGAACAAAAGCTCATAGAGTTGGGAGGTCGAGGGACAAAAACCTTATAGATCTCATGTTGAAGGATGAAACCCCATTAGCTATCAGTGTGAAGTTACGTAGAGGTCATGTTTGAGCTTTCATGGTGGCCAATAGCGACAACAATGAATCTGCATGACATTTATAGTTATTGTAAGTGTAAGTTCATGTATTGTACAACTACCATAAAGGTGATAATTAGACATTGTAATATCAAATAGGTTTGTTCTCTTAAGAGGTAATTTTTAATTAAAGCTCCCTTGTAGTTAGGGTTTGTGATTATTGCCATTATTGTCTTTAAAAGGCCTCAACTACTATAACAATGTTGTATACAGGTTTATAAGGCCCATTTTATAAATGTACATATTTATAGTTTATCTTCTATTGGAAGCCTAGTTCATGATCTAAGCTTTCCATGTAAACCCATGAATGCAAAGAATATATTGTGGACTAATTATATTTGTATGAATGTATTGCAAACCTCAAGGTGTATTAAAGTTGGATGGTAAGTTAGGGTTTATTATTTTAGGGTTAAAATTGTTAGAAATCCAAAATAGATTGAATAACCCAAGGAACTTTTTAACAGAAAATCAAAGTTACATAAACTGGAAAAACATAAGAATGCAAACTAGGACTCCAAGAGATTATGCAATGTCAATGTGACAAAATTGCATTAAGAGTTTCCAAGTTGAAGAGATACGAAGAAAAGATGCATGAATAATGACTGCATGCATCAAGGTGCATGTATGCCAAAGTATGCAACAATGAAAGAGAATGAATGGATGAAAATACAAGCTAGGTCGTGAGTTTATATAGAACTTAGGAGAGGAGGTAGGTGGCAAATCCAACCAATAGGAATCAACCACAAAAGGTGGAGATGGACCACCAAAAGTGGAAAGTGGTTCCACCCTTTAAGGAAAGGGACACCTTGTCACTTATCTCCTAGTTATTAAATAATAAACTCACTTTATTATCCTAAGCAAGCTTAATTAAGTGTAGGAAAAACCTAGGACTAAAGAAAAATAAATTAACCCACTAGGAAAATAAAAACCTACAACACCCCCCTTAAGCACAACTTAGGAGGATGTAAAAGATGATGGGTCCTAGCAAATGAGGCCATGTTAGGTACCCATGTACAAATGCAATGCAGAGAAATCTCTCACAACTAGAGAAAAGGAGAAAATCTAGTGGGACAAAACTCATCCTCAAAAGAGAGATGAAAAAAAGAAAAGTATGTAGGACTAAGTAGCCCCCCCCATGGATGACACCAACCGCACCCCAAGCAAAGCCCGCAAATGAAGGATCTTTCTCTCAATGAAGGGTTTGGTGAAGATGTCTGCAGTCTGATCGAATGTCAGATAGTACTTGAGATCAATGATCTCACTATGAATCAACTCTCGAATGTAGTGCATGTGGATCTCGATGTGCTTGGTCCGCTGATGATGGACCAAATTGTGAGAGATTTGAATTGCACTTTGGTTGTCACAATGGATGAATGTGGGCTTCTGGAAGGGAATGCCAAACTCAATGAGAATGTTCTGAAGCTAGATGGCCTTAGTAGCAACATTAACTGATCCTTGATACTTAGCCTTTGTAGATGAAAGAGAAATAGCATACTGCTTCTTGCTTGACCAACAAACTGGACCAAAACCAAGTGAGAAGCAATACCCTAAAGTAGACTTGCAATCCTGAGAATTTCTTACCCAATCTGAATATGTGTGATCCACCAAGTCAAAATCCATGCGCGTTGCATAATGAATCCCATAATTGTGAGTACCCTTGATGTAGTGAAGAATCTACTTAGTTGCTTTCCAGTGCAGTTCATGTGGCTCCTACATGAATCAAGAGACCATACCTACTGCATATGAAATGTTGGGCCTCGTATGAGTCAGATAGATGAGACTACCAACAAGTTGTTAATACAAAGTGCCATCAACCAAGGGTGAAGAACACTTAGCCTCAAGTTAGACCCCTGACAAAAATGGAGTCGGTGTAGGCTTACAATCAACCATGTGAAACCTCTGGAGCATATCAAGTGCATAGTTAGACTGTGCAAGAGTGATGCTTGAGGAAGACTGAATAATCTCAATCCCCAAGAAGTAGTGCAACAAGCCCAAGTCTGACATCGAAAACTGATCATGAAGGGAATTTTGCACTATTTAAATGGTGGATGAGTGACTCCCTATGATCAACAAGTCATCAACGTAGAGAAACAAGAAGATGTGGGTATCATCTTGTTGCAATATGTAGACATTAGGATCATAATGGCATCAAGTGAACCCCCACTGTCAGAAGGAAGGAGTCCATCTTGGCATACCAAGCTCAAGGGGGTCTGTTTGAGGCCATAGAGAGACTTTCGAAGATGACACACAAGTGAAGAATCCTAAATGAACCCTTGTGGCTACTCCATGTATATCTCCTCCTAGAGATCACCATGAAGAAAAGCACTCTTCACATCCATCTGATGAACATCCCATCTATGTGCTACAACTATGGAAAGAAAAAGTTGAATGGAATTCATTTTGGTGGTTGGTGTAAAAGTCTCAGTGTAGTCAATCCCTGGAACTTGGGAGAAGCCTTTGGCAACCAAGTGAGCCTTATGCTTGCAAGCGATCCATCTATGACATATTTTGTTTGATAGAACTGCTTGCATTGAACAAGTTTTCTTCCCTTAGGAAGTGGTCCAAGATCCTAGGTGTGGTTCCTCTCCAAGGAACTAAACTCTTCTTGCATGGTTGCATCCCACTCAGGGACACTATAAGCTTTCCAAAAATTATGTGGATCGAAAGTTGAAGCAAGGAAGGCATGTGGAGCATCCTAAAACTATGATCTTGTTCTCCTGTGATTTGATGGATCCCCTACCCAATCACCTGTTGATTGCAAATTCTGACGAGCCCAAAGAGGCCCTACGGCTGGAGAAGGAGGAGAATCATCATCCTCTGAAGATGTACTGTGTGCATCCTCATGATCACTATCATCTGAAGTGGAGGGAGAATAATTCTCATCATGATCTAAGGTATTATGAACCTCTGAAGAACTATCATCATGATACAAGGACTCCATGTTGATGGTGGTAGGAGAAGTGTTAAGAGAAGGGCTAGAAGTACTCTCCTCAAAGTGAACACTCCTCTCAATGAAAATCCCATGTGTGGTAGGATGAAGAAGCCTATATCCTTTGACATTATCTAGGTAACCAACAAATATGCAAGGCTTGCTCTGCGGATCCATAGCCTTGCATTTCTATGTTGGAATGTGAGCCCATGCATTAGAGCTAAGCACTCAAAAGTGTGTAACTGACGGTTTATGACTAGTCCAAGCTCAAAAAGGAGTTACCCCCTTCACGGCTTTATGGGGAACACGGTTCTGGATATAACAAGCATAGTTAATGGCTTCTACCCAGAAAGGTGGTGCCAAAGACTTGGAGTGAATCATACAATTAGCCATCTCTTTCAAGGACCAATTCTTCCATTCTACAGCTCCATTTTGCTAAGGATTGTAGGGGACTATATGCTACAAATCAATACCCTCTAAAGCATAATATTGCACAAACCTATCATTGACATATTCCCCCCCATTATCTATACGCAGAACTTTGATAGATTTTCCAGTTTGTTTCTCTACAAAAGCCTTATACTCCAAGAATGAATCAAAGACTTCAAACTTCTACTTGAGAAAGTACACAATGGTGCACCTAGAGAAATCATCAATAAATGTCAAAACATATTGAGCTCTATTGAAAGATGGTCGTGGAAATGGCCCTGCCAAATCACTATGTACCAACTCCAAAAGATGTGAGTCTCTCCAAGCTTTCCCTTTGTCAAAATTCTCTTCGGGATTCTTGCCATGAATGCAACCATGACAAACACCTTTAGAAAAGTGAACTATAGGCAATCCTATAACCATGTCCTATTCATTGAGTTGTTGCAGGTAGCGGTAGTTCAAGTGACCAAACCGTTGATGCCACAAGTTACTCATATCATCTGAATGAGTGAGTAGAACAATTGAAGGAGGATCGAGAACAAAGTGAGAGAACAAATAAAGCTGAGACTAATGATCTGCTCTCCCAACTGCAACTGTAGAACCATTTTGCATCTCACAAATCACCATTGAATCAGGAGTAAACTCAACTCTCTTGCCTATACCTGTGTGAGTGATTTGATAGATAGATAGGAGATTAGTTGATAATGAGGGCACACAAAGAACATCTTAAAATGTGCCATCCCCCATATCAACAAGCCCTCTCCCACACACCTCAAGTGGAGTGTCATCACCCATCAAAATGGAAGGCATAGAACATGGCTTCACAAATTCAAGTTCATCCTCATTTGAATCCATGTAGTGTGAAGCACCTAAATCAAGAACCCATGTGGATAGTGGAGAAGCAACTACTACAAGGGCCTTGCCCTTTCCTTTCCCCTTGTTCTCTTTGGCCTTGTGAGAACCCTTTTCTAAACTTTGTTCGATGGAATTAGGAACATTGACATTATTCTTCTCAAGAATGTGTGTTGGATGATCAACATGTTTCTTCAAACATTTGTGCTCATCATGATTGGGTTTCTTACAATAGGCACATTTGACCCTCTCTTTCTTAGGCTTGTCACCTTTTGAAGATGATGTTTCATTAATTTCTTTTGGAGTAGCCAATTTCTGATTATTCTTCTCTTTGTTATTCTTTTGTTTCTTATCCTTGTTACTACTTTGTCCTCTTTGTTCATTTGTGCCAAGGTTAGTAGCCAAGGCATGAGACTTAGAAGACTTAAGAGAGCCCATTTGAATTAGCTTATCTTTCTCTCGTGTGAGAGAAGTAGCAAAATCATCCAAAGATGGCATCTTGAATTGAGATCCAAGTGCATCCTTAGTAGCATAAAAGGTAGAAACAAATACTGAATATTTAAAACTTAGCTTTGCGAGAATGCTTAGAATCAATTTTTCATCTTTCTTATCAATTCCACATTGTTGTAGTTGCAGCCTTAGTGATTTCATTTTGGTGAAGAAATATTGAATTGTGTTGAAGTTGTCTGGATTTAAATTGATTAGTTCATTCTCTAACATATGACCCCTCATAGAATCTTGTGCACCAAAAAGAAATTCTAGCTTTTTCCATATTTCATTTGGAGTATTCAAAGATTCAACATGAAAGAGTAAATCAGGAGATACAGACACACACAATTCTCCATATGCTCTATCACATTTGTTAAACCACTCAGACTTTTTTTCATCTTCATTTGGTTCAGTTTCTAGTCCCATTACTACTCTATGCAAACCAAGTCTTCTTAAGTGAATTTCCATTTGTGATTTCCACTCAAAATAGTTGTATGCAGTTAGAATAGGAACTGTTGATGATGCCATGATGAAGAAATGCAAAAAATAAAGTGAACACAAGAATGCCAAGAACACCCTCACCCTTTTCACTAGTATCAAAGATCACCCCCCCCAAAAAATATTATAAGGTTGGCACTTTATAATTTAGTGCATTTACAAAGCCTTTTCCAAGATACAATGCTCAATAGACTCAAAATAACCAAAATTAAAAATTTTGATACAACATGAACCTCAGACAAAATTTGGAAAAATTAGCCCTATGACTGTGTAGCACCAGGGCGAAAGTTATGGCCTGTTGAAGAAATGAACACAAAACAACTTCAACCTAAAATATCTGGTACAAAATGGCAAAAAATCTTCTCAATGCCTCTGTGGATGGAAAGTGCTCATCTCCAGCTTTCCAGTGTTATCTTATTTGTTGAAATCTAATGCCTAAAGCAAAAGTTATGAATTTGTGAAAAAATGGCTAAATTTAACCTGCATGAAATGGGTTTCTACCTATGTGGATGGAAAGTGCTCATCTCCAGCTTTCCAATGTTATCTTATTTGTTGAAATATAATGCCTGAAGCAAAAGTTATGAATTTGTGAAAAACCGGCTAAATTTAACCCGCATGAAATGGGTTTTCTAGCAAAAAAGTTTACTTTTGATTTGATTTCTGAAAAATCTAGTCACTATTTGTAGACAATAACAAAAACCCATAAATATTTTGAAGCTAAGAACAAAACCCAAAAATTGTTTTTTGATCCAGTAAGCAGAAGATGAAAAAATGATTTTTTTTAACCTTCAACCAGTAGAAAAATGATGCGCGACAATTTTTGTACAACAATTTTCTTCATATCTGTGCAAGATATGCAAAATCTAAAAGATACCTAGTTGAGATTTCAACCCTGGCTACAAAACTCAAAAATTGGTTTTCTTACAAATGAGTGGAATATGGATTTTGAAGCAAAAAAGCAAAACGACTCCAATGAAAAACATATTTCTTCAAACCCCCGCCTACAACTATGTCAAATGATCTCCAATTTGGATGAAACAAAATCCAAATTTGACTTTCTCGAGCCTTCTAGACATGTTGGAACAATAAAAAAATGCTACCAGTATAACCAGAAATACTGTAATCACTTGGATCTCACAAAACACATATGCAAAATAAAGAGGTAATTAAATCTTTGCAAATCCTTTCTAATTCTCTAGATCATTCAATATTAACGCAAGAGAAGAGAATACGAGAATTTACAAGATTTTTAAAAAACTCAATCTCGCAATCAAGAATCTAAGAACTTAGATTTCTCAAAACAAAAGCTCTGATTTCATGTTAGAAATTTGAAATAGATTGAATAACCCAAGGAACTTTTAAGAGAAAAAAAAAGTTACATAAACTGGAAAAACATAAGAATGCAAATCAAGACTCTGAGAGATTATGTAATGTCAATGTGACAAAATTGCATTAAGAGCTTCCAAGTTGAAGAGATACGAAGAAAAGATGCATGAATAATGACTGCATGCATCAAAGTGAATGTATGTCAAAGTATGCAACAATGAAAGAGAATGAATGGATGAAAATACAAGCTAGGTAGTGAGTTTATATAGAACTTAGGAGAGGAGGTAGGTGGCAAATCCAACCAATAGGAATCAACCACAAAAAGTGGAGATGGACCACCAAAAGTGGACGATACCACCAATAGTGGAAAGTGGTTCCACCCTTTAAGGAAGGGGACACCTTGTCACTTATCTCCTAGTTACTAAATAATAAACTCACTTTATTATCCTAAGCAAGTTTAATTAAGTGTAGGAAAAACCTAGGACTAAGGGAAAATAAATTAACCCACTAGGAAAATAAAAACCTACACCAACAAAAATAAGGATGTCTAAAGCATATTAAGGGTGGATAATATTGCTAAGTGAATATTAATATATTCTAGGATTTATAAGGTAGTCTTGTTGCAAGTAAACATTGATATAAATTTAGTGTTTATGTTCCAATTTAAATATTTTTCTCTATTAAAATTATTTCCCCTAATTCAAGCATGGGATCTTATGGTGGTACCAAATATTTCTTTAGCCATTCATTCCTTGCAAATTTATTTGTTTGCATGTTGAAATTTTATGCATCCCAATGACAAGGAAAGTAGGTATCATTTGAGAGAAAAATAAAATAGAAACACCTTGTAGGGACTCTAGAGGGTGAAGAAATGTTGAAGAGTTATGTCCTAGAACAAGGTGGTATGGTAGAAAGGGAAGGAATGAGAACCCTAAGATGAGGGTAGAAAAGAAGTTTGACTTGATGGTGGGTGTGTTGGCACAAATGCTTAACAAAATGGATAATAATATGAATATACCAAGGCAACATGTTGGTGAAGGAATCACTTCAAGAGCCAACAAGCACAATATCACTCCTAGTGATGCCCAAAACAATATCTTGGTTTCATCAACTAGGTCTTCCAATCTATGTTCCTCCCTATAGAAGAAGAGATTCTTGAAATAGTTCCTAAGGATGAAGCCCAAATCCCAATTATTTATGACATTACATGTTATGTAGAGTACCAGGCCCTTCTGAAGGAGATCAAGGCTGAAATTTTCCTCAAAAACTTCATGAACTTGAAGAATTCTAGTTGTAATGGCTTCAAGCCTAAACCAAGCTTGTTAGCTACCCCAAGAGATATGTGGCATGTTCTAGGAAAACTGACACTCTCCACCTTTTATGGATCCAACAAATGCAAACCTTATGCTTGGGTTTAGAAGTTGGACACATACCTATCTCTCCAACCCATGAGTAAGAATGAGGGTGTCAAGTTCACTACCTTGCATCTGAAGGGTACTACACATGAGTGGTGGTGCCATGGATTGATCACTCAAAGCTACAAATCCATCAAATCATATAATTATGTAATATAAGACCCCAAATATTTTTTTGAAATATGCTAGTCTGTTGTAATAAATTTATGTGTATTCACCAAGTCTTTTTTCTATTTCAATGCTTGTTTGTGTTTGCTTGAGAACGTTTTTGCATGGGGTTTCATGTACCATTCATATATTGAACTTGCATATAGTAAATATTGTTCAGAACATGGAATAGAAGAAAAAATACACCAACAAATGAACCATTCAAAGCTTTAAATATAATGATTTTAATGACAAAAAAATATAGTCCTTTTGAGATACAATTTTCAAACTTAGAAACAAGGAAATTAGAC
>VDFB02072274.1:61640140-61776511 GCA_007258455.2 Sequoia sempervirens
TAATAAATCCCATAATTGTGAGTACCCTTGATGTAGTGAAGAATCTACGTAGTTGCTTTCCAGTGCAGCTCATGTGGCTCCTGCATGAATCAAGAGACCATACCTACTACATATGAAATTTTGGGCCTCGTATGAGTTAGATAGATGAGACTACCAACAAGTTGTCAATACAAAGTGCCATCAACCAAGGGTGAAGAACACTTAGCCTCAAGTTTGACCCCTGACAAAAATGGAGTCGATGCAGACTTACAATCAACCATGTGAAACCTCTGGAGCATATCAAGTGCATACTTAGACTGTGCAAGAGTGATGCTTGAGGAAGACTGAGTAATCTCAATCCCCAAGAAGTATTGCAACAAGCCCAAGTCTGACATCAAAAACTGATCATGAAGGGAAGTTTTCACTATTTGAATGGTGAATGAGTGACTCCCTGTGATCAACAAGTCATCAACGTAGAGAAACAAGAAGATGTGGGTATCATCTTGTTACAATATGTAGACATTAGGATTAGAATGGCATCGAGTGAACCCCCACTGACAGAAGGAAGGAGTCCATCTTGGCATACCAAGACCAAGGGGTCTATTTGAGGCCATAGAGAGACTTTCGAAGACGACACACAAGTGAAGAATCTTGAATGAGCCCCTATGGCTACTCCATGTATATCTCCTCCTGGAGATCATCATGAAGAAAAGCACTCTTCACATCCATCTAATGAACATCCCATCTATGTGCTACAACTATGGCAAGAACAAGTCGAATGGAATTCATTTGGTGGCTAGTGCAAAAGTCTTAGAGTAGTCAATCCCTAGAACTTGGGAGAAGCCTTTGGCAACCAATTGAGCCTTATGCTTGTCAAGTGATCCATCTATGACATTTTTTTTTGGATAGAACCGCTTGCATTGAACAAGTTTTCTTCCCTTAGGAAGTGGACCAAGATCCTAGGTGTGGTTCCTCTCCAAGGAACTGAACTCTTCTTGCATGGTTGCATCCTACTCGGGGACACTATAAGCTTTCCAAAAAATATGTGGATTGAAAGTTGAAGCAAGGAAGGTATGTGGATCATCCTAAAACTGTAATCTTGTTCTCCTATGATTTGATGGATCCCCTACCCAATCACCTGCTGACTGCAAATTTTGACGAGCCCAAAGAGGCCCTATGGCTGGAGAAGGAGGAGAATTTGGAGGAGAATCATCATCCTCTGAAGATGAACTATGTGCATCTTCATGATCACTATCATCTGAAGTGGAGGGAGAAGACTCCTCATCATGATCTAAGGTATTATGAACCTCTGAAGAACTATCATCATGATACAAGGACTCCATGTTGATGGTGGTAGGAGAAGTGTTGAGAGAAGGACTGGAAGTGCTCTCCTCAAAGTGAACACTCCTCTTAATGAAAAGCTCATGTGTGGTAGGATGAAGAAGCCTGTAGCCTTTGACATTATCTGGGTAACCAAAAAATATGCAAGGCTTGCTTTGCGGATCAATAGCCTTGCATTTCTATATTGGAATGTGAGCTCATGCATTAGAGCTAAACACTCAAAAGTGTGTAACTGACGGTTTCTGACAAGTCCAAGCTCAAAAAGGAGTTACCCCCTTTATGGCTTTATGGGGAATGGGGTTTTGGATATAACAAGCACAGTTAATGGCTTCTACCCATAAAGGTGGTGCCAAAGACTTGGAGTGAATCATACAATTAGCCATCTCTTTCAAGGACCGATTCTCCCATTCTGCAACTCCATTTTGCTGAGGATTGTAGGGGACTATATGCTACAAATCAATACCCTCTAAAGCATAATATTGCACAAACCTATCATTGACATATCCCCCCCCCCATTATCTATATGCAGAACTTTGATAGATTTTCTAGTTTGTTTCTCTACAAAAGCCTTATAATCCAAGAATGAATCAAAGACTTCAGAATTCTACTTGAGAAAGTACACAATGGTGCACCTGGAGAAATAATCAATGAATGTCAAAACATATTGAGCTCTACTAAAAGATGGTTGTGGAAATGGCCCTGCCAAATCACTATGTACCAACTCAAAAATATGTGAGTCTCTCCAAGCTTTCCCTTTGTTAAAATTCTCTTCAGGATGCTTTCCATGAATGCAACCATGACAAACACCTTTAGAAAAATGAATTGTAGGAAATCCTATAACCATGTCCTATTTGTTGAGCTGTTGCAGGTAGCGGTAGTTCAAGTGACCAAACCGTTGATGCCACGAGTTACTCATATCATTTGAATGAGTGAGTAGAACAATTGAAGGAGGATCAAGAACAAAGTGAGAGAAAAAATAAAGCTGATACTGATGATTTGTTCTCCCAACTGCAATTGTAGAACCATTTTGCATCTCACAAATCACCACTGAATTAGGAGTAAACTCAACTCTCTTGCATATACATGTGTGAGTGATTTGATAGATAGATAGGAGATTAGTTGATAATGAGGGCACACAAAGAACATCTTAAAATGTGCCATCCCCCATATCAATAGGCCCTCTCCCACACACCTCAAGTGGAGTGTCATCACCCATCAAAATGGAAGGAATAGAACATGGCTCCACAGATTCAAGTTCATCCTCAATTGAAGCCATGTAGTGTGAAGCACCTAAATCAAGAACCCATGTGGATAGTGGAGAAGCAACTGCTACAAGGGCCTTTCCCTTTCCTTTCCCCTTGTTCTCTTTGTCCTTGTGAGAACCCTCTTCTAAACTTTGTTTGATGGAATCGGGAACATTGAGATTATTCTTCTCAAGAATGTGTGTTGAATGATCAACCCGTTCCTTCAAACATTTGTGCTTAGCATGATCGGGTTTCTTACAATAGGCACATTTGACCCTCTCTTTCTTAGGCTTGTCACCTTTTGAACATGAGGTCTCATTACTTGCTTTTGGAGTAGCCAATTTTTTATTCTTCTTCTCTTTGTTATTCTTTTGTTTCTTATCCTTGTTACTACTTTGTCCTCTTTGTTCATTTGTGCCAAGGTTGGCAGCCAAGGCATGAGACTTAGAAGACTTAAGAGTGGCCATTTGAATTAGCTTGTATTGCTCTTTTGTGAGAGAAGTAGCAAAATCATCCAAAGACGACATCTTGAATTAAGATCCAAGTGCATCCTTAGTAGCATAAAAGGTAGAAACAAATACTGAATATTCAAAACTTACCTTTGAGAGAATGCTTAGAATCAATTGTTCATCTTTCTTATCAATTCCACATTGTTGTAGTTGCAACCATAGTGATTTCATTTTGGTGAAGAAATCTTGAATTGTGTTGAAGTTGTCTAGATTTAAACTGATTAGTTCATTCTCTAACATATGACCCCTCATAGAATCTTGTGCACCAAAAAGAAATTCTAGCTTTTTCCATATTTCATTTGGAGTATTCAAAGATTCAACATGAAAGAGTAAATAAGGAGATACAGACACACACAATTCTCCATATGCTCTATCACATTTGTTAAACCACTCAGACTTTTTTTCATCTTCATTTGGTTCAGTTTCCAATCCCATTACTACTCTATGCAAACCAAGTCTTCTTAAGTGAATTTCCATTTGTGATTTCCACTCAAAATAGTTGTATGCAGTTAGAATAGGAACTGTTGTTGATGCCATGATGAAGAAATGCAAAAGGAAATGCAAAAAAGAAAGTGAACACAAGAATGCCAAGAACGCCCTCACCCTTTTCACTAGTATCAAAGATCACCCCCCCAAATATTATAAGGTTGGCACTTTATAAGTTAGTGCATTTACAAAGCCTTTTCCATGATACAATGCTCAATAGACTCAAAATAACTAAAATTAAATTTTTTGATACAACATGAACCTCAAACAAAATTTGGAAAAATTAGCCCTATGACTATGTAGCACCAAGGCGAAAGTTATGGCATGTTGAAGAAATTAACACAAAACAACTTCAACCTAAAATGTCTTGTACAAAATGCCAAAAAATCTTCTCACTACCTATGTGGATGGAAAGTGCTCATCTCCAGCTTTCCAATGTTATCTTATTTGTTGAAATATAATGCCTGAAGCAAAAGTTATGAATTTGTGAAAAACCGGCTAAATTTAACCCGCATGAAATGGGTTTTCTAGCAAAAAAGTTTACTTTTGATTTGATTTCTGAAAAATCTAGTCACTATTTGTAGACAATAACAAAAACCCATAAATATTTTGAAGCTAAGAACAAAACCCAAAAATTGTTTTTTGATCCAGTAAGCAGAAGATGAAAAAATGATTTTTTTTAACCTTCAACCAGTAGAAAAATGATGCGCGACAATTTTTGTACAACAATTTTCTTCATATCTGTGCAAGATATGCAAAATCTAAAAGATACCTAGTTGAGATTTCAACCCTGGCTACAAAACTCAAAAATTGGTTTTCTTACAAATGAGTGGAATATGGATTTTGAAGCAAAAAAGCAAAACGACTCCAATGAAAAACATATTTCTTCAAACCCCCGCCTACAACTATGTCAAATGATCTCCAATTTGGATGAAACAAAATCCAAATTTGACTTTCTCGAGCCTTCTAGACATGTTGGAACAATAAAAAAATGCTACCAGTATAACCAGAAATACTGTAATCACTTGGATCTCACAAAACACATATGCAAAATAAAGAGGTAATTAAATCTTTGCAAATCCTTTCTAATTCTCTAGATCATTCAATATTAACGCAAGAGAAGAGAATACGAGAATTTACAAGATTTTTAAAAAACTCAATCTCGCAATCAAGAATCTAAGAACTTAGATTTCTCAAAACAAAAGCTCTGATTTCATGTTAGAAATTTGAAATAGATTGAATAACCCAAGGAACTTTTAAGAGAAAAAAAAAGTTACATAAACTGGAAAAACATAAGAATGCAAATCAAGACTCTGAGAGATTATGTAATGTCAATGTGACAAAATTGCATTAAGAGCTTCCAAGTTGAAGAGATACGAAGAAAAGATGCATGAATAATGACTGCATGCATCAAAGTGAATGTATGTCAAAGTATGCAACAATGAAAGAGAATGAATGGATGAAAATACAAGCTAGGTAGTGAGTTTATATAGAACTTAGGAGAGGAGGTAGGTGGCAAATCCAACCAATAGGAATCAACCACAAAAAGTGGAGATGGACCACCAAAAGTGGACGATACCACCAATAGTGGAAAGTGGTTCCACCCTTTAAGGAAGGGGACACCTTGTCACTTATCTCCTAGTTACTAAATAATAAACTCACTTTATTATCCTAAGCAAGTTTAATTAAGTGTAGGAAAAACCTAGGACTAAGGGAAAATAAATTAACCCACTAGGAAAATAAAAACCTACACCAACAAAAATAAGGATGTCTAAAGCATATTAAGGGTGGATAATATTGCTAAGTGAATATTAATATATTCTAGGATTTATAAGGTAGTCTTGTTGCAAGTAAACATTGATATAAATTTAGTGTTTATGTTCCAATTTAAATATTTTTCTCTATTAAAATTATTTCCCCTAATTCAAGCATGGGATCTTATGGTGGTACCAAATATTTCTTTAGCCATTCATTCCTTGCAAATTTATTTGTTTGCATGTTGAAATTTTATGCATCCCAATGACAAGGAAAGTAGGTATCATTTGAGAGAAAAATAAAATAGAAACACCTTGTAGGGACTCTAGAGGGTGAAGAAATGTTGAAGAGTTATGTCCTAGAACAAGGTGGTATGGTAGAAAGGGAAGGAATGAGAACCCTAAGATGAGGGTAGAAAAGAAGTTTGACTTGATGGTGGGTGTGTTGGCACAAATGCTTAACAAAATGGATAATAATATGAATATACCAAGGCAACATGTTGGTGAAGGAATCACTTCAAGAGCCAACAAGCACAATATCACTCCTAGTGATGCCCAAAACAATATCTTGGTTTCATCAACTAGGTCTTCCAATCTATGTTCCTCCCTATAGAAGAAGAGATTCTTGAAATAGTTCCTAAGGATGAAGCCCAAATCCCAATTATTTATGACATTACATGTTATGTAGAGTACCAGGCCCTTCTGAAGGAGATCAAGGCTGAAATTTTCCTCAAAAACTTCATGAACTTGAAGAATTCTAGTTGTAATGGCTTCAAGCCTAAACCAAGCTTGTTAGCTACCCCAAGAGATATGTGGCATGTTCTAGGAAAACTGACACTCTCCACCTTTTATGGATCCAACAAATGCAAACCTTATGCTTGGGTTTAGAAGTTGGACACATACCTATCTCTCCAACCCATGAGTAAGAATGAGGGTGTCAAGTTCACTACCTTGCATCTGAAGGGTACTACACATGAGTGGTGGTGCCATGGATTGATCACTCAAAGCTACAAATCCATCAAATCATATAATTATGTAATATAAGACCCCAAATATTTTTTTGAAATATGCTAGTCTGTTGTAATAAATTTATGTGTATTCACCAAGTCTTTTTTCTATTTCAATGCTTGTTTGTGTTTGCTTGAGAACGTTTTTGCATGGGGTTTCATGTACCATTCATATATTGAACTTGCATATAGTAAATATTGTTCAGAACATGGAATAGAAGAAAAAATACACCAACAAATGAACCATTCAAAGCTTTAAATATAATGATTTTAATGACAAAAAAATATAGTCCTTTTGAGATACAATTTTCAAACTTAGAAACAAGGAAATTAGACCTGAAGATGTGCACTTAGCAACTATTATTGATCCCCAAAGGTCGTGCCTTTCTCCAGGATGAATCCCCTACAATCCCAAGAACTTCAACACCCAAGAACTACATTGCAACACTTAATCATTTCCCAGATCCCCTATACATCAACAGGATAAAAATTTGGACTTTCATTCAAGATGAGGTGCTACCAGGAGGAGGTCAACTTGGCTTATTAAATTCAAACCTTCTTCAAAAAAAGAAAGTAGGTACTTGATAAAGGAACCTTGATGAGAGCTCTCATTTGAACCAATACCCATAATGAAACCCTAGTCCATTCGAGAGATATGAGCAAAAATCAAGTTCAGGTACACACCAAAAAGTGCTTAGAAATCATAAATATCATCACCAAAATGCAACTCAAACTCCACCAATTCAATACCAAGACTCCACAAGCCAAAAACAAACCCACATAAAAAATGCTCAAAAACCTTCATTCTTAATGACTATAACCTACAACTTGAAGCCCAAATGTGATTTTTGGATGAAATCACCCTTCTACCAGCTAGGGCAGGTCTTGCACTGTTGAAACTAGTCTTATCTATTAAGGGTTTTCGTCCTCAACTTTGTTTATCAGACCTCCTAGTGAAAAAACCAACAACATCTCCTTAAGCAGCCAAATCATCCATGAGAAAATGAGAGCCAAAAAGTAACTTTATAGAAGGTGAGAGGGATATTAGGGAAACTTTAAGTTTTGAATCATTTTCCCTCAAAAAACCTTTTAATATTTTTGCTTTATACTTTAAAACATTATCAAATAATCCTCAAAGAGACATCCTGCTCATAAGAAAACTATTTGCACTTTTGTAGCCTTCTAAAATGACTTCAAGTTATCACTTAGGCACCAAGGTTATTTTTTTATGACCACTTACCCTCTCACTTAAGTTATAAAGTTATTTTATAAAATAACTTAAGTGATTGATTGATAAAAGCAACTATTAAATAATTTAACCTTAGGCTCTCCAACACCACCTTAAAAATAATGTTGTTGAGGACACAATGGGCCTGAGACCAGTTTCCCGAAAATAGATTTACTATAAATAGCAACTGCTAAAAATAGTAAGTACTCACCAAACATCAATTGGTACAAAATTGAAGATCACTGAGATGCCCTGTGGCTTACTAAGAATAGTAAGCACTGTAAGCTGGCCACTACTATAAATAGAAAGTCCCACTAAAACACCAGAAAATCCCCACAAAAAGGACTGACACAAGAAATAAAGCTCATTGGACAACTTCCACACATTGCCCAAATAGGAAACCCTACACTGCTCTGCCTGCCATATCAATTACTAAATATAACACTTACTAAAAATAGTAAGTGTGTTAGAACCAGACTAATTCAAAAGAGGACATTGAAAATAGGGACATTACAAATTATTTTTATAAAATTCTAATTGAAATTTTTGAGAGAACAAATCCTAAGGTGCACTTTAAGGAGCTAGCTTAGCTCAAGCAATTTGGTTGAGTAGAAAACTATGTGATAAACTTTTAGAAACCAGCCATGATGGTTCCTAATATTTTATAGAAAAGGTTAATGATGCTCTTCATCAAGGGACTTACTGAATCCCTCAAAGGTTTGGTAAGAGCCTTTGAACCACCCTCTCTCTAAGGGGTCTTAGCCCTAAAGATAGTCATGCCAAGGAATAAATTCCAAATAGGTCCTCCCAAGAAGAGCTTTGAAAAAGGTTTAGTAATCTATAAGGGTTTCCCTTCAAAATAAGAATTGGAGACAAAGAAAAATTTGAGAAGAAATAAATTATGTTTCTCCTATAAGGAACCTTGGTCAACTAATCACAAGTGCTTGGGGAAAGATCAAGTGCACTACATTGAGGTGATCTAGAAAGATGAGTCTACTAGAGTACTCATGCATTAACTAATAATAAATTAATATTTAATTGATTATTAGTCTAATTCATTTCATACACTTAAGCTAAACTTAGGAGTTCTTTTTTATGTTAACTGAAGTGATCTTTTATTAGATCAGGGCATGTGCACCAAGATGGGGCACAAAAAGTGGCCAAATGCCAAAAGCTGAGCAAAACACGCTCGCATTTTGAAGAAATTCAAATACTGTGCATGTGTTATTATGAAGAAAAACATGTACATATTTGAAAACCAAATGCATACGCATTTTTATGAAATTAAAATGCATATGTGTTTTTCTCAATAAAGTTATAAAAAGAGAAAACCTATCATTTTGCTCACCCTCGACCTACATTTTTTGCAACTATTTTCTTCCCCTCAACTTTGCATAATGTGAATGTGTTTTTCCCTTTTCAACCTAGCTTCACAATGCCATGTTTTAGAAGAGGGAAGTGATTTTTTTTTGCATTAGAATTAGATTTTGTTTGCATTATAAAAAATGGATTGTTTTTTTATCAATTTCATGTTTTTTTGAATTATATAACAAATCATGTAAACCTTGAGCCATAATCAAATTAAAATGATGAATTTCCTACGGAAAACCCTAGGATGCTTGACCCTCCTCCTACCCTTCCAAAAAACCCTGGACAAAGCCAAGAGGATTTGTTAGGGCATCTAGAGAAAAAAAATACAATTCAAGAATTAGTTTCAAAATTGAGGGGTTCAACATCAAACTAGCATCACCAATCCCTTGCCTCAACATTGGAAGCCATGATGAAAAATGTTGACACAATCAAAAATCAAATAAAGCAATGTAAAACTTATAGAGATTCATGTCGTCAATATTGTGCAAAAAAATTGTCCTATGATGAATTGAAAAAGAAAAACATAAGCAAAGAAATCATACGTCTTCTTTTTACAGATCCTAGAACCAATGAACCTATCTTTGAGTTCAAAGAGGTTTCCAATACATTGGTGTAATCATGATGAGATAAGAACTAATTTTTGGGATAGGTGGTGGATGGTCTTTGACCAACCTCCATGTAGTAATTATGAGGTGTCTTTATATTTTCTAAGAAAACTATATTGTGAATTTATCCTTTATGGAATTCCTAATTATATTGATATGAGGGTGTTTCAAGGTGGAGGTGGAGGCTCTACCCAAAATAGACCAAGAGCTCGTCGAGTAGATAATCATTCACATCGAAGAACACTAGCACAAAGACCTATTTGTCATGTGATGGTGTCAATAGCCATCAGGGAGAGTATGGAGGTGTAGACTCTCCATGTAGTTTCTAGCTTGATAGAAACCTCTATAGAGCATGGCACAAAAATATCCTAGCCTTTTTCTTCATAGGATGATGTGACAACTCAACCATCTAGCTCTAGTGCCCCTATCTTTCATATATGCCCAAATTGTTGTAATATATGCTTTGGGAGAGATAGTGATGCAAAGGTTGCAAATGGTTCCACCTCCCATGTGTGTTCTCATTGTCTGTATAGGTGTCATGGGAGTAGCGGGGGTCATCAGGGTGGTGCATTAGATAATGTGTTGATGACAAATGAGTTACTGAATGAGGTGTATGCTAGTCAAATATAGGTATGTTGATTTGAATTTATAACATTTTATCTATTAAATACTTAAAAATTATAAATGTAAATAGATTTTTAATTATAGAATTTAATTAAAATGATGCAAACATTATGCATTTTAGGGTGTAATGTCATAGATTTGTACATTATCGAGTATTCTTGCAACAACTTGTACACTTGCATCTGTGCTAGAGGCAAAATTTGTATAATATATCAAAACAAAATAATACTTTCTATTCAAAATAATGTTTAATAATTTAAAATACAATTTTTTATTAAATAGGTGGACATCACATCACCATCTAGTACACATGTTTCCATGAATGCTTATGACATTGGATTTACATAGGTAGAGTATAACACATTTAAGTTTGTTTTTTAAAATTTCAATTTTTTTGTTTATATATATTTGTGAAAAAATGAGTTTTTTCTATTATTTTTTGTTTAGTTGATGAATACAATAGACACACCTCCTGGCATAAGAGAAAATTTAGAAGTTGGTGTTAGTGTAGCAATTTTATCATCAATGTCCTTAACTCAGGTATGAGTATGAATATATATGTTTAATAATGTTTATATTGTGTCAATTGATATTAATAGACTTATCAAAAACAATTGATAAATATGTCTTTATTATGTTATAGATGGATGTAAACACCCTTGTGTGAGGACAAATATCACTTGATGATGTTGAGCGTTGTAGAAAAGAAGAATTAGACTACCCGTATGCTATAAGTGTGTTTATAATATATGTATCATTTAAATATTTTTTATAGTTTTTAACTTTGGCATAGTATCCAATTTTATATTTTGTATGTATAGGTTGGGCTACAAAACACTAAGGAGCATTGAAGATAAGAATGACGAAAGAAACTGACTGTTAGCAGTAATCGAAGTTCAATTAGTCGGGCTAAAAGAGGCCCAATGTTTCATGAATAGTGTTCAATATTCATATATGAACACATTTTGTATGCCTATACATGGAACATAGATAAAAAATTTGTGTGGATATATGTATCAATGATATTTTGTAGACTGAGAGACAATACATTGGTCTCATGGTGTTGTATGACATTTTGTGCACCATCATGATGGTATTGTATGAAATTTTGATCACATTTTGTGTGCCCTCATGATGGCATTGTATGATATTTTTATGAAATTTTGTATGACCTCATGGCCTTATGGAGATCAATTTATATAAATATTTTGTGTAAATTGGTAGCTTAAATGGTTTAAAATGTTCTCATAATTTACTTAGCCCCAAGTGATGTATGTATGAATCATATCCCATATCCGATTTTTAAATTTTTAATCTAATTGACTATCATGTCACAACAAGTTAACTACAATGTCAAATTCATAACCTTATCAAAAACAAATAATTAATAAAGACAAATATTTCCCAATAAACATTGATCTAAAAATTATATTTATAGAGTGCAATGCAAGAAAGATAATAATGAATAAGTTAATAGTAATGTAATGAAATTTTAAATATTATTTACCAAAATTCAAATTACCGACCACTAGATGATGAGCATATCCTATGATCTTTAGGGTTGTCCTACATTCTTTAGGAGTATCCTACATTCTTTAGGACTGACCTGTGTTCATTAGGACACACCTAGGTTCATTAGGATCTCCTAGGTTTAGTAGGATTTTCCTACATTCATTATCAACTCATTCATGACACTTGGATTTTTTTTGTGTTAACCTATAGGGTCATGTAGGATAAATCCACAATGACCTCTCTCACTTTTTCAAGACTCCAATCCATTTGATCGTGCTGGCAAGTTTTCAAATGTTGCAAAAAATGTCAAACACATTCAATAAAAAAGTTGTAATGTTGCATAAATTTTGTATTGTTTATCATGGGCCTAATTTTTCAGCTCCAACACGTCTAGGTGGGTGGGTTTATGTTAGGCAAGGTCTTGTTTCACACCCCAACATGCCAGATCATTCCAAACTACATTGTACTGACACTTTCTCTTAAGAGCCCTAAATGCCAAAAAAACAAACTTTGATGAAATTTTTATTGAAAACTGTGGAACTTAAAAATATTTTATCTAAAGTTATAAGGTCATGTAGAGTCCCTCTATAATAACCTCTCTCACTTTTTCAAGACTCCAATCCATTTAATCATGGCAGAAATTTTTCAAATGTTACAAAAGTTGTCAAACACATTCAATGAAAAGTTGTAATGTTGCATAACTTTCATTTTGTTTATCATAGGCCCGAACTATCAGCTCCAACATGTCTGAGTGGGTGGTTTTATGGTAGGAAAGGTCATGTTTTGTACCCCAACATGTCGGATCGTTCCAGGCTACATTGTACTGACACTTTCTATTAAGAGCTTTAAATGCCAAAAAGTGGCAAACTTTGACAAGCTTTTTCTAAGAAAGTGTGGTACTTACAATTTTTTTTTCTAAAGGTATAGGTTCATGTAGGATCCCTCTACAATAAACTCTCCCAGTTTTTCATATCTCCAATCCATTTGGTCATGGTGACAACTTTTCACACATTGAAAAAAGCGTCAAATGCACTCAATGAAAAGTTGCAATGTTGCATAACTTTCATTTCACTCATCGTGCAGCCAAACCAATAATGCCAACACATCCGAGTGGGTGATTAAAAATTCTAGGGAAGGTCTTGTTTTGCACCCCAGCATGCCAGATAGTTCTAGGCTACATTGTACTAACACTTTCTTTTAAGAGCAATAAATGCCAAAAAGTGGAAAACTTTGACAAGTTGTTTCTCAAAACCATGAAACTTACAAATGTTTTTTTTCTGAAGTTATAGGTTCATGTAGGAACCCTCTATAATAACCTCTCTCAATTTTTCATTCTTCAATCCATTTGGTCATGGTGACAACTTTTCACACATTGAAAAAAGTGTCAAATGCACTCAATACAAAGTTACAATGCTGAATAACTTTCATTTCACTCATCATGCGGCCAAACTAACAATGCCTACACATCTAGGTGGGAATTTTTATGCTATGAAAGGTCTTATTTTGCACCCCGATATGTCGAATAGTTCTATGCTACATTGTATCAATGCTTTCTCTTAAGAGCCATAAATACCAAAAAGTGGCAAACTTTGATGAGTTATTTCTTGGAAAATGTGGCACTTAAATTTTTTATGTCTAAAAGTATGAGGTCACATAGGATCCCTCTATAATAACCTCTCTCAATTTTTCATATCTCCAATCCATTTGGTCGTGGTGACAATTTTTGCACGTTGAAAAAAGTGTCAAATGCATTCAATGAAAAGTTGCAATGTTGCATAAGTTTTGTTCTGTTTATCATGGGCCCAAACTGTCAACTCCAACATGTCTAGTTGGGTCGGTTTATGTTAGGAAAGGTCATGTTTCGCTCCATAGTATGTCAAATCATTTCAAGCTACATTGTACCAACACTTTCTCTTAAGAGCCCTAAATTCCAAAAAGTGGCAAACTTTGATGAGTTATTTCTCGGAAACTGCAACACTTACAAATGTTTTTTCTAAAGGTAAAAGGATTTTTAGGGTCCCTCTACAATAACCTATCTTAGTTTTTCATATCTCCAATCCATTCGGTCATGGTGAAATTTTTTCTACTACCCCAAAAATTGTCAAACACATTCAATGAAAAGTTGTAATGTTGCATAACTTTTGTTCCATTTATCATGGGCCCAAACCATCAACTCCAACATGTATAGGTGGGTGTTTTTATGCTAAGAAAGGTCTTGTTTTGTACCTCAACATGTTGTATTTTTCCATGCTACATTGTACTAGTGTTTTCTCTTAAGAGCCTTAAATGCCAAAAAGTGGCAAACTTTGACGAGTTGCTTCTCAAAAACCCTTGCACTTACAAATATTATGTTTAAAGGTATAGGGTCATGTAGGACCTCTTTATAATAACCTCTCTTAGTTTTTCATATCTCCAATCCATTTGGTCATGGTGAAAGTTTTCCAGATGCCCCAAAAATCGTCAAATACATGCAATGTCAAGTTGCAAGGTAGCCTATTTTTTTGTTTTGTTTGTCATGCATCCAAACCAATAGTGCCAACATGTTTGAATGGAAAATTTTATGCTAGAAAAGGTCATGTTTCGCACCTCAACATGTGAAATCATTTTAGGCTATATTGTATCGATGCTTTCTCTCAAGAGCCCTAAATGCCAAAAAGTGGAAAACTTCGATGAGTTCTTTCTCAAAAATCATGAAACTTATAAATTTTTTGTTTGAAGTTATAGGGCCATGTAGGGTCCCTCTACAATAAACTCTCTTATTTTTTCATATCTCCAATCCATTTGATCATGGTGAAAAATTTATGCTGCCTCAAAAATCGTCAAATACATGCAATGTTAAGTTGCAAGGTAGCCTAATTTTTGTTTTGTTCTTCGTGGGGCCAAACCATCAGTACCAACATGTCTAGGTGGGCACGTCTATGCTAGGCATGGTTCTATTTTTTACCCCAACTCCCCCAAATGGTTTGAGCTACATTATGTCAGTGCTTTCTCTTAAGATCCTTGTTGTCCAATTTTCAATAGTTTTTGGCATTATTAAAGGTTTGGTTTAGTTAGTTTTTATCTTCAATCTATATAAAAACCTTCATATTTTAAAAAATGAAACATTTTATTTATCATATTGTGTCAATGTTCCATTGTATGTGTTAATTAATGATTAGGGTTGTGTCATGTCTAAGCACACGTACTCTTGGATGACAAATATCTTGAGGAGCTAGTATTGTGGGTGTTGGTAATCATGGAGTGTAACTAACAAAATGTACAAAAGTTTTCAAAATGTTCAATGAAAAATATCAACTATACATATATACAAATCATCTAACAAAATATAAAAAACTCGTGCATTTACAATCAATTGATACAACCATGGTCATTTATATACACCAAATTTTAGATGTGCATAGATACAAATTAGCTGACGATATTTACAAAAAAAATTGTGTTTCCAACATTCGTAGAATCTTGGCCATTTATATATACAAAATTTCAATTGTACATATATACAATCAATTGAAAATAATTACAAAAAAATTGTGTTTCCAACATTTCGTAGAATCTTAGTTGTTTATATACAAAATTTCAATTGTACATAGATGCAAATCAATTGATGATATTTACAAAAAAATCACATTTTATACAATTAGTACAATGAATAGATAATATTCTTATAACACAGATATATTGAGAGGGGGGGTGAATTAGTATATCCCTCAAATCAATTCAATTTCAACTTATCAATAAAAATCTAAATTTTATTGAATCAGATAACACATTCAAAGCAAGAGCACATAACCACAACACCAAATTTATGTGGAAAACCCAACAAGGGAAAAACCATGGTGAGAAAAGTTTCTTGGAGCTACTGTCCAAATCCAGCCTCACAAATGAATCAACAATTACAACAAATTTAAGATCTTTAACCTAGGAATTTTACAACTCCCCACTTACTTATAGAATGAGAGCCTGCAACCTCGGAATACAACTCTTTGAAGAATTAGATGACAAATCACAACCATAACACTTTTATTGCCTCTGACTCACTGCCTTCAACACTTTTATAGCACTCTACCTTCAATGCACTGCTTTTGGTATTCACACTTGCACTTTTTCCTTTGGATCACTACCTCCAACACTCACTTACACAATTTGGATGTCTCATTGCCTTCTGCACACTACTTAAATTCTTCTGCTTTCGACTCACTACCTCCAACATGCATTCAATACTTCACTGAAAATTCACACACATTGCTTTTCCTTCAACACACTATTGTCTGCAAATTACATTGATCACGCATTGAAAACTTGTATACTTTGAGCACATACTTGATCTTATATTTATACCATCCACAAGCATAAAATTTTTTTTCTCCTTGTTGACCATACTAAAACGTATGAACATGAAATGTGCAATGGCCATATTGAGCCGACTCCAATACATCCATAGGAAAGGGGAATCAAATGCAATCCAAGTCAAGAGATAAGTAGGACCTATTTCAAGTTTATACACATTCTCATATTGGCACACACCACAAAAATTTTGCACAAGCAACTTAGAACTCTAAGTCAGCATAGCAAACACTCAACCCTTGAAATAATAATCTCTAGACCATAAGTAGTACCAGAGAGGCAAGATAGCAACACAAATATTACATCAAAAGAATCAAATAATATTCAAGAATATTTCCATGCCCTTCTTTTATAACTTCATGCATCATTATTTTGGTGCAAGCAAATAGATACATAACTAGTATCTATCTCAAACCTAGACAACACAATCTTGAGATATAAATTTGACAACTCAACTTGCGGTACACTTCAACAACTGAAACTCAAGGAGAGACAACAAATATATATTAGAAACACATCCCCAAACTACAAGACCATAAAAAAAACTACAGAGAAATGCTTAGAACCTTCTATGACTACAACAGTTCAATCACCACTCTGCTTACTCATGAACCTTTTGCGGTAACATCTAAGATCTGAAAACTGGAACACATACACTAAACACTTGAATTTGTCTAACCTTCAAACCACATGAACAAATCATAAAAATGGAGGAATGCAGAGCATTCTTTGAAGCCTTTCAAATCACTTTATTGAGGCATCGACTAAAAGAGATTCTTCTATACAAATTCCAGCAATAGATAGTGAACAAAAAATCCACATAATCATATACAAATTCATGAGTAACATAAAATAATTATTATAGAAACTCATGACATCCAAATTCATACATTATACTTAATCATCCTAATTGCAGCATATGCAACCAACCACACACTACCACCTTGCTAACAACAGAGACAACATCATCAACAACCTTCATATAGTTTGACATCAATGACAACCAACAAAAACCATACTATTGACATCAATGACAACACCTACAACATACTTGCAACATATGTGTCAATCAACCGATGATATATACAAAAAATTTAAAATTATTCTACTCTTTCATAGAATCAATTTGATACAATGCTCCAACACATTGAATACCTGCAATTGGACTAAATTCAATCTATTGAACCTTGTGAATCAACTCTAACCCTTATAGTGTTAAGAATTGCCTTGTGGTTGGTTTCATGAACTTTCCATAAATTCTTATTTAGTGGTCTATTGTGATATTTAATCAAATGAATATTCATTGCAACAACAAGGTTAGAGTAATGAAGAATATGTCTATGTGTGTCAAAGTGAACAACCAAACATTTGATTTATTAATAGGGTACCTTCTAAGCCATGTTCTTGTGACAACAACAGACCCTATTAGATACTCAATACCCTCTCCATCAGTGATTGTGCTAGTCAATTATTTTATCCCCTCTATAAAATGGCACAAAAAACAATAAGTGCCTTCTTCATTATTTTCATCAGCAATAACTACATACACATGACCTGCATTTTATTGAATGAATAAATTAATTCTAGAAACCATGTAAAATGTAATAAAATGACTTAAAATTTTGATTTCAACTAATTAATAAATCACAATACCTGGTTGCACTAGGTTAGATACATGGTCAAAGTCCACCGATACTTCCATTTGGTTCAACTATAGTGCTTGTGAAAATTGATATGTGTCAATGGGAACCAAAGGTCTACAAGACCATTTGTCAACCAACTCTTTTGACTCACAATATTCCCATACAAAATCTATACATGAAGAACAAAAACATGCAATCTCTCTTGTATAAATAAGCAATGAACTTGCATTTGAACTTCTAAAAAAGTGCAACAATCCTTTAACTGTACAACAATCTTGGTAGTTTGAAAAATTAGATTCATTTACCAACCAAAAATATCTAGAAACCATAGACTTGCCTTGATTACCTAGTCCCATTGTGGAGTTACACCATTGCACAATTATTGCTACTTTGGTCAACTTAGTACCACCTTGGTACTTCAATTCCTCTCTAGCTAGGGCTCTTTTTACACATGCTCCTACAACATCATGATCTCCTTTTCCATGTACAATCTTAGTGAAATTCCAAAAATGTTGAACACCACTTGTCACATGCATCCTAGTCAACCAATAGAAAATCCTTGAATTCTTGAATTGTGACATACAATTATCTGACCATATGATGTGTTGATTGTATCTCATATTTCTTTCCCTTAAATTATCATAGAAAATTTGAAAGAAACCTTGCACAAACTATGTGGAATGAGTGTGATCATTGTTGATGTAGAAGTGATAGTCTCTCAATATCTTTCTTTCTTTCTCTATGCTGTCATGGGCAAGCATGAATGCTATGTGTACAAAAATAGTAACTTGAATAGAGTTGTAATATTGAGATTACACTTTAGGATTTGTGCAGGATCATGGGGGCTAAATAGTGGCAATGCAAAAAAAAATGTGACTTGAGGAAGTGAAAAGCACGAAAATCACATTTGACTTTTTAGTTGGGTTGGTAAAGAGTACAATTTGCTAAGGGAAATACCAAAGCAAAACAAATATCCATTATTAATGGATATATGTTAACAACGGATATTCGATAGATAAATAATGAATATCAGTTACTTGGGTTTAACAATGGATATTCATTATGTATATCTGATATCCGTTATTGGAAACTTACAATTTTTTGATACCAAGTACATGTATATAATATTATACTATATATATTATATTATTAATATTAAAAATATTAATATATTAATAAAAACTATCATGTCATATATTAACACATTCAACTACTCTCCAAAATGGATATCCATTATGGAGAGCTTAATAAAGCTCTCAAAACGGATATATGTTTCAGAGAGCTTAACAATCCTCTCAAAAATGGATATCCATTATTATCGTTATAAATTAAAAAATAATATATTATTATTATTATTTTTTGATTCGTAATACGTAACCATAGTTGCATGGATTATATTAATTATCAAAAAATCTTTACATATCATGGATAGCCTGCAGTCTCAAGGCAAAGCAGTAATGCTTCAGTCACATCCTATATACATAACAAAAAAAATATATTATTAATATTTAATATATTTAAAATAATGTCATTAATAATATTAGTATATTAATATTAAAAATAATGGCATATTAATAATATTAATATATTATTATTGATATATCATATATATATTAATTATATATATTAATATATATTATATATATATTAATATATATGATATATATATATATGTCATATTTTAAAAAATTAAAGTGCTCTCAGAAACATATATATGTTTTTGAGAGCTACACATAGCTATAGAAAATGGATATTCATTTTCTATGTTATAAATAAAAGAAAACTGAGCCATGAATAATCATTTTAACAGTGATTTTTTGCGTCAGAGGAGTAAAAGATGGATATCAAAAATAACTGATATTCATTTTCAACCAATTTTAAGCAATTTCGACCAATTTCAACTGATTCCCATCGATTCTTTCATCAAAAAACATCAAAAAGGTATGTTAAAACACATTTTTTTGGATTATTTTGATTGTTTTATGTTTTTTAACAAAATATTAGGTTTTTTTGTTGAAATTTTAGGAATTAGTTGAAAACTATGTTAATTTATAAATTTGTAATTTACAACAGGGTTTAAATGGTACAAGATTTAGCAAACCCTCCTTCAATTCGGGACCTAATTGAAATAAATATTATTGAATTGAGAAACATTGTTGAGAGATATTGTACCCATGAGCATTTGCAATCAGTCACATCGAATATAGAGGCCATAATCAATCATGTTAGGGACATCACTAGGTAGCATTTCAAGAGTGGAGAGATTAGAAGAGGTTAGAAAGTGCAAATGGTTTTGGGTATGATGACATTAAAAAATTAGAAATATCTAAAGCCGATTTAGCCCAACATTTTGTGGACTGAAGAATAGGACAAAATGTTGGTTTACACAAACCAAAATTTTCCATAAAGGGTGCACCCATCAGGGCATAGTTGCAAAATTTTGGGATCATTGGTGGATGGTTTTTGATAAACCACCCAACAATAATCTTAATGTCTCTCTATACTTTCTCCGCAAATTATATGTGAAATTCATTTTAGGAAAACATGCCAACTATTTTGATTTCAAGAATTTTTAGGGAGTGGGTATGGGCATGCCCCAACATAGATCTAGGGGAATGTGTATTATGCAAGGTCCTTATGTTCCCCATTCCTCATCTTCCTCCCCCACCTCCAACACACCATCCAGACCTTGTTGTCGATGTGACCCAACATAGTCTCTTGGTCACACACTCTTTGACCGACCATTTGATTACATAGTTGTCACAATTCACCTGACAACTTCTAGAGGGTGGAGCTCCTCATGCTTCAGTTGATACTGGTGCAACATAATCATCCAAGCATATTTGTGTGCCTCATCAGTGTAGAAAATTTGGGCATGTATTTCTAGGTCCTACAGGAGATATGGATGAGCCTCCCCTAGACACATCTGAGTACGAGGTGCATGATGCATCACTTGGAGGAGATGAGGCACCAGTGCATACTACAGGTGCAGTGGAGACATGCGAGGGAGGAACAGTTGTAGTGCCCTCCATCAATGTAGATGAGGAGCAACAACATCAATCTTTTGTAGAGGTAAAACTTAAATTTATTTCATAGTGCATTTCATTTAAAATTATTATAATAAATAATACATGTCACTAATGTATATTTAAGTGGGATTGTACAATTGATGATGGAGGAAAAAATTAGAGATGTGCAACATGACACTTTTTCGACCATTGACTTTGGCCTACACACATTGGTATAATTTTTTCTACATGTAAGTCTTTTTTATTGTACACATCATTTAAATCATGATTAATTAAATACATACTAATTTATATCTTGATCTTATTTTTACTTTTTCAATGTACTCTAGATGTGATTGATGCCACACCTTTTACCATGATGAGTTCTTCTCAATCAATTATCTTAGTTGCATCACCTATTCAGATATATGGTTTTTTATATCTAGTAGATCTATATAAGTTTGTAGATATATATGTAGATATAAGTTTATGTTTTTTGTTAGTAATTATATATTAATTTTATCATATTAATTTTTCTTCTTGTAGAGTATGCCACCATCCATGTGCATGGATCTAGGACCAAGACAATATGGTAAGACTCTTGAGCATCCTAAGGGACCATCATTTGTTGAACATATGGTAGCCAAAGAAAAAATGCTTGAGGTAATGAATAATTGAATTAGACTTTAATTTATAGTTTAGTATAGTGATTAGATGTTATTTTGAAAGTTATAAAAAATAGTAGATAACTTTCTATGTGTGTGAAAATTGGATCAATTATAAAGGAATTCAAACATATATCAATAAGACATTAAATCAAGAAAACTGAAAAGGAAAACAACATAAGCAAACTGTTACTGCAACTTCCCTGAAATCGTCTTATCTCTCTCTAACTCCAACATTTTGTTGTTTCCAATGGCTCTCATATCAGCAGATCAAGCTCAACAAAATGAACAGCTGAAGAACGAGATTTGAAAATGCACACTATGCTAAATGCAAGGCTATACTAAGATGACAATATCGCTGTGATGCTGAAAATGATGTGAATGTATAAGCGTATATGTTCGTCGTGTATATGTGTGTATCCATGTGTAACCAATGCATGGATTTGTACCAGTATTTATAGTCTTAGAAAGGATTCAATTGGATGACATGTTTTAACGGCCCAGATTAAGCTTGTTCGAATGGATGGTGGAAGATTTTCGTAAGTGGAGAGGGAGATAGAAGGTTTCCCTTTTCCTTCAATTTTCGTCATTGAGATCCGAAGGGAATTTGCCATTTTGAAGAATGAGTTTAGAATGAGTTAGAATTAAATAAAATAAATTTATTTAATTTGTAAGTGAAGATGGATATAGAAACTCGCATAATTAAATAAATTATATTTAATTATGTTTTTAGAAGTGAATTTAGAGTGAGAGGAAAATATTAAATTAAATATTTAATATTTAATTTGATTATGGGATGAAGAGAATATTCCATTATTTGAATATTCAAATATTTAAACTTTAGAATGATATGATAATTAAAATAAATAATTGTATTTATTTAATTTAATTAAGAGGAATGTGGGAAATGCCAATAATTAAATAAAATTATTTATTTAATTAAGGTAGAAGAATTAGAAAATGAACAATATAAATAAATAATTAAATTTATTTATATGTAGATAACTTTAGGAGAATTAATTAAATAATTCATATTTAATTAATTAACAAGCTTAATCATGACCATTTTTAGATGTATACATTTTGCCCCTCTTTGAAGTGATGTGTGAAACGCATTGCTTCAAAGAAAAATAAAATTTTGCCCCTATATGCTTTTGATGCTGATGCTGATGATGCCCCCTTGGGAGGTAAATCATGGATGAGGATATGGATTGCGAAAATTTTGCTAAACAATCGAGATTAGATAATGATATTCTGCAGAGGAGAGAGTGATTTAGCTCCTGAAAAATGATGGAAAGAATGTCCCATTATGAAAATAAAGTCAAAAGGCAGCAAACTTACCTTTGTTTGACCTTTAAAAGGTAAAAAAAGTTGAAAAAGACAAGTCATTTGCACTTTTTGACTAAGTGAATACTGTAGCTCTGAGAGTGACCTTGCAACATGGAGATTCCTTATCATCACCACCGATTCGAGAGATCTCGCTGATACCAGAGGCCAGCAACATACGGACCACCGGTGAGTCGATCTAACCACGTGTGTCAAAATTTTTTACGTTTGAAATCAAACTGCATTATTTTTCTGCAGATTTTAGATATGCCAATGTCATTTTAGCGCTTTTAGGAGAGTTTTAACGCTTTCAATGATTTTTTCGGCGCTTAGGGTAAAAATAATAGCGCATCCAGGCTAGATTTGAAATAGTTAGGGTAAAACCAGTGTAGTGCATTCGATAAAAACAATAGCGCATATAGGGTGTCATTCAGAAATTTAGGAGTATGGCGCATATAGGAGAAACATTAGCGCATAGGGGAATTGTTTGAGCGCATCTCGTGAAAAGAACGACGCATATGGGTTTTAGCGCATAGAGACCACAGAGTGGCGCTTCTGGTAAAAATAGGCAAAAGTATGATTTGATGATAGGAAAGTGAAAATGATGATGTACATTGCTTCCTTAGTCAATAGATAGGTAAATTGTCGTGTCATCATGCTAATATGGATAGAAATGATAGAATAATTTGATGATTGATTGATAACTTTGCTTCCTAGAGTAGAAAACAAAGAGTAATTGTCTGATAACTTTGTTTCAAAAACAAAGAGTAGATTGAACTGATAACTTTGCTTCCCAGAGTAGAAAACAAAGAGTAATTGTCAGATGAATGATTGATATGACTTCTGATAAATTTGCTTTCTGTGATAGAAAACAAATAGTAATTGGTGGTAGAGCAGATTGATATGATATCCAGATAGATAGATTGTGTATTGGTTTGCCTGATGGGATTGATTGTGTGATATGGGTCGTTGATAGGATATGATGCACTGATACGAGTCATTGATATGGGTTTGATATAGTTCACTGATATAGTTCACTTGATATAGGTCACTGATAGATATGAGTCTAATTGATTTTGATTGATTGAAATTGAATGATTGGTATGATTCTGATTAATTATCCTTGTGATGGCCAAAAATAAAAATAGGAGGTTTTAAAAAACCTCCAGATTAGAGTGCGGCACTCGGGGGGATGGGATAGGATACCCGAGTTGACACCTGCTGATATAGCTTTGATAGATACATGTGGTTTGAGATCCTTGTTGTCTATGCCGCCGATTCGGGTCAACAGAGGACTGTTGATGACACTGGAAGAGCGATGGCATTCAGAGCACAACACCTTTCATATGCCGACTGGGGAGGTGACTGTGACTCTGAAGGATGTATACAGGATATTGGGTATCCCAGTGGTTGGCGCCCTTGTGTTCTATGATCACAAGGAGCTTGGGGGTACAGATGCTTTGAGGAGGGTATTTGGTGATGCACATATAGCTGGGTACTGGGTACCATTGGGTGACTTTCGAGGATATCCAACTTTGCCTATAGTTTTGGGTATGTTCATTGGAGGTCTCCTTTGTCTGGATCGCCGATCAAAGGGATTATCAGTGGGATGGGGCAGGATTTTGGAGCAGATGTTGCTACAGCCGCAGAGATATGCATGGGGGAGTTGTATGTTAGCGCATCCATATCATGATTTGCATCAGGTGGTGTACAGGGGTGCTTCCAGTTTGTCGTGTGGTGTGACATTGTTACAAATTTGGGCATGGGAGCATCTTGCTGTGATGAGACCGACGTGCCCCAGAGTTAGGCCTCTAGGTAGGCCCTATGTATATATGTATGCTATGTTCCTTACCCAGCCCAAGCTAGGCAAGGTGGATTATTGGAGACGACTTCTAGATGATATGGATGCAGTGGTATGGCGACCATATCTTGATTGTGAGCCATGGGATACAAATGATATAGAGATGCCATTTGTATGCATTCCCCAATTTCTGATAGGGAGGACTCCTTTCATTCTTGAGAGGTTTCTAGTGTTGTGGGTGCAGAGACAATTTGGATTTACCCAGGGGATGCCACAGGGGGTTGCACACTATGCTTGGAGCAGAGATGAGGTCGGATGGGGGCCATGTATTTCCTATCAAACAACATATACCGAGTTCATGTCATTAGCTCCAGAGGCATGGGATGACAGGCGAGACATTGTTGATGCCGGTATGTTTGATGAGTATTCTCTATATTACCACACACATCCCTTTCCACGGTTTACTAGTCCTGATGAGCCAACACCCATTCTGGTAGTAGCACAGCCAGGGGCAGTGAGACAGGAGGATGTGGCCAGTGGCGAGAAGGGAGCAGTTGGAGGAGAGGAGGAGAGCAGAGAGGAGGAGAGTTCTAATGGGGATGATGGAGATGATGGTGGGGATGGGGGGTAGGTTTTGAGGAGGTCGAGGTTGGATATTTTGAGGGGTGTCCAGATCATGCGGCGGTCAAGGATAGGGATTGGGCGACGGATAGTGATCCAGATGGGATCCTCATCTCAGCAAGGGAAAATAGCTACTCTTCAGGCCTAGGTGTAGACATTGCAGGGACAACAGGGACAGTTGCAGAGTCAGCTGATGCAGTCACAGGGATTTATCGTACAACTACATGAACAACTGGCATAGGCACAGGCATAGGCATAGGCACCGACAGCTGCCCCAGACCCACAGTTAGCCTAGGTGATGACAGAGAGAGATGCATTCAAACGGAGAGCAGTGGAGGTTGAGGGCATTGCTCAGAGGTTGATGGGCACTGTAGAGAGTGCATCATTGTAGGATGCCATTGCAGAGGGCATGGAGATGGTGAGGGAGGCCAAGTATTATAGAGTCAGGTACAAGGAGCTATGTCCTCCCGAGCGCAGAGAGCCATTTCCTTGATCTCGTAGTAGGACTAGGAGAAGATCACAGACACATACTCAGAGCATGGGAGTGACTGGGCTTTAGCAGGATCCAAATGCAGGCACTAGTGGTAGGCCACCTCCTTCCGAACCAGCTCCATCAAGGGCATCGACCAGTTAGCAGATATAGTTCACATATGTGTACCATTTTTGGAGCATGTATATTGATTTTTGATCATATCTTATGTATATCTCTTTGGACATTTCAGTTTCATTGGACATTTGAATATGTTTATTATTGATGATGAGCGATGATATGCAGCAGCGATGATGCGTGATGATGTTTTGTGCATTTATGATATGATGATGTGATACACATTTATTTCTATGTGTTATGGATTTTGGTATGCATTTGAATGAGTTAATGACTAACATGATTGATTTGATATGATGTTTTTATTATGATGATGATGATTGATGATGTGTACCAATGATGCCATGCAGGTGGATGACTTATGATGTGATTATGAAAATGTATATATGGAATGTTTATTTTTGGATTTTCCAATGCAGGTAAAAAAAATGAATGTTGTGTTCATGATATGCATTATGAATGTGTATGATAAAAAAATGTATGATATGATGTATAATGATATGAATACTACTATGAAATTGAGATGAGTAAATAGTGATGAGATGTATGATAAAATGATATGTGATGAAATATAATGATTTGTAATAAAAATGAACGGATAAATGGAATTATAATGATAATGAAATGATAAGGAAATGAAATGATAGTTAATGATAAGAAAATAAAATGAATGATGATAACGATGATAATGATAATGATAAATGAGATGGTAATGAAATGAATGATAATGATAAGATATGAAATGAGATGTTAATGAAAGGAATGAGAATGATAATATATATGAAAGAAATGAATGATGATGCAATGAAAAATGAAATGATAATGATAATGAAATGATGAAATGATAATGATAATGAAATGTTAAATGATATGAAATGGAATGATAACGAAAGGATAATGATATGAAATGAAAATGATAATGAAAATGGAGATGAGATGATAATGATGAATTAAAATGAAATGCAAATGGAATGATGATGGATATGAAATGATATGATAATGGATATGAAATGAAATGATAATGAAAATGAAATGATAATGGAATGTTGATGAAATGATAATGAAAATGAAATGCAAATGGAATGTTGATGAAATGATAATGAAATGCTATGCACATGGAATGATAATGATAAGAGGAAAATGGAATAATAATGAAATGAAATGATAAAAGATACGAAATGATAATGAAATGATATGCAAATGTAAAGATGAAGAAATGATAATGAATATGAAATGATAAATGATATGAAATGGAATGATAACGAAAGGATAATGATATGAAATGAAAATGATAATGAAAATGGAGATGAAATGATAATGATGAATTAAAATGAAATGCAAATGGAATGATGATGGAATGATAATGTATATGAAATGATATGATAATGGATATGAAATGAAATGATAATGGATATGAAATGAAATGATAATGAAAATGAAATGCAAATGGAATGTTGATGAAATGATAAAAGATATGAAATGATATGCAAATGGAAAGATGATGAAATGATAATGAATATGAAATGATAAATGATATGAAATGGAATGATAACGAAAGGATAATGATATGAAATGAAAATGATAATGAAAATGGAGATGAAATGATAATGATGAATTAAAATGAAATGCAAATGGAATGATGATGGAATGATAATGGATATGAAATGATATGATAATGGATATGAAATGAAATGATAATGGATATGAAATGAAATGATAATGAAAATGAAATGCAAATGGAATGTTGATGAAATGATAAAAGATATGAAATGATATGCAAATGGAAAGATGATGAAATGATAATGAATATGAAATGATAAATGATATGAAATGGAATGATAACGAAAGGATAATGATATGAAATGAAAATGATAATGAAAATGGAGATGAAATGATAATGATGAATTAAAATGAAATGCAAATGGAATGATGATGGAATGATAATGGATATGAAATGATATGATAAAGATAAGGAATGATGAAACAAATGTTCGAATGTCCTCCACAAATAGTCCAAAGAGACATGTCAGCCGTTTGATGTTATTATTATCCTTTCAAAACTCTGATGCAAATCCACTATGCAGACATGTATAGTGATCTACAATGAAATGCAACTAAATGAAATGAACCATTTGTTGAGCATGTTGTTATATTTTCTGGAATCATTATAGAGTGCTTTTAAAATGTTGGAAGTATGTACAAGCATCAGAGGGGAAATTAGCACCAATGATGACCTGAGTACAACTTTCATGATTTTTGATATAACAAATAAACACAAGCATCGAGGTATAATTAAACCAAGATGACCTGAGCATTTCTTGCATAAATAGACAAAGCCTAACCACCTTCTGATGCAAATTTGGGACTGTCATCAATGATAAACTTTCAATCATCACATCTCGCGACATATTTGCAATAGATAAATGATTAACCTCAAGACAACAGACAAAGAAAAATCATTCTCTTTCCTTGCCACTCTAGTTCAATACATCATTGAGTGTGCTCTAGAGAGATGATATCAAAAATTAAACAACCATTGTTCCAAAATGAAATACTGTGATTCCAAACATTATTTAGATTATAGATCATCCAAATATGAGTCATGATAAGGTGCACAACTGAAAAACTGTTATGAGATGGATCAATGATTGGATAGGTATATGATTTGATTGTTTTGTTCACGTGATTGGTTTTGATGTCATTGTCTAGCTGTTTCGGTAAAACCTGAAAGTTGATTGCCCCCAGTATGTCAATGTTTTTTCCCCCGGTATTGACACTACTTATTGAGATAAATATGCACAATAAACAAGCCATGGTAAAACATTATCGTTCTATGCAAAATGATGACAACATGATACCGGTATGGCCCTAAGATGATGGGAAAGATGCATGAAAGGAATGTCGAGAAGTTAAGTGCAGAACATGAACTAATAGATGGAGGGCCACAAATAACGTCTGTTTGCCATATTTTCACTATTTGTTTTTATTGCATTTTTCTTGTCAATAGACTGCCTGTTGCCAGGTTTTCACCCTATGACTCTTTTTTATTTTTATTTTTTTTTTCTTCAGGATCTTTTTCTGATTTTTTATTTTGTATTTCTTCAGGATCTTTTTCTGATTTTTTTTTTTCTTCAGGATCTTTTTATGATTTTTTGTATTTCTTCAGGATCTTTTTCTGATGATGATAACTGCTTTAGACATAATACTTTTTTAGGTGCATGTTGTTGATAGGTTCGTCAAACAGGTCTCCTTCTGGCATTGATAGCTTGTAGGCTCCTGAACCATAGACTGTGATAACCACATAAGGACCTAGCCAATTTGGTTCGAACTTTCCTTTCTTCTCTCTGTCTTGCTGATTGCGTGGGTTTTCTTTTAGAACAAGATCACCCACTTGAAAGGTCCATGGCTTTACTTTGTGATTATAGCTGCGAAACATCATCTGTTGATATGCTTTTAAATGATCAACTGCTCTTTGTCTCTTCTCATCTAGGAGTTCCAGTTCTTGGAGTTGGGAAACTCTGTATTCATCATCCATTATAAGACCTTTCAATGATACTCTGAGTGAGGGAATCTCAACTTCTAAAGGTAGTATGGCTTCTGCTCCATAGACAAGAGAAAATGGCATTGCTCCTGTTGGTGTGCGGATACTGGTTCTGTAGGCCCACAAGGCGGGATTGAGTTGAACGTGCCAATCCTTCCCTGAATCATTCATAGTCTTTTTCAAGATTTTCAATATTGTTTTATTTGAGGCCTCGGCTTGGCCATTCCCTTGTGGATAGTAAGGTGTTGAATATCTATGCTGAATGTGAAATCTTTCACAAAGTTCATCAACATCCTAATTTTTGAAAGGACGTCCATTATCTGTAATAATGGAGTTGGGAATGCCATACCAACAAATAATATAGTTGAGTATGAATGATGATATTTGTTTTCCGGTAACTTTAGTAAGAGGTACTGCCTCAATCCACTTGGTAAAATACTTTGTAGTTGTGATGATGAACTTATGTCCGTTCGATGAAGAAGGATGAATCTTGCCCACTAAATCTAACCCCCATTGAGAAAATGGCCAGGTTGGCGTGAATGGTTGAAGTTCCTGTACAGGAGCATGAATGAGATTCCCATGAATTTGACATTTTGAGCATGTTTTCACAAAAGTGAATGATTCCCTCTCCATTGTAGGCCATTAGTAACCCATTATAATCAATTTCTTGGATAAGGTCAGTCCACTCGAATGAGTACCATAGATGCCACCATGAACTTCTTGTCAAGCTTTATCAGATTCCTCATGTTCAAGACATCGAAGTAGAGTACCATCAAGACCATGGTGATAAATGGTGTCAGCGAGCAGATTGGCGGATAAAATTGTGATTTTGGTTATGGGATAAATCAGGTGGTAAGATATCGTCTTTGAGGTAGGCATAAATTTTTCCGTACTAAGGTGAATCGGATCCGACCAAATGGAAAATGATTTGGCTTTTAGGGGTATCATAAGAAGGTGTAAATGATTGTTCCACTAGAAATTCATAGCGAGTCTGAGTTTCTGGGAGTTGTAACAATGATGTAATCATAGTCATGGCATCAGCTGCCTTGTTATCAAGCCTTGGAATTTGTGTGAATTTGATGTCCACAAAGTATTTGTTGAAGTCATCAACCATCTTTTTATATGGTAACAACTTGTCATCTTTGGTTTGATAATCATCATTGATCTGATAAATGACTAGCTGTGAGTCACCATATACTTGTAGTTCTATAATCCTCCATTCCAGTGCTATTTTAAGCCTAGTGATCAATGCTTCATATTCGGCTATGTTGTTGGTGCATGGAAACATCAACCTATATGATTGAAGAATGGTGTGTCCATGAGGGGTGACAAAAAGTATGCATGCCCCCGATCCATGTTGAGTGAAAGAACCATCAAAATATAAAGACCATGGTTGTTTATATTCTGCAACAAAGACATCAACATCTAGAAATTCAATGTGCAGGGGATGGTATGCTCACAGTGGTGCTTCAGCTGGTTGATTAGTGATAACTTGTCCTTTGATTGCCTTATGGTCAACATAATGTATGTCAAATTCACTCAGAATCATTACCCACTTTGCTAATCTTCCTGTCAATGATGCTTTGCTTAACAAATACTTGAGTGGATCAATCTTTGAAACTAGATTGATTATATGAGTTAACATGTAATGCCAAAATTTCTGTGAAGCAAAGACTACTGCCAGAAAATCCTTCTCGATAGAAGTGTAGTTGAGCTCATGACTTGTTATTGTTCTGCTGATGTAGTAGATTGCATGTTCTTTTCCTGTAGAGTCTTCTTGTGCTAGCAGTGCCCCTAGAGATGTCTCTATTGCGGCAATGTATAAGATTAGGGGTTTGTTTGGATTTGGTGGTATGAGAAGTGGTGGAGTCATTAAATACTGTTTGATTTGTTGAAAAGCCAATTCACATTTGTCATCCCACTTGAAGGAACATTCTTATGCAGTAGATGTGTGAAAGGTAAACTTTTGTCAGCCAATTGTGCAATGAACCTTCGTATAGATTGAAGTCATCCTTGCAATGATCTCAATTGACTGATGTTCCTTGGTGGAGGCATTTCCATAATTGCTTGTACTTTTTTAGGATCTACTTCAATTCCTTTTTCTGAAACAATGTACCCTAAGAGTTTTCCAGACTTGACCCCAAAAACACATTTCTTGGGGTTGAGGCAAACTTTGAATTTCTCTAATATTGCAAATATTTTGGATAATATTTCAAGATGTCCTTCTTTGGTGTATGGTTTTGCCAATATTTCATCTACGTAATCTTCCATGAAGATATGCATCATGTCATGAAAGATTGTAGTCATGGCTCTTTGGTAGGTAGCCCTAGCATTCTTTAGACCGAAAGGCGTGACGTTCCAACAATAAGTTCCCCATGGACATGTGAAAGTTGTTTTCTCCTGGTCTTCAAGTGCAATCTTGATTTGGTTGTAGCCAGAAAAACCATCCATTAATGAATACATGGCATGGCCAGCTATCAGATCAACTATAGTGTTGATGTTTGGTAGTGGGAAGTCATCCTTAGGGCATGCTTTATTAAGATCTCTGAAATCTGTGCATATTCTCATAGTTTTATTTGGCTTGGATACCTAAACAATGTTGGAGATCCATTATGCATAGTCGATTGGTCTTATGAAGCCCACATCAAGGAGTTTTCTTAGTTCTTCCTTAACCAATAATGCAACATGAGGGTGCATCTTTCTGAGTTTTTGTTTCACCGGCTTGGCCC
The DNA here is from genome assembly GCA_007258455.2 of Sequoia sempervirens. Lineage (NCBI taxonomy): Eukaryota > Viridiplantae > Streptophyta > Pinopsida > Cupressales > Cupressaceae > Sequoia > Sequoia sempervirens. Next base: position 61,672,086 of record VDFB02072274.1, read on the forward strand.
TTGGTTTGATAGACAAGTGATGCATGATAAGATTTGGATCAAGACCAGGCATATCAGCGTAAGACCACGCAAAATTGACTTGATTTGTTTTCAGGAATTCCATGAACTCTGGTATTTCTTTCTCTGTCATTGATGCAGCTAATTGTAAAATTCTTGGTTTGTCATAAGTCTCAAAATTGACAACATTTGTAGGCTCAATCAAAATAGGCGATCGCTCATGGTAGTGCTACAGGAAAGTGTCAAGATTCCCATTGTCTAGTGCCTCAAAGAGGTTTTCACCATCCGATACGCTCTTTATTTTATCTTTTGTTTGATCTAATACTGCCAGATTATGGTTTTCACCATTAGATCTTTCTTTTTTGTTTTTACTTTTGCAGCTAGGAGACTTGACACTCTCCTGATCAAAAACTCTATGTCAAAAATCGCTGGTGGAACAATCATTTGTATCATCTGCGAAAAGGAAGTTTATGATGGCTTCGTCACTTGGAAACACAGGTATATTGATAGGTTTGGTTGAATCCCAATCAATGAGATCAGGATAAATCAAAGATAGCGGGTCGTCAGGTTGTGTGAAATTGGCTATGGTTATGGTCATAACGGAGTGATCGGTAGGATCCGAGGTATGAGGTGGATCAATGATGATATTGTACTCATGATAGTCTTGTTTGTTTAGATCTGATTCAACATCCCTAGAATCATGGTGACTTTGTAGTTTGAATTCGCATGTTTGGGTCCCTGAACCTTGACCTTCAATTAGAGTTGGGGCATACTGGTGTATTACATCAACCTCTTTGTCCCTCTAGAACTCATCATTGTAAATGGTGTCCCATTCATATTCAGTGGAGTCTGTGTCAGAATTGTTATCCACAAAGTTCTGAACTATTGCCAAACATGCTTCTCATGAATCTGAGCCTTCTTGCAATGTGAAGACAATGCCATGTAGTTGTTTGGATGTGCTTTCTTTGGAGTGAGTATCATAGCCCAATCCAGTTTTCTCTTTTGCAGCGAGTCCGCGGAGGTGAATGGGTTCAATTACTCCTTTACTTTTTCTGATAGGACCTTTATCATAGCCCATCTTCTGCATGATTGAATACCCTTTTCCATATTTGTCTATGGGTAATTTGACATTAAAGACTGCTTCATCTTCATCTTTATAGAGCTAGTTTAGAATTTCTGTATCCTCAGGGTCTTCCATGGGGGATTTTTCTTTGATGAATTGTCCATTAAATTTTGTGATTGGCTCTGTTGGTGGTTGCTTTGATGTTGATGCCGCTGATATTTGATGTTCCATGATAGATGGTTGTCCATGTGATCGAGGTGATGTAGGTAAATTGGCAAGACAAAAAGAGTACTCTCCAACTCCATGGTCCTTGAATTTCAATTTCTTGTCAAAACTATTGGTTAATTGACTGATTTGTGTGTCAATCTTTAGAGAAGTACTAACATGAGCTTCTCGATTGTTAGGAACCAAAGTATCTTGACTGGCTTTTATATTGGCACAAGTTTGAGTTTTGGAATTATCAGTTGGTATTGTGATTTCCTGTCCATCATAAGGAAACTTAAGACATTAATGATAGGTTGATGGGATAGCTTGCATTTCATGAATCCAAGGATGACCCAATAGGATGTTATATGCAAGATCACGGTCCAATACTTGGCATAAAGTATTCTTTATAACAGGGCCCACTCTGATTGGCAGCATGATTAGACCCTTGGATGCTCTTTCTTCATCATCATAAGCTTTTATGGTAATCTTTCTTCTGAAATCAATAGAGTCCTCAGAAAATCCTAAAGCCTTAACCAACTTCATGGTACAGATGTTCAAACCAACACCTCCATCTATTAGAACTTGTCTGACACGAAACTTGTGAACCATGAATTCTAAGTACAATGACGAATTATGGGGATGAGTTATGGAAACGTCATCCTTTTCAGAGAATGAGAGGCAAGTGGGTGAGGACAAGTGTCCTACCATGGCTTGAAATTGGTTCACATCCAAATCAGTGGATACATTTGTTTCAAAGAGGGCCTTTTCGAGAATTTCCTTATGGGCTGGAGAAATCTTCAATAGTTCCAAGATATAAATTTGAGGGTTTTCCGAAGTTGGTTGACCAAATCATATTGATGTTGAGGTGGAGGTTCAGTGGATTTTGAAGAGGCACCTTTTAAGACAACTTTAGCTTGCGCCCTTGTTGTCACGTTGACTTCTCTATATTCCACCTTCTTGTTGACTTTAATGACATTTACCCGCTCGTCGTCTGTGTAGAGATGGTTGATTATATGATCATCATTGATATGATTCACATTTTTTTTAGAAGACACCTTTTTGATAATTAGGCAAAGGATTGCGAAATTCTTGGTGGTCTGCGTTGGATTGTTGATGTCCCTTTATAGTAATGATGTCATTGTTGATTAAGTCTTGAATGGTATTCTTCAAGGCTTGACAGTTATTTGTGCAATGACCTTTACACCAATGATAATCACAATAGTATGCCTCATTCCATGATGGAGGTTTTACACTGGGTTCATAGTTTTGTTGAGGCGGCAAAGGAATGACATTTTTGGCCATCAAATCTTTGAATGCGGATTCTAAAGATTGACCCAATGACGTGAATGTTCTTCTATTAGAGAAGAATGAAAATATTTGTGGATTTGTATTCGAGGTGTTCCCTAAGGAATTGTGATTGTTATTGGTTCCTCGGTAACCTTGGTTGTTGGAAGTCCCTTTATTGGGAGTAGAATGTTGATTTATATTGTTCCTTGGAGGGGGAGGATTGTTTCCGTGATTTGCAATTGAGTTGACATTGTTGTTGCAAATGCTTGGAGTACTAAGGACAAATGGCTTGGTCGAGACATGATTTGCATCAACAACACCATCATTCACCATATTTTTGTTGCGAGTCCAGAATTTAGACTTGTCCTGATTATTGTGATGGTTGGATGAGCTAGGATTGTCTTTGTCATGTTTTATTATTCCTCTTTTGACCAAAGCATTTTCAATGGTTATGGCATCTTCAATAATTTTCTCAAAAGAAGGAGGACACTGTAAGTTCAAATGATAGCTCATTTCTGAATTTAAACTGTTAATGAAAGTAACCATCTTTTCCTTTTCAGGAACAAGACGTGGATATCTAGTGAACATTCTTCTCCATCTCTGAAGAAAAATAATGAAAGATTCGCCAGGTTTTTGTGCAATTTTGCAGAGATCTATCATGGTGATCTAGCGCTATATGTTGTAAGCATATTGTGATATGAATAGGTTGACTAATTCTTCAAATGTCTTGATGGGAGGTGTAATCTTTGATAGCCATTCCACAGAGTGAACTCCAAGACTCCTAGGAAAAAATCACATCAAGTAAGTGTCTTCATGAGTGAATTCCAATGTCATGTTTCAGAAGTCTCTAACATGATCAATTGGATCCGATTTCCCATTATAACGATCAAATTTTGGCATTTCACAATGTTTGGGAAAATGAATCATGTTAAGACTTCGATCGAAAGGATAAGGACAAATGTCCTATAGAGTATATTTCTTTGTGGTTGTTCCCCCTTGTAACTCTTTAACTTGTCCTTGAAGTGCCTTGATTTGTTGAGTCAAAGCACTAAGATCAGATAGGGGTGTCTCTTCAAGTTTGTTTTTCAAATTCTCAGTATTAAAGTCATGAGGCAATTTAGCCCCTTGTTCAGCTAGATAGCGGAAATATTTTTCTTTATCTCGCTGCAAGATCTTTTCTATAGCTTTGTGAAATTTTGGATCTTGCTTAGCCACTCTAAGACGTTCCTCATCTTGTTCCTCATCACTATCTATATGTGTTTTGTTCATGTCTTTGTATTGGTGGAACGTATTTTCTTCTTTGTTATCCATATCTTTGTGAAAAAGTGGATTACGATTCATAATGTAAAGAGGATTACTAATTTCACCCTCTTCTTGAATGTTTTGGGTATGACCTTCTTGTTGGATTTCATCCTTCAATTTATTGAATTGAGATCTTGTGAAGATAGGCATATGATTTAGAAGAATTCTTCTAAACTTAGATCCTAGTTTTGACAAGCGCGATGATGATGATATCTTGATTTGATAAGATGTGGAATCTTATGATATGATCTAAGATGTTCCTAATTTTTTATTGTGGCTTCCAATGATGAAGGATGTCAGAATCCTGTTGGGGAAGTTGAACCAAAAATTAGAAAGTTGTTTTGAAAAGTGCACTCTAAAAGATTTTGATCTTTGTTTTTAAAGAAATTCTTTCAAGATCTTTGAAGAATATGACTAGGGTGTGAAGGATATTCAATAGCAGGTTGTGGTATGTTATCAAACTCAAGAGGTTGGTTATGATTATGCTGTTGTGATAGAGCTAATCTCTGATAATAAGCTCGAGAATCTAAGGGATCTACAACATACTCATCAGTGAATCCTCTAACAAAGTTTTGGTATCTATGAAGAAATCCACGGAAATGAAGCAACATGTGTCGACTTTTGTATAATTTTTTTCTTTTTTGCAATGTTCTCTTGTACCCTAAGCGTTTCTTGGGTTTCTTGATCCTATTGGAAATTGATTTTTTTGACAAACTTTGTTGATTTCCAATCTCTAAGCATGGGAAAAGTATTGAGAACGTTATTGGACCAAAGATATGAATAACTTTTGAATGGTTTCAGTTGTTGTTCTTCATGTTCATTTTGGATGATCTTTTTATCTGAATTAATGTAATGGAAGACACAACAAACATTCTGAAAAATAGTTGTTTTAAAAGCCCTATACTAACATGAAGTGTTTGATCAAGAAAATGTTTTCAACAAATGTTTTCACAGGTTTAGCACATGAAAGACAATTTAGACAGACTCACTCTTAATACTCAAGTAGGTCATTCTAATAATCAACAACCCACATCTTAGAACTGCATCGACTCACACAGCCGTGCCACCCTCGAAGGGGTGCCCATGTTTTTGTCTTTTCCAGGCGCGTACTCAGAGTGACGAAAGTGGATACCGGATCCCCTGAGCAAATGGTCCTTGGCAATTATATGGTGAGTGTCTTGGGGGAAGATTCTTCCCTCCCCTTGCACTATGATTATTAGAATGTTCAGAAACTAACTTCGGCTGGCCACTACACTAGGTTCGTAGTAAGGATTTTCGTTTGGTGTGGCAATAATAAACTCCCTCAGGAGACCTCCCAACCTTTAGAACAAAGGCTTTGGGGATGGTTATCTTGCACACTACTGGCAAAAGAGGGTTTCCCCAAATTTGCTTTAAATTTTATAGTGGGGCGGAATAGCCTGGCTTTGGCTTGAACCGACTTGAGTCGTTCCCGTAGGGTGAGTACTTTTTCCCACTACGATAGGCTCTCTAAAGGATGTAATTAAAACAGTAAAATTGTATGAAAATTGAAAAGGGAAGTCTGGTATTTTGATCACCCAATTAAGGGGAGAGCATAGACCTATTGCCACATACAAAGCAAGCAGATGTTCTTTTTAAATTCCAAATCACAATGATTTAATCTAAGTGAAGATATTGCTTCACCAAAAACAAGTTTGTTCAATTTTAACTGCAAGATCATTGTGTGATGACTATCCTAGATTGCTTCATTTTATCCAAATGTGGCTATCCTAGGATTGCTTCATTTTATCCAGAAAAATTCTGTCTGTGGAAGGTGTCAGACTCAAAATTCTATATTTGTGTTACAAACCATATGCGCCGAAACAGGAAATATATGCACCGAAATAGAGACCAAATGTGCCATAGAAAACCACTAAATGTGCTGAAACAGTTACAAAATGCACTAGAACAGTCACTAAATGCGCTATAGAAAATTACCAGATGCGCTAGAACAGATACTAAATGGGCTACTTTAAATTAATGCCGATTTAACTCTAAATGCAATTAACCATATGCGTTATTAAATCTACTGGATGCACCAAAGAAATATCCATATGCACTGGAACATACACCATATGCGCTACAAAATCCTGCAAAACAAAAGAGTCAAAAACCCCATATGCGCTGCAGAAAATGTCGAATGCACTAAAACGCAATTTTTTTTGAAAGTGAACTCCAAAATGTGGAAACTTGTCAAAAAAACTTGTAGAAAAATGTCAAAATCGTGGGTTCGAGCCCCATGGTGGGCGCCATTTTATGTGTGTGTGAAAATTGGATCAATTATAAAGGAATTCAAACACATATCAATAAGACATTAAATCAAGAAAATTGAAAAGGAAAATAGCATAAGCAAACTGTTACTGCAACTTCCCCGAAATTGTCTTATCTCTCTCTAACTCCAACATTTTATTGTTTCCAATGGCTCTCAGATCAGCAGATCAAGCTAAACAAAATGAACAGCTGAAGAACAAGATTTGAAAATGCACACTATGCTAAGATGATAATATCACTATGATGCTGAAAATGATATGAATGCATAAGCGTATATGTTCGTCGTGTATATGTGTGTATCCGTGTGTAACCAATGCATGGATTTGTACCAGTATTTATAGAGTCTTAGAAAGGATTCGATTGGTTGACATGTTTTAACGGCCCGAATTAAGCTTGTTCGAATGGATGGTGGAAGATTTTCGTAAGTGGAGAGGGAGATAGAAGGTTTCCTTTTTCCTTCAATTTTCGTCATTGAGATCCGAAGGGAATTTGCCATTTCGAAGAATGAGTTTAGAATGAGTTAGAATTAAATAAAATAAATTTATTTAATTTGTAAGTGAAGATGGATATAGAAACTCGCATAATTAAATAAATTATATTTAATTATGTTTTTAGAAGTGAATTTAGAGTGAGAGGAAAATATTAAATTAAATATTTTAATATTTAATTTGATTATGGGATGAAGAGAATATTCCATTATTTGAATATTCAAATATTCAAACTTTAGAATGATATGATAATTAAAATAAATAATCGTATTTATTTAATTTAATTAAGAGGAATGTGGGAAATGTCAATAATTAAATAAAATTATTTATTTAATTGCGGTAGAAGAATTAGAAAATGAACAATATAGATAAATAATTAAATTTATTTATATGTAGATAACTTTAGGAGAATTAATTAAATAATTCATATTTAATTAATTAACAAGCTTAATCATGACCATTTTTAGACGTATACACTTTCTATTTAGTAGTTTAATTATTTACCATTAAGAGCTAATTAATCTAATTTGTGGTTCAAATTTTTTTTGTGCAAGCATCTTCTCATCCATTAGGTAGCACAAAGAGGCTACATTTTGGTGATACCTCAGAAGATTAGGATTTTGTTGACATGGCATAGTCGTTTGATATATACATTGTATATATATAAACCATGAGATGGCATATGCCACATTTTGTAAATATTGTTTTGAGTTGACATATATGCCAAATTTGTATATGTAGATACACAATTACTTTACACTTATATATATGAAAATCGATATTCGACATATTTTGTTTATTGTTTACATGGTTTCCTATTTTGAAACTTAAAATTTGTATGTATAATCAATTTATAATGGTTGAGCTATGTTGGATAACATGTTATATAGATATTGATTTCTTGCAATCTTGCACTTTAATAGTTTATTAATTACACAGACCATTTTTACTCATGTTATAATACTATTAAATTTGGTTTCCTTGGGCAACTTCACCAAATTTGATCCCTTTATCCCTAGTCTATATAGTTGCGACATCCCTTACCCTTTATCCTTAGTCTATATAGTTACAAGTATGAAAATCACAATAACAAACGAATGCAAACCCAAATCCACACTCAACTCGATTTATCTCCATTGCTCTTCTCCACCTGCATGAGAATGCAAGATTTTGAAGGATTTATAATGGAGGAATGTTGGTTGCTCAATTCAGTAGCATAACGACCTGATGAAAATGACAAATGGAGAATGATAGAGACAGATGGAAGACTGAAGAATGATTTTGACAGAGTGAGGATACTTAAGAATCAACCCCCTTAAATGGATTGTGAGAGGCCATATTTATAGAGCCTTGATGTGGACGGAGATAATATTTGACAAGGTTCGATAAGGATTTTATTTTTGACAAAAGAGGAAATACAACGAGATGAGATAAGATTTTAAAAAGATAGAAAGATTTTGATTTATTGTTTTAAAGGAAATAAATCCTAAAAAGATGGGAAGGATAATGAAATGATAAAATTATTAAATAATGATAAAGCATTATCTAATAAAGGATAGGGATGATGTGGAAAGATAATTAAATAATGTAAAATCACTATTTAATTATAGACTACGGTGAAAAGGATAATTAAATAAATACAAATTTATTTAATTATAGGAGAATGGATAAATGACTAATTAAACAATTAAAATAATTATTTAATTAGAGAGGATAAATGGTCATGAATAATTAAATACATAAATATTTATTTAATTATAAAAGTATAGATTAATGACTAATTAAACAATTAAAATAATTATTTAATTAGAGAGGATAAATGGTCATGAATAATTAAATAAATAAATATTTATTTAATTATAGAAAAAGGGATTATAGATAAATAGGGAATAAATGAAATTAGTCAAATAAATAAGATTTATTTAACTAATTAGATGATGACATGGGTACCTAGGGCAAAAGATGCTACAAGATGTCTAAATGATGTAATGTCGGGACAAGGTATTATAAGAGGATATTTTGGGTGTCTACATTTTGCCCCTCTTTGAGATGATGTTTGAGATGATGAGATCTGTGTCGAGTAACATCATTTCAAAGAAGCTAAGATATGGATAAAAGAAAATGGATGATGAAGGAAAGATAGGATAATGATGATGTAGAAATATGATGATGGGATGATGATGCCCCCTCGAGAGGATAGGCGGGTTGAACAAACATGAGTATGCTCTCGAAATGAAATGATAAGGATAGAAAAGATGAATGATGCCAAATAGAAAGTGGATGAAGGAGATGAATGATACATTATGATGCAATGAAGGTGAGCAACCATGATGTTTGATGTAGCACTAGACGTTATGCACCAAGATATAAGGACCAAGGTGACGATTTGTCTCGTGCCCCAGTGTAACACAACCTTGTCTAGATACAAGATATGAATATTAGTTGGAATAATTTGGACTTGATGCAAATGCAAGTTAAAAATGATAACACACACAAGCAAGCAAGCAAGCATGCACAAATGCTACAAAAATAAACAAGGTAGTGCCCCTGTCAAGTTGTAAACCGTTGATTGATGGATTGATTGATGATGATAGTGTTGTCATTGCGGGGAGTGACATATCCCTAGATCAACACAAGGATGATTGATAATTTACTAATTAACTTTGATTGATGATGATAGTGTTGTCATTGCGGGTAACGACATATCCCTAGATCAACACAAGGATGATGATAATTGATTGATTGATTTTGATTGATTGGGTTTACAACAAGATCAGGATCAAGACCAAAGGATGTGATTGGATAATTTGACAAGATTGATCGACTTGATTGGTATGGATTAAGGATTGAATTGCATTTGGATTGATTCGATTGGGTTGATTGGATGAAATGGTTTGGTTTGATTTTATTGCTTGGATTTTTGTTGGCTATTTGATTTTTTTGTCTTTTGAATCCCATGGGTATGGTGGAATGAATGGAAGCTTCATATTTAGACAATGTGTGCATTGATTGGTCATGATTAGGATTTTTAGAAGATTTATGGATGGATGAATAAGGGGATTGTATAATGGCGATATTAGGTGTGGGGAGTAATGGAGGTAGATTAGATGGAGGGATATTAGGATTTGGAAGCAATGGTGTCAAAGTTGATGATGGAAGGTGTATGGTCACATGGTTTTGACATTTTTAGGATGATGGAGGTGGAATGGCAACATATGTCTTGGGTGTATGATACGGATTATGATGGAAGGAGGTGGATGTACGATGCATGGAGGAAGTACCAACATCTTGAGATTAGTATCTTTGGGGTGTATGTCCAAGGCTAGAATAGCATGGAGGGAATTTGACATGGATGGGCTCCAAAATACCTTGTTCAGGAAGGTCTAGAAATTTACCTTGGTGGTTCATGTTTTGGAGTATGTAATGGACAACAAGACTAGGTGTAGGTGGAACACTAGACACGAGTTCCTTATTGGATGGATAAAATGAAGCAAGGGAAGATAATGGTTGTTGTTGTTCTAAGGAGGAACATTCATGAATGAGGGTGGAAAGACCAATAGGATATGATGGAGGACTTGCAATGGGGTCGATAGTGGGTGATGGAGGATCATTAGGATCTTGATTAGCATTGTGTTCACTTAGATCCAAGGTATTTGTTTGATCTTCTATGTGTGCTTGGGAGGCATATGTCTCATCAAGGGAAGTGGATGTTGATGGATCATGGATAGGGCTAGGTAGGGGGTGGATACGAGAAATGGAGGTTTATTTCTCATGGATAGGTGAAGTGATAAGCTCTTGACCATGGAATGTATAAAGTTGTCTAAGAGGATCATCATGGCCTTCTTGATCATAGGTAAGACCATAGAGGGGAGCTTGATCATAAATAGGACCAAGTATGTTATGAGTGGGATCATTAGATGGGCCTAGATCTTGATTAGAATGAGAGGTTAATGTTTCATCATGCTTAGGATAATTCTCTTGACATAACTCTTACTTTCTGGAATATCATGTGGATATAATACGTCTTAGGGTGATGATGTTAAGCTTTCACGCTTGTACATTCTAAGCATCTAGCCATGAATCTAGCAACATCCCCTTTCATACCCTTCCAAAAATACAATGGCTTCACATCAACCAACATTTTTGTCACACCAAGATGTCCAGAGTATGGTGCTTCATGAACTTCTTTCCACACAAGATTCCTTAACTCCTTAGAGTTAGGCACATATAATCTTCCTTTAAACCTTAACAATCCATTAGGTTCAAAGTGAAATCCCTCATACCTTGTATCTTGCAAATTGTTTGTGAGTGCTTGCTTAACTTTCTCATACTACTCATCCTAGTATTTTTTTAACACTTGGCCTTTAAAGTTGGTTTGGATTGTCACCATTGAGGCAATATGTTACCTATAACTTAAAGCATCAGCAACCCGATTCCCCTTTCCTTTTATATAGTTGATATTGAAGTCATAATCAAATATCAACTCCAACCATCTTCTTTTCTGTGCATTTAGATTGGGTTGTGTGAACAGATATTTCAAATTGTTATGATTTATATTTAACTCAAAGGCTTTCCCAATATATAGTGTCTCCACATCAACAATGCGTGAACCACTGCTACTAAATCTAAGTCATGGGATGCATAATTTTGTTCATAGGGCTTTAACTTCCTTGATTCATAAGGTATAACTTTCCCTTCTCGCATCAAGAATCCTCCTAAGCCTTCTCCCGACACGTCTATGATGTTAGTGAAGTCACCATCAGGATCTAGTATCTTCAAAATCGGTGCAGTAGTTAACTTCTCCTTGAGTAAATCGAATGCTACTTGGAATATTTCCGTCAACTCAAACTTTTTCCATTTCCTTTGTAATGAAGTAATAGGAAAGGCTATCTGGGAAAAAATTGCAACAAACTTTCTATAGTAGCCTACCAAGCCCATAAAACTTCTAAGCTCAGGTACATTTTTAGGCACTAGCCACTCTAATACTGCCTTTATTTTGGCTGGATCAACTGAAATCCCTTCAACTGAAATCACATGACCCAGGTACTGCACTTTCTTTTGAAAGAAGCTACACTTAGAGAGTTTCCTATATAAATTTTATTCTCTAACCATTGGAGAACTATCTCCAAATCCTTGCAATGCTCCTCCTCATTCTTGGAATAAATTAGGATGTCATCCAAGAAAACCAAAACAAATGTATATAGGAAATCCCTAAACACATTGTTCATTAGGTTCTTGAATGTTGTCAGTGCATTTGTAAGTTTGAATGGTAGGACTTGTTGAGGTGCCAAGTTGACCCACAACATGCAGGTAAGATAAAAGTAAAATATCTCACCTCACCTGAAAGAGATAATCAGTAATCAAACTAATCACCTCCCAAGGTCTTTGATGTTGGTTCACAACATTGTTGTTTCACGAAGTGGTCAATATGGCTGTAATATTCAAGGGGCCTGCTGGTTTTGAGCTTCTAGATTGTTGCAAGATCAAACATCTATCTAAACCTACTTTAACCAGTGGTTTTAAAGAAATAGAAAAAGATAGATCAAGGTTTTCAAACTGAAAAGAATGTTGATTCATTCAACTAATCAGATTTGTTGCCTTCCAAGGAATTCCTAAACTAGAACTACAAAATAAAATTAACTTGTAATTGATACAAAGTTTCATTCATTCACAGTGCAAACTTTAACAGTAGATTGCAAATCATCATTCAAACAAAACATAAGATAAAATTTGATTCCTTGAAAGCTTTTCAAATCAAATGATTAATCCAAAATGAATACCATTCTAGAGCATAATATAAAGTAGGTTTAAATTTGGCTGCTCCTACTGTTAATGAAACATATAAGCAGCATTTACAAATCTGGCAAGATCACCCGTGCATAGAAACCCATGTCTTTAAACTATCTCCATCAATGCTAAGAAAATCAGGAAGATACATCACTTCCTCCTCTTGCTGAACTGCAAAAAAATGTCTAACTTACTTCCAAAAGCCTAACTTGCTTTTTCTAACCTTTGTTCTACTACCTTCTAAATCTTCTTCACCCTTCTTCTTTCCTCTAACCTGTCTAACCCTTACAAAAGAGGCGAAATGCCATATTTATAAAATGTGCTAGATGTGTCGGCTCAGTTTAGGGTTTACAATGAGTTAGTCATAGAAGAAGTCAACCCTAGAAGAGTTTGAAACAAAGTCAAACATGCATTAAATGCAAGGGAACTGACTAGATCGACCTAGGATCTCCCTCATAACTCAGATCAAAATGCGTGAAGAAGAGGCAAAGTGAAATGATGAGGAAGAATGACTTTCAACGCATTTTGCATTAACTGCTTCCTCTCTTTGCCCATACCTTGTTCCATTCTGGCTTTCATCATCAAGAATGTCCTCTGCAAGCCATTTGCAAGTGGCATAGGAAAAACCCTAGTTCTCCATTCAATAGCATTAATTTCATTCTTCAACTGCCTCATCGCATTGTCCCAGTCTCTCTTGTTGGATTGGCATTCATTAATGATTGCACTGTAGGTAGCCGCATCATCTAGCTGGTGCCTAGTTACTGTATCCCATGATAGCCTTAATTCTTTGTAGCAGGGTGTTCATATTCGGATCTAAAACCTCAAACCAGACTAATGTCATCTTGCTCTCAAGAATCTGACTCTTCATGTACAACTCCATTCTTTCTGCCTCAGAGATGGATGATCCCCTTTGTGTCTCTCTTAGCCTTTCCAGTCACTGCCTTGCTAGACTCAGCCTGCATTCATCAAACACCAATGTGAGAATCCAAATGTCAACAACATTTCATCAAAGTGTTAGCTTAAAAATCATGATAAAACCATTAAATTAGTCATTAAGCATCAACACTAAGAAGTTCGGGATTTCAAGTTAACCGGGGAAAACCAACCTGGGAGGAATTTCAGAAAATTTTGAACTAGGCGGATTCTCTCGATGAGGCACCAATATCAACAATAGATTATCAAAATGAACAAAAGAATACATGAATCATTGAAATTCATTGTGCAGTATATCAATTAAAATCATGGAATAACAAGAATTTATCATTAAAACCATCCAATTCGCCAAATTTCCTCGTTCCATAGCACCTCCCAGAAAATCCAAAAAATCCGGACGAACCAAAATTTTGCGAAAATGACAACACTGCATGAATTTCAAGAAAACGAAGGGAAGAAGGAGAAATCGGGAAAATCCGACTAGACAGGAAAATCCCGATGTCGAGAGAAAACCCGAAAATCGACCATCCAACATGAATTCGCTCAAATTGACTGAAGGTCACAAATTTGAGGACCCTGGGCACATAAATCGTTTAACATGAGCCTCATACAAATCCTCTTCAAATCCTAGGCTTAATCGAAAGTAGATCAAGACGAGATAGTGACACCCTAGGCATGAAACCCTAGATTTTAACCATGAACGCACAAGGTAGGCCATGAAATGCCCAAACACACAAGAATTTGAACTCCAAGAAAGACCATAATGTTTTAAAGCACAACAAGATTGAACATCCAACTTAGGAGAACACAAATGATAAAGAAAAATGGCATAAAGCTCCAAAAATCAACCAAACTCGGAAACCCAACGACCAGACGAAAATCCAAAAAAATCAAACCTAGATGGAATTCTGCGAAGGCCAGAAATCTCTGAACTGCAGTGTAAAATAGGCTGAGCCAGACTTCAAGCACAATCCAAGAAAATTCAGACGGGGCAGACAATCCTGAACTGGCTCAAAAACCCGAACAACAGCACTGAAACTGGAGTTTGAAAGAAAAATGGGAAAATCCGGACAGACCAAAAAATCCCAAACCAGGGTAAAAACCTGAACTTCGCCCAAAACATAAGATTATCAATATGTAACTTGGGGAAAACACTTGGGAAAGAAAGATAAACATATTAAGCACATGCCAAGTCAAAGCAAAACCTCAAAATCGAAGGGGGAAAAACACAAAGAGCGAAAGTAGAAGAGGGTCCCATTTTAAAATTGAAATGGGGGGGTTATGCAAGGCATAACAATTGGTGACTTGGCTGGGAAAATGGTTTAACCATTTTCAAGAAACTGAGGGATTCGATTACCTAGAAATCCTGGTTTATGGACATCACAATTCCAGTTAGGTTAGTTTCAGTAAACAAGGTTGAGCTAGAATCTCAAATGTAAATCAACACTGGCTACCCCTGAATCTATGTGTGTGCTTGATGGTGCATCACCCTTTTACAAAGTTTTCCTCATCTTTTGAACAATTATGCGTAAGATTTGAACTACATGAGTTGATTCCCTTTAACTGTTGTGCAATGATATCCTGGGCATTGCTCCGCTGGTAGTCAAGCATCCATAGCTCTGATGGAGATACCTCTAGTTTTCTCACAACATTACAAAAGGAGATGTTTCTGATGATTTGTGATAGATTCAATCGTAGTTAGTGAAGATTGCTTACTTTATACCTTGTTCTCAATGACTTTCCACAACTCTCATTGAGAATGGACATAAAATAATGAATTTAGAACAAAATCATCCAATCAGAAAACCTAAAAATATCTAAACCAACTTCTCTCCTAGTAACCGAAGTATACTTCAGATAACAGCCCCCTTGCTCAATTGAATAAAATGAAGGTCCCACAAAAAAAAGGAAAAGACAAAACGAACAGAACAACAAACTATTCACATATATACAACCCAACAAAATACCATACCTTTTACGACCCAAAATAATGTTTGAGAAACTGTCCATTGACAGGCAATGAAACAGTTTCTCCTATTAAACTACTTAGCCAGAAAGCATTTTCTCATAGGATTTCAGCAATTTGATAGGGACCCAACTAGAGCTTATCAAACTTCTGGTGGTCACCCTTCTTTTCATTAGCTTTATCCCACAGTAAGACAAGGTCTGATATCCTAAAAGCCTTGACTTTGGCTCTTTTTTCAAACCAATGTTTGACAATAGACTGGTGCCTAAAGAATTGCTGCAAAGCAGCATTCTCTACTCTTCTAATTTCAGCAAGCCAACTAACCTTACTTCAATCCTATCATCACTAGAGTAAAATTCCTGCATAAATTTTAGGACAGGTATTTGCAAGTGAATAGGGAACACAGTCTCTTGGCCATACACTAGCTTAAATGGTGAAGTCTTCAACGCAGCCTTGATCCTAGTCCTATCTACCCATAACACAAATCTTAATTGGGTATGCCAGTCTCTAGGATTGTTCTCTAACAGTTTTTTGATTACTCCTAGGAGATTCTTATTAGTTGATTCTACAACTCCATTTCCTTGCAGATAATAGTTTGAAGAATACTTTAAAATAGTCCTATGATCATAAGCCCATGAAATGAACTCGACAGAAGAAAAGGTAGGGCCATTGTCACATACCAGTGCAAAGGGTACTCCAAACCTGGTTGTGATGCATTCAGTGAGGAACTTGATTACTACCTCCATTGTGCTATTCTTGCAAGGTATAGCTTTTGTCCATCTTGTGCAGTAATCCATGGCAGTCAAAATGAATTTATGTCCTGTAGAAGAATTTGGGTTAATTAACTCAATAAAATCAAGCGCCCATTGGGCAAATGGCCTTACCTCATAAACAGGATGGAATGGCATGGCTGGATGATGCTCTCTTGATGTAGAATTTTGACATATATGGCATTTCCTTACATGTTGGTGGAAATCCTTAAACACACATGGCCAATAATAACCAGATCTGAGGATCTGATGTGCTAAAGAATCTGCAGAACCATGACCCGTGCCATGTTTCCCATGAAATTCAACAATTGTATGCTTAGCTTCTTGTTGATCAAGGCATCGTAGATAAACCCCTTCAAAATTATTTATGTATAACAATCCTAGTTTGACATATAATGGGAGCTTTTCATTCTTAGTGCTCTCCTCTGAGTTGTATTCATTCCCTCTGGGCACCGATTATTGAGCATGAAATAAATAATATCAGCATACCAAGAGTCATTAGAAAAGGATTGTGTTGTGTACTGCTGACAAGTAATGTTCTTACCAGCATCCACCATTGCTTTAGATAGGCCTTAACCTCAGAAAAGTTTCATAGGGTGAATCTCCAGATTGAACTCCTGCAAAATAGCCATCCATTTCCCCCTTCGTTCTCCCAACTCGCTCTACACAAGTAGAGACTTCATAGCAGCATCAGGAACCACAACAATGATCTGACTTCGAAGGATATAATGCCTAAAATTCTTAACAACCCTAACCAATGCAAAAGCTTGTTTCTCAAGAGGTGGATACTTGACTTCAACATTCTTAAATAGAGAGCTCATGAAGGCAATTGGCCTTTCATCCCCCTCCTCTCTTTGTTGTGTCAGGACAACTGCACATGAGTGTTCAGAAGCAAAAGAATAAATATAAAATGGCTTCAAGTAGTCAAAACTAGTGAGGACTGGTGCCTCCAAGATGGATTGCTTAACCTGAGAAAAAGCAACCTTTGCCTCATTACTCCATTCTATTCTAGCATCTTTCTTCATCATTTCATTCAAAGATTTAACAATTTTTGCAAAACCTGTGATAAACTTCCTCACAAAGTTGATCTTTCCAAAGAAAGATCTCATCTCCTTATTACTTCTTGGCATGGTTAACTTAAGAATAGACTCAACTTGGTCTGGATCTATTGATATCCCTCTTTCCAAGATTATGTGTCCCAAAAGTTTCCCTTCAGAAACCTCGAATACACACTTTTTAGGATTCAGAGAAACACCATGTTGGATACATCTTTCAAGAACTTTAGCCAAGTCTGCAGCATGGCTTAGTCTATCTTTAGAGAATACTGTCAGATCATCCATATAAATGATGATGCACTTACCAATCAAATCTTTGAATGCTACATCCATTGCACGCTGAAAAGTTGCTCCAGCGTTTATCAAACCAAAGGGCATCCTCTTGTAAACAAATGTTCCCCACTTAGTAGTGAAGGATGTCTTCATTCTGTCTTCATAATTAATGATCACTTGATTGCACCCAAAATAACCATCTAGGAATGACATCATTTGAGACCCATTGATAGTTTGCAAGACTTCATCTAGAGAAGGGAGTGGGTAGTTGTCTTTTTTTGAAGCTCTATTCAGATTCCTGAAATCTACACATAGCCTGATCTCCCCATTCTTTTTATGAACTGGAACCAAGTTAGCCACCCATGTTGAATGTCGTACAAGGAAGATTATTTTTGCAGAAAGCAATTTCTAAACTTCCTTAAAGATCAATGGCTCAATCAGGGCGTTGAAAGGACGCTGTTTCTGCCAAAATGGTCTAGCTTCAGGCTTCAAAGGAATAGTATGAGTTATCACAGAAGTATCAAATATTTTTAGATCTTCATACCCCCAAGCTATTGCAGCAATATATTTCTTCAGTACCCTCAATATATCTTCTCTAATTGCTTCAAGATAGGCCTTCCCTATGTAAACATTCCTTTCAAGGCCAGAGTCAGCTAAGTTAACAGTTTCATATTCACCTCCTTTATCTTCGGTTGATACCTTTTCCTGAGCCCTTGGATCTGAATCAAAAATTCTTTCTAAGGCCACCATTCCCTTGGGAATGCTATCACCTTTTAAGTTGAGGACACCTTTTGTATCACAGTCTTCGAGGTTCCAGTCTCCTTGATCCCTATTGGACTCATCAATGATCTGTCCTTTGAAAACATCGGAGCTTGCTAGAAAAGCAAGGATATGTTGATCATCGTCGAAGACTTGAAAGTTCCTGACATTATCAGGGACAACCGGGGTGGATATCAATTCTACTGAGAATCTCTTGAGCTTGGAGCCTTGCATAGGATACAGGGTACTTTTGACAACAACTAATGAATCAACTATTTGATTCTCCTCTCTAGGGATTAAACTAATCCCAAATTCATCAAATTCTTCAATCAGGTTCCACACTTGATTTCTATAAGCTGCCGACCTTTTATTGTGACATGTGTACTGGTTGCGTACTTGTTTGATAATAACCTCTAAATCTCCTTTAACCATCAAGGCAGTAACTTTCTTCTGATGTGAGAATATCAGTCCTAGAGCTAATGCTTCATATTCTACTATATTGTTAGTGCATCCAAACTATAACCTGTAAGAAGCAAAAAATGTTTTCCATTTTGGGCTGGTTAACTCAATTCTGACACCACACTCTGTTTTAGATTTGGATCCAACAAACGTGAGAGTCCATAGCTGATTATGAGTTGGGGTTGATCTCTTTGGGCTTGTTGTGGGTGCTTGGATAAGATGAACCATAGGTGGGGCCACTTGATCTTTTGCATAAAATATTGGGAATGGGTGTTCAATAGGTTCATCAGGTGCAATATCCAAGGCTTGCTCAGATATATTATGTAATCCTCAGATATCTTCTTGACAGTTATTTGTATCTTTGATTAACCCCTTGGGTTTTGGTATACTTGTGGGTGCAGGGGTATCAAACAAACCCTGGGGTTGTTCAACATAACTATGTTGGTCCAGTATTGTGATTGGGGTAAGTTCAGTTTGAGGAGGGACTTCCTCAGAAGGTATATTATCCTTGGTTAACATTATTGCATTTTTGGCTTCAAATGAGAAGTGATTTGAAATGGTCTCAAAGTGACTTGGGCTAGTTTCTTCAGTTTGGAAAACATGATTTAGAACATTGATGTAGGGTTAGCAGGTCAATTTTGAATGATTTTGGTAGTGCACCCTGCACCAATTTGGGAGTAGAAGACTCCACAAATTGATATCCTCCCCTAAGACCAGCTGATCCTGTTGTAGCTTCCTGATCAATACCTGCTGGTTTACACTAATCACGGGATTAGGGAATTCTTACATTGACAAATCATTAGAATCAAGAACTAAAAGAGTTAGAATTTCCTCTCTTTTATAAACCCCTATCCTGGTTTCAAAATAAGCTACCTCGTTGGGACAGTCATACTCAGTGATGATATGTTTGAGGCGAGGCTCACTCTCAATCCTAATCTGCATAGGCATTCCCCTCCATGGTAGCCACATATGTGAAAAGTCAAGGGAGTGATATCCCCCTATACTCTTCATTAGATCTCTGCTCAAAAGAATACCGTAAGTCTCAGGAATGTCTGCTACCTGAATATCCATATTGGTTTGAATCCTAGGGCAGACCCTACTTGCATATGTATATTTCTCAATTCTCCAACTACATTAACCTTTGTTTTATCAAGTTGGATGACCTTCTTGTTTGTTTGGACAAGATTCAATCCCAATTTCTTGCATACAAAAAATGGCATAACATTGCTAGAAGCCCCTGAATCTAGCAGACAATTGTGCAGATTCTTCCCACAGATTCTCAAACTTAAAAGAAATGGTGGGGTCCCTACCTTATTTCTGAACATAGCTGCGTTCATGTCCGCAACGGGTGCCAACTTGGTTTTCCCCTTTGATTTATCAGCTTCTTCCAAAGCTTTCAACACTATATCTTATTGGGAAGGGCACCATTTTAGGATGTCAAAGTATGATAAAGAGGTTTTTTGTTTCTGCATCTCAGAAACAATATGAAATTTTGTGTTACAACTTGCATTATATTTGAAAACACCAGATGAATTACCTTTGCTAGGGAAGTCAGGTGAACCCGTTGGTGGAGGAGGGTTGTTATTAGCACTCTGATTCAGAGGCACCATGTGGTTAGGTGGTGCTGATGTAGTGAAAAAACTCTTATTCTGGTTTCTTAGGAAGTGTCCTCCCTTTGTCTGAAAGGCTTGGGCATCATACACATCTTCCTCCGTTTCATTCTCATTCTGCATTGGGAATGAAGGTTCTTCTTCAAAGAGGTCATAAGCCATTGTTGTATCCACTGATCCACCTCCTTTATTTGAATTCCCTTGGAATGTTTGGGCATCTACTTGTGCCATCTTCACAACCTTCTCCATTTCAGGATAGTTCACCTGGGAATGAGTTTACAATATCATGTAGCTTGCACCAGTTAGTCATAAAATTGAGGTCAGCCACATTTGTAGTATGTGGCTTGTCCTCATTAGCTTGATAATTGTGAGAAACCCCACCATTATTTGGACCTGTGTTCCATTGTCTATTGTTATTAGGCCTCTAGTTATATCCTCTATTCTGATTTTGATAGCCTTGGTTAGGGAAGTTTTGGCCTTGATAATTCCTCTGGCTGTGATTGTTGTTGTTTTGATAATTACCCTAATTATTATTATTCTGATTAGGGTAATTACCTTGATTAGCATAATTACCTTGGTTCTGAGAGGGGTTCAGTTTAAGTTGAGCCATGTCATTTGTGACTTGAGACAAATTTTTCTTTAGGGTCTCCACCTCGTTTGTGAGTTGAATTGTCCTTTCACTCTCAACATTCTTAGCAACAGGTGGCTGACCGACAAGATTTGGTATTCTAGCTTGATTATGATGACCATGTCGACTGTGATGAGCTTGTGATTATTAAGAGAAGTCAGGAGCTCCACTAGAAAAGAATGGAACATGAGATTGAGTCTGCAATTCAGACATAGGTCCATAATGGGAAGGAGACATCTGTGGGACAATATTGAATAAAGGGGTTGGATTAGGCATCTGATACCCCACAGAAGGAAAACCTCCTCCCAAGTTCCCTTGTTGAGAGCTAGTTTGTTGTTGCAGCTTGATGGCTAGATGATAAACTTTAGACAGAGAATCAATATTTGTCGGCTGATAAGTCCTTTGTAGGAACAAGCCAAGCAAAGGGTCTATAACTCTAAAATATGCCTGAATGGAACTATTCTCAGCAACTAAATAGGGGTCCTGCAATCTCCTATACATTCGTTGAAACCTTGTATTAAACAAGGGTAGGGATTCACATGGCTCCTTCCTAATGGTAGCAAATTGATGGAACAAAATGGCTGGATCCACATAAACTCTGAACTAATTGATGAAAGCATTCTCTAGATCTGTCTAGCTCATAATAGAACCTTGTGGGAGATTTAGGTACTAGTTGTACGCCATATCCCCTAAGGAATAAGGGAACAACCTACAAACCACATCATGGTGAGCTATCTGGGCTCTAGTACAAGCATCCTTAAAAGCTTGTTTGTGCTCCTCAACACTCCTTGATTTTCCATGAATGTATTTGGGACAAAATCTCTCAGGATTCTTAGGCATATCATGAAAGCCTCCAGGAATAGTCCCCAATGGAGAGGGATTATTCATAAAAATTTCCATTGGTTGCGGTGGTGGAGGTTGAGCCAATTGTTGGATGGGCTGAACCGGCTGTAATGGCAATTGAGGCAGATTTGGTGGTGGATTCATGGGTATCAACTTGGGTATTGGTGAAAAGCTTGGTGGAGTGAGTGGAGCTGACAAGGGTGGTAGAATGGTCGCCCTATGAATCTTGTGTCTCGTTGGGGTCTTGAGTTCTATCAAAGGTGGTGGGTTTTAAGTTGATCAAAGAACTCTATGGGACCTCTCTAGTGAGAAAGACCCAATGTTATCCAGTTTTCTCTTCTGGCTCTCCTTCTAGCACGAGTTCCTATTGAGGTGCCAAGTTGACCCACAACATGCAGGTAAGATAAAAGTAAAAATATCTCACCTCTCCTGAAAGAGACAATCAGTAATCAAACTAATCACCTCCCAAGGTCTTTGATGTTGGTTCACAACGTTGTTGTTTCACGAAGTGGTCAATATGGCTGTAATATTCAAGGGGTCTACTAGTTTTGAGCTTCTAGATTGTTGCAAGATCAAATATCTATCTAAACCTACTTTAACTGGTGGTTTTAAAGAAATAGAAAAAGATAGATCAAGGTTTTCAAACTAAAAAGAATGTTGATTCATTCAACTAATCAGACTTGTTGCCTTCCAAGGAATTCCTAAACTAGAACTGCAGAATAAAATTAACCTATAATTGATACAAAGTTTCATTCACAGTGCAAAATTTAACAGTAGATTTCAAATCATCATTCAAACAAAACATAAGATAAAATTTCATTACTTGAAAGCTTTTCAAATCAAATGATTAACCCAAAATGAATACCATTCTAGAGCATAATATAAAGTAGGTTTAAATCTAGCTGCTCCTACTGTTAATGAAATAGATAAGCAACATTTACAAATCTGGCAAGATCACTAGTGTACAAAAACCCATGTCTTTAAACTATCTCCATCTATGCTAAGAAAATCAGGAAGATACATCACTTCCTCCTCCTACTGAACTGCAAAAAAATGTCTAACTTACTTCCAAAACCCTAACTTGCTTTTTCTAACCTTTGTTCTACTACCTTTTGAATCTTCTTCACCCTTCTTCTTTCCTCTAACCTGTCTAACCCTTACAAAAGAGGTGAAATGCCATATTTATAAAATGAGCCAGATGCGTCAGCCCAGTTTAGGGTTTACAATGAGTCGATCATAGAAGTCAGCCCTAGAAGAGTTTGAAACAAAGTCAAACATGCATTAAATGCAAGGGCATAGACTAGATTGGCCCAAGATATCCCTCATAACTCATATCAAAATGCGTGAAGAAGAGGCAAAGTGAAATGATGAGGAAGCACGACTTTCGATGCATTTTGCATTAACTACTTCCTCTCTTCACCCATACCCTATTTCATTCTGGCCTTCATCATCAAAAATGTCCTCTGCAAGCCATTCACAAGTGGCATAGGCGAAACCTTATTTTTCCATTCAATAGCATTAATATCATTCTTCATCTGCCTCATTGCATTGTCCCAGTCTCTCTTGTTGGATTGGCATTCATTAATGAGTGCACTGTAGGTAGCTACATCATCTAGCCGGTGCCCAGTTACTGCATCCCATGATAGCCTTAGTTCTTTGTAGCAGGGTGTTCATATTCAGATCTAAAACCTCAAACCAGACTGATGTCATCTTGCTCTCAGGAATCCCACTCTTCATGTACAACTCCATTCTTTCTGCCTCAGAGATGGATGATCCCCTTTGTGTCTCTCTTAGCCTTTCCAGTTGCTGCCTTGCTAGACTCAGCCTGCATTCATCAAACACCAATGTGAGAATCCAAATGTCTACAACATTTCATCAAAGTGTTAGCTTAAAAATCATGATAAAACCATTAAATTAGTCATTAAGCATCAACACTAAGAAGTTCGGGATTTCAAGTTAACCGGGGAAAACTAGCCTAGGAGGAATTTTGAAATTTTTTGAACTAGGCGGATTCTCTCGATGAGGCACCAATATCAACAATAGATTATCAAAATGAACAAAAGAATGCATGAATCATTGAAATTCATTGTGCAATATATCAATTAAAATCATGGAATAACAAGAATTTTTCACTAAAACCATCCAATTCACAAAATTTCCTTGTTCCATAGTGCCTCCAAGAAAATTTGAAAAAATCTAGACGGACAAAAATTCTGTGAAAATGACAAAACTGCATGAATTTTGGGAAAATGAAGGGAAGAAGGAGAAATCGGGAAAATTCGACTGGACAGGAAAATCCCAATGTAGAGAGAAAACCCGTAAATCGACCATCCAACATGAATTCACTCAAATTGACCGAAGGTCACAAATTTGAGGACCCTGGGCATGGAAATTGTTTAACATGAGCCTCCTATAGATCATCTTTGAATCCTAGGCTCAATCGAAAATAGATCAAGATGAGATAGTGACGCACTAGGTATGAAACCCTAGATTTTAACCATGAGCGCATAGGGCAGGCCATGAAATGCCCAAACACACAAGAATTCAAAATCCAAGCAAGACCATAATGATTTAAGGCACAACAAGATTGAACATCCAACTCAGGAGAATGCAAATGATAAAGCAAAATGGCTGTAAGGAAAGCAGAGGTGCAGAAACAACTATCCTAATGTCAAAACCACAGGGAAGAATGTAGACAGTTCTTTTAATTATCAAATTATAATCCAATTAAGACACACATGAAAGATTTAAAGAAACAAAAATAATACACAAAGACAATGAACAACATATTTACTTGGGAAAACCCTTTCGGGAAAAAACCCACCACACCAAGCTGAATCTCTTTGTATTTCAGTAAAAAATAATTACATACAATGCAGAGATACAACTCTCTAGTATATGTTCACAGTAGCTTCATTCACTGTTTAATCTCTTACAAATTCTCTCAACACTTCGATGATTTCAAACTCAGAATCGATCCCTTAAATCTTATCACATTCTGATTTTTATCTTCTGTTCATCCTTATCCGTCATTACCCATCATAGAAAGTTTCCTTTTGAGCGTTGATTTTTCCTTGCATGTAGTTCAACTCTAGTGTTGCAACTATTGCAAAAAATTCAACCGCCAACCATTTGAATTTCACTTCCTCTGATTTGTCCATGAGATTCCACATAGGATAGTCAAATGGTCAAAGAAACATTCAACTGAGTTTGCATGTCAGTGAGACACAAGAAGTGTCTCCCTGATGCTCAAAGGCTTTACTATCGATATCAGCGTAGGTTCCAATAGTCAGCAAGATGATATAGCGAACACCACAAGTCATACTGGAACCATCGACATCCATTTCATTCCTATCGACATCCATCTATCGACAAGAGTTGTCTCAATCGGTGAGACATTACACTGAGTCCACAAGGTTGTCAGTAAGACTTATTGCTATCGGTGAGACAACATACCGAAGCTCCAAAGTCACATCAAAATTTCCTACCTTCGGCAAGACTACCGTCTTTCTCCAAGACATCACACCAAGCCTTCAAGTCATACCAAAATATCCCAGTCGGCAAGACTTACCGCTATCGCCAAGAGGTCATAGTGAAGTCTCAAGTCATATTGAGCACCAAACAATAGTCGGCAAGACTTCTCACTTTCATTGAGAGTTCTTATCAAAGTCACATGTTACACTGATGACACAAGTGTATAACCATTCAGTGAGACAACCCCCCCATCACTAGGACTTCATATCGAAGCAAATGGGTTACACCGATGACTTCAGTCATTGTAGGTCTCCCCGACATCTGCTAGGCACCCGATAACAAACACTTGTATCTCCGTCGGTGAGACATTCCATATTAGTGAGATTACATACCAACAATAGACCCTTCAACCAAGTCTCCTTGATAATTGCGAGTGTATAACCATCGGTAAGAGAACCAACTATCTGCAAGAGATCTTATCGAGTCTCCATGTCATAGCGATAGGTCCATTCAGCAAGACTGAAGCATTGTCTCAGCGACTTGAACATTTCAAAAGGATTCAGAACAGCTAGTTGGCTAGACATCAATAATGTCACACCGAATTTTCCCTTCAGGAGTTACATGCCAGTAAGAATTGAGACACATTTTCCAACAATCTCCCACTTGACGAAGATCTTACTGACACCTCTAGAGCATAATAAAACTACTAAAATTCATGGGCCTTGAGGCCCATCGAATTGGCACACCACCTGTACTTTTCTGTGCTCACAGGCTTCGTCAATGCATCTGCAACATTCTCCAGAGTATCCACTTTCTCCAAAGAGACCTTCCTATCCTCCATATCTCGTACAAAGTGATACTATACATCTATATGTTTCGTCCTGGCATGGAAAGTAGGATTTTTTGCCAAACATATAGCACTCTGACTGTCATAGTAAATAGTAATTTTTCCTGCATCAAAACCAATGTTAGAACACAAACATTTTAACTAGATTGCTTCTTTACAGGCATGTGTAGCTGCCATGTATTCTTCCTCTGTAGTGGACAAAGCGACTACAGCCTGCCGCTTACTTATCCAACTCACTGCACCGCCATTCATCATGAAAATATATCTACTGGTGGATCTCCTGCTGTTAATGTCCCATGCCCAATCAGAATCCACATAACCTCGAATACTAAGAGTCCTCTGTGATTCAACCAAGTTCCCATGGTAACAAAAAGAATAGTCTGAAGTGCCCTTTAGATATCTAACCACTCTCTTCACAACATCCCAATGTGTCCTTCCAGGGTTAGCCATAAATCGACTAAGTACTCCCACTGCTTGGGCAATGTCTGGCCTTGTACAGACCATTGCATACATAAGGCTGCAAACCGCACTAGCATACGACACACTGCTCATGTCCTCCATCTCAGTAGGATATTTTGGAAAGTCTTCAACAGATAGCTTCGTTCCCTACAAAACTGGAACAACTAGCTACTTGCACTCAGTCATACAAAATCTCTCTAGAACAGTCATAATGTACTTACTCTGACTGAGCCAAATTTTTCTATTTTTCCTGTCCCTAGTTATTTCCATTCCCAGAATGTACCTTGCTACATCAAGATCTTTCATTTCAAACTTTGCAGACAACTGAGACTTAAGATCATAAATCATTAGCTTACTATTGCCTATGAACAACATATTATCAACATAGAGAGCAATAATAAGGACTTGATCACTTTCAGCTTTGCAATATACACAATGATCAGATTTTGACCTTACAAATCCCAATGACAAAACAAACGTGTCAAAATTTTGGTACTACATTCTAGGAGACTGTTTTAACCCATACAGAGATTTCTTCAACTTGCAAACCAATCTTTCTTTACCTTTTTCCACAAAGTGCTTTGACTGGGACATATAAATTTCTTCTTCAAGATCACTGTGAAGAAATGTTGTCTTCACATCCATCTGTTCAATTTCTAAGTCATACGCTACTACAAGTGACAAAAGAAATCTAATAGATGTCAGCTTAGCTACAGGAGAAAAGATTTCTCCATAATCAATTCCCTCTACTTGGGAATAACCTTTTGCAACTAGCCTCACTTTATATTTTTCTACACTGCCATCGAGACCAATTTTCTTTTTAAATACCCATTTGCAGCCCACAACTTTTCTACCTTTAGGAAATGGCACCAAAATCCATGTATCATTCTTTTCTAATGATGCCATTTCTTCATTCATGGCTTCCAACCAAGAGTTTGAATCAGACATTTTAAATGCCTCTTTCACAGTCCTAGGTTCATCGGTGCTAGAAATTAAAGCATAGGCACAAGTAGACTCTATCAAAGAAAACCCATACCTATCAGGTTGCTTTCTTTCACGAGTTGACCTTCTCACAGGCTGAGGCTGAGGTCGTTCTTCATCTTCTTTAGAACTTTTAGAGCTACTTGAGCTTTCCTCAGTATTGGGTACATTTTGATTTTTCAATTCCTCTTTATCTGGTGTTGGAGGAATTTCTGCTACATCCTTTTCATTTTCTGATTTCTTCTTTGACTGCAGATCCAATGTAGAAAGCTTTAGCTCACGAAAGATAACTCTTCTTCTGTACAAAACCTTCTCAATCTCAGGATTCCAAAGCTTGTATCCTTTTATGCCAACACTATAGCCAATAAAAATACACTTTACAACTTTATTTTCCAACTTAGATCTTTTTTCAAACAACACATAAGCATATGCCTCACAACCAAAGATACGAATATGTCTCAGAGAGGGCTTCTTTCCAGACCATGCTTCCAAAGGCGTCTTCTCAACAAGAGCAGAGTTAGGAGAATGATTTACCAAGTAACATGTTGTAGAGACTGCTTCATCCCAGAACTTCTCCTCCAAGCCAACACTGCTCAGCATACTTCATGCTCTTTCCATTACTGCCCTATTGAACCTTTCAACAACTCCATTTTTCTGTGGAGTGTAAGGTGTAGTCTTATGTCTTTTAATCCCATGATCTTTACAGTACCTTTCGAATTCATCTAAACAAAACTCACTGCCATTGTCTGTCCTTAAACATTTTATTTTTCTACCAGTCTGATTTTCTACAAGGTTTTTAAATTCCTCAAACCGCCTGAACACTTCTTATTTACTTTTCAAAAAATATACAAATGTTATTCTTGAATAATCATCAATAAACGACACATAGTATCTTGATTTAGACAGAGAAGGAACATTCACTAGACCAAAAATATCAGAATGAATATAATCAAGCAAACCAGAAGATTTGTGAGGATTGGAATAAAATGAAACACGGTGCTATTTACCATATATACAATGTTCACAAAACTTGAATTCAAGGTTACAATCTTCAAACCCTTCTACCAGGTTTTTATTTTTCAAGGTTTTTAAACCTTTCTCACCAATGTGGCCTAGCCTATGATGCCATAGCATAGTCTTTTCTACTGGAAGTTTAACCTCCATGGAATTCACACCATCAGGAATGTTTCCCTCTTTTCCTCCATGAGTAGCTTTCTGTGATCTCTCAGAGACACCATTGCATTGAATAGCTTGTGCATCCAGCTTGTATAAGGTACCAATTCAAGCACCCCTAGCCAACACCATTGCACCTCTAGTCATCTTGCAGCCATTTCCTAGAGAATGTGACATGCACTCCAATATCATTCAGCTTACTTACAAAAAGTAAATTATGAGCCAGACTTGGTATATGCATCACATCATTGATTCCCTTCACTCTTCCATCAGGGAATTGAATTCTGACTCTTCCATGGCCAACAATTTCCAAAGATGAATCACTTGCCAAATACAGCTTTCCACCATCGTAGTTTTCATACTTCGTGAACTAGTCTCTATGAGATGTCATGTGGAAAGATGCTCCAGAATCAATCAACTAGACATCATCAGATGCCCAGGTAGCCAAGGCTGCAATGAAGGCGTCTGCATCACTCTAAGAAGAATCATTGTCAGAAGAGGTCTTCTACTTCTTCTTTTTCTCCTCCTTGCAATCCTTTCAAACATGACCAGGTTGCCCACAATTCCAGCACTTCACCTTGGACTTCTTGCCAGGAGACTTTGATCTCCCTTTTGATTTTGATCTGGATTTCTTGTCCTTCTTCTTGCCTTTCTCCTTTGATCTACCTCTGACATCAAGAGCCTCCTTTGCCATATCAAAATATTTCCTTCTCATTTCTTCTAATAACAAAGAAGCAACAACATATTCTATCTTGAAATTGGATATTGTACTCCCAATAGCCATCACCAAATGATCCCAAGAATCAGGCAGAGAACATAGCAGCAACATGCAGTGATCTTCTTCATCTATCTTCACACCAACATATGCTAACTGAGCAATCAACATGTTGAAAGCATTCAAGTGATCAACAACAACAACTCCATCTTGCATCTCCAAAGAGTATAACTTCTTCCTTAAGAACAACTTGTTCACCAAGGACTTGCCCTAATAAATAGCAGCTAGTCTTTTCCACAAGGAAGATGCAGTCTTTTCTTCATGAACATTTAGAAGAACAGAGTTTGCCAAATAGAGCCTTATCAGCCCTTTTGATTTTCTATCTTCTAGGTCCCAATACTCTTGCTTCATGTCTTGAGGTTTTGTTCTAGACACAACAAGCCATAGATCACGATCCACTAACAGATCTTCCATTTTGAGTTTCCACAACTCAAAATTGCTACCATTGAATTTCTCTATTTCCATCATTCTGGATGTGCTTTCCATCTTAATATGTAACTAAATTATCAGACCTCTACCAAACTCCCACTGAAAAAGAATTGACACAAAAAACCCAACCCACTCACAAGGATAACACAACTGGCTAGGCTCTGATACCACTTGTAAGGAAAGCAGAGGTGCGAAAACAACTATCCTAATGCCAAAACCACAGGGAAGAATGCAGATAGTGCTTTTAATTATCAAATTACAATCCAATTAAGACACACATGAAATATTTACAGAAATAGAAATAATACACAAAGACAATGAACAAGAGATTTACGTGGGAAAACACTTTCAGGAAAAAACCCACCACACCAAGCTGAATCTCTTTGTATTTCAGTAACAAACAATTATATACAATGCAGAGATACAACTCTTTGGTATATGTTCACAGTAGCTTCATTCACTGTTTAATCTCTTACATAAATGCTCTCAACAATTTGATGATTTCAAACTCAGAATCGATCCCTTAAATCTTATCACATTCTGATTTTTATCTTCTGTTCATCCTTATCCGCCATTATCCATCATAGAAAGTTTCCTTTCGAGCGTTGATTTTTCCTTGCATGTAGTTCAGCTCCAGTGTTGCAACTGTTGCAAAAAATCCAACTGCCAACCATTTGAATTTTTCTTCCTCTAATTTTTCCACGAGATTCCACATAGGATAGTCAAATAGTCAAAGAAACATTCAACCGAGTTTGAATGTCGGTGAGACACAATAAGTGTCTCCTTGATGCTCAAAGGCTTTACTGTCGATATCAACATAGGTTCCAATAGTCGGCAAGATGATATAGTGAACACCACAAGTCATACCAAAACCACCGACATCCATTTCATTCCTATCGGCATCCATCTATCGGCAAGAGTCATCTCAATCGGCGAGACATTACACCGAGTCCACAAGGTTGTCGCTAAGACTTATTGCTATCGGTGAGACAACATACCGAAGCTCCAAAGTCACATCGAAATGTTCTACTGTCAGCAAGACTACCATCTTTCACCAAGACATCACACCGAGCCTTCAAGTCATACCGAAACATCCTAATCGGCAAGACTTACCGCTATCGCCAAGAGGTCACAGCGAAGTCTCAAGTCATATCAAGCACCAAACAA
The DNA here is from genome assembly GCA_007258455.2 of Sequoia sempervirens. Taxonomy (NCBI): domain Eukaryota; kingdom Viridiplantae; phylum Streptophyta; class Pinopsida; order Cupressales; family Cupressaceae; genus Sequoia; species Sequoia sempervirens. The sequence goes on from VDFB02072274.1 coordinate 61,703,107, forward strand.
CAGTCGGCAAGACTTCTCACTTTCACCAAGATTTCTTATCGAAGTCACATGTTACACTGATGACACAATTGTATAACCATTTGACGAGACAACCCCCCCATTGCTAAGACTTCATATCGAAGAAAATGGGTTACACTGATGACTTCAGTCGCTATAGGTCTCCCTGACATCCGCTAGGCACCCAATAACAAACACTTGTATCTCCGTCAGTGAGACATTCCATATCGGTGAGACTACATACTGACAATAGACCCTTTGGCCAAGTCTCCTCGATAATTGCAAGTGTATAACCATCAGTAAGAGAACCAACTATCAGAAAGAGATCTTACCGAGTCTCCATGTCATAGCAATAGGTCCATTCGGCAAGACTGAAGCATTATCTTAGCAACTTGAACATTTCAAAAGGATTCAAAATAGCTAGTCAACCAGACATCAATAATGTCACACCGACTTTTCCCTCAGGAGTTACATGCCAGTAAGAATTGAGGCACATTTTCCAACAATGGCATAAAGCTCCAAAAATTGACCAAACTCGAAACCAAACAACAAGACAGAAATCTAGAAAATTTTGACCCAAGAAAATTTTTGTGAAGGCCAGAAATCTCTAAACTGCAGTGTAAAACACGTCGATCAAGACTTCGAGCACAATCTAGGAAAATCTAAACGGGGTAGACAATCCCAAATTGGCTTAAAAACTCAAACAGTAGCATTGAAACCGAAGTTTGAAAGAAAACTGGGAAAATTCGGACGGACTAGAAAATCCTGAACAGGGTAAAAACCTGAACTTCACCCAAAACATAAGATTTTCAATATGCAACTTGGGGAAAAAACTTGGGCAAGCAAGATAAACATATTAAGCACATGCCAAGGCAAAGAAAAACCTCAAAATCAAAGGGGGAAGAACAAAAAGAGCAAAAGAAGAAGAGGGTCCCATTTTAAAATTAAAAGGGGGGGTTATGCAAGGCATAACAGGACTATAAACTCACAATGCTCGTATCTGGTCCTGAAGGCATTCTTGAAAATTTCTTCATCTTTGATCCTCAGTTGGTGGTATCCTAATCGTAGATCAATTTTTGAAAACACAGTCGCCCCTCACATTTGATTGAAAAGATCATTTATAGATGGAAACATGTACTTATTCTTTATCGTAGCTTTATTAAGCATATGATAATCTATACACAAGCGTAGTGTACCATCCTTCTTCATGAAGATCACAAGTGCTCCCTAGGGTGAAATGTTGGGTCTTATCAAACCTTTGGATAATGAATCTTCTATCTGTGCTTTGAACTCCATTAATTCTATTATTTTCATCTTGTAAGGCACTTTGGAAATAGGTTCTAATCCTGGAACTATATCAATGGAGAAATTGAATACCCTCTTAGGTGGTAATACAGGTAGTTCTTCTAGAAATACATCCTCAAACTTTTGTAAGATAAGATATTTCTCCATATCTGTCTCTCTAGTTTCCATCATTTCTCCTTCCTCAACCTCTAGAGAATCTTGTGGTTCACAATCCATGATATTATCTTGAGGAGTGACTTCCTTAAATTCATCTATTTTGACAATAAAAAGTTGGCATCCTTTCTTTTTCGCCCTAAGTACTTGCATGGTAGAAATATGTTGCAACTTAATCTCTCTTGGTGTTCCTTGCAATGTCACCCAATTTCCTAGGTCATCAAGACAATCTACTACCTTGGAATGACAATCCACTTTAGCTCTATGTTTCCATAGCTAATTCATTCCTAAAATAAAATCATAAGATCCTAGGGGTGCTACATACAAGTTTACGTCTGTTGAGAAACTAGGAAGTTCTACCTTGGCTTCAAACAAGCATTGCTTCATCGTTGCTCTTGTTTGGTTTGCATATTCAACAACCCAAGACTTTTCCATAAATCCACCTTTTCTAGATATTTTATTAGCTACTCTAGGTGAAACAAAATTTTCTATTTCTCTAGTATCAATAAGTATGGAAATAGGCAATACCAAATAAAATACTTGGAGTTTCGATTGGAGTAATTTGATACTCCACTTGTCGATTGTTTAGGGTGGCATGAATCTTTTGTTGGAATTCTATTTGCTAGGAAGGAAGAGGAATTCCATGTGGTTGTGACCCAGAAGGTTTGTTGGGGAAGTTTACAACGTAATGGTTTCCACCATATGTGAAGAATCCCTCTATTGGTCCTTTCTTCCTTGTGGACCCTTCAGTTCTATTAGTATTTCCTCCAACATTGTTGAAATTGCTACTATTACTGTTATTGTAATTATTCCTTCTACGTTCCCTTGATTCTCTTCCATTATTTTGGGGTTCCTTATCCCATTGTTTTTGTGAATCTTGCACTCCATATAACTTCTTTGGAGTTTGAATAGCTTGGGTCCCTCCATACTTCTTTCAGTTTTTATTCTCTCAGTAGATTAAGATCTCTTTAAAATTTTGTTCTTGCTTGACAAATTTTTCATAAACTAGGTCCATAGTGGTTGGACCGTGCACATCTACTTCTCCACCTATTTGGATATTAAGCCCCATAATGAATTTCCTGATATGGAATCATTCATCCTTCTGATATATTGGTATGCATTGTAAGAGACGGGTGAACTTTTCCCAATACTCATTTACTGTCATATCTCCTTGTCTCAGATTTTGAAAATTAGTGAGTTTCTGGTCATAAAAGAGTTGGGGTAGCCACCTTTTCTAGAATATCTCCACAAATTCATTCCATGTAAGCTTCAAGGAACTGAGTCTGAGTTCCATTTTCTTGTTCATACATTGGTTAGAAGCTTCTCTTGCTAATTGGTAAGCTCCCCAAAACAACTTTGGTAATTTCAGAATAGTTTTTGATCTCAAAATATTTTCCATTTGGATTAACCAAGCCTTAGCCTCTTCACAGCTGGTGCTTCCTTCAAATTTGGGTGGGGTAATTTTTCTCATATCCCTAGAAATTTTGGTTTCCAATCACTTCCTACTAGTTCCTTCAGATTGAGAGTGTGAATTCTCATTCTCATGTTTGTGGTCTAAGTATGATCATGAGAATTCTCTTCCTCTTCTTCATTGATAGGAACTTCTTCATTAATCGAGACCTCTTGTTCTACTCTATCTTTTTCCCTCACTTCTTGCTCAAGATTACCCAAAATTGCATTAGTTTCGAGTGTGATAGCCAAAATTTGGTCCAATCTGGTTTCAATACCATCTAGACCTTGTTCGACTTCTTAGCTCCCTCCAAGATTAATCCTTGTTCTCATCATCCTTTGCAAGAAAAGGGTTTATACCTAAAGGTTCATCTTTATTAGATTCCATCATGTTTTATCTTAACACATTGAAAACATTTAAATGAGAATTCATTCACACAAAATAAATTTCACATAAGATTTTTGCACAAGTTTTGATAAAAAAAACAACTCTTTTATTCATAAGGATCTCAATAACCTTTCCATTTGCATAGAACAACTATTCAAATAGTCGAGTGGAGAGTATCCATTGAATTCACTCTCAGATACATAACTTAATTGGGCATACCCCTCATATTTTTGTTCATCTCTTGTTTTCTCATCTCTATCTCAAAAGGGGTAATAACCTTAAGATTTATCTTCCTAAACATAGTTACAAGGGACATATCCCTTTGATTCATTGCTTGAGGAAATTAAAATCACTTATGTTAAAGGAAGAACTCGAGGGTCCCTAAATGTTCATGCAGGACTAACGCTACATTCCAAGGGCATATCCCTGGAAAGTGACAAGGTGTCAAATTTTGCTAGTGAGATTGAAGGTAATTATTAGTTGAAATTGGCTTCCTCCTTCATCCTTCCCTTTACTTGACTAATTTGAGAAAGGGCATGATTGATTGTCTCAATATTGCTCAACCAAATAGCATTTTCATAGTCGATTCCCTCTATCGTATGAACAATGACCTCTTTTTCCTTCTTTTCCCTCAAGTGGCACTCATTCTTGACTACTAAATTCCTTGAAATTAACTTGAGATGCACCATCCTTGCATAAGAATTTCCAAACATTAGTCTCATTCAATGTTGGTGATGGGGGAAAAATATGCCATTATTTTACCTATTATTTTCTCTAACCTTTGTCATCTTTCCTAGTATTTCCTACTGCTCCTATCACTTTTCATGAATAAACTAAAAATATTTTATAGAATAGAAGGAAAGATAAAAATACATGAATATATCAAATCCCTTGGTTGTTTATTAATCATTTTCATGATTTTGATAATAGGGAATGCTTGAACGGGTGACACATGGGCATGAAGGCATTGGTGGATGGAAGACTAGGCCGGTTGGAGTCATTTTGTCACTTTAGTCATATTTGTGCCAAGATTAGCAAATCTATTTTGAGTTGTTATGTTGTTTTAAGATACTATCAAAAGTATTTAAGATATTTTTGATTATCTTTTTATGGTTGCTGGTTGTAAGCCACAAACAACCAAAACATTTATTTTCTTTCATTTGCAAGACTGTTATGGGTATAGACAACTGTGATATATATATACATGTATATGCCGAAGAATCATATAGATAGACATAATAAAAATCATATATTGGCATTAAAATTGTATTCATAATTTGTTGTTGCAATTCAAATGAATGATAGTTAGTGTGGAATAATTCTGTGTTTGTGAGCTTCATCACTCAATAGCTGGTGAAGGCAACGCCCACTTCCTCAGTTGTTGGTGATCTTTCCATTAGATATCCGAGTGTGGTAATGTATGTGTGATTTCATAATTATTTGATTGGTTTAATATTGATTATTGTGTTAAGTATCAGATTCTTATCAACATAGTTAATCTTTATGAATGTGTTTAATCTCTATTGGTTTGTTCAACACTTATCAGTGTGTATAATCTACCTATCAAATATTATCAGTATTGTTAAGAATATCTAGAATTCGATTAGTAAGATCACTGTGAGTTGGGGAGTTCAATAGTTAATTAATGTTGAAAGCATATTTACATTCAGTAGTATAACTTTGATTTTGCTTATTTTATTTCAAGAAAGATTTTCATTCTATTGTATAGAGATTTTTGATTCTACTTTGTTGTGTGCCAGTAATCTATTTTTTGCTGCAGAATCTTTTGTTCATAGGTTCTTGTCACACATGTGACAGGAAATCTACAAATCATAATTATGTTTAAATACAGATTACATTAGTTTGCATCCATCAACCCTTAGTTTATTGATTGCATCCCTTCGGCATACTGCCACAACATGGTTCAAAATCCTACGTTCCTGGATTGACACTTTAGGATGAACTAAGGAAGCCATTTCTAAGAATTAATTCAGATCTATTACAAGAACAATTTGAAACCATAGTTTTGTCCAATCATTTTGGCGTCATTACTAGGGAATGGTGTTAAAGGCCTATATTTCTAGTAAACTAAGCTAGGAGCATTGCGCTAAGGAGAAAGTCCACATGACAGTCGACCTCGTTTGGGTAACTACCCTTATTTTATTTTTCATAAGTCATTTAGGTGCATGAATCGTAGTAGGGATAGTAAAGGGAGATTTGTTAAAAAGGACAAAGGGAGTATTAAACAATCAGAAAAATTAAAAAATAATTCAAAATCATTAGTTGAGGGAGGCAACTCACAACAAGGGAAATTGAAAACTAAATTACAGCCCTTAGAGTTACCTGAACCCCATCTTGATAAGTGTGTTATAGAGTCTACTATCGTTGAGACACCTACAGGTACCCGTCCAAGTTCTTCGGAAATATTGTGAAAAAAGGTTGAAAAGTTCTTTTGGGAAACTTACGGGCCTGAATCTGGTCCATTCTCAGAACAAACCTAAGAGCAATTTAGAACCTACTTTATCCCTTGGGCATTAGACATCATGGATCTAGACAACAATAACAACAATAACAACAACAAGAACAACAATGATAATAGGGCGTTGACCAACAATAATCCATTTACTTTTGAGTTTCCTATCACATGTCCCAAGTGAGGTGCTCCTATGAAGAATATTCCTCATTCAAATTTACCTATTTTTTGTGTCCTTTATATTAAGGATATTGACATGTTTTTGTTTGAATTTGATGTGTTGTGCAACAACTATGATTATCAGAGTGATGCACAAAAGCTCAAACTATTCCTAGCCACATTGAAAGATGTAGCCCTGCGTTGGTTTATGAACCTCAGGAACAGTAGGACATGGGATTTCATGAGGGATTTGTTCTTGAACAAGTACTAGGAATACTGTAAAACCAAGGAAGTCTGGAATGAACTCTTCTGAATGACACAGAAGGAAGACGAGTCTGTGGAAGACTATCTTGAATGCTTCATGTTCAGTCTTCAATGATCTCATCAACAATGGCTAAATGATAATACCATTTAAATGTTGTTTCTTAGAGGCATAAGAGATGATTTCATGGAAGAATTAAATTTAATAGGTAAAGGGAATATTTCTAAAATTGAACTTGATGATATATGTGATATTTGTAGGAACTATTCCAGGTCTCAGTGTTTGGGGAGGAACTATCTAGGCAAGTTGTATTTTGTGGGAGCTTCAATAGGTATCACCAAGCATGAGATAGGTAATTTACTTGAAGACATTAAGACTGATTTGTTAAGTCATATGGGCAAACAAATAGACACTTTATATACATGATGAAAATAGGAGGAGGCTGAAAAAGCCTTAGCTGTCTTTTGCCCCATTTGTCGAAAGAAGCACAGTGGTGAGGAGTGTCCATATAATAGAACAAATATATCTTATTTAGAGGAAGTCAATGGTGACACTACTCTAAAACCTCTTCCTATAGGGATGAATGAGGTAGAATACATAGATGATCCTATTTACTTCATGGCCGAAAGAAGATAGCGGCAACCAAGATCAATTCCCCCACCAGATTACCAAGTTTCATCCCAAAATCTTTTCAATAGAATTCCTCCAAAAACCAGTCCAGATGGCATGGAAATGGGAAACACCCTCCATACTACCCTCATTGGTCACAACAATACCCACCTACTCTATAATCTTGGCAAGCATGGAGAGCACCACCACCACCCTCTCCATAATATTAGTCATTTCTGCCATATCCACCACCTCCAACAATATACCCATATCAACAATCCCAACAACTCTTACCACCTATCCCGATATCTAATCAATCTTCTAGTTTGAACCAAACACCAAAAGATACACCAATTCCCTCACAACCAACACCCAATCCAAACAATAAGGTGACTCAACCAATTTATAATAATGAAGTGACAATATTCCCGACTTATCCTGTCAATGCATTGGAGATTGACGGTGTAAACCTGAGGTCAGGAAAGAGCCTTCAAGGACCAACCATTACTAAAGTCAAAGACCATCCGGTTGAGCCCGAAGAAGAGAAACCAAAGCCTCCATTTCTAGATAGGTTACAGGAGCCACCAAAGCAACAAGAAGCATTTCAATCTGATTTTTATTTTATGAATGAGTTACGTAATGTTAACATTAAGATTCCTTTGTTGTAGGCTATTCGAGATATTCCCCTGTACACTAAGGTGGTTAAATAACTTTGTGGGAGGAAGCAATAGAAGAAGCAAGACCCCAAGATAGTCCAAGTCATTGGACAACTTGCAGACTTGATGCTGGGAAAGATTTCAGTCCTTAAGTATGCAGATCTCGGTAGTCCAATGATTAAGGTATGTATTGGTAACATAACCATTTTGAATAAACTTGTGGATCTAGGAGCACCTATAAATGTAATGAATAACGAGACTAAGGAGAGGCTGGCCCTTCAAGGACTAAGACCTACTTCAACAGTCTTGCAAATTGTTGATCGTTCCCTCATAAAACCAGAAGGTATGATTGAAGACATCATTATTTCTATTAATTCTTGGGAGTATCCAACAAATTTTATGATTTTGCAACCAAAGATTAAGTTTGGGGGATATCCTCTAATTTTAGGAAGACCTTGGTTAGCTACTGCTAATGCCTTCAGTGATTTCAAGTCCAGAAATATGGCAATCTCGAATGGGGAGCAAACAAAGTAGTTGACATTGTACCCTCCAGCGCAACCATTTTTGGAAATAGAGGATCCTTTGTGGATTGATAGTGATGTCGAAGAGCCTCTACCTATTTTAACAATAGATCAAAGTAGGGGATTTGAAGATGTTTCAGAAGACACTGTTATTAATCATTTATTGCAAAATCATTATTTAATTGATAGTGATCTTGAGCCAATGATTTTTCCTATGGACATGGGTGATAATTGCCCATTTGGAAAATTTCCATTAGTGGGTAGTTCACAGTATGTTCAACACTTTATCACTTTGCACCAATTATTGCCACATGATTGTATATACTGTCCATTTTTTATGTCTAGGGATACTGATCCATCTTCTTCCAATTCACAACTACTTTCCATAGATACACCTGTACAATTCCAAGTTACTAAAGTCTTACCTGGTAAAATACTTAACATCAATCCCAAATTAGATGCTTTCCAGTTCAAAGAACTCATTGAGATGTTGCCAACCCATAAAGAAGCCTTTTCTTGGGATTATCAAGATATGAGAGGTATTCACCCTGCTACTTGTACACACCACATCTATATAGAGGAAGGGAGTAGACCTATGCGACAACCCTAGAGAAGGTTGAACCCAGCCTTACGAGAAATAGTTAAGGAAGAACTTCAGAAGTTGCTCAATGTAGGATTTATTTACCCCATATCATATAGTCAATGGGTATCCCCACTTGTGGTAGTGTTGGATCTCTGTTGTGTTTATAGTTTGTCCTTGATGACAAAATCCCTTTCAGTTAGTTCTCTTTGATAATCCGTCTCAGTTTGGATCCTTATGCTTTATTTTGGCACTTCTTTGATGTCTCTTGGCTATTACAGAAAGATATTTGTTATGATTCAAATTCATGGTGATGAGATTTCTGGTTCATGTTATGAATGCTACTTCTTTGAATGACAGAGCTTGACAGATGGTTTCTTTGTCAGGATGGTTCTCTTTGCATACCATAGGGTCTCCCCAATCCATTTTGAAATGTCTATGTTTCCTATCGGCAAGACATTTCTGATGTCATGTCGATTGGATTGTTTTTATTCAGGCAGCTTTCGGCAAGTGTTACACCGTCGGTATGTGGTCACAACAAAATTGGTATGTCACACTGACTGCCATTGAAAAATAGAATATCGGTAAGAGTTTGTGATATTCAGAGGGAGGTCTTAGCAATTATGTGGTGTCTCACCGACTTTATGCAAAGGGTTATTTCGTCGAGACTTTTGTAGCATCAGAGTATTGTCATAGTGAGCCCATCATATTTTGCCGACGAAGTCTAATGAGTGGCTTTGGACAAGAGATTTATGTCATCTTGGAAAACAGGTGTGAATTCGGGGTGTTTCGGTATGACATAAAACAATCTACAAGATGTCTCCCTAATAGTTTGAAGTTAGAGCGACATATATAGGGCGGATGGACTCATCGGTAAGAAAAACCATGTGTCACAACGACTAATGTGTATCAAGTGGGCTTTCGGTAAAACAAAAGGTATTCTATATAAGGTCTCCCTGATTATGAATTGTCTCAGCAACAAACATAGGATGTCTAATGGTAATAAAGTTGCCTTCGACATAACGTTACATCGACGGAAATGAGAGTTTAGGGAAAAAAATTGTGATTATTCTTTTTGGCTGGGTATGGAACCCTAGCCTGGCCGCCATCATGAGAGTTTTAGTTTCTTTTGTTGCTGGCTATAACAACTTTATCAGTGGTATATGGAAGCTTTATTTGGTGCTTTCTGGCTGGAAGCTCGACAGTGGTTGATGGAGCCATGAGAGTTGCAGATTTGACTGGTTTTTTTATGCATTTCATGCTGCACATACTGGTTTATAATCACCATTTTTTTTTTGGAACTATTCTCTGCATCTCAGGTACTAATGTGGCAAATGATGCTCTGTCAGAGTATTGTTTTTTCATGCATTAGAGGTTATGATTTACAGTGGTGAGTTGTCACGCTTTTTAAGCAGTGAAATGATCACATACTTATCAGATTTGTTGAGGATGACTCTTAGCTGGGTGAAACAACTCTTGTATTGGAAAATTAATTTCACCTTGTCTAATAATCTTGCTGGGTACATGATGAGGATTTCAATTGCAAAAAGCTTTGTTAAGTTCAATAAAAATATTTTTAGGTTGGTTGTTCAGCCGTTACTTCTGATGACAGTTACTTATCTGGCATTTACATCACAAAGAGTTATATTTTCTCTATGCTCCTTTGACCACGAAATTCATTGAAGATTTGATACCTAAAAAGATGTATAAATAGAAGTAGAAAACTATGTTTCGGTTCAGTTGTTGTAATTCTAAGATTATCATTCCTTGGCTGTATGAAAATGTATGGATAAACTCTGCAATAAAATTTGAATAACAAGATGCAGAAATATTGTAAATTTCTTCTCTATATAGTATTTTAGGGATTCAATTTTTGAATCTTTAAGGTATTCTGTAGACGAGAAAACAGAGAAACACGTGCTTAACTGAAAACAGAGAAATCCTCTGAGTTATTATTGTTGTTCAAATCATAATTTGAGGGGTTGGTACTCCTTGAGATAGATATCTCTAAACGAGGGGTTGGTGCTCCTTGAGTGAGTGCTCAAAAATCAGCCTATAAGGCATTGTGAACAGTTGATTAAAAGATTAAGCCTGGAAGGCATTTCAAGAGTAGTTTTTATACCCCAGGAGGGTTTTCCACTTGACAAATTTTGTGTCTCTTTGTTCTTCTGTGTTCTCACTGCTTTTACTGTGTTGTTGTTTCAGTTCACTGTTGGGATTATTACTTTTCTCAATTTTGTTTATGAATGATTACATTCAACTCATGAATGCATTAATTAGAGTAATATTGAGATCAAATCTGAGCTATGTTTTTTAATTTTTGAAAATTGGTCAAATCTGTTAAGACACTAATTCACCCCCCCCTCTCAGTGTCATTTTAACTCCAATAGGTAGTACCTAAAAAGAATGGAAAATGGTGAATATGTGTCGATTATAGGGTCCTTAACTAGGCCACTAAGAAATACCATTTTCCACTTCCTTTCATTGACCAAGTCCTAGACACCTTAGCAGGGAAGAAGTTCTCCTTTCTTGATGGGTTTAGCAGGTATAACCAAATCCGTATTTCCCCATAAGACCAAGAAAAAGCTACTTTTACTTGCCCTTGGAGGACATTTTCCTACAATGTTTAACCTTTTGGACTATGCAATGCACCCGCTACTTTCCAACGAGTTGTTTTAAGCATTTTTGCTGATTTAATCCATGATTGAGTAGAAGTGTATATGGATGACTTTACTATTTATGGTAACACATATGGGGAAGCTAAGGAAAATCTTGAGAAGGTACTTAAGTGATGTATCGATACTAATATTTCCTTGAGTCATGAAAAGTGTCACATCCATGATTGAAGGTATTGTGTTGGGTCATTATATTTCTAAAAAAGAAATTTAGGTAGATCCAAAAAAGATCAAGATTATTCAAGACTTGCTTGTGCCTACTTGTGCAAAGGATGTACATAGTTTCCTAGGAAATGTTGGTTATTATCGTAGGTTTATTTAAAATTTCAGCAAGATTGCCTCACCCTTGTTTTTGTTGCTAGGAAAGGATGCAAATTTTTCATGGACAATAGAATGTTAGCAAGCTTTCGAAGAAATCAAAGGTAAGCTCATCGCAACACCTATGCTACGAGGACCAAATTGGGAACTTCTGTTTCATATACATACCGATGTATCATATATTTCTATGGGAGCTGTCCTTAGACAAAAGGAGGGCACCCTCTTCTATGCTATTTACTACATCAGTAAGAATTTTACTAGTGCAGAGGTAAATTATACTATTACTAAAAAAGATTTTTTGGTTGTCGTTTATGCAATAAATAAAATTTTCCACTATATCACTGGATATAATTTTTTTGTACATATGGATAATTTAGCTATTAGATTTTTGATGAACAAACCTATTGTTACTAGATGAGTGATTCGATAGTTACTTCTTTTGTAGGAGTTCAATATTACTATCCTTGATAAACCTGGGCGAGAGAATGTGGTGGCCGATTTTCTTTCCAAATTGTAGCATGAAGATGAACCAACTCTAGTGGATGACACCTTTCCAGATGGACACCTTTTTTCTATATTAGAAAAAAGCCGTGGTATGCTGACATGGAAAATTACCTGGTTACTTGCAGGTTCCCACCTCATTTATCTCCAAGGGAACATCAAAAGCTGGTGGGACTCAGTGGTGATTACACATGGATTAATGGGATGCTCTTCCGCCAAGGCCTTGATAATATCATGTGTCGGTGTGTGCCTGAAGAAGATGTCTTTGAAATTTTGCACGCATACCATACAAAACCTTGCAGAGGACATTTTGCTGCCCATAGGACTGCCCAGAAGATTCTCACCACTGGTTATTATTGGCCCTCACTCCACAAGGATAGTAAGCATTATGTTCAACATTGTGACAAATTCCAATGTATTGGGCGGCCTACCTGCTCTGACGAAATTCCTTTACATCCTTAGTTATCTATAGAACCATTTGAAAAGTGGGGGTTGGATTTTGTAGGGCCCATTCATCCTCCCTCTCAAAATAAATAATATATCTTGGTTTGTACAGATTATGTCACTAAATGGGTAGAGGTAGTAGCCTTAAAACATGCTAGGGATACTAAGGTTGATAACTTCTTGTATTCTAAGATTTTTACCAGGTATGGTGTGCCTCGCAAAAGTTTCACGAACCAAGGAGCACAATTAACCTCTGACTTGATTTCAGCATTGGTACGACAATATGAAATTAAGCATCAAAAGTCTTCCCCATACCATCTACAAGCCAATGGATAGGTGGAAGTAACCAACTGAGAAATGTTGAATATTCTTATGAAGACAGTAGCATTGTACAAGAAAGACTAGGTAGAAAGACTTCCTAAAGCATTTTGGGCCTATCACACAACCTGGAAGACAACCACAGGGATGACACCATATGAGCTTGTTTATGGCAAGAGGGTTGTCTTTCCAATTGAATTTGAAGTGAAGACTTTACACAGTTCCCTTGAGATTGGAATGAACCTTAGTGAAACAAAGGAGAGACTTTCTCAACTCCATTCACTTGATGAATTGCGTCAAGAGGATCTTTTCCATACAAACATGGTATAGAAGCAAAGAGCGCAGTGGCATGACCGCTTCATCTGATCACAGACATTCCAACCAGGAGACTGGGCATTACTCTATGAATCATAGTTTTAGGATTTCAAGGGGAATTTCCACACTTGTTGGCTCGGTCCCTATGAAATTCAAACTGTGTATGATGATGGTGTTGTTCGACTGTGTACTGTGGATTCTGAACACACAACTCTTCTTGTTAATAGGCACCATCTGAAACTCTACAAACGACCTCTTTCAAAGGAGACCTTCTTTTGTGATGTGGCAAATGAACTTAGTATTGTTCCTTTCAGCCTCCTCAAAAATTGATTTGTCTTACCGATATATATATATATATATATATAGAATAAAAAAAAGATAAAAAGAAAAGCAATAAAAGATCCAACAATGAAAACCCTTTTGGGCATTGTTGGCCGATTAATGTTCGAAAACCGGTCTCAATGAACATTAACCATTGAATAACCTTATGTTAGAGTAATAATTTATTATACTTAATTAATTACATCATATTGGTTAATTAATTAAGTCACTTATCACTTTAGTTACTTAAGCTAAACTTAGGCACATTAATAATTATTTATTAATTATTAAGTGTACACACTAGGGTTTTTCCTTTTAGGGTTTCCTTTAGGGTTATGCATACTTTTCTTTTATAAAGCAAATCATCTCATGTAATTATGAATTCCTGAATAATATTATTTGCACATCTTTTTGCAATAGCTTTGCTTTTTTTGATTTTCTCTTCTGTGGAAGGTTTTTTGGTTTGCATGTCTGATCTTGGTTTCTAACATGGTATCAGAGCCTTGATTTGTAGCCCCTTCTCAGATTTTTGAGAAAATCATTACAGAGTTCTTTCAAGATTCCTCGATGGTTTCATGCCTTGAGTTCATCTATGCAATGTCTTGGATCAGATCAGGGTTTTCCATTGGATTCAGAGCATTGGAAAAAGTCAAGATTGGATTTTATTATTTTGATTTGGGTCATCGTTTGCCAGATTCGTGAGGGTTTCAAGCTTAGTGATTTTTTCCAAGCTCTGGAGGTAGCCAAAATTTTAGAGCATTTTGAGCACAAACGAAGGTCACCATCGCGTTCACAGCGGCCAAAAACCCTAAGATCGCCCTTCATTTCATCAATTTTGGTGAAAGTTGATTCTGGGGAAAAATGTTTTTGCTAGGGAGGTCGTATGACCTCCCTAGCACATAGACCGAGACACATTTTTTAAAACAAATTGGAAAAAATTGAAAATTGTGCCTTATTTCATACGCTACTAGTAAAAAAATCATCTGTCGTCGGGCGGCCACCGCAACGCTACCCAGAAGCCACCTCCACTGGTTTGTTGCCACCGATCAGCCCTTGAGGGCTCACGTGCTAGTAGTTGTTGATCACATGGGGGACCAGGCGGACGACCCCCTCTAATGTAGCAACGGTCCTATTGGGGACCAAGGGCCCGCACCTAGCCCCCAACTGACAACAAAATATTCTGGCAGCCACAGAATATACCAGCGACCGTGAAATTTTTCTGACAGGGGGGCACTTTTTTGCTCCGATGGCCTCCAGACTGTCAAATTTATGCTTGTGAAATGATGACATCATCGTATGGTTGGCCCTCTTTGCCCCTCCTAGCCCCCATTTTCCCTAAAGGAACACTTTTTTTTCTTTTTGGCATAACTTGAGCATACAGAGTCAAAATCGGGCAAACAAGATATCGTCGAAAAGCTGGTTCCGAGCACTATCCTGTGGTACAATTTATTTTTCAATTTTTTTATGTTTAGATTCATTTATTTCTGTTTGAATTCAGATGTTCATTTATGGCCCCCGAGCTCATAAATTTTTACCATGATCTCCGATTTTTGCCATCTTTACGGTGTTGGAAAGGTATTGAGGACTTCTATGTTGTTGTCCATGCAATTTTTTCTATATCTATCCTAGGTTGATCATTAATCCAGATTTTTCCTACTAGGTGTTTTGGAGATTACTTGGATGTTTTGGCAGTGGGAAGGGTGAAACTTGAATCTTTGCACTTCATTTCAGTATCACATAATTTTATTTTCTGTTTATGCATGTTTAGCATTCTCTCCTTTTACAATCATTGGGTTATTGTAAAAAATGAACTGAGATAAAGTTCCATTAGGGGGGTTTCTTGCATAATAATTTGATTAGAGTGTGCATGCACTTTGATCTCCATCTTGTTATTGATGATAGCTCGCCTGGGTTGTATTTGGTTTCTTAGTTTCTTTTGGCCACATTTTTGCTCTAGCTTGACACATATTAGATTCACATCAGTTCACACTTCAGATTGAGAGGCTATGGTTAATGATCCTCATTGGGTCACATCTCAATTGAGGGCCACTAAATTTGTGGTTAATGTTCTAGAATCTTCATGGTACTTGCTCCTATGGATTAGTTTTATTCACAGTTTGGCATTAGCATCGAGATACTCTTCGCTTCCAGATTCTTTCATCATATCATTCCCTCTTATGGGGGGCATCATTTTTATCTACTATTTCTTTATGGATTCCAGGATTGTTCTAGTTTGTGAGTTTTCCAATGTTCTATGGCATCGGGTCTGTTGTTGCATTATTATGATTCCGCCTGAGTCCTTTAGTGACTCTCATTTGGTTTCTTGTAGATAGAAGTATCTTTCCTTGCTTGCCAAATTTTGGTTCCAATATTACTCCACAATGTTCTTCCAATGCTTCTGGAGTAGGTCATCTCATTGTAGGGGGTTTTATCCCATTGGGTTTTCCTTCTCTACCTCATTATTGCATTTGTACATGGGTACTTGATCAAGCCTTGTTTCCGGGACCCATTCATGCTTTCATGCATCTTTTACTTAGTGTTTTAGCTACTTCCTAAGTTCATCTTAAGGGGGGTTGTTAGAGTAATAAGTTATTATACTTAATTAATTACATCATATTGGTTAATTAATTAAGTCACTTATCACTTTAGTTACTTAAGCTAAACTTGGGCACATTAATAATTATTTATTAATTATTAAGTGTGCACACTAGGGTTTTTACTTTTAGGGTTTCCTTTAGAGTTATGCATACTTTTATTTTATAAAGCAAATCATATCATGTAATTATGAATTCTTGAATAATATTACTTGCACATCTTTCTGCAATAGCTTTTCTTTTTCTGATTTTCTCTTATGTGGAAGGTTTTTTGGTTTGCATGTTTGATCTTGGTTTCTAACACCTTAGTGGTGAAAATCAATTTTTTCAATGCCACTAAGTGGTGGTGGATTGAAAATTGGGTAACCGACAGTCTATTGTCGTGACTAAAAATAAAAATAAAAAATCATCTTATCACAAGTTGGCACCCCGCCTTTTTGTTACTTTCCTGCTAGGAACCATTTTACTTTGAGCTACAGGTGCTTGGGTCCCCCACTCCATTCATTCAGGGTCTCCTTTCAACCTCCTATTCATAACCATGACCTGTACTTTAATTTCTCCCAGTGATATGCTTTTTCTTTTTCCCTTCACATGCACCACCGTTCCTGTCCTTTTCTTGTCAAGAACCTCTGTTGGTTGGTGTTTTCTTGGCCCATGGTTTTTAGACCTCTCACCATACATATCATTCCCTATTCCTGGTTGGTTTCCACATCACTCCCATCCTTGTGTCCATTCCTTTTTATTTGCGTTTCCTTCATTCATGTCATTATGGTTGTTTGTGGCTTACAACCAACAACCATCAACAAGACTGCTCTACCTTCCTGTCACTTTTGTGACAGGAACTGCTGCAAACATGTTTAGGCCGGGGTTCCAATATTTTCTTTTCCAAGAGCCTTTTTCTATTTGTATCCACTGGGTGGTGTTCCATTCTCTGCGGTTGGTCCCATAGTCCATTTACATCTCTTTGGTGGCCCCGACGGTCTCTATTCACACACGATTGATCGCTAGTTGGATGTCTCCCACTGGCCATCTTCTTTCACTAGCTAGTGATTTGCTTACTTGCACTGATGTCATCATCACCTCATCAACAACTTGGAAGCATCCTTACTCCGTACCGCCAACACCATTTTCTTCTGCCTCTCTCTCTTCTGCATGGCCACGCCTATTTCCATGTCACCTTCGAAGATCATTGGTATTGGTAATTCATATTTTTTGTCTCTCTCTTTTTTATTTTATTTAATATTTTATGTTCATGCATTGATTGGTGATAAGACCCATGGATGGGTCACGAGATCAGCTAGGGGGGGAATTTCTTATCGTACACCATATGCCATCATGCCACATTTACACTGCGTCTTTTCCAATTTTCCGTAATGGATTATTATCCCTGACTACTCATCATTACCTGCTTAAACGCAAGTTTCCATAATGACCAAGCATGTAAACTACTTGTTTTGATTTTTGCTAAACCGCCTGCTAAAAAAACCCATCCGCTAAAACTTCTCACCGCTAAAGTTATACTAGATATCTGTCTACCACCTTGAAATAGTAAAAGTTTTTGCATTGGCCAGTGATTTCTGCCTGTACAGCGTCCTGGTAACACCATGATAGGAGACCAACATCGTCACCATTTTGGGCCCTCCACCATGGAAGAACTAATGGCACTAGAGGCTATGAAGGATTACAAAATATTTAAACAAGCAGGATGGGATACATATTTTAAACGGTTAAGAGGGTATGATGAAAATATTGCGCAGGAGTTCGCAATGATCTGCCACAAAAAGGAGGCAAAAGTTCGTGACTTAACAATCCCTTTCTCAGTACAGGCCATAGCTGATGTCTTTGGGTTTCCACTCTCAGGAGAGAAGTACTTTCTCTATAAATCCAAGCACGCTATGGACCTCGAGCCCCTATGCAAGATGTTCCTGGAATGAGGGGAGTCTATTGAAATAGTTACTGGTCAGGGCAAAAAGTTAATCTCACTTATGAAGGCTTGGGATAGCATGGAAAATTTGTCATCCAGTATATCACTTGCGAAGGGAGGTATGTATATGTTTATGCCAATAAATTTTGACTTATGAACCATTTGAGATGGGGAATGCTTGTGAACCTGCCATATTTTCTTTACTCTTCTATAAACCAAATGCAAAAAGCAGTCCAAAAGGGGCATGAAAACTCATTAGATCACCATGGCCTCATTAAATTATTAATTGTAAGAGAATTGAAAAAACTCTCTCCTCCACGTGACTGGGATTCATTGCTTAGTGAAGACACTCCAGATAACTACGCAAAGGAGGAGCCTCATGTCAACTGACCTAGTTCTTTTGAAAATGATTAGTCCATAGACATATAATAAATTAAAGGAAGTAATAATGAAAGCCCTTCAAAGGAAAAAAGTGAAGATTTGAGGAAAAATAAACTTTATAGTGATTCCCCTAAATCTACAAATAAGAGGGTTTCTAAAAGGGGTACAAAGTGAACCCTAACCTTAGATAGAAAATTGGCCAAGAGCTCCCGTGTTACCCCAAGTAAATCTGTTACAACTAGCACACCTAGAAGTAAGAGGAAGAGGCCTAGAAAAATGCACTCAGTCTCCCCTGGCTCTTCAAAGAAACAAGCTTCAACTCATCCTAGTGACAAAGAGAAATCACCCTCTCAGGAAAAATCATCAATTAAAGAGGGGTCACCTCCTTCTACAACCAAAAATTTGGAAAATTTAGAAAATGTACCCAATGAGGTTCTAGGTTCCGATTAGTCAAAAGCTATGGATGATCTCACAGTCCTAGGTGATGTGTATCACAAAACCAGAAGGGCAATAAATGTCTCTAGGGAGCTATGGATGAGTAGTAGAAGGAATACCAAAGAGGCACCTATAACTACTAATGAAAGTGAAACTAGGAATGAAAATGAAGCTAGGAGTGAACAAGAAAACCAACTCTTCCATCTCGCCCTTCTGTTTTAGTAGTAGCTGCAGAAGGAAAGATAATGGAACCTTTTGATGAGAATGCATAGGCTATGAATGAGGAATTATTGTCACATGAGGAGGAGATTCCTGACAACACCAATATTCAAGACTCTCCAAATTAGTTAATGAATGAAGGTGTTAATTTTGCAGAACAAAAGACCACTGAATTATCTCTCCAAATGGAAAAGTAGAAGTTGAATGTGCCAATGGCTAATGGGAAAGAACAAATGGAGACACCCTCAACTAGACATCAAGAAGTAGAACCAAATTAGGAGAAAGAAGAGAGAAGGAGGTGAATGAGTTGGATGATCAAAAGCAGGAAAATGTTGAAATTCTCCACCATGAGCAAGGAGAACATGAATATGAGGCAAACCAATGATGAGATCCATAGCATGCATAATATGTTGACTAAGTTGATTGAAAAAAATGAAGCCCTCCAAAAATAGGTTCAAGATGAAAATTCACTCAATGCCTCACAAGTGGTAGAGCTCAATCAACTCAAGGCAACACTCAAGTAGGAAAATGTTACTAACACATTTGTGGTAACAATTCAAGAACATGAAAAATAGGTGCAAAAACTCTATCAGTTGTGTGTCACAGAGGTCACTAGCACTCTGCAGAAACTTTCCCCTTCTCCTTTTGGTTTGTATTCTATACCCTTTTTGCATGAGGACATGCAAAGTTTTCAGCTGGGGGAAATGATGGGGCAAAAATATGCCATTATTTTACCTATTATTTGCTCTAACCTTTGTCATCTTTCCTTGTATTTCCTGCTGCTCCTATCACTTTTCATGAATGAATTGAAAATATTTTATAGAATACAAGGAAAGATAAAAATACGTGAATATATCAAATCCCTTGGTTGTTTATTAATCATTTTCATGATTTTGATAATAGGGAATGCTTGAACGGGTGACACATGGGCATGAAGGCATCGGTGGATGGAAGACTAGGCTAGTTGGAGTCATTTTGTCACTTTAGCCATATTTGTGCTGAGATTAACAAATCTATTTTGAGTTGTTATGTTGTTTTAAGATACTTTCAAAAGACTTTAAGATATTTATGCTTATTTTTTGATGGTTGTTGGTTGTAAGCCACAAACAACCAAAACATTTATTCACTTTCAAGATTGTTATGGGTATAGAGAGCTCCGATATATATATATATATATATATATATATATATATATATATATATATATATATATATATATATATATCTGTGTGTGTGTGTGTGTGTGTGTGTGTTCTGAAGACCCATATAGATAGACATAATAGAAATCATATATTGGTGTTAAATTGTGTTCATAATCTATTGTTGCAATTCAAATGAATGATAGTGTGGAATAATTATGTGTTTGTCAACTTCATCATTCAATAGCCGGTGAAGGCAAGGCCCACTTCTCAGTTGTTGGTGATCTTTCCATTAGATATCTGAGTGTGGTAATGTATGTGTGATTTCATAATTATTTGATTAGTTTCATATTGATTATTGTGTTAAGTATCATATTCTTATCAACATAATTAATCTTTATGAATGTGTTTAATCTCTATTGGTTTGTTCAAAACTTATCAGTGTTTATAATCTACCTATCAAATATTATCAATATTGTTAAGAATAGCCAGAAGCTGATTAGTAAGATCACTATGAGTTGAGGAGTTGAATAGTTAATTAATGTTGAAAGAATATCTACATTCAGTAGCATAACTTTTATTTTGTTTATTTTATTTCAAGAAAGATTTTCGTTCTGTTGTATAGAGATTTTTTATTCTACTTTGTTGTGTGCTAGTAATTTGTTTTCTGTTATAGAATCATTTCTTCACGGGTTCCTGTCACACATGTGATAGGAAGTTTGCAAATCAACATTCTGTTCAAATACATATTACATTAGTTTGCATCCATCAACCCTTAGTTTATTGATTGCATCCCTTCAACATATTTCCACAACACAGTTCAAAGCCTACATTCCTAGATTGACACTTTAGGATGAATTGAGGAAGCCATTTCTAAGAATTAATTCAAATCCATTACAAGAACAATTTGAAACCACATTTTTTTCCAATCAGTTGGATGGAAAGTATGGTGAGCTCATAGGTTCTAGAGTTAAACTTGGTAGCTTTGATACCACATGTACACATATTCTTCACAAAATTAGCTCACAAAATTTCCTCACAATAACCTTCACACTATATGCCTCACAAATTTCCTCACAAATAAACTCTCAGCTCAAACAAGAATATCACAAATAAAAAGAAATAGAATGCAAGTGAATGTGTATCCAAATGAGGAAAACCTCTCCTCTATTTATACAAAATTATGAGCTTTTATTGCCTATAAACAAGCTTCTCAAGGTGACACTTCTCAACTCACTAGCTTGACTCAACAAACAAACAAAAGGAGGTGGCAGAATAATTTGATGCCTATCAAACACATATACAACCATGAGAATGAGTCACCTTATTCCTCAAGACAACAAGAAAGATATTAAGAAATGCAAGGCAATGGTCTCCTACAGGTCAAATTATTTGGCCAACTACATCATTGACCAATTCATATTTCCATATGCTTGAATTTGTTGTAGGTTAAGACTTCTAATTGACTTGCACCATTCATACTTTGGTGCCACTAATTTACCATGTTTCCTATTCTTTTGATCATTGTTTTACAGACTTAGTCAATGCTTATTTCCTACACTTTAGATATCTTTGACTTTGTCTTTACTTTAATACTACCACATAACATTATCTTTATTTGCAGCGCTGCCAATACTTTTAAGAGCACATAAGAATGTTACTCACAACCTTTGTTAAATATGTGACTCACACTAATGTTACATTCACTAAAATTTATATGTGCGGTTTAAATGATATCAATGTGCTATTACAAGAAACACCATACACTCTTTAAATCAACACATAATATAATATATGTATATATATACATATTCTAAATAGAATGTAATGCTAATATGTGTATATATATATATATACGAATATATACTCATTGACAAATAAGTTTATTTAAATAAACCATTCGATATTTGAATGCATATATCCATGTTATCATTTTCATAACAATATCATATATATATATATATATATCTATATACACATATATATATCTATATACACATATATGCATATATACATATATTGACATACTCATATGGAAATTCCATCACGTTAACACATACACTTATATCAATATGTGTAGATATATGCATATATCTCATGTATATACATTTCCTTATAAAATCAATCTCATATAAATGCCAACTTATCGATAGACATAAATGCATGCAGTGTATATATACATATATATACATGTCATATTGTCCATTCAATACCCCCATTCCCATGATCAATTTGTCCATGAGCATGTGTAGGTACGTCTACCTACGTATAATTATGTACATATTAACTCATGTGTATGGGTTATTGGTGACATGTACATGTATACACATACATTTCACGTGTACATATCTCATTGATTGAATATAGTCATACCAAGAAGAAATCACATGCACCAAGCACTTATCACAAACTAAGAATGCTCACAACATAATCATGATCCTTTCTAAACACAAACATGACCAAAGATGACTTATCCATTTCCTAAAACTATGACTTGACTTAACCATTCTGTAATTGAGTGTGTGAAAGCTCAGTTAGGTTTCATTTAAAGGTTATTCGACCAAGTCATCCTAAGTGATACTTCCCCTCTCTTTCAGAGGCTTGATTTTGTATCTACATTCAACTCAACACATTTTCAACAGTAGTCATCCATCATCAAAACAATCATTTGCTTTATACATTTCATTATGAATATCAACATTCATTCCTCATATTCATCTCATTATAAACATCAAATGAAATTAACATTCATTCATTTTTTTTCTCAATGATTCAGGTAAACAAAACAAATGTATTTCAATCAAAGTTACAAATACATTCATCTATTCAATATTTTAACCAATCATAGTAATAATAAATAAATAAACACACAATGGGGTGTAATAGGAAAGAAGAATTTTTTTGTTTTGTGCATAATGGAGCAAAACCAATTGTACTAACATGTCAAGGTGGGTAGTCCAACACTAAAAAAGGCCTCCTTTTATTTCCCAAGTCCCCCCTTTATTCCACAATGCACTAATCTAGGGTAGTCTTGAAAGTGTCGTAAGAGCAAAAATTACAAAATTGTTAAGTTTTTAGTATTTTTGACAAATGGGAAACATGGACACATTGAGGTAGGTAGGTGAATACTAGGGATGGTCTCTTTTTGTTTCCCATGTCACTCAATTTTTTTGGGGTTCTCTTTCTGGGGTAGTCTCAGGGTAGTCTCTAAAGTGCCTTAAGAGCAAAAACTACAATTTTTTTTATTTTTTTTTTAGTAATTTTGATGAAGGGGCAATGTGGGAATGTCGAGGTAGGCAGGTAAATACAATGGAAGGTCTAAATTTGTTTCCAAAATCACCCAATTGTTCTAGGGTTCTCTTTCTGAGGTAGTCTCTTAAGTCTCTTAAGAGCAAAAAATACAATTTTTTTTAATTTTTTAGTAATTGAGGAATGGGCAGCATGGGCATGTTAAGATAGGTAGGAAAATACTAAGGAATGTATCTTTTTTTTCCCAAGTCACCTGATTATTCTAGGGTGCTCTTTTCGGGGTAGTCTCTTAAGAGCTCTAAAAGCCAAAAATTATCAAATTTTGATGAAGTCATTTTGAGAGCTCATGGCATGTAGGAATGCATTGTTTGGACCTATAGGTTGATATTGAATCCCTTCAAACCAACCTCTCTTGGTCTATGTCAAATCAACACCATTTGTGTGATATAGTGTCAAATGCATTCTTGCAAAAAATGTCAGTGGAAAGCATTGCAAAAAAATGGAAATAAGAGTTTTTGTTTTGTTTTTTGCATAATGGAGTAAAACCAACTATACTAACACGTCAAGGTAAAAAGTACAATGCTACAAAAGGCCTCCTTTTGTCACACAAGTCCCCCCATGATTCCAGAGTGTACTAATTTGGGGTAGGAAACGTGGACAAATCGAGGTAGGTAGGTAAATACTAGGGAAGGTATATCTTGAACATATAAGAATTCTTTCAATGTATGTTTGATGAGATGGAAATCAATTAGAATTTACCCCAAGGACAAAGAAAAGAGAAACAAAATGATAATTTTGTAATAAAGATGCACCTTCTCTCCAAAAGAACATTTTGGATCTACTTTTTTGGCCACTGACTACCTAAGATTTGTTTCAATATCAATAATTTCTAATCCATGAAGATCATGTATATCTTGAACATATAAGAATTCTTTCAATGTATATCTGACGAGATGGAAATCAACCAGAATTTACCCCAAGGACAAAGAAAAGAGAAACAAAATGAGAGTTTTGTAGTAAAGATGCGCCTTCTCTTCAAAAGAACAAGTTGGATCTACTTTTTTGGTCACTTCCTGCCTAATATTTGTTTCAGTATTAGTAATTTCTAACCCATGGAGACCATGTATATCTTGAATAGATAAGGCTTCTTTCAATGTATATCTATTGAGATAGAAATCAACCAAAATTTACCCCAAGGACAAAGCAAAGAGAAACAAAATGAGAATTTTGAAGTAAAGATGCAATCACAAAAATATAGTAGTATCAAACTCAAACATATGGTGCAACATAATTTAAAAATTATGTACCTTCAAAATATATTGATCTAAATGATCTACCGTGAATGTTTTGATTTGAATTGCTTGAAAATATACCTTTGTTCTCCAAAAAACCTACATTTTTACATATTAGTTAATTTGTATGCAAACTTTTAATGTATTTTTAATCCAACCCATACAAATAAATTGAATCAAAATAAGATGAACAATATCATACCTGTCCCATACAACAAATGATCCACTACTCAAGTGTGCTTGAAGGGCCATCTCTTACATTTAGAGTATTGAGTAATGCTTCATGATCAACACTACCAATTTTCCATAGTTCCTTTGTTCTTGTTTTGGCATGATGTCTCGATAACTTAACATTTGTTGCTATTTCAAGGTGTGAATACATGAGAATGGTTTTGTGTTTCTCATAGTCTTCAATTGTAGGTATGCCATTCTTTCTAATCATATATGTTCGCAACCAAGTTTCAACAATAACAGTTGAACTTGTAGAATACATGAACCCATCATCATTTGTCATCAGTTGTGTTAGCTTCTTCTTTCCATATACACATCATGCCAACCAATAGTGTGATCCCTCTTGATTCCCCTATGGTGCAATAACTGAATAGACATGTCTTGGTTGTACAAGATCTAAAAGATTGTCATAGTAAAGTGAAATTTCTATTTCATCTTCTAAAGAGGATTGTGTGGAAGATAAAGGGGTTAGATATTGTGGAATCCATGTATCTACCCAATCACTTGACTCATATTGATCCCAATCACACTGAATGCAATTCTAACAAAAAGAAGCCAACTGTCATGTCCATATGGTCCATGTACCTACATTTGGGATTTGAAATGAATGAATCTTTGAAGATTATTTGATTTTTTAACATTCCAATTTGTCTCCCACTTTTCCCTCATCAACCAACCAAAAAAACCTACACACTTGTGAATCAAGTGTCCCTCCTCATGATAATGCATAAGTACACCAATCAACAATAGAACATGCATCACTAAATGTTGCACCACCTTTGATCTTCATTTGTTCCTTAACTAGAGCTCTCTTCACACATGAACCTATGCCATCATGCTCACCTTTTCCATGACCACCTTAAAAAAACTCCAAATATGTGGTACACCCCTCTCTACATGCATCCTCTCAACCAATAAAACATATGAGCATTCTTGAATTTCCCTACGCAGTTATCTAACCAAGTGAGATCTATCAACCCATTGCAATACCTTTTTATTGCAAGAACTCAATTCTTTTTTCAAAAAAATGTTGCACAAATTCAGATGAATGAGATATATCATCACTCATGTAAAAATTCCTCTTTTGTACTATTATGGGTATGTCTATATGTTATGTGGACAAAAATAACAATTTGAATAGAATTGTAATATTGTGATTGTACCTCATTTTGCGGTTGTAATGTGTAATTTTTAGAAAAATCAACTAGAGATATAATAGTTCCAATTGATAAAGAGTCCTTACACATCCTAAATTATTGATCCAACCATTGGGACCTGTGGCTATACCTTGCATACTTGTAGAAAATATTTTTCTTAAAATCAGAAATAAAATCAACAATACTTACCTCTCTTGTAACCAACTCACATCTAGAACCTTCACCTCAACTCTTCAAATTGTATTTGACTATCTCAAACCTTTTTTTCTCAACAATATTGTCAACAAAGCATGTTTGCTGCCCTCATGAAAACATGTTACAAACTTTGATAGACCACCACATTTCAAACACATTTCATTTAAACAATCATTTCTATAAAAAAAAAGCAACCATCACCTCTAACACATAAAAATGAATATAACAAGTCCTTGTATGACTTGGTAAGTTGCATTGCATGACACTCCTACAAAATTTCGTTAGTATGTATAGTAGAATGAATATAACATAATAATTCATGATACATTGAAAAATCAAGGTGGTATTTACAACATGTATTACAAATATTAATAGGTGCACAATAAAGTGGATTACAAGACTAAAAGCCCTTTGTGAGATTTGCAAATTTGGATGTGCTTCTCAAAATTATTTGTACAATATTGTTTGGCTACATTCCAAGAAATGTTTAGGATGCGATGTGCAATCTCGATTACCAATTCTTAACTTTAAAACATCCTTTACATTCGGTGATACTCTAGATTGAGAGTGCCAAAATTGTTCAATTTCCTTCTTTATGTTATCGGTTAGCTTCTTATCAACATGTGGAAGCCTCCCACTAAAAGCCCATGTATCATTTTGAAGAGGACTATCAAGTCTTCCTCCTCTTGAGAATGCTCTACACAATGTTTTATGATTTAGATTTAAATCAATACAAGTTTTTCTCATTAAATGGGCCTTTCTCAAATGATGGCTTACTAGTGAGGTTGTGATCACTCTACGAGCAACTCTTTTATCTTTTTCCTTACTAGTCTTTCCAATAGAAGTTAGAGCATGAAAAATATTTTTACAATAATACTATTTTGTTCCAACTTTTTGGTGACATAAATCTTCAATTTATTTAATAATGGTCTCATTTTGTAAGACTTTAGAAATTTCACAAAAATTTGTCATTGTTCGGTTAATATCTTATTGGAAAAGTCTTGATTGAACATATTGGTAGCCCATTGTAATGTCGTAGAATTGCCATTCCACATTTTAGCACTTTGCCTAACATTTATAACACCTAAGAGCATTAATGGAAAAAATCCCATGGTTTGGAATTTTGTAATTCTAGCTCCATGTGGACTAGTGGTGAAGCGACAGTAGCCTAATGACACATTTCCTGAAAATTGATGCCTAGAAACCTGCGGGGTGCGCTAGTGTCCTGGTGAAGAATCTCGAATCTTGACTCTTGGCACGTGTCCTAGTAGTCAAATTTTTAGGTGTAAAGACTCTTTGCTGCCCTTGCATGCAAAAATGCCCCTCCTTTGCTCTCATTTTGGGGTCCAATCCATTTATCCAAGCTCTCTCTCTAGTTTCACTCCTTAATATTTCTCCTTTCTTGATAGGCAACACTTCTATAACAAGCGAAGCTCTATTGGATTGAGGTCCCTTCAATAGCTGTAGCTCTATAGAAAGCATTAAATGGTGTGTCTATGTGCTTTAGAGAGGGCCTAGGCCCATCGGTAACACACTCTCTCTCACTCCTTTCTACTTACATCTCTTGTTCATTTGGTACTTAGTGGTGCAGATTCTACAACTAAAGCGGGTTTTGCTTTCACCACATGCTTTGTCCATTTCAGTTACACCCCTTTTCTATTTGGCTGTCCATGGAGGTGGGGACAAAAAAATGGGGGTCTAACTAAGGTAGGCCCCTATACAGCCCCAAAATTTTCCCCTCGTTCTTCTTTGTGTAGGTTGTGAAGTGGAGCTTGGAGTGAAGACTTGAACATTCGGCTGAGGGTAATTTTTCTCCAAGTTCTCCTTGTGTTTTTTATTACAATTTCTATTCTCTTTGATCATTCTATTTTAGTAGACCTTATATCTGAGTTAGGAAGTGAGACTTTATTCTTTCTGTCTGAGCTCCTAAGCATTCTGTTGCTTAGGACACAAATGCGCTAGTTGGACGATAGTGCGTCGTGTTGGCATCCTAAATTTGTGCTGCCATCCTTTGGCTGAGAGCTCCTCCATTGGAGGTAGAAATATGGAAGTTTCACTCTCTCGGGATCTGAAGCAGTTTTCTTTGAAAGTTAGCTTGTATACATTTCCTTTGCAATTTCTTCATTTGGCTTATGTTGAGGTAGATAAGGGAAGTTCGTTCCCTAGTGATCTCTTGAGAACGAAGAGACCCCTGTGTAGAGAATCCCTCTTATCTCACATTTTGGTGAACCTGATGTGAACATGTTAGATCTATTTTTACAATGCTTCCATGTCTATGATAACACTTTCTCTAAGGAATATTTTAATATGTTGGATGACACTCTAGATGATTTCTTAGAAGCACCTTGCTTTATCCACAAATCTTCTGAGCAAACTTCTTCCTAGCAAGCTGAGGAGTCGATGAACATTGTGGTGGTCTCTATGGATCCTCCAAGCCCTAAGAAACCTGTCAAATTTACTTGACCCCAGCTTTCCCTTCTTCAAGAAAGGATCATTATGTCGATGGGATTTCATATCATAATGATTCACCAAATTTGTACTCAAGGTTCGTAAAAGCTACGTACTCTACTTCTTATAATGTTGTTGGACACACATATAATACAAGAAACAAATAGAATTTGGATAAAAAACCCTCTGTTCCTGCATCTCAGTCAACTCAAGTTCCTACTTATTTATCGACTTCTCAACCCAATATTCCTTCAACACCTAAACCTAGACTAAAGCACCAGATGATTATGATCTTGTCGAGCAACTCTATGTTACTCTGACTAAGATCTCACTTTGGGATTTGCTTTAGACCGCTTTGGTTTATTAGGAAATGCTTTAGGAAGCCTTACAAAAAATCCTCTTGCCTACCTCTGCTAGGCCTATGAATGTTAATATGCCGTTGGATCATATTCATGTGGATTCATCGAATATTATGTTCCATCCGCAAGAACTCCCACCTCTGGATGTGCAGAAACAAGCAGACCCTTTGATGATTATAATTAATGTTAATAACATTGGTATTAGGCATACTCTTGTTGACACTAGTTCAACCCCCAACATTTGTGGTATTAACCTACTACCTAAGATTAAAGTTGATTCATCTTCTCTATCTATTTCTTCTTTGTATATTCATGGGTTTGATAATGTTGGTCGCCAAGCTCTAGGCATGATAATACTACCTTTGTAGCTAGGCCCCATTACCCTACCCACTTTGGTTTATGTGATGCATGACCCTTTACCTTACAATTATTTTGGGGAGACCCTAAATTCATGCTATGGGTTCCATATCTTCTACCTTTATTCTTTGAAATTTGTTGCAAATAATTAGATGGTCACAGTCAAAGTTGACCCAGAAGCTGTTCACCTTTGTGAGCTAGCACGTGCTAGTCAGGCTTCGTTTGTCTCCACCCTCAAGAATTGTATTTCATCTCTAACTATTGATGGAATGATGTGTTGCTCGACAACACCCTCTGTGGAGGTTGTCCTTGAAGCGAATGTCGTTAAAGACAAGGCACCTAAAGCAGAAAGTCCTAAGTCCTCCCCATCTACTTCTGAATAAAATGCTTTCCTTGGTGATGATTGGGGGTCCTTGGAATTCTCTGAATTCTTTATTGGAGAATACAAAGCAAGCCCTACTCATCTAGAGTTTTCGAAGGCTTCTGACGAAGGAGTAGATAATGCTCCCATTGAGGAAG
The DNA here is from genome assembly GCA_007258455.2 of Sequoia sempervirens. Lineage (NCBI taxonomy): Eukaryota > Viridiplantae > Streptophyta > Pinopsida > Cupressales > Cupressaceae > Sequoia > Sequoia sempervirens. Next base: position 61,733,050 of record VDFB02072274.1, read on the forward strand.
GGAGCTATGATCTTGTCTAGGAGAATAGTCCTTCCCTGGTTGAGGAGAGTAGTCTCACTCTTGCAAAAGAGGTTAATGTTTGTGAGTCGAGTAAAGGAGACAATTGTGCTCTTGTAGATGCGTTTGATGTTCATTGGTGGAATGAAGCCCTCTACGTAGAGCCACCACCTCCCAATGTTTTACAAACTCATTATGGTTTTGGATATCAATTTGCTTCTTAGTATGGATATGAGAAAAAATTCCTAGGGCATATTGAGAAAGGAATCCATGTCCCCATTCAGTATAAGCCATGAAAGCACTGTTTGGGTTTGGGGTGTTCTATTGAGCAATCTAAGCAAAAACCTTGGTGGAGTGTTAATATGATTATGGTTGAACCATTGATTTTGGTCCATCTTGAATTGATAGAGAATGGGGGGTAGGTTGAGAAAGTCCCTTTGGATGTTTTCTCTTTGGATGAAGCACTCAAAGAATTTTTAGGAGCCTACTCCCCTTTGCCTCCCTTTCATCATAAAAGATGATTCCCATATCGCTTGCATGAACGAGCATACTTTGGAGAATTTTTCTTGAGTGTTGATGAGGAGGACCCTCTATCCAATGTTGGTGATGATGTTCCAATATCACATCCCAGAAATTGTAGTTCTCTCCTCAAGGGAGATACTACTAAAATATCTATGGATCCTAAAGTTTTCTAAAAAGGTGATTAAGATTGGGAAGTGCCTTTCTTCAGAAGAAGCATAGGAACATTCCAATCTCCTGGATTCTCATCCTAACATCTTTTCTTGGATGTATGAGGACATGCCTAGTATTGATGAGTATATAGAGGTTCATAATACTATCCTATGTCCCGACACCAAGCCAGTTAAGCATAAAATATGAAAGATCAATCCCAGGGTGGCATTGATGGTTAAGAATGAGATAGAAAAGCTATTAAAAGGAAGATTTATCTATCCAATTGACTACTCCCCTTGTATTTTGAATATTATCTTTGTTAGTAAACTTGATGGCCGTATTCGTATATGTATTGAATTTTGTGACCTTAACAAGGCTTCTCTTAAGGATTATTTTATGTTACCTAATATAGATATGATTGTGGACTCGACTGTAGGCCATGCATTGTTATCTTTTATGGATGGTTTCTTGGGTTACAATCAGATCGGTATTAATCTGGAGGATCAGTATAAGACAACCTTCACTACTCATTGGGCTACCTTCTATTATGTAGTCATGCCCTTTGGGTTAAACAATGCAGGAGCTACTTACCAATGGGAAATGACCCTAATATTTCATGATTTCATTCATAAGAGTCTGGAAGATTATGTTGATAATATATTGGTGAAATCTTAATCCTTTGGCTCTATAAGATGATACTTAATCCTCTTAAGTGTGTTTTTTGTGTAGACGTAGGAAAAATTTTGTGGTTCATAGTCTCTCATCTTGGAATCAAATTCAATATGAATAAGATCTACACTATTGTTAACATGACTCCACCCAAGAATATCACTGAGTTGAAAACTTTACAAGGGAAGGTTCAGGAAATTTGAAGGTTCATATCTTAATTGGCTGATCATACCCTTCCTTTCATTCACTTGTTAAATGAAGATGTTCACTTCATATGGGATGAAGAGTGCCAGAAAGCCTTTGAGTCAATCAAAGCCTACTTGGCCAATCCTCCCGTACTAATGCCAGCTATGCAGGATAGACCCTTTTTTCTATTCCTTGCAGCATCACCATATGATTTGGTGGCTTTGTTGGCTCAGTATGATGATGTTGGGACAAAGAGAGTGGTCTACTACATTAGTCATGTTCTGGTTGATTATGAAACTCGTTACTCTTCCATGGAGAAGTAATGCCTTGCTCTTCTCTTTGCTACATAGAAGCTAAGACACTATTTCTCCATGTTGAAACACATGCTATTGTAAAAAGTAACCTTCTAAAGAAATTTTTCTCTAGTACCGACCTTGCTAGGAGGTTAGAAAAATGGTTGATGTCACTTTCTGAGTTTGATATAAAGTTCGTTACTCAAAAGTCGATAAAGGGTCAAGTTGTTACTGATCAATTGGCGGATGCTCCCTCATCTCGCTCCTTCTTGGGTTTGGATTTGTTTCCTGATGATAAATTTTTTGAGATCAATCATGACCTTGAATGGAAAATGTACTTTGATGTATCGAGATGTTAGACTAGCTCTGGAGCAGGTGTGGTTTTAATATCACCTGAAGGTAAGTCGGTCCCTCTCTCATTTTGATTGGACTTTCCTTGTACTAATAACATAGCTGAGTACAAAGCTCTCATTGTTGGCTTGCGTGCTACGATTGGTCTAAAAATAAAACATCTCCTTTTATTGGGTGATTATGAGCTCATTGTGAATAAGATTATAGGGACCTACCAGGCTAAGCAAAATAAGTTATGTATATGTTGAGACATTTCTTTGTCCTTTCTTAGGCGGTTCTCTTTCATGATAGACAGTGTCCCTAGGAGGGAGAATAGACATGTAGATGCCATGGAAAGCATTGCTTCCTTGGTACCTTTAGATGAGGATACAAAAGAATACCACTTTGTGGTTCAGGTCCTTCGAACCCTAGCTATTCTTGATCAACCTAAATATGATGCCTTTGTGTGTTTTCACGTAGACTCAATAGAATGGTTCTCTAATATTTACAACTACCCGAATACTGGAAACTTTCCTGATGATGTAATGAAAAATGATCCCACTTTTATAGGGAAGCTTTCAGCCTGATACATTCTTCTATTTGATGTTCTCTATCAAAAGTCCTATAATGGCTTGCTTCTTTGATGTCTCACTAAAGCGAAAATATCCCTTTCCCTTAAAGAAGCCCATTTAGGATCTAGGGGTAGACACTTGGTGGAAAATCCTTGGTGAGGAAATTGACACAAATGGGATACTTTTGGAAAATGATGAAACAAGATTCCTTCAATTTTGTTAAAAAGTGCCTGCAATGTTAGCAACATAGTAGTCTCATTCATGCACTTGCACAAGAGTTACAAAACTAGACCTCTCCTTGGCCGTTTGCAAAATGGGGGTTGGATATTATTGGGAAAATATCACCTCCTTCTTCTAAGGGACATACCTTTATTATTACTACTGTAGATTACTTCACAAAGTGGGTCGAAGCTATCCTGTTTCACTCTACGAATGTTGAAGTTATCTGTAGTTTTCTTCTAAATAACATCATTTCTCATTTTGGATTGCCTTCTAAACTTGTTTCTGACAATACTACACCATTCAAGAACAAGGAAGTAAAGAAATTCTTGGAGATATTTCACATTCAACATAGATTTTCTATACCATACTATCCTAAATCTAATGGTCAAGAAAAAGCGTCTAATAAGGCTCTTGAGGTCATTCTTCACAAAATAGTCAACAAACATGGTAAGGATTGGCACATTCAGTTAACATACACTTTGTGGGCCTATCACATGAGTGTTCAAATGGTGATGAGAATGACACCTTATAACCTCATGTATGGTGCCGAAGCTATCATGCCTTTGGAGTTGGAAATTATGTCTTTACGGGCTTCCCTTAAAGGGTTAATTGATGATGAGACTTATTGAGCTAATCATTTGCATAAGCTAGAGATGCTCGATGAGCGCCGATTATAGGTCCTCAATCATCTTAAAGCTTATCAACAATCATTATCTAGGAAATATAATCAAGGTGTGCTCCCTAGGACCTTCAAGGTAGGTGACCTGGTTCTCTATGAGAATAAGAGAAATGTAAATGGGTCACTTGATCAGAGGGGGAAATTTAGTCCTAACTAGTTAGTCCCTTAGATTTTTGTCTTAGTGTATGATTCAGGTGCCTATGCATTATTGTCTATGGATGGAATGCCTCTAAAATATCCCATTAATATGATGCATCTCGAACGATACTATGTGTAGTGTCTACTGTGTCATGTGTGTGGTGTTCACTCTTTAAGAGTAGTAGCAATACATATGTTGGAATTATTCATTAACACATTATGAAATTTTTTGTGTTATGATGTGACCATGTGTGTGTGTGTGCGATATACATACACGTGTCTTACTATACTATGTATCCATGCATCACATTACATCTTTTAAGGTAGTTAGATCATCATTGTATTTAATTAAACATACATCCATGTGTGTTTGTTAAATTATGATAGCATCTAATGTAAACATACATCCATAGACATACATAACTCCATAGCATCAACATACATGAAAATAAAGAAGCATACAAGTCAAAATACACAATGCCATGATATCGGAACCAGTATCTCATATATATATATATCAAATGTCATGTACATGTATCGGGCCACTGTCATCAAAAAATGAGTGGCTATTGAATATATTTGTCAATGTCTATACAAAAAGATCTACAAAACATATATATCTCGCTACAAAATTGATGTGCAAAATAGGAGCACCCTAAGGCTACGACATGTGGCTCCCGGAGCCCTCTAGCTCTGGTTGTGACTATGGTCTGGGAGGAGGATGCATAGTGGTGATGGATCTTGAGTGGTGCGAGTGTGATCTACAAAGGGCTACACACATCCCTCTGATCTCTCCCTGGAGGGAGGCTATCATCATCTGTGCCTACATCAACTCTTGCTACAACTACTGATCACCTATCAAGATCAGAGCTGTCAGCTACCTTGTGAGGTCATCGAGATGGATCTAAAGGGAATCACACGCCTACTCGGTGACATCATCCCTTGTCATAGTTGCATCTCACTCTGCCAGCACTATATGCAACTCTCCCAATAGCTGGTCATGCTACCCTTAGAGTGTGGTAGAATCAAGAAACCCCTACATGATCTCTTCCCCTCAATCCTCATAAGTGGTCCTTAGACGTGCTACCAGCTCGAATAAGTGGGCATGTCAACCCATAGAAATTGCTTGATATGTCTCGAGAACCGCCCTTGGATGGGCACATTAGGGGCCACCTCTAATATGCACTAGGTTATCAACAAAGTCCATCCCTATACATCCTCTGTAACCACAGAAAGAAAGGACATGATTAGTATCACATGGAATATCTGTGTAATCATCAACAAAGAAAACTAAATGTACTAAAATATAAATAACATGCTTAGTATACCTGGGTCCCCTGGTTGCCAAGCAAGGTTAGGGTGAGGAGTGACACTAGGACCTACACTATCAGTATTGGAGGCCACTCCTGGTGCTGCTAGAGCTGGCACTGTTGTGATAGTAGGTACTGTTGGGGGTGCTGACTAGACTGGGGTAGCTAGTGGAGGAGATGATCTCCTTCGTTGCTACCTTGACCTCGGTGATGTTTCCAACCGCTCTTCCTCCTATGGCCTCTCCTCCTCCTCACTTTGTACCCTTTTCCTATGGTTCCTGTGCTGGCATGTCCCCCTGTGGGTCGAGATCCCCTCCGGGGTCATCCTCTATGAACATTGGACGAGGACGGTGCCTCTCCTACCATGCTCTGAAATCTATAGCTATGCTGATGATATTTTTTAGAGCTATCAATGGTAGATCAAGCTCATCATCATATGATGGACCAATATCTATGATGGAGGGGTGGGGGATGTCCCCAGGTCTCGCAGAACTCCTGAATGCTAGTGTATATGTGGGGACTATTGGAGAGATGGTCTGTACATGACATGCTGCTACATGATCCGAATCCAATAATAATGCATAATAATATGGTCATGAAAACCTATGAGAAAATAGTCCCGCTATAGGTTCCTAAGGTACCTACTATCATCTACCCACCTGAAAAAATGGTAGGGTCTCTATCTCACCTGATTGGGCACAAGGGTATCAAATTGTAAGCACCAAAACTGCAAGTCTCCATGTCTCCACTGCCCTGTCACATCGTACCAATGGGCCATGGGGATAGTGTATGATCACCTCTATGGGAACTTGATCAACCTTATGCACATGATGTGGGAAAAATCCCACACCTGCAACAATGTGCATGTTGTGACGCTGTGGTACTCATAGTGCACGTACTGCCCCAACTCTTGGTATAGGTGCGCAAGAATGTTGTGCCCCCAGACAAAGACTATCCTATGCTTGACCATATCACATATGGTATGGAAAAGGCCCCCATGCAGGTGAGAGCCTTTCCCATCTATGGTGACTCAGAAGGCCATAGTCATGACCATCATGTGACATAGCAATGGTCTATGCCTAATCATAATAGTGTGTATAAATGTGATCCATGCTGTCGCTGTCATCGGTCCATCTTAAGCAGTAGAGGACACCCTCCAATTGATCCCATGTTGATTGTGTGTCATCTATCACCACTCATCGTCCATAGATGGGGAGTCCAAGAATATAATAAACATCCTCCAAAGTGATAGTCATCTCTCTAGTAGGCAACTGGAAAGATGATGTGGTGGCATCCCATCGCTCCATTAGGGCTGTCAGCATCTACTTGTGGTATCGCATCTTTGGCATGGTGAATGCACGCTAAAGACCAACTTGATGTAAGTGAGTGACCCTGTCCTTGTTGAGGTGGTCTCTTTTCTTGCGAACTAGCTAGTATGCTCACCCACTAGGATGCTCCCGAATCTCAAGATAGTCCTACAAGAAGTGATTTTTTTTTTAAATGAAAACATGAGGTTTTGAAAAAAGCCTGGAAGAAAAATTTACTATAGACTTTTGCGCACCGCGCATATGTCCCATTCCACCATTAAAGCCCCGAGGATGTGAGAGTGTACTCAAGATGACAACATAAAGATGGGATGCCAAAGCAGATTTTGGACGTATGCACAGGAAAAAGACGCTTGCATAGCTCGATAAGGGAAAATTTCCTAAAACCATGCTAAAATTCACTATAAACAAGGTTTCAATACCTACCTATTCCACCTCGTAGCCCTCGGTGATCTCCTCCCTCATCTGCTCTAGTCTTGGTACTTTGTACTCTCTCCTACTCAACATTTTTCTAACTTCTCTCTTACAAAAGTCAACAATTTTCTCGCAGTGAATAGTGAAAATGATTGTTCTTGAGGCCCACCTAGGTATATATAAGCTCCCCTATGGCCCATTTTTCCTGAAGTTTGTGGCTCCCCGATTTCTCTTGAATTTACCCCACTTGGTTGGGGGAAAAATCAAGAGGGGCATATAGTCACCTCTTTATCATATTTTTCTTCTGAGTCATCGAATTTTTTCTTGACCATTCTTCTAGCCATGGTATATTCTTTCGATTTTTGAAACCGACTTAAATTTGAGTTTTGCAAATTAGTTCCGAGCAACTTTTCACAACTGGTCCTGCATTGCTTTTCAAACTCAGTTGTTGGGGGCACCTTCGGTACTAGCTAGCTCCACCTCAGTGACCTTTGAGGAATATTTTTCTTGACATGCAAATTAGTAAAATTTTAAATTTGGGTAAAATTTTTCTTCTTTACTTTAGTGTGGCTGATTTTTCCCAAAATCGAGCCCACTAAAGTGGGGGAAAAATGTAATGTTGCAGAATTGCACCTAGGGGCAATTCCACATTTTAGCACTTTTCCTAGCATTTATGACACCCAAGAGAATTAATGGAAAAAATCCCATGGGTTGGAATTTCACAATTCTAGCTCCATGTAGACTAGTGGTGAAGTGACAATAGTCTAATGACATGTTTCCTAAAAATTGAAGCTTGGATGCCTACGCAATGCATAGGCATCTACGCGACATGCTAGAATCCTGGTGATTTTCTGAGTTTGAAACGAAGAATCTCAAACCCTCACTCTTGACACATGTCCTAGCAGTCAGATTTTTGGGTGTAACAACTCTTTTCCACCCTTGCATGCAACAAAACCCCTAATTTTCTCTCATTTTGGGGTCCAATCCATTTAGTCAATCTCTCTCTCTAGTTTCACTCCTTAATCTTTCTCCATTCTTGACAAGCAACACTTCTACAAGTGAAGCTCTATCAGACTAAGGTCCCTTAAATGGTTGTAACTCTCTAGCAAGCATTCAATGGTGCGTTCGAGTGCTCTGGAGAGGGCCTAGGCCCATGGGTAATGCTCTCTCTCTCACTCATTTCTATTTACATATCTTGTTCATTTTCTACTTAGTGGTGTGGGTTCTACTCCTGAAGTGGGTTTTTCTTTCACCACTTGCTTTGTCCATTTTGGTTACACCCTTTTTCTATTTGGCTGTCCATGGAGGTGGGAACACCAAAACAGGGGTTAGATTGAGGTAGGCCCCTATACAACCCCAACATTTTCCCCTCATTCTTCTTTGTGTAGGTTGTGAAGTAGAGCTTGGAGTGAAGACTCGAATATCTGGTTGAGGGTAATTTTTATCCAAGTTCTCCTTATGCTTTTCTTATAGTTTATGTTCTCTCTTTGATCATTTTGTTTAGTAGACCTTAGATCCAAGTTAGAAAGTGAGACTTTATTCTGTTCATCTGAGCTCCCCAACTTTCTATTTCTCAGAATGCTAGCACGCCAATTGGATGACAATGCGCTGCATTGGCATCTTGAATCTGCATTGTTGTCCTTTGGCTGAGAGCTCCTTTGTCGGAGGAAAAAATTTGGAAGCTTCACTCTCTTGGGATATGAAGAAGTTTTCTCTGAAAGTTAGCTTGTATATGTTTTTTTTACAATTTCTTCATTTGGCTTATGTTGAGGTGGATAAGGGTAGTTCATTCCCTGGTGATCTCTTGATAATGAAGAGACTCATGTGCAACAAATCCCTCTTATCTCACATTTTTTGTGTGACGCACTAGCATCATGATATCAATTTTTGGGAAATGTGCCATTAGGCTATTGTTGCTTCACCACTAGTCCACATGGAGCTAGAATTGCAAAATTACGACCCATGGGATTTTTTCCATTAATGCTCTTGGGTGTCATAAATGCTAGGCAAAGTGCTAAAATATGGAATTTCCCCTAGGTGAAATTTTGCAACATTACACCCACAACTGAATTGTTTGTGATGACCTTTTTCCATCAAGATATCTATTATGTTCTCATCTATTTCAAGTAACCATTTAGGGGTTCTTGAATGTTAAGCATTTTCATTGTAGTCATTACAAATAGATGGATTTATCAATTCATTTCTTCTTCGCAAATATCCCCTCTTCTTGCACAATTAGGAGATACATTAACATTCATTGTTTCATTTTCACCTATTTCATGTTCAACATTAATATTTTCAACCAAGTGTTCAACATTTTTAATTTCATTTTCATGCTCAACATTTTGAATTTCTTCTTCAATCTTTTCAACCCAGTGTTCAACATTTTGAATTTCATTTTCATGCTCGACATTTTGAATTTCAATTTCATGTTCAACATTTTGAATTTCTTCTTCAATATTTTCAAATTCAATATCACGGTCACTTTGAATTTCACTTAAAGGTAAAGAGGATCCTTCTCCTTTAAGAGAATTTGACACACCTCTTCTTTCCAACCTCTTCCTTTCTCTTTCTCTCTACTTGCCTCAATTGCCTCCACTTGACACTTCCTCTTCCCTTTTGCTTTGCAAAACTGTTGCTTCCCATTATCCCAACCCAAACAAGTACCAAATGATTGAAAGAATATTTTTTTTGTGAAAATGAGTGCTCCAAAAGTGAATTCTTGTCTATAATGCATGAAAATAATGATATTCTTGACATAGCAAAGAATGTGGGGGCTCTTGGAATGAGAAAAATTGGATTTTATTTGTTTTTTCCAATCTCACATAATAGATATCCATTTTGTAAAGAAAAATGGATATCCATTTTGTTAAAAAAAATAGATATCCATTTTGATTAGAGTCATTCATGGGTTTGCACAATGTGTGGTAGGTGGTCTGCAAAATGGATATCCATTATTTTAAGCTTGTTATATTAATATTTAAAATATAATATATTTTTTTCATATAATATATTAATATGGTATTTATTATAATATTATACATATTTATAATTATATATAATATTAATATATCATACCAAATATTAATATAGAATATTATATTAATGTACATAATATTATAATATTATATTATTTATATACTATTATATATATTAATATATAAAGCAAAAAAAATATTTGCACATCCATGTTCTCAATAACGGATATCTGTTATGTGGACCTCAAAATAGAGCAGGAATCGGCTTGTTTTAATTTTTTAATTTTAAATGCAAGGGGAAGTCATTCTACCCAAAACGGATATCCATTATGTGCTAGAAAAAATTGAGCTTGGTGTTGGAGTACAATACCACTGAGAGGGGGGTGAATCAGTGGTATGAAAAATTTCAAACAACCTTGAATTAATCTTTTAAGACTTTTCCCTTATAAAATGCAAGATCAGAATAGTTCAACTATCAAGTGCAACATCGTGTATGTAAAGCTATCAAACTTGACTCATCAAAAAAAGTATACATAGATCTTCAAATTGACTTTATCAAATTTCACCAATTTATGCTCATGTTATTCCAATGTCTCAAACATTCATTTATTGAATGCAACATCATATCAATTAAAAGTGAAATACTTGAGCAATCACAAAGATAATCAGAGAAAGAGTCACACCATAACACATTTGTTTTTTTCATGAGTGGAAAAAATCTCCAGGGATAAAAAAACCACTCGTAAAATCACCTCATTGGCTTAATAAAAAATGCCTCACTGGTAGAGCCTCACTAGATACAAAATGTTTCATTAGCAACACAAGCCTCACTAGCTACAAAATGATCAAATTGCCTCACTAACATGATCATATACAACTTCATATAAGATTTATGAAACAATCAATTACAGAGGATCTCTCTGTTTCACTACAAAGCATTTTCACTTCCCAAAACTAACACATTTCATATCCTAAAGATTCATTTACTTGGAATCTTTAAAATACAAAATATATCAGTTCATACAATCTATTTTGCACATTGCTTGCAAAAATTATTTACATAATTTTGTTTATACATTCAACATGATAACTCTGTGAAAGCACCGAACCATCAAAAAATGATAAATCACTGTTTATATAAACATTCCAAGAATGGTAACTGCTATAAAATTCCTTTCAAATAATACCACATGTAATCTGTTAACTGTCTTCAAAACTGCCCCTTGAATCATCGTGGAATATCATTTCCAACCTTTTAGACTGTTGTTGATGAAGAATGAACATTGTGCATTTTTAACATACACTTATACATGGTCGACACCACAAGGAAGACATGACTTGTGTAAAGACTTAAAAATATGCCAAATGATTTAAGCCCCCGTGCCCTAGCCACGAGTAACCAAAACAATAAACCCATGTGTTGATACGATAAAAAACCCTTTTGTGTTTCATTATACAGACAACAAAATATAAGTAACAACCCGTGCCCTAAACCACAACAGTGATTAACACAAGATGTGTTCATGGCGACCTCTAACAATAGGGTCTTGAAGAGTCAAGAACTAATACACCCTTGCATTAAATAGAATGTATACCCTTGAAGAAAGAACCTAAGGTTGAAACCATAAGTGACATTGAACAAGAATTGATACTCAAAGTTGACCTACCAAAATTTTTTATGCATAAGACAATAGAAAAAGGATACAACATTAGAAACCTGCATATGCAAGTATGAGCTAAACCTTGTGATAAAAAGACCAAGGTTGAAGCAATGTGAAAGACATTGAAATAAAAGACCATTTTGAGAATATGTGAACAAATCAAGAAACCAAACTAGGGTTTAAACAAAACCAAGTTACCAATCAATGTTGAAAGCATTTTCCAAATCTACACCACCTTAAGTCAACATCAAAATCAAACCTCTACAAAACTTCCCTTGCAAACTACTGTCACAAACTCTACTATTGACACAATGTTTCCACCATGATTCCAAACTACTCCATGCTCTAACGTGGCTGCCAAAATAATTCCCTATTCAAATGATAACTTTTAGGGCAACATGATTATTACGACAGTGTTCACAAAACCTTTTTACCTTTGCAAATCAAACAATTATCATTTGTGTCGGTCTATCATAATATGCCCAATGATGTAAATCAACATGTGTCACCAAAAAGCTTTAATAATTGGTGTCGGCCTATGACCATATCTATCATGCCTTTGAAAATTGCAACAATCATTCTACCCTTTATCATTTCACATGAATAATTCCAAACATTATAATGCCCATTTCATGACCTTTGACATTTAACAACACTTATGCCATAAGTTTCCCGTGGCCAACAATAATGCAATGAAACTATTTAAGTTCCCAAATGAAATCAAACATAATCATGTGCCTTTTGACCATGATCACACAAGGATGCTCATGAAGATGTTTCTCCCACATAGTCCAATATCAAACCGTGGTAAAATCAACGCAACATATTTGACACTAATGCCAAAACACAAATGCCAAGGTGGAGTCAACACTTGGGGGCTTGTTTCAAAATATGGGGAAGTTGTCTTGTCCAAAAAAGGTATCCATTTTTAATAAAATGGATATCTATTATATCAAACTTAAAAATTCTATAATATATTAAATATTGTATTATATTATATAGTATAACTTACATATTATATTATATAAAATGTATTATATGATATATTGTATATATATTACACATTATTATTTTTTAATATATATTAATGTATTTATGTTATATTTATATATTATATTATATATTATATATTATATTTATATATTAATGTATTTTAATATATATTATATATTATATATTGTATTATTATTAAAAAATCTAGAAAAAGAAATAGAGATAGGGAGAGAGAGGTAGAGAGAGTTAGGGAGGAAGGGAAGGGGTAGGTGGAGTTAGAGGGAGGGAGAAAACACCCTCAACCCTATACCCTCAACTCAATACTTAAGCCCTAATCCCTCAATCCTCAACCTTATACCATAAACCATAAACACCTCAACCCTCAACCCTATACTTAAACCCTAAACCCTATAATCCCAACCCTTAACCCTATGCCTTATATCCTTAATCCATATCCTAAACCCTAATCCCTATACCCTATACACTTAACCTTAGAAAATAAACCTTGAGCATTATCCCTTGACTATAAAACCTTAACCCTCAACCCTCAACCCTCAACCCTCAACCCTATGCAAGTAAGCCCTAATCCTTCAACCATCAAACCTATAGCTTAAACCCTAAACCCTAAACCCTAAACCCTCAATCCTCATCCCTATACCCTATACCCTCAAAATTATAACCTAAACCTTGAACATTTCCCCTCAACACTATACTTCAACCCTAAACCATACACTCTCAAACCTTCAACCTATTCATTGTACCCTCAATCCCTCAACCCTACACCCTATACAATCAACCCAATACTTAAGCTCTAATCCCTCAACCCTCATCCCTATACCTTATACCCTCAACCTTATACCCTAAACCATGAATATTGTCCCTCAACACTATACTTGAAAATTCAAACCATAAACTCTTAATAATTCACCATATGCCTTATACCCTCAATCCATACCCTCAATGTTTAACCCTATACCCTATACCCTCATCCCTTTACCCTATACCCTCAACCTTATACCCTAAACCTTAAACATTCTCCCTCAACACTATACCTAAACCCTAAACCATACACACAACCCTTTAGCCTTAATCCAACAATCCTCAACCTTATACTATACACCCTAAACCCTACAACCTCAACCCTTAACCCTATACTTAAACCCTAAACCATACGCTCTCAACACTTCACCCTATGCCTTACACCCTCAATCCCTATACCCTATACACTTAACCTTATACCCTCATCCCTGAACACTATCCCTCAACCCTCAACCCTATACCTTAAACCCTACACCCTCAACCCCCATCCCTATACCCAATACCCTACCAATCCATATATCCTTCTCTCTCTCTCTCCCTCCCACCTTATATTCATTTCTAAAAATCAGATATCTGTTTTGTACAATAGAGGCACATGTCTATTCTAAAGACATGGTGGTTTGTTTTAGCCCCACATAATGGATATTTGTTATTGATAACACAACTACTAGTTTCCTTCTTTGTAAATCTTTATTAAATTTAATATATACATAAATAATATAATATTATACATGTATTATATAAAAAAATAGTATTATAATATTATATATAATATATTAATAAGAATATAATATATAATATATATATATTAATATATATACATATAATATAATATATAATATGTATTGGAAAAAATAATAATACTATTTCATATATATAATCTATCATATAATACATAATAATAGATAATGGATATATGTTTCATGAATGGATATCCATTTTCTAAAATGAATATCCATTTCTAAAAAATGGATACTCATTTTGTACAGTAGCGACACATAGATGAGTTTATTTTAGCCCCATATAACAGATATATGTTATTTGTACATAATGAATATTCGTTATTTACAAGGGTGCATGTTTCCTTCTCTAGAAATCTTATTAATGGGCAGGTTTGTTTTGAGCTCTGCATAACAAATATCCATTTAAAGTTTGCTTTATATATTAAAATTAATATATTAATGTATATTTATATATATATTATAATAATATAATATTATATATATATAATATATTAATATTAATATTCATATTTTATAATATTATATATAATATATTAATATAAATATATTAAATATTAATATATATACAATAAATATTAATATTATGTACATTAATATATTAAGATGCTCCCCTATTTATTCGCTTTCCAAAGTACAAAAATAAATGCACCTCCACTATGGTTATTTGATTTCCATGCCTAAATATTTTTTGTTGGTAGAACAATAAATGAGTACAATGCAATAAACACAAGATATATTACTCCCATCCAACAATAAAAAATATTAATATATCTTAATATCTTGATATTAAGATATATTATGCCGGTATTGGCATGGTGTGATGGTTTATAGGTGGCATTGTTGTTCTTGCCACCAAGGTTCAAACCCCGTTGGGGTGGTATTGTTGAATGGTTGTATCCAGTTCATAGCTCCGGTCAAAAGCATTTACCCCTTGAATAAAAAAAAAAATATTAAGATATATTATATTTATTAAATATAAATATTATTATAATTATAATTATAATATATTATATTATATTATATATATTATATATACTAATATAAAATATATATATTATATTATATTATATATACTAATATACTTCTTTTAGAGTCTTTGTTCCGCTAAGGTATGAGGAATTAAGAAATGCTAGACCATTTACTTTTCAAAAGCTCAGTCAGACTTGTATTCTAGAATGTAAACCAGTAGAAGATGCAATCAAAATAGTTCTGGGACATGACTAGCCGAAATTCCATGCAATGTCACTTCCCCATGAAGTCACCTCCCACTTTGTTTCCAATATGATGGATGTGCTCTAATGTAGTGAAATCGTAAAATTTTTAGCTAGTTCTTATATCCTTCCACATGTGTGTCCTCTTTCTTCTCTACATAATGCTTTGGAAGAACATGATATATTGAATGGTTCTAACCTCGTGGATGGTGTTTTATGTCACCAATTTCTTCTCTCTAATCACTCATTATCTGCTTTTTTAAGTGCAATGGCACATGGTTTGTTGGATGACTACTCTTATGATTTTATAAGAAGCCTTCACAGACTCAAACCAAGGCTAGGGTATACGATTTCCAAAATGCTTTTAGATTTATTTGATGCTATGAAATTTTTGATAAGGCATGCTCTTACGAAACCCCATTCCACTCCTTATTTTGCTCCTCCTACCGACTTCGATTCGTCAGCTGAAAGTGGTGTTTATCTTTGATTGTGCTTGTGTCTCCACTCTCTTTTCCTCCTTGATGCATGACCATGGTGTTTTTATTGTGGCTCTTTCTCCTGCCACCTTCTTCATAGATTTTCTTTCTTCATTGGGTACTCATCATCCATGTGGTTTCACATTTTCTAGATATCGACTGGGTCACCTTTTTGAAGTTATTATAAATGTTGCTCTCATGTTCTTGCGCTCATTCATTGTTATCTTCCTGTTCAATTGTAAACCCTACTCTGGGAGGATTATGTTCATATGGGTTTCCTATCTTTTATTTGAGGATTATTTCCTCCATATTCTATAACTGATCATGTTGTAAGGATTTTGTATTTCTCTTGGCATAGTTTTGTTCTTCATTTGCCTAATTTTGATATGTATCTTCCCGCTTTGTAACTATCTTTTTCTTATCAATAAAGGTTTGTGGCTTGCCACTTTTTTTTAAAAAAAATTATAATATATATAAATATAAATATAAATATAAATATTATAACATCTTAAATGTTTTTGATTGATTAAGCAAGGAAAGGTCCCTGACCCTTATAGAAGAACAACAGTCTAGAGACCAACAACTAGACAAAATAGCACAATAGTCGAAGTAGAACAAAAAGAGAACCACTTCCCCCCACCCCAATCAACCAAAAAACATTAGCCTATACCCACTACATCAAACATTATAAACCTATCAATAATCCCTAAGAGATATAACTAGTTCATCTTAATATCCATCCACAAAAATAGGTTATAAAAGCATAACCTTAAAAGGGTATCCAACTGATAACCAGAGTTCTTAACATAAATAAAATAAGAAATATAACATTCCAGGCACCTATGACCTATACCAACTAAACAACTTATAGAATAGCGAAAAAAATTCATGGCAACAAGTAACAAAAAGTAAGAGGACCAAGAGCCGAGGATTAAGCATCCTCAATTAAGCTCCATGAATTCACTAGGTCTTCAACAAAATCTTCAAAATTATCTTTGAGCTCCATCTTTCTAGAAAAATTGGCCTTTTCGTCATTCACCTTTTTCCTCTGTTGTTTCTTTATTTTTCCTTGTCCTGAGATAGTGTCCATGACAAATTTTTTCATAACTACATCCACAACCCTACACATACTCTTCACTGCACTTTCAAGTGCCCAGAACCTACTGGCATTATCATACTTTTGCATCATTTTTTTCAACAACTTCATCCTTTCTGCCACCCTTTGAATTCTAATAGTATCTAAACCCAACATGTTTGTTTTAAATCATCGTTACCAGGGTTAGTAATCTCCATATCCTTCAGGTCATTAGTATCATCTCCTTTTTCAATGGCCATATTAGTGTCCTCTTCAATATCCTTCCCATCCTCTTGCTACGAATCCCCTTCCTCCTCATGGCTAGAGTCTTCCACTTCCTCTGACCCTGACTCCTCCTCCTAAGGAGACCCACCACCACCAAGGCTATCTGACACTTCCTTAAATGATGAAGCCTTTTCCTCCCTTACCACCTTCTTCCCCTTACTATCTAGAGACATATATTGAATGTTAATATATACTAATTTTAATATATTAATATTTCTACTTTTAATAGATGAATATTTATTTCTTAGGAATTAATAACATATATCCATTATGCAACCTTAAGAAATAGATATCTATTTAGTATCAAATATCTAATTTTTTTGTTAAAAAATAGATATATGTTTCTATTAGACATTCGATATTAACATATATCTATTTTTCTTCAATTTTTCTTTGGTATTTGTCTTGGGGGTGACCAACCTGAAAAGTCAACATCCCCAACATGTTTAAAGGGGTTGCAAGAGCTTTTCAAACTTCACCCTTCGTACTAACGTCTTTTTTCATCTAATTTTGATGAAACAAAAAGGGTTTCTTCAACAAATTGACAACATTCTATCAATATAAGATATTCTTTATTTTGAATTTAATAGGTAATTATTATTGATTTTATACATGCACTATGTAAAGTCCTAATTGATAGGGTGATTGAAAAACATCTATAACTTTTAAATGTTTAAACCTTTTTTGAATCTGAAAGATACATCACACACTATGCTTCACAAATTATAGTCTACAAAAAATTAAATTTCATAATTTTTTGACCAAGTTAGGGTGGTTGGACAAATGGTTTTTAATATTTTAAAAAATTCTTACTAGAAATTCATAACTACATATTTACTTTCCAAAAAATTACTAAAAAACATGTTTCACATCTGGGCATGTGTCTTCTACTTATATGAAAGATTCAAAAAAAATATTTATTTTTTCTCCCCATTAGGATGGCTAAACAAACACCTAATTTTTTTTTTTTCCTAAAAATTTAGTACTACTGCATTGAAATTTCAAAATTTCACCAAATAGATTTACTTTTTTTTCATAGTAGTTTAGAAACTAGATTCAATTTGCTACAAATTATGTTTTTTTACATATTTTTCAATTTATGTTAATAACCTATTCAAATTTTTATGTCAAGTTGCATAACTCTATTTTTTTGAATTTTCATTGCCACTTAGGGGCCTCGTTTGGCCCCCCATGATCTTGCACCGACCCTTTAATTTGCGATTGCAATTTATAATTCTCAGCAAAATCTACAATAGAAACAATGGTACCAAGAGGAAATGTATTCTTACATAACTTTCTTTGCTCATCCAACTATTTTCTCTTGAAAATCCTTATAAATTCAGCTACAAAAATATATGTATTCACTAACTCACATCTCCTCAACTCTTTTCTATCTTTAACCCCATATGTCATTGTATCATATTTTCCAAAAGTAACTATTTTTTTCCAATTTCATGTATGCTCTCTAAATTTAGATATTTTTGCAAATGTTGCAAACCACCACAAGTAACACATGATCCTTTCAAACATGACTTCTTATAAATTTTTTGGTCATCATCTCTTCTACATAATATAATTGAAATAAAATCTCTTGATTATTTAGGAGGGACTTGTATACCACATTCTTGAAAAACATCATTAGTATGAAAAGTAACACATATATGACAATAAATATTGTAATGCATGGAAAATTCAATATGCATCTTAAAATAACATGTAGTGTGTGCATGATTTATCTTAACATAAAAAGGTTTGACCATTTCAAGATCCAAAAAGTGTTTAGGATGTGGTTCATGATTTCAAGATCCTATTCTCCTTCTAACAACATCTCTTTGATGAATTACTAATTTAGTTTTGAGATGGAGATGGCGTTGTGCATGGTGGCGATGCAGGCTAGGGTTTGTGTGCCCTAGCCGCAGTTTCTTCCTTTGTGCAAGTAGGATATCTGTCGGTCTTTGTATCAAATTGAAGCTTGGGATTGCTAGTCGATGAGAGGTTAATGGTGTGGGGGTTTGTTTTCACTTGAGGAATATTTTGTTCATTTTGGTGTCATTTTCTTCTGTTCTTTGTAGTGGTTGGGTGGTGCTTGGCATCAGCGGGGGAGGTACAAGAGCTCTTGTTTTTTCCCTCTATTTTTATGTACGTATTGGGTGTAGTTTAAGTGTGGAAGAAGGCTCTTTTTTCTTGCTTCTCGAGTGGGGTTTGGGTGGTTGAGTTTTTGATTCTCTTTTCTCTTAGTGATGGATCTAGGGGAGGCTTTTGTATTTAAACCCCCTCTAGATTTTTGCAATGCTCTTGGAATGAATTCACCATCTCGTGCAATGAGAGTGGTTGAGAATAATTTATTTGATAAGGATTTTGGGGTTGGTGGGTTTGCTCTGTCTAGGGGACCTCATATCTTGAAAGTCAATGGATTCATGGAATGAAGGAAAGAAAGAATAGTGCTGGTAATTTAACCAGATTCAATAGCTGAAGATATTGAATATTTCTTAAAACATGCATTAATTTACAAATTTATGGGAACACAGGTTTCACTTCAAAATTTGGAATCGTGGGCTCAGCAGACCTGGGATCTAGAGGGGGAAATGGAGATAATGCTATTGGCGAACAATTATTTCATGGTGGTTTTTAACTGTATGGCTGATCATAACCGTGTTTTTGAGGGAAGGCCTTATTTCCATAACCAAATTAGCTTATTTATTAAGCCATGACATGTTGGGTTCAATCATTTGGAGGAGCTATTGAATAGGGTTCTAGTGTGGGTTTGTCTTCCTCGATTTCTTGTTGAATATTGGTGTAATGATATTTTTCAAATTGTTGCTTCACTATTGGGGAAACCAGTGGGTCCTTCTCAACAAACCAAAGATAGAAAGGTAATGAATTTTGCTCACATTTATGTTGAGATTGATTTGAGTAATTTGCTTCCAGACTCTTTGGAAATTCGTGCAGGTGCATATTCTTGGGTGCAATAGTTGGATTATGAGACTTTTCCTTTTTGATGTCGTCAGTGTCATGAACATGTTCATTTGTAGTGAAGATACCTAGGCCAAATTTAATGAGTCTCAGACTCTGCAGCCTCCTCGCAAGCCCAATAAGGTTGATAAAGGAAAAATTCCTATTTCTGGTAATGTTGGTGTAAGGGTTTCACTCAGATTAAAACCCGCAATAGGAATTGTGGGAAGAAGAGAAATTTTAAAGATCATTAAGAAGAAGATACTTTTAGTAGATTTAAGGTTTGGATGACCTTAGTCAATAGGAGGTGAACCCGAGCTTGTTGGCTATGGATCCAGGGGTTTTGGAAATTGTATAGGAGGGTAATATTTTTGAGAATATTCAGAGTACACAAGATGGTGGTGCTTCTAAAATGGATACTGATCTTAGTATGATAGTTTCAGTGGGGCCTGAGGTCATTTCGTCCATGAAGAAGAGTGGGGGGGAGATTTCTCTTCCATTGGTGAAAGTAGGGTCTGATTTGGAAAAGGGAAATAAGGCTTCTTCATTGGGGCTTCTTCAAAAAGATTTAAAAAAGGGTTGTTGAGAAGTCCTCCAAGGTTGGGAATAAGGACTTAGAGAAAATCAAGATGATGGGGGAAGCATTGGTGGAGTTAGGTTCCATTAGGACTCTGGAATCTCACTTCTCTTATCCTTTGAAATGATAATCCTCATGGAATGTAAAGGGCTTAAATAGTGGCCCTCAACAAAAAGTTGTTTGTGATTTGGTGGGTAAGCATTCTCTTGATGTGCTTTTTTATAGGAAACTAAGCAGTCAGTTGAGAATATGGGTGGTTTGGTGTTGGAACTATATTTTTCCAGATGATTTTGTGTTGTTCATATTCATATGTTTCCAAATGGGTCCTTTCACGTGCATATTTTCTCCATTCTACTCATTCTTCCCCTTTGAATTCATCCATGTCATGCATATTTTACTTCATGGTTCTGGTCGATGTGACATTTTCCTTGTCTCCCCGACCTATTTTTTGCTAACATTTTGTTTCAGGGCGGTCGACAGGACTTTTCTTGTGTCTCGGCGACCACGTGTTTATGGATTTCCTATCGGCATGAGTCCTTGTGTTCGGGCAGAAGTCTTGGCGATTTCTGTTTGTCTAGCCGACCGGTGGTTTTGGTGGTTTGTCGGGGTAAGTTGCGGCTATCGGGTCGATGTCTCCCCAATTTTCACATGTCTTACCAACCGCAGGATGGAGGATGCACATTGGGCAGACGGGGCGGCTATTAGCGTAATGTCTTGGTGAAGTCACATTGTCTCGCCGACCGTTCAGTGGGTATATTCCCTCGGTGTGAGTTGGAGCTATCAGGCTGGTGTCTCAATAATTCGTTGTTGTCTTACCGATTGGCTCATTGTGTTTCTCTTCGACCAGACAGTGCCATGTCGGAGGGAGGTCATAGCGATATGTATTTTTCACACCGACCGACTAGTTGAATCTTCTTTTCGACTAGGCAAAAGGATGTTGGGGGGAAGTCTCCCCAAATATGGTGGTCACAGCAACACGAATCTAGTGGAAGGCTTTCGGTATAGTGAAGTATTCTCTACAGGATGTCACCCTGAGGTCAAGATGTCACAGCGATATATGAAGCGAAGGAGGAACACTCAGGGAAAGGACTATGTGGTCGATATGATATCTCACCGAACCAAGTTTGTCACGATGACTGCGATGAACAGGGGTGCGCAGGGAAAGTGATTGAATTGCCTTCGGCATGGTGAGGGGAATGTCTCAGCGACTATTTTGATGATAATAATGGTGCTCGATTGTTGTGGCCGACATGTGGATTCAATTAAATAGCAGATTATGATTCCTATGGCCGACGTGATGAATTATTTGATGACTGTTGCTGGCCAACTTGATTTGGGCCTGATTTTTGCGGTGGCTGATGTGAATTTGAGGCGTTTGGTTTTTCCCATGCTGGTGTATAAAGTGCACTCCAATTGTAATCAGAGAGATCATCAGATTTTAGATCACATACAGTAGTTAGGAATGGCTATAGTAGAATAATTTTCTCTTATCAGAGACTATGTGCATGTTTTAAAATGGCGAATTCAATGGAAACCAGCTTGTGTGGTAGGTTATTTCTAGTATCAATTGTATGTTGAGCTTATTGAAAAGTATTGCTGAAGCTGTCTCCAAGTTGATTCTTTCTAGTTGTTTAAATTGATGTAACAAGTTTACTTTCAATTTATCAATGCACATTTGCTGTATTTGTGTGATTAATTGACTGGTTCTCTCAAGTAGAGATTAAATCCTTTTTGTTGATCATAGTAATCAGGGAGATTCATCTAGATTATTAAAGTAGAGCTCAGTGGTCATGATCTTGCATTGTTTATACAAGTTATGAACAGATCATATGCTTGCAATTTGATTTTCTGCTAGAATAAGTTGCCCACTTCTATTTCATTTGACTCCACATACCCAATAGGGCACTGGTCTCTGCAATTTAATCATTTGAATTCATTCAATTTCTTTATATCTATTAATTAAGCATTTTAGGATTTAGATCAGAAGATTGCTATCAAGTTTGATTTCATTTGTTCGTTGTCATTTGCCATTGTGGACAAAGAATTTCAGAAGGATAATCACAAGTTAAGTCTGCACTATTCAGAAAGGTACACCCACCCAGGTTTGTAGCACCTAAAGAGTAGAAGGTTAAGTTCTCTTGACCTTGTCTATTACCCTAAAGCATATCAAGAGATTGGCAGCCTCTTGAGGCATTCAGCCTGTGTTTTTGAGAGCTAACAGTTTGGTGCCTAAATTTTGGGGGTGTGGTCAATGCCAGTGCATTGGTGCCCAATATAATGTAGGGGGTGTGGCTTGTCTTTGGAACCCTCTGAAGATTCGCCCTCTCTAGTGGATTTCTTGTAAGTCTTCCATTTCAGTGGTGGTTGCGAGCTTGGAAATAAGTGAAACTATTATTCTTTCTAATAAATATGCTCCTATTGATTTCTCTAGTAAGCAGTATTTTTGGTTTCACATTTGGTGTATTTAGAGCTATGCTCCACTTTTTCCTTGGATTATTGATGGTGATTCCAATGTAATTACTGATTTGGATGAAAAAAAGGGTGGAATTTTGAGGTTGGAGCCTTCTTCTTTTCTTCTCCATGACAACATTTCTACGTTGAATCTTGTTGATATCAAGCCAAGTAATGGTCAATTTACTTGGAATAATAGGAGGCTGGGGGATGACTAGATTGCTGAGAGGTTAGATAGGTTCTTGGTCTACTTGTTCTAAAATTTTAGACTGGAGGGGCTCGGATCACTGGCCTATCAAATTATCTATTTCTTCGGCTCGAGTTTCTCATTCTTCCTCTTTCAAGTTTCAGCTTATGTGGTTGCATGACCCTTCTCTTTAGCACCATGTTGGTGACTGGTGGACTAAGGGGAGACTTGCATTTGGCACTGCTATGTACTCTTTTTCCAAACAACTGCAGTATGTGAAGTACTAGCTTAAAAGATGGAATAGGTAGTGTTTTGGTAATATTTTCCATGCTAAGGCTGCTGCTTAGGCTGAGTTGGATGCTATCACCTGGGAGATTAGAGAGTTTGGTCTTATGGAGGTCTCTCTTATGGAGGAGGAAAGAGCACTAATTTTTTTGAAGGAATGTGAGTTGCGTGAGGAAATTTATTGGAAACAAAAGGCTCAGATTGAGTGGCTTCAGGAGGGGGATAAAAACACTACTTTCTTCTTCAACTCCATGAAGGCTAGGAGACATGGTAATTCAATTTATTTTCTTGTGAATGATAGGGGTGAGAATCTATCTTCCTTAGGTGATATCTCGAGTGAAGCCTTGTAGTTTTTTGCTTCCTTATTTAGAGAGGAATCTAGGGATGCATTGGATGAAGAAAATCAAGTGCTGGCTTGTATTCCTTCTTTGGTCACTAGGGAGATGAATGAACACCTCTTGGGTTGCATTACCTTGGATGAATTAGAGGCTACTATATTTTAGATGAAGGGGAAATCTCCTGTTCTTGATGGATTTCCGATTGAGTTCTTTCAAGCATTTTGGGAGATTATCAATCTGGATCTGTTGGCTGTGGTTCATGAATCTTAGAGGAGCAAGAAAATGCTGAGGGATTTGAATTCCACCTTTCTTTCTGTTATTCCCAAGTGTGAGGGTATAGACCAATTGAGTCAGTTCCATCCTATATCTCTCTATAATGTGGTTTATAAAATTATTTCCAAGTTGATTGCTGAGCGGTTGAAGCGGTGGCTTAGTAAGCTTATCTCTGAGGAACAAGGTGGCTTCATGGTGGATAGGAAATTTTTGGATGGGGTGGTCATTGCAACTGAGGTTATCTATTCCATGGTAGCTTCCAAAGGATAAGGCTATGTTCATCAAGTTGGATATGGCTAAGGCCTATGATAGAGTTAGATGGTCTTTCTTGCACAAAGTTCTATCTAATTTTGGTTTTGATAAAGAGTGGGTTTTGTGGGTGATGAGTTGTGTTACTTACACTTCCTTTTTAGTTTTGATTAATGGTGAAATTTCTTCCTTATTTGGGGCTTCCAGGGGCCTTCCTCAGGGGGACCCTCTCTCTCCTTATTTATTCATTCTTCTTGCTGAGGGTTTGGGGAGATTACTAAAGAGAAATGTGGTTTTGGGTCTTATCCAGGGGTAGGTGTGGGGTAATGGATTGCTTCCCCACTCTCATCTATAATTTGTGGATGATACTGCTTTGATGTGTATGGATAAGGTGCGTGAAGTAACTAATTTGAGCAAGGATTTGGATACTTATCTTGCTACTTCTAGTCAAATGATTAGTGAAGATAAATCTTCCATTTTATTCTTTAATAATCCATGATTCATTCAATAGAGGATTGCTTATAATCTAAGATTTTAGATTGGTTCTCTTCATTTAACCTATCTTAGCATTCATATCTCTTTTGGTAATCTTCCTAGAGATTCTTGGTGGAGTATTCTTGAAAATTTCCATGCGGAAGTTAATCATTGGACTCATAGATGGTTGTCTTTTGTTGGGTGGGATCATTTTCTCAAATCTATGGTGCAAGCTCTTCCCAACTATAGATGTATGCTCTAGGTGGCTCCTGTTGGGTTTGTTAAGGATTTGGACTCTTTGGCTAGAATTTTTTTATGGGCAGGCAACTTGTATTCCTTTAAGTGGAGCCTTGTGAAGTGGGATATTGTTTGCAATCTAAAGCAGTTTGGGGATCTTGGGTTGCGGCAGTCAACTCTAACTGTGTTGGCTATGGCAGAAAAGCTTTATTGGAGGTGGTGTTTGGAATAGGATCATGTTTGGGCCAAGATTTTATCTCACAAGTACCTTCGAGGGGTTTCAAAGGAGGAGATTCCTTGTTATCCTTTGGTGGGGAAAGGTTTTATGATTTGGGAAACGCTTAAGAAAGGGGTTGTGTTGATCAAAGAGGACTTGTTTTGGATATGTAATAGGGGGGCTAAGGCTCTCTTTTGGTTTGACTCTTGGGATGGTTTCTCTCCCATATTGTGCCAATATCCTAACATGGTGGAGCTTTTCCAACACTTTTTGGATGTTGGTTGGTCAAGGGTGATTGATTTTAGGACTTGTTATCCCTGTGGGCAGG
Source organism: Sequoia sempervirens (assembly GCA_007258455.2). NCBI lineage: Eukaryota > Viridiplantae > Streptophyta > Pinopsida > Cupressales > Cupressaceae > Sequoia > Sequoia sempervirens. The sequence goes on from VDFB02072274.1 coordinate 61,758,666, forward strand.
TGGAGGTGGCTAGGTGGAAGGATCCTTGTGATTGTCCTGTTGTTGGTTTGGAGGAGGATTGTGCTGAGCTTCAAAATATTTTGGCTGGTAGACATTGCAACTCTCTTCGTGATAAGGATACTTTGGCTTGGTGTTCAAATCCTAAGGGTTCTTTCACTGTGGCTAGTGGGTATCAGGAGTTGTTGGCTCATAAGTATGGTGGGGTGGAGGTTACATGGTGGAAAAGTGTGTGCAACAAGTTCTCATGGCCGAAGTTTAATTGTTTTGTGTGGACTTTAGCCTGGAATAGATGTTTGACTTGGGATATTCTTCAGAAGTGGATTCCATGGCCCTTCTGTGTGTGTTCTGTGTGGTTGCAGAGGAGGATTCTTCCCACTTGTTTTTTTGTTGTTATTTTTCTATGTTGCTTTGGAATTTTTGGTGGGGTGTTTGGAAAAATCCTTGCATTCATGCTTCTTCTCTTGTTGAGTTTTGGAATAGTCTGGGAAGACCTCCTACTCAAGCCTCTTTTCTCCAGATTATGTGGTGCATTGGTCCTGCCTTCATCCTTTGGAAAATTTGGCTAGAAAGGAATCATAGGATTTTCTGCGAGGATAGGCTAATGGTTCAATAGGTTTGGCACAAAATTGTTGGTATGATCTAGGAGACGGTGGAAGCTAAATGCGAAGTGGTGTATCCTCTAGAAAGGAGCGATGATGAGATTGTGAATAGATTGGGCTTCTAGGGCTAGAATCCTATATTTGCTTGTGTCAGAAGAGGTAGGAGAGCTAAAAAGAAGGTTCAAAGGGTTGAAATATGGTTGCCTCCTCCAATAGATGTTTTGAAGATCAATATTAATGGTTTCTCCAAGGGTAATCCTGGGCCTACTGGGATTGGTAGAGTTGGTAGAGACTATTTTGGTTCGGTTATTTTCTTTTTCTCCATTCATAAAGGATAGCGTTCTAACAACTTTATGGAGGGGTTGGCAATTCTCTAGGCTATTGAGTGTGCCTATGCTTTGGGGTGGTGTAAGATTATCTGTGAATCTAACTCAGGTTATTGCTAATATGTTGAATGAGAAAAAATTGGCTGAGGTTAATTAGCAGCTTGCTGGGGTTGTTCGTTAGATTCTATAGATGTGCTTGTGAACCCCAATCCTAGACCTGCAAAAACATAGCAAACAAACACAATATTAGATCCATATAAAAGTTAGAACTAAGATTCCCCATGAAACTCATCTACAATGTTCAAAATAGGAAGGAGAATGAAGAACAAACCAAGAAAAGCAATGAAATCCTATTTAAACATGCAAACTCTCAATCCCATGGGGGAATTGGTGCCAATTTGATGTGGAAATTGGCCCTTTCCCAACTCCTTTGCTAGCTTGATGATCTTGATGAAGATTGATCCACTTGGAGATGAAGAATAATGTGATTCCTTGATAAAATCTGCAATAACCTAGCTATGATAATGGAAAATGTTATGGAAATGGATGAAATTGCTCTAAATGTGAAGATAGTAACTTTGCTCTAAGTTGTGGATCCAAAATACAAAGGAAAGCCTTCCATTTATAGAAAGACAAGATGGAGGAATGAGAAAAATGAAGCAATGTGGGATCATTCAACATCCAATGGCCAAGTGCCACTTGTCAAGATGTGAATGGATGAAGCTTGAGCACATTTTGAAGAATGTGCACAATAAATGATATTAGGTGGAATTTGAAAATCATGAAATGACTTGCTGGAGGGAGAAAGGAATGAATTAAATGCCACTTGGCTCAATGCACAAGGACATGTAAGAGGAAATTAATGCCTTGTTGGAAGGACAAATCCATTTGGAGGTGTGTGTATGAAAATTAAGTGCATAAATGAATTAAAACCAGTTCAAACACACCAATAGAACATTATAACAAGAACAAAAATATAAAAGGAATAGAGATGTGCAAACTCAGTATCCTGTTCCCGTTGTCGTCCTATCGTCCTCTATCTTTAGTGTTTTTGTAGATTCCAGCCTTGTGTTCTCAGATTAGTGGTTAGGCTCAACAAACTGTCTTCCTAAAGAACGAGATTTTGCTATGATATGAATGCATGATTAAGCTATGATGTTGATTTTAGCTAAGAAACTTGAAATAAACAAGATGTTATGATAAATGAATACTAAATGAATTAAATGCATAAACTCTACTTAATTGCCTATTACCAATGTTTGGATTCACACAGGTATTTATAGGGCTTTCTGAATGATTCTGATTGGCTGTCTCGATTGACGGTTGTGATAATTCCTGGCAGATCAAACGGTTGAAGAAAGATGAAACTGAAGGATAAGATAGAAGAACCCTAGAAACAGATTTTTCTATTTTATTATGAAAGAGGAAAAAGAATGGAAGATAAGAATAAAAGAAAGATTAAAAGCTAATAAATAATTAATTAAAAAAAATCAATTATTTATTTGTGGAGGACATTCAACTTTTCTTAATTAAATAAAATATTTAATTAAGCTTTTAAAAGCAGAAGAAAACTTGTGGTGAGAAAAGAGCTTTAATCAGTTTTATTGAAAAAAAGCAGAATATCTCATAATTAAATAAAATATTTAATTATGATATGAGAAGATTGCACAATTAGGTTAAAATACCTAATTTTGGATTTAGAAAGAAATCATAAGATATTTTTAATTAAATAAGATCTATTTAATTAAATCACTTTTATGAAATTAATTAAATGAAACATTTAATTAATTAGAAGAAGAATTAAAATAGAAGAAAGAGAAATATTTAAATTTAATTAAATCAAAAGATTTAATTTTAATTAAACGGTGATAATTAATTTAAATAAATAGAATGTATTTATTTAATTAATTAAGTGGACATATGAAAACAATTAAATAAAATAAATTTATTTAATTATGGAAGAAGAATAAGATGAATGAACAATATAATTAAATTAATTAAATTTAATCATATGTAGAGGACTTTTAGAAAAATTAATTAAATAATAAATATTTAATTAATTGCCAGGATTATAGACATGACCATTTTTATGTGTATACATTTTTCCCCTCTTTGAAGTGATGTGTGAAACGCATTACTTCAAAGAAAATAAAAATTTGCCCCTGATATGTTTCTGATTTTTGATATTGATGATGCCCCCTCGGGAGATAAATCACGGAAAAAGAAATTGATGAGGAACAGTGATTTAGCTCCTGATAGATAAGGTGGTTGATGCCCCAGTGAAAAAGAGGATGAAAAAAAATGGTAAAGGCCCCTACTGCCCATCTTGAAAAGACCCTTATAAGGTAAAAGGGGTAAAATGAGGTGTCATTTTCACCCTGCTGCTACAGTGAATTTTGAGCTCTGAGAGTGACTTGGCGAAATGGTGATTCCCGTGCACAGACATAGGTTCGAGCGAGCGCGACGGTATCAGAGACCAGCAGCATATGGGCCACCGGTGAGTGATTTGAAACCTCTAAGTTGTCAAATTTCGCATTTTTGATCGATTTTGGATTGATTTAAAGTCGGGCTGCAAGTTTTTTGGAACGTTTTAGCACATATAGGTATAGTTTTAGCGCATTCGACAAATAGTTTAGCGCATATAGGGTTTTTCGTAGCGCATTTAGGCACAGGTCACGAACTGATCTTTTAGCGCATCCGACAGATAAAGTTGCGCATCTAGGTCAAAATAGGCTAGGTCAGAATTTAGCGCATCTAGGGCACATAACTGCGCTTTTAGGGTTTGGTTCAAAAATGTTAGAGTTGCACATTTGATAGATAAAATAGCGCATCCGCGGTACAGAGTTGCGCATTCGGAGTTTTAGCGCATTTAGGAAACAGTGTTGCGCTTTCGAGAAAAACTTTGGCGCATATGGGTTTTTAGCGCATATGAGCAACAGAGTTGCGCATTTAGGAAATTTTTCCCAGAATGGCCATTTGTTGAAAAAGAATGATAAAAATTGCTTCTTTAGTCAATAGATAGATAAATTGTCGGATCATCTTGTTGATAGGATAGAAAATTGAATAGAGAACTGATAACTTTGCTTTCCGCGATTGAAAAACAAAGAGTAGATGAGAGATTGTTTGATTTGAATTTGATAACTTTGCTTCTCGCGATTGAAAAACAAAGAGTAGATGAGAGATTGACTGATTTGAATTTGATAACTTTGCTTCTCGTGATTGAAAAAAAAAGAGTAGATGTTGTGATAAATTTGCTTTCTGTGATAGAAAACAAATAGTAAAATAGAGATTAAAATTTGCATTCATGATTGAAATACAAACAGAAAAGGATATGTGTTGATAAATTTGCTTTCCTGAAAAGAAAAACAAATAGTAAATGATGATAGAGTAGATTGATTAGACATGTTGATAGATTGATGTAACACTTGATATAGATTATTGATATGTAATGTTGGGTGTTGTGATGTTTTTTGGACAAAATAGGAGGCTTTCAAAAGCCTCCAGATCAGAGAGTGGTTCCCCTTGTGCTGGGAGTGGATAGTCGAGTTGACACCGGCCGAGTTACATGTGATTTCAGATTGTGGATTGGGGCCACTGTTGACCATGCCGCGAGGCATTCGGGCCAACAGGGGGCTGTTGACGGCCTTGGCCGAGAGATGGCATTCCGAGCATAACACCTTCCACCTGCCGACGGGTGAGATGAGTGTGACACCGGAGGACATGTATTGGATTTTGGGGATCCCGGTGGTTGGAGCCCTTGTGGTTTATGACCACAAGGAGGTCGGTGGGACAGAGGCATTACAGCGGATATGTGGTGATCCTGGTATCTATGGGTACTGGATAGACTGGGATGACTTCAGCAGGTATCCAGCTCTAGTAGCGGTATTGGCAGCATTTGTTGGAGGTTTCCTTGGACCGGACCATCGGTCCAAGGGATTTGCTGTGGGGTGGGGGAGGATGTTAGAGTGGATGATCACTCAGCCGCAGAGATTTTCCTGGGGGAGCTGCGTCTTGGCAGATATGTATCATGACCTTCATCGGATTGTATACAGAGGATCCACCAGCCTGGCGAGTGGAGTTACATTATTGCAGATCTGGGCGTGGGAGCACATTGTCACGAGACCACTGTGTACCAGGGCGAGACCAGCCGGGAGGCCGTACGTGTATGCGTATTCTGGTGCCATTGTCCAACAGAGGCTGGGCAAGGTAGAGTACTAGCGGCGAGTGCTAGATGATGTAGATGCCGTGATATGGAGGCCGTATAGACTGCGAGGCATGGGCGACGGATCAATTAGAGATGTCGTTTGTGTGCAGACCGCGATACCTGATAGGGCGGACGCCCTTTATTATTGAGAGGTTTTTGGCACTACGGGTGCTGAGACAGTTTGGTTTTACGCAGGGGATGCCCCAGGGCGTTGCTCATTATGGGCGGCGCAAGGGGGATACAGGATGGGGGCCATGCATTCCCTACCAGGCAGCCTATACAGAGTACACATTTTTACAGCCTGAGGTATGGGCGGACAGGCCAGACATACTGGATGCAGGGATGACCAATGACTATGCCCAGTACTTTCATATGCATCATTTTCCACGATTCACAGTGCCAGATGAGGCACGGGTCATCAGAGCAGTCCCACAGCCAGGAGCAGGGATACCGGGAGGTGTGGCAGGTGGAGAGCAGGCTATGGGTGGAGGGGAGCAGGCTATGGGTGGAAAGGAGGAGGAGGGAGAGGAGAGCGAGGAGAGTGGTGCTGGGGAGGAGGAGAGCAGCTCAGAGGACGGAGATGATGGAGATGACGGGGATGGGCAGAGACAGCAGATACTAGACAGTCTCGGCAGAGTACAGATTCCTCGGCGGTCCAGATCCGGTGCCAGGCCACAGACGGTGATTAGGGTGACATCCTCGTCCCAGCAGGCACAGATAGATGCGTTGCAGGGTCAGGTGCAGACCTTTCAGGGGCAGCAGGCACAACTTCAGAGTCAGTTGGTGCAGGCACAGAGCATGATAGTGCAGTTACAGGCACAGCTTGCATAGGCACAAGCTCAGGCACAGGCTCAGGCACAGGCTCAGGTACAGGTTCAGATGCCTGCCCCAGATCCTCAGGTGGCACAGTTAGCAGCAGAGAGGGATGCCTTTAGACAGCGGGCACAGGAGGCTGAGGGTGTAGCACAGAGATTGATGGGTACCGTAGAGAGTACATCCCTACGAGAGGCCATTGCAGAGGGATTCGAGGCAGCCAGAGAGGCAGAGTACTACAGAGTTCGTTACGAGGAGCTATGCCCTCCTGAGCGGTGAGAGCCATATCCCAGATCACACAGCCGGACGAGGACCCGATCCCGGACATCGACACACGGCAGAGAGGTTACCGGGCCTCGACGGGATCCTGATGCAGGGACCAGCGGTAGGCCACCTCCTTCTGGACCAGCTCCGTCAGGGGCATCGACCAGTTAGCCATTTTTGGGGCTTGATTCATTATGTATACTGAGTTTTGATCATGTATGATGTATTTATGTTCTGACCTTTTATTAGTTTCATCGGACATTTGGACATTTGTATTATTTTGATGAGTGATGATATGCAGTGGCGGTATTTCTGATGATGTTTATGTTCATGCATTTATGATATGATATGGATATGACATTTATGCATGTATGTTATGAGATGGATTGTGAGATGCTTTTATTACATGTGTGGACTAATCCCTACGATGCAGGATGATCTAGTGATTATGATGTGTATGCAATGATTGTGTGATGATGTATGTATATATGTGAGATGTTAATTTCTTTTTGAATTTTCCATGTATGAAATGCATCATGATATGGTAGAAAATGAATGTGGTATGAATGGTAATATGGTAAAATGATATGTAAAATGGTAACATGATAATAAAATGATAAATGTGAATGGTAATGCAATGGTATGAGACAATGAATGATAAAACGGTAAATGATAAATGAATGATAAATGGTAAATGATAAATGAATGATAAATGGTGATGAAAAATGAAATGATAAAGGATAAATGAATGAAAAATGATAATGAAAAATGAAATGATAAATGATGAATGATAAAGAATAATGAATGAAAAGATGATGAAATGATAATGGTAGTGAAATATTAATGGTAATGATATGAAATGGTAAAATGATAAATAAATGATGAATGATAAGATGACATGAAATGAATGAATGCAATGAATTAAATGTCCAACTGTCCTCCACGAAAAGGTCAAAACTTAATAACAACCGTTTGAATACCTTCATTCAGCCCTTCAAAATACGACTATGAATCCAATATGCAGATATATACAATGAGCTAATGAACATGCAACTATATGAAACTAACCAGTTTGTTGAGCCTGTGATAAGCCTTCTTGAATCATCATAGAACATTTAAAATGTTGGAAGTATGTACAAGCATCAGAGGGGAAATTAGCGCCAATGATGACCAGAGTACAACTTTCATGAATTTTGATATAGCAAGCGAACACAAGCATCGAGGTATAATTGAACCGAGATGACCTGAGCATTTCTTGCATAAACAGACAAAGATTAACCACCGTTCTGATGCAAATGTGGAACTGTCATCGATGATATTTGCTTTGAGCGTCATGTCCTTTGACATATTTGCATCAGATTGGGCTGTTAACCTCAAGACAGCAGACAAAGAAAAATCATTCTCGTTCCTTGCTACTCTAGTGCAGTACATCATTGAGTATGCTCCCGAGTAATGATATCGAAAATCAAACAACTTTTAATCAAACATGTAATACTGTTAATGCATACATTATTCAGAGATTTGGATCATCCAATAGACAAGTGACATGATATCTTGCTGAAAAATGTGTCATGAGCGGATAACATTGCCAAAGGAGTTTGTTGTTTGTTGGTATGCTTGTATTGCTATGTCATGGTCTAGCTGTTTTGGTATGCTCTGAAAGTTAAGTGCCCCCAGTTGAGTTTTGCCTTGTTGATTGACACAACTTGCGGAAAGGAATATGTACAAACGATCAAGCCATGGTAAGATGTTTTAACTCTCTAGGCAAATGGCGGCAGGATGGTGCGATTAATGACCTCAAGATGCGGAAAAAAATACAGAAAAAGGAAAGCTTTTGAAAAGATAAAGTGCAAAACAGGAACTAATAGATGGAGAGGTACAGATAGCGTCTGTTTGCCAGATTTTCACTATCTGTATTTATTGCATTTTTTGATTTCTTTTTGATTTTTTTGGATTTTTCTGTCAATAGACTGCCTGTTTGCCAGGTTTTCACCCTATGACATTCTCTTTTGATTTTTTTTGTATTATTGTTGTCAATAGACTGCCTGTTTGCTAGGTTTTCACCCTATGACATTCTCTTTTGATTTTTTTGTATTTTTGAAATGTTTTGATTTTTTTTTGTATGGATTTCTTCAGGACTTTTTCTGCTGTTTTTGTATTTCTTCAGGACTTTTTCTGCTGTTTTTTTTGTATTTCTTCAGGACATTTTCTGCTGTTTTTGTATTTCTTCAGGACTTTTTCTGCTGTTTTTGTATTTCTTCATGACTTTTTCTGCTGTTTTTGTATTTCTTCATGACTTTTTCTGACTTAAACATAATACTTCTTAAGATGTATACTGTTGATGGGTTCATCCAATAGGTCTCCTTCTGGCGTTGATAACTTGTATGCTCCCGATCCGTAGACTGCAATAACCACATAAGGGCCTAACCAATTTGGTTCAAAATTTCCTTTCTTTTCTCTGTTTTGTTGATTGCGCGGGTTCTCTTTCAGAACTAGATCACCCACCTGAAAGGTACGTGGCTTGACTTTGTGATTATAACTACGAGCCATCATCTGTTGATATGCTTTTAAGTGGTCTGCTGCTCTCTGTCTCTTTTCATCTAAAAGTTCTAACTCTTGGAGTCGGGAAACTCTGTAGTCCTCCTCTGTTATGAGACCTTTCAGTGATACTCTTAAGGAAGGTATTTCTACCTCTAAAGGCAGTATGGCTTCTGCTCCATAGACGAGGGCAAAAGGTGTTGCTCCTGTTGGCGTTCGGACACTAGTTCTGTAAGCCCACAAGGCGGGATTGAGTTGAACATGCCAATCCTTCCCTGAGTCATTGACAATCTTCTTCAAAATCTTTAGTATGGTTTTGTTTGAGGCCTCTGCTTGGCCATTCCCTTGAGGATAGTAAGGCATGGAATATCTGTGCTGAATATGGAATCTTTCACAAAGTTCATCAACATCCTGATTTTTGAAAGGTCGACCATTATCTGTAATAATGGCATTAGGAATACCATATCAACAAATAATGTAGTTGAGTATGAAGGATGAGATATGTTTTCCAGTGACTTTAGAGAGAGGTACTGCCTCAATCCACTTAGTGAAATATTATGTTGCTGTGATGATGAACTTATGCCCATTTGAAGAAGAAGGATGAATTTTGCCCACTAGATCTAACCCCCATTGAGAGAATGGCCAGGTGGGTGTAAACGAATGAAGTTCTTGTGCACGAGCATGAATAAGATTCCCATGAATCTGACATTTTGAGCATGTTTTAGCAAAGGTAAATGATTCCCTTTCCATTGTAGGCCAGTAGTAACCCATTCTAATCAATTTTTTGGATAAGGTTAGTCCACTCGAATGAGTACCACAAATTCCCCCATGAACTTCTTGTAAAGCTTTGTCGGATTCGTCACGTTCAAGACATCGAAGTAAAGTACCATCAAGACCACGGCAATAAAGGGTATCAGCGATAAGGGTATATCGAGAGGATTGTCGGATAAAGTTACGTTTTTGGTTGCGGGACAAGTCAAGTGGTAATATATCGTCTTTTAGGTATGCATAAATCTTGCCATACCAGGGTGAATCGGATCCTACTAGGTGGCAGATAATTTGGCTTTCAGGTGTGTCATAGGCAGGTGTAAATAATTGTTCCACCAGAAATTCATAGCGAGTCTGTTTGTCTAGGATTTGTATCAATGAGGCGATCGTAGCCATAGCGTCGGCTGCTTTGTTGTCAATCCTCAGAATTTGTGTGAACTGAATGTCCACAAAATACTTCTTGAAGTCATCAATCATCTTCTTATATGGTAACAACTTGTCATCTTTAGTCTGATAGTCATCATTGATTTGATTAATGACTAGTTGTGAGTCACCATAAACTTGTAGCTCGGTAATCCTCCATTCCAATGCTATTTTTAGTCCAGTGATCAGTGCTTCATATTCGGCTATGTTATTGGTGCATGGAAACATTAACCTATAGGACCTAGGAATGGTATGCCCTTGAGGGGTGATGAAGAGAATGCCTGCCCCCGAGCCATGTTGAGTAAAAGAACCATCAAAGTATAAGGACCATGGCTGCTTAAAGTCTGCTGTGAAGACATCAGCATCTGGAAATTCAATGTGTAAAGGGTGCTCTGTTTGGAGAGGAGCGTCTACTAGTTGATCCGCGATAACTTGTCCTTTGATTGCTTTGTGATCAACATAGTGGATGTCGAACTCGCTCAAAATCATGATCCATTTTGCTAACCTTCCTGTTAGTGATGCTTTACTTAGTAGATACTTGAGTGGATCAATTTTGGAAACAAGCTTAATTGTATGAGTTAGCATGTAATGTCGGAATTTCTGTGAAGCGAAGATGACTGCCAAACAAGCCTTCTCAATGAAAGTGTAACTAAGCTCATGACTTGTCAATGTTCTGCTAATGTAATAAATTGCCCATTCTTTCCCTTCATGGTCTTCTTGTGCTAATAATGCTCCCAAAGATGTCTCGGTTGCAGCAATATACAGAATCAATGGTTTGTCTGGATTTGGTGGTACAAGAACTGGTGGATTCATCAGGTACTGCTTGATTTGTTGAAATGCCATTTCACATTTATCATCCCATCTAAAAGGAATATTCTTATGTAGGAGATGTGTGAATGGTAGACTTTTGTCAGCCAATTGTGCAATGAATCTGCAGATAGACTGGAGTCACCCTTGTAAGGATCTCAACTGACTAATGTTCTTTGGGGGAGGAATCTCCATGATTGCGCGAACTTTAGCAGGATCTACTTCAATTCCCTTTTCTGAAACAATATATCCTAACAGTTTTCTAGATGTGACCCCAAAAACACATTTCTTAGGGTTTAAACGAACTTTGAATTTCTCCAATCTGGTAAATATTTTAGATAGTATCTCCAAGTGTCCTTCTCTGGTGTGTGATTTTTCCAATATGTCATCTACATAATCTTCCATGAATGTGTGCATCATGTCGTGAAAGATCATAGTCATAGCTCTTTGATAAGTAGCTCCAGCATTTTTCAAGCCGAAAGGCATGACATTCCAACAATATGTTCCCCACGGACAAGTGAAAGCTGTTTTCTCTTGGTCTTCTGGTGCAATCTTGATTTGGTTGTAACCCGAGAAACCATCCATTAATGAGCATGGCATGGTCACCGCGATCAACTATAGTGCCTATACTTCAGCTTAAAAGTCATCCTTCGGGGCAAGATTTGTTAAGATCTCTAAACGCATACTCTTACATGTTTGTCTGGTTTTGCTACTGGTACAATATTGGAAATCCATTCGGCATAGTCAATTGATCTTATAAAACCTGCATCGAGGAGCTTCTTGAGTTCTTCTTTAACCAATAGTGCAATATGAGGATTCATCTTTCTGAGTTTTTGTTTTACTGGTTTGGCTCCTGATTTGATAGATAAATGATGCATAATGAGATCAGGATCAAGGCCGGGCATATCTGCATATGACCATGCAAAATTGACTTGATTTTCCTTGAGAAAATTCATGAACTCTAGGATTTCTTTAGCTGTCATTGATTCAGCTATCTGTAGGATCCTTGGATTATCTGCAGTTGCAACGTTAATTTCCTTTGTAGGCTCAGTCAAGATGGATGATCACTCATGATAATGCTCTGGGAGAGTGTCAAGAGTCCCATCAGATGGTGCCTCAAAAAGGTTTTCACCATCTGATATGCTCTTTATTTTGTCTTTTGCTTGATCTAGTACTGCCAGATTCTGGTTTTCACCACTAGACCGTTTATCTTTATTTTCATTTTTGCAGCTAGGAGACTTGACACTCTCCTGATTACAGACTTCATACCGAAAATCACTAGTGGAACAATTATTTACATCTTCGGTGGAAAGGAAGTTTATGATAGCTTGGTCATTTGGAAAAATAGGTATATCCATAGGTTCGGTAAGATTCCAGTCAATGAGATCAGGATGGATTAATGGTAGGACGTCGTCTGGTTGTGTAAAATTGGCGATGGTTAGGGTCAAGACAGAGTTATCGGTAGGATCCGAGGTATGAGATAGGTCAATGATGGGACTATTCTCCTGATAATCTTGTTCGTTAAAATTCGACTCAGTATCACTAGACTCATAGCTGCTTTGTGGTTCAGATTCTTGTGGTTGGGATCTTGAACCTTCTCCTTTGATCAAAGCGGGCATATACTTATGTATGACATCTACCTATTTGTCTCTCCAAAATTTGTTATCATGGATGGTATCCCATTCATATTCAGCAGAATCTGTGTCAGAGTTATTTTCAATGTAATTCAGGACTGATACCAAACATGTTTCATTCTTATTGGAACCTTTTTGTAGTGTACAAACATTACCTTGGGATTGTTTAGATTGGGTAGCTTCATAGCCTATTCCAGTTTTATCATATGCCGCAAGTCCTGGAAGATGGATAGGCTCAACTACGCCTTCTTTTCTCTTTCCAAGAGGACCATTATCATATCCCATCTTTTGCATGATAGAATATCCTTTCCCATATTGTTCTGTTGGTAAGGTGACATTTAGAATTGTGTCCTCTTCATCTTTATAGAGCCAATCTAGAATTGCTGTATCCTCAGGATCTCCCATGGGAAATTTTTCTTTGATAAATTGTCCATTGAACTTGGTAGTGGGCTTTGTTTGTATCTGTGCTGATGTTGATGCTGCTGATATCTGTTGTGGTGTAATAGAAGGTTTCCCATGTGATCGAGGAGACGTAGGTAGATTAGCAAGACAAAGGGAATATTCCCCAACTCCACTTTCCTTGAACTGTAGTTTCTTGTCAAAGCTTTTAGTTAACTGACTGATGTGTGTAGCATGTTGAGAAGAAGTATCAGCAAGTGCTTCTCGATTATTCGGAACCAAAGTATCTTGATGAGTTTTGACATTGGCACAAGTTTGGGCGTTTGAGTTATCAGCTGGTATAGTAATTTCCTGTCCATCATACGGAAACTTAAGACATTGGTGGTAAGTGGACGGAACAGCTTGCATCTCATGGATCTAAGGACGACCCAACAAGATATTGTATGCAAGATCTCACTCTAAAACTTGGCAAAAGGTATTTTTGATAACAGGTCCCACTCTGATTGGTAGCATGATTAGACCTTTAGACGTTCTCTCCTCATCATCATAGGCTTTAATGGTAATCTTCCTTCTAGGATCAATGGAATCTTCGGCAAATCCTAATGCTTGAATCACCTTCAAAGTACATATGTTTAGACCAGCCCCTCCATCTATTAGAACACGTTTGACACGGAATTTGTGGATCATGACCTCTAAGTATAATGATGAATTGTGGGGATGAGTTAGGGAAACATCATCTTTGTCTGAGAATGAAAGGCATGTGGGAGAGGACAAATGTCCTACCATGGTTTGAAATCGATTCACATCCAAATCCATAGATACAGTCGTTTCAACGAGGGTTTTATCCAAAATCTCCCTATGTGCAGGGGAAATCTTTAGAAGTTCGAAAATGGAGATTTGGGCTGGAGTTTTTCGAAGTTGGTTAACTAAGTCGTATTGGTGTTGAGGAGAGGTCTCATTGGATTTTGAGGAGGTACCTTTCAAAACAACCTTAGCTTGTGCTCTTGTTGTGACGTTTACTTGCCCATTGTCTACTTTCTCTTTGATTTTGATGACATTGACTCGCTCATCGTCCGTATAGAGGTGACGGATTACATTATCATCAATTTGGTTCACAGTTTTGTCAGAAGATTCTCCCTTTTGATAATTTGGTAGAGGATTTCGAAATGCTTGGTGATCTTCGTTGGATTTTTGTTGTCCTTCTACTGTGATAATACCCTTGTCAATGAGATCTTGAATAGCGTGTTTCAAACCTTGACAGCTGTTTGTATGATGACCTCTGCACCTATGGTAATCGCAAAAATAAGCTTTGTTCCATGATGGAGGTTTTACATTAGGTTCGTAATTGCGTTGTGGGGGTAACATAAGGACGTTCTTTGCCATGACCTCTTTAACAGCCGATTCTAAGGATTGTCCTAGTGGAGTAAAAGCTCTTCTATTGGAGAAGAATGGAAAGCGTTGTGGTTTCGTGCTTGAGGTATTCCCTGTAGTGTTGTTGTTGTTGTTGTTCCAGTGGTTTTGGTTGTTGGTAGTCCCTTGATTTTAGTTCGTTGGAGGGGGATGATTGTTTCCTTGATTTGCGACTGAATTGACATGGTTGTAATTATTGTTACGAGGAGTGTTCAGGATAAATGGCTTAGTCGTGACATGATTTGCATCTACAACTCCATCATTTACAACATTCTTGTTGCGGGTCCAAAACTTGGACTTGTCCTGATTGTTGTAATGGTTAGATGAGGCAGGACTGTCCCTATCAAGTTTTATGGTCCCTCTTTTGACCAAAGCACTTTCGATGGTGAGGGCATCTTCAATCAGTTTCTCAAAGGAAGGTGGACAATGCAGATTTAAACGATAACTCATTTCTGAGTTGAGGCTATTGATGAAAGTAACCATTTTCTCCTTTTCAGGGACATGACGGGGGTACCTAGCAAACATTCTCCTCCATCTTTGAAGAAAGGTAGTGAAAGATTCCCCAGGTTTTTTCGTAACTTTGCAAAGATCAATCATGGTGATCTGGTGTTGAACGTTGTAGGCGTATTGTTTTATGAATAAATTCATCAGTTCCTCAAATGTTCGAATAGGAGGTGTAATCTTAGATAACCATTCCATAGAGTTGACTCCAAGGCTTCGAGGAAATAATCGCAATAAATATGTATCTTTGTGGGCAAATTCCAATGTCATGTTTCGAAAGTCTCTAACATGGTCAACTGGGTCTGATTTTCCATTATAACGATCAAATTTGGGGATTTCACAGTGTTTAGGAAATGGAATCATGTTGAGACTTCTATCAAAAGGATAAGGACATATGTCATCCAAAGTGTACTTCTTGGTTGTGGTTCCTCCTTGTAACTCTTGGATTTTTCCTTGTATCTCTCTAAATTCTTTTTTTAAGGAGGCATATTCAGATGGGGATGGCTCTTCCTCGGTGGTTTTTAATTTCTCAGTATCAAAGTCTTTAGGCAATTTAGCTCCTTGATCTGCTAGAAAAAGAAAGTATTTCTCTTTGTCACGTTGTATGATCTTTTCAAGGGCTTTAAGAAACTTGGGATTTTGTTCTGCCTCTCTAAGTTCAAGTTCGTCGTCTTGTTCATCATCACTACCTATAGGAGTTTTGTTCATGTTTTTTCTCTTAAGTATCGAACTTTCCTCTCTGTCAGCCATATTGTTGTCACTGAAAAGGGGATTGCGACTTACACTAAAAAGAGGACTATCTCGTTCACCCTCTTCTTGAGGTGTTTCTCCTGCTTTGTTGTGTTGAGATCTCGTAAAAAAAGGCATATGTAAGAAATCCTTGAATATGGTCGAGGGTCACTGAAGGATCTGATTGGGACGCGTTGAATATTCAATTGAAGGTTGTGGTACGTTCTCAAACTCAAGAGGTTGATTCAAATTATGACGTTGAGATAATGCTAATCTTTGATAATAAGCTTGGGTAGCCAAAGGTTCTACAGCATAATCGTCGGTGAATCCCCTAATGTAGTCTTGGTACCTATGGAGAAATGTTCGATAATGGAGCAAGACGTCTCAACTCTTATACAGAAATTTTCTGCGATCTAAAGTCTTCTTGTAACTGAAATTTGTTTTGGGCTTCTTGATCCTATTGAAAACTGATTTCTTGGTGAACTTGGTTGATTTCCACTTTCGTAACATGGGAGTAAAATCTTAGAAAGTCGGGCCTGTGACAAAATCCTAAAAGCGCTACTCTGTTTCCCAAATGCGCTACAGAAATAGTCAAATGCGCTGCAGAAAATATCATATGCGCAGGAACAGAGAACCTATGTGCAGCAGAAAATCCTAAATGCGCCGAAACAAAACACAGATACGCTAGAACAGAGCTTAAATGCGCTGCAGTTTTCCCCTAGATGCGCTAAAGTAGTTTTTTGACCAGTTTTTAGCTGAAAGTTGTCATGTTTGTTCTTGGATGATCCTTTATCTGAATTAATGTTTGGAAAGCACAGCAAACAGTCTAATTTAAGTTGATTCATAATCAAGCACAACCTAGGTTAGGCCAGGACAATATCCGCTAGACTCCACGTGGGTTTCAATCAAGATATCGTTAGCTGCAGAATCTCAAGCTGCACAAGACACATCATCACCTTGGTCCTTATACCTGGGTGCATAATGTCTAGTGCTATATCAAACATCATGGCTGTTTCAATTTCTATTGGCAAGATAACGACTTTTCATCTCCTTCATCCACATTCTCTTATCATTCAACTTATCCCTCCTTTATCATTTCGAGTTTACTGTAGAGAATACCCAAGGTTTGTTCAACCCACCTATCCTCAGGCATCATCAACATCAAAAATCAAAAACATATCAGGGGCAAAATTTTTATTTTCTTTGAAGTAATATGTTTTACACATCACTTCAAAGAGGGGCAAAATGTATATGCATAAAAATGGTCATGTCTATATTCCTGGCAATTAATTAAATATTTATTATTTATTTAATTAAATCCTTCTAAAGTCCTCTACATATGGTTAAATTTAATTAATTTAATTATAATGTTCATCCATCTTATTCTTCTTTCCTAATTAAATAAATTTATTTTATTTAATTATTTTCACATGTCCACTTAATTAATTAAATAAATACATTCTATTTATTTAAATTAATTATCATTGTTTGAATTTAAATTAAATCTTTTGATTTAATTAAGTTTAAATATTTTCCCTTTCTTCTATTTTTAATTCTATTCTTCTAATTAATTAAATGTTTCATTTAATTAATTTCATAAAAAGTGATTTAATTAAATAAATCTTATTTAATTAAAAATATCTTATATTTTCTTTCTAAATCCAAAATTAGGTATTTTAACCTAATTGTGAAATCTTTTCATATCATAATTAAATATTTTATTTAATTATGAGATATTCTGCTTTTTTCAATAAAACATGATTAAAGCTCTTTTCTTATCACAAACTTTCTTCTGCTTTTAAAAAAAGCTCAATTAAATATTTTATTTAATTGAGAAAAGCTGAATGTCCTCCACAAATAAATAATTGATTTTTTTAATTAATTATTTATCAGCTTTTAATCTTTCTTTTATTCTCATCTTCCATTCTTTTCTTCTTTCATAATAAAATAGAAAAATCTGTTTCTAGGGTTCTTCTATCTCATCCTTCAGTTTCATCTTTCTTCAACCATTTGATCTGCCAGGAATTATCACAACCGTCAATCGAGACAGCCAATCAGAATCAGTCAGAAAGCCCTATAAATACTTGTGTGAATCCAAACATTGGTAATAGGCAAATAGGCAATTAAGTAGAGTTTATGCATTTAATTCATTTAGTATTCATTTATCATAGCATCTTGCTTATTTCAAGTTTCTTAGCTAAAATCATTATCATAGCTTAATCATGCATTCATATCATAGCAAAATCTCATTCTTTAGGAAGACAGTTTGTTGAGCCTAGCCCTTAATCTGAGAACACAAGGCCGGAATCTACAAAAACACTAAAGATAGAGGACGATAGGACGACAACAGGAACATGATACTGAGTTTTCACATTTCTACTCCTTTTATAGTTTTTTTTTTGTTATAATGTTCTATTGGTGTGTTTGAACT
>VDFB02072274.1:61776611-61994295 GCA_007258455.2 Sequoia sempervirens
CTTGGTAACTACAACTTTAACAAGAATAAGACTAGGAATCACTCAGGAATATAAGCACAAAGGCAGGGACAAAAGCTATGCTTGATCAATGTTCTCAAATAACTGACTCTATGAACAAACCGTTGGATAAAACACCTTGGAGATTCTATTCAATATGAAACATAGGTCCCCAACAGAGTCGCCATCTTGTTGGTTGTTTTTCTTGTTTAGGAAACAACTAACCAGCAGGTCCGAGCAAACACCTATGAGCTTGCCACACTCAATGCTTGAATGCTTGCTAGACAGGTGGCCAACTAACGAGATGCAACACCTTGTTGTTGCTTTCTCCTTCACTTCAGGCTCTGCAAGACCTAGGAGGGTTTTCCTTAAGTACACCTTGAGATTTCTTGTAAGCAACCAATACATACTCCTACAAGACTCATATAAGATTAAGCAGATGCATTCTCGGCCATGGTTAAAGTGCACACACTCATCTAAGAGATGGAAAACTATTGGATGAGCGAGGAAAGTTAACAAAGAATGGGATTAAGCACAACTGTCATTCATGAAACAGGAAACATTAACTTGAATGAATGTTTTTAAGTAAGATAACTGAAACCCTAAAGACAAATAGCATATATCAGATCAGTGCCATATCCATTGGGCTAGAAGTCAAGACAATCTGCAAACAGAAGGAATGATTACTTGGACAAATAAAGCCTATTTGAAATTAACCTTATTAATCCCACAACTAGTGATCAAATCTTAAAGACTACTTATCAAATCCTTCAATCATACATATGAATTTATGAGATGATGAAAGCTATTTAACCTGTTCCTTGAACATGTGCTATTATCAAAACAGTCAATGCAAGAAAGTATTACAAAGGCTAATGGAATGATCCTTGATCAGTTTCATTAACAATTCAAATGTACAATTCAAAGGAGAGACTCAAAGAAATAAACAGATACATTCGGGTTCTGGTATGCGTTCAAGAACCTTACAATTTGCAGACTGTAATCCTAGACCTCAAAATCTGGTACAAACTTGACTCTGTGACTTAGTGCTCTTTTAGTTCTAATTTTAGAATCTGGCTGAAGACCTCTACAAATGATTTAGAAATTCCTTTTAAAAAGTCCAAGGATCATCACCTAGCTCAGAGCCACATCAACATGCCACGTCAGACCCCAACTGCATTGTGACCAATCAAAACCCTCGCTGTGACCTTCAACAACTTCTCCGGTTACATAAATTCCTCTAGTCAGATATCTGTCAGGAGGGACAATCCCGCACAGATAGAGATCAATCAACTTACACCAAATATGCCGCCGAATCCGTGCGTCCACACTCAAGCCATGTCGTCCTTGTCCCAGAGTCGCGTCACCATGAATGCTGGTTCGGTGGAGCTATCCACATTCCACCTGTTGCCATGAATGCTCCAGGCCTCTGTTCTTTGTGCACAAACACCCTTCAAACCCTAGCCGCGCACATGAATCTCTACTATCAATCAATTGAGATCGGATGTTTTTCATTTAAATGTCACTGGACCGTTGAAACAGGCCTCCACTAGATCACACTCCTTGTATGATTTAATGTCCCTGTAGCTTGCATTGGCAAGCTTAGCGAGAACCACCGATCTCCATCATTAGTTGTTGTGGGCCGTTGGATCATGCAGGTGTCTGCACTATATACTCGATACACTGGTCTTCAGATAAACTCCAGGTAGCTTTATCGATCAAATTAAAACATCACCGTCCATATTTGACACATGCACACTGATGGCCTTTAAGTAGCTCGGCCAGCGAGGGCAGGGAAGTCACGGAGAGATGGCCGGGTCGGACAGACATCATTGCGAAGTCACTGCGGCTGAAGGGAGTCATACCGAAGAGCAAAAGTGGGCCGCCACAGTTGGCCAAAAAAATGGGGGTCAGGGAGACATCACATAGACATTCCCGTGTTTTTTTGAAACACCCCGAGCTCACAATAGATTTCCAAGACACCGCCATCCCTACATCGAAAAAATATCATGTCGTTATAACATTCAACCTTTGGCGAGACATTATGTAGAGAAGTCCTTGCTTCACTGAAAATCATCTGAGGTCATTCACATTCGCCAAGACAAAATGGTTCTCTCACCGACAGAGTCCACCTATCGCCATAACATGAAATCCTTGGTGAGATGCTATGTAGAGTGAAAAGTTATGCCGAAACAACCAAGCATGTTAGGTCACCGAGAGAAGAGAGAACTCCTGCCGAGTGCCACATATTGAACCGCTGTCAGCAAGACCGGACCCTATTGCCATGACCACACACTGAAATAAAAGTCTCACCGAAGCACTAAATCCTCCATCACTAGTCGACGTAACAAGATGACATCGTCGAGACCTTTCAACGAAAGGTATAACTCATGTTGAAGACTTCCATATGCTCATGTCGGTGAGACCAAGAGGAGTTTTCTGAGAGATCACCCCAAACAGACACCAACATACCGAAGGGAAAAGAGCCCATCAGTGAGACACAAAGAAGTTGGGGAATCATCTCCCTGAAATAACCAACATAGGCCGACGGAAAGAGACCTCAGGGAGACAACACGGGGTCGCCGAGAGGATATCCCGAGCGCCAGAGGTCATAGCGAAAGCAACACGGGGCCGAAGCGGGGGACAAAAAGGAACAAAAAGGACCGGGACTGAAAACCATCCCGCCCCCACCTCCGAAAAAGACCACGAAGGTGGAGCCGGAACCAAAACAAAACCAAAAATCCGCGGGGGCGGAGACAAAAGGAAAATGGGTGCAAGCGGAGCCGGAGCTGGAAGGAAACTAGAAAGTGAAACACGAGCAAGGTTCTGAAACCGGTTTCCATTCCGATCTCGCGTCCGCTAGAGGAAACAAAAGACAAAAGGAAAAGCAAAGGGCGCAAAACCGGAGGTGGAATGAAACCCGAAAGAGGAGCGAAAGGCAAAATCCTGATCCTGATTTCACTCCGATCCCGCCTCCGCTAGAGGAAACAAAAGAAAAAAGGAAAAGTAAAGGGTGCAGAACCGGAGGCAGAATGAAACCCAAAAGAGGAGCGAAAGGAAAAATCTTGATCCTGATTTCACTCTAATCTCGCCTCCGCTAGTCAAGGAAAAACACAAGGCAAGGAAGAAAAGGAAAATATGGCCACTCGAGACATGAAGACATGGCACGCTGAGCTCAACCCTTGTGGGAGACCACTTAACCCACGTGCCAAAATGAAACACACCCCATAGCTAAAGTTTTATCATGAAAAACAAGAGTACACAACTAGACAATGAGAGAACCAAAAATGGCACTAACAACAAGCACATGGCAAGGATTCCTTATCTCCTTGCCTTCGGCCAAGGAATGTACTCACTTCCCACATCCCAATGTATGGATTATTCAGAAGAGGAATTTTCCTAATATAACCTAGAGCTCCACACTACCCGGCCACGAATGGATCCATATGGTAAGCTCAAGAAGATGGTTAGGGTAGAATACACCCATGTGCGTAATGTTGAGGACTTTTGGGGAAATTGTAGGGATGACAAAGAAGTGTGAATGAGGCACTACATGCGCATGACATCACATTTTTTCAAGATGGTCAAATTGTTTCCTATGATAGATCAAATAGTAGAGGATGAAAACATAGTGGTTGATCCTCGATATGATGTAGTTGCCAATTTATCACAGCCCCTAATTGAATGGAATGAGGAAGAGGTCAATGACCTTCATCTCCTGATGAAGCCTATAGAGGATAGGACAAAACAATGGATTGACGGGAAGATCGCCCAACTGAAGCTACAAGGAGCCACTTTAACATATGGTGGGCTCAAAGATGAGACTGAGAGTGGGACTGAAAGTGCAACTATTGCTACTCCTTCTAGGGAAACTTCATCATCTCCTCCAACCAGCCGATTAAAGAAGAGAAAGGAGATGGTTGAACGCCAGCCTAAACACAAAGTATATTAAAGAAAAGTGTCGAAAGTCGAGCCTTCCAAGAAACATAAGAAGACGGGTGGATTTACAAAGATGCCAACCATTGAAGAGGACCCACTTCATGAGGGAGAGGAAGGATAAATTGAGCAACCAGAGTCACCACCTGCCACCTCCACCCTCACTACCACTATTGTTACCACCGCAGTCACTCCTCCACTTGCCTCCCAAGTAATAGTTGCTTCTTCACCAGCGGTGGACATATTAACCCACCTTGCTTCCACCTTTCCTGCTACACAGGTAATGGTAGTAGATTCTTCCTCTGCATTCTTCTTCATCCATGTCTCCATCCACCACTCTCCCATTGGCCACTACAACAACAATGACAATACCGACTATCTCACTCCTAGAGGCTCTTGCCCGAAATATGCGGAATATCCCAATGGAGCTTTCTAGGGTTGTAATGAATCTAACTGTGCAAGCTACCTTGGCACATTATATTTCTGGTCTCCTAGTGCCTCCTCTTCCTGATATACTAAAAATGGAGACAACTGTGAGGATCTTCAAGGAATTGGAGAGACAAACACAAGAAGTAGCTAGATAATTGGAGGAAGAGGTTGATGAATATCATGAGCATCCTAAACATTAGAACCTGATGATTTATGAAGTGGTGCATGAGGAGGATGAATCAAAATATTCTGAGGAGGATGAAGGAGATGTTGACACCAAATACATTATGGAGACCTCTGACCAATAGCTTGAGGAGGAATTTGCTAAGTAGCTCAGAGATTTCAGAGAAATAGAGAAGCAACCCCTTGAAGAAAAAAAAGAATCATATGATGAAATGGATGTGAGCACTGAGCTTCCAACTAAGGAACAAGCGAAGAGCCCCAAGAATGATAAAGAAGTTCCTCCTCTGCAAGAAGAAGAAGAAAAGGAAGAAGAAAAGAAAGAAAAGGAAAAGCCCTTTAAAAGGGAAAAAAGCCCCAAAGAGCACACAACCATCAAATCCCCAAAGAAGGAAATAGTATTCATCCAAGATTCAGATGAAGATGAAGAAGAAAAGATAGAACAAGAGGATCCTAGGAATAAAGAAATAGAAATTACGTATATTCAAACAGAAGGAGAGGGTGATCATGAATCACCAAAGGAGAGGTCTTAGATGACTGAGTGGCTTGAGAAGCAGTTAGAAAAGAAAACCCTAACCCCAAGGGATCCAAAGCCGAGACTCGAAGCCATCTTGGATTGAGCACAAATAAGTACAATGAAAGAGAAGAAACCAAAGGTCGGATCCCATCTAACAATGGACGCGTCAGGATCAAGGATTGTTGAGGAGCTCCCACCACATCATCCATACCACCACAACTGTTGTCCAAGAACCACATTGATAAATTGGAGAAAAGGAAAAATTGGACAAAGGCGACAAAAAGATTGGTTCCAATAGGTCCTCTACAACTAAAATATGGGCATCGATCGCGCTGTCAGGAAAACAAACAAATTCTTGGAGGTACAGAAATAGCTTGAGGGCATGAGAAAGTTCTACATCGACTTCCCCGAGCTATATAGGATTACATGTCCTAAAATTGAGGCAATGCTTGGGATGTTCAGAAGAATGTGGGAAAAGGAACTTGCATTGGAAAAAGATGATCACTAGCTCGTTGAAACATGGAAGCTAGGCCTCGATGACAGGAAAGAGATATTGGAACGGGTGCTCCATGAAGTACAACTTGGCATTGATTGGGCTAGGGAAATCGGGATAGCTTGTGGGGATTATTTGAAAATTATGATAGATTATGATATGCCCGCTGTTGAGCTGGACTCGGAAAAGATAAGGCTACTCTTTCATAAAAATATGGAGAATGGGACCACAAATGTACTTATGCCAAATTTTATGGGTTTTGTTGCACGAGCCTTCACCCAATCCAAAAAAGTGATGAAGAATACTCCCAAGTGATATAAATATTAGGATGTGATCACTAGCCGATCAAAGAAATTAAACTTCTAGGTGCTTCAATTTGATATTTTCGAGTGGAATAAACTTCAGGTATTGATCGGAAGATTTGTGGAATATGCTATTGTGAAGAAACAAGAAGGAAATATGGTTATTGATGATGAATTCCTCACAAATTAGTTGCATCAAGGCAATCAGCTAGAAGACAAAAGGTGCTACAGTGCTACCCACAAGAAGACAAAATAGGCTAAAAGACAGAATATAATTTTAAATTGTAAAATATTTGAGGGTAGGTGAAACCCTATTTTTTTAGTGAATCTTGGCCACACAATGAGATTGAATCTTGTCCATTCATTTTTCTTTTTGGAAACTATAAATAGGGGTTCTCCTCTCATTTTCAAGGTAGAGTTGAGTTGTTGTAAAGACATGTTGCTGGAATTTTAATAGAAATTCATTGATTTTGGTGGATTCTTGAGTTCCTTTGCATGCTACATGATTCTTCTTCTCATAGTTAGTGAATTTGGATAGATTTACTTTGTTGTTCTATGTGTTTTAGCTTGCTTTGGTAGATTAGTTAATGTTGTTCATTGACGGTGAGGAATTTTATTGTGTTGATGCCCTTCCTTGTTCATGCTTTTTGTTGTTTATTGATGATGAACTACAGTGTAAAGCTAGTCTGAACATTATATAAATGTTGCACTTAAATTCTATCTCTTGTTCATGCTTTATGGTGAATGAAAGGTTGAAAATTTGTAGATTGTAGAAGATTGCACTGGTTTCATTATACTATAAGTTGATTTGGTTTAGTGGAAATTTATTTTGGGAAGGATGTCCACTATAGGGTCCTCCATTATCACTATTCATTGGTAGTTTCAGGTCTAGGAACTTACTCCCTTCCCTGCCCTTTTGAATTTTCTTTTAAATAGGTGCTTTAGAAAACATTCATTACACATTGTAAAGCCAAATCTGAAGATTAAAGTGGAGTTTGAGATTGTTGTCTTGAACTTATAGCAATAGAGAAACATATCGAAAATCTTATGTAATCCATCCAAGGATCCAAATCCCTTCAATTTTAACCCATGTATGGCTGCCCTGTGATTACCAGCAAGATCACATTAAACCAACTGAATTATTCCAAGCTTGTCATGACCTGACACCCAAGAGACCTTGGGGTAATTCTCAGCAAATTTTTGTTGGAGATTTCCTTTCAATCGAGGTAGTGCACTTATGCACTTCCTGTGTTGAGAAGGTGCAAAAACACCCATCAACACTACCCAAATGCTAATTCATCCCAATCACTAAGTGCAATTCTACTATTGCCTATGTGTCTATTTATAGAAATAGCCAGGATATATGTGTGCCATAAGCATGATGCTAATCAAGTATTAACTCAAAAATCCCACCAAGATCTTGTTAAACAGGCGCAAGACAACTGAGAGGGGGGTGAATCAGTTTTCACAAAATTCTAACTTAAAACTTTAACACTTATCAATTCCACAACCACACTATTTTGTTATTAAGTATGAGCATGGAACATAAATAACAAAAAATAAATCAACACAATGAACACCATAATTTTTACGTGGAAAACCCAATGACAGAAAAACCACGATGAGGGTTAACTCACAATATAAAGAGATTATAAAATAGAATAAAAAGGATCACTACCAAGGGATCACTACCCAAAAGAGGACTCAATGTCCAAGTACAAAGGATCACTGCCTACAGAAAGGACTCACTATCCAACAAGGAGGCTCACTGCATACCGATACAAAAGAGAAAAAATTTCTACCACAACAATTATCACTCATCCACAACCTTGAATAGAGGATTGCAGAAACCTTTAACTCACCGCCTTCAGGAATCCAACACAATGAAGAACTGTTGTCTCAATACACTTTCACACACTTCTTCTCTTTTGATTTGTGGCTTACTTCATCACTTTGCATCACACTATCATACAACTATTCACAATTTGACTTGCATTTATACCATCTTCAACCTTAGAACCTTTCACCAAGGTTGGCCACAAAAACCTCATTTCATAAATTTAAATTAGGCTAACAACTCAACACTCCCACAGTGGAAATGAATGAGAGTGGACCAATAAAACATTTAACCAAGACCAAAAGATAATGTTTCAAATCAACCACACACTTAATTAATTTTAATTCTTCAAATGAAGTGTAAACACCAGGTCGACCAAACCTAATGAAAACACAAATGAACATTGATGTACATGCTTCCCAACAAGAAGATGACACATGGATGCCACAACACGCTCCATTATGCATGAGAATACATCTCAAATTCCTTTAGATACATCTGCAGTAATTGCAACAAACTTCAAACACTGAACACCTTTCACTAGTCCATCCGGACTGTGCAAACACACACAAAAACATTAGAACATGAATTTTGAACCTCCAAACCTCAACCTTCTTTGCCAGAACCTAGAGAACACATTCACAAGATATATCCCAAATCTGTAAGATCTAAAACAAAATAACAAAGGACTATGGAGTAGAAAAATTTCTCCCAGTCCACAGAAGACCAATTCTACCAGAACAATTCACATACCAATGAATGTAATTTCCATATATCATCAAACCAAAAGCAAAAACTTAGGAGATATCACCACTGTACCATCCTTATCAAACCTTCAGATTTTCACAAGCATAGGATCAACACAGGAGAAACACAGAGCACATACCAAAGCACAATCTGAAAACATTCATCACTCTAACTTCTTTATTAATTTTCTCAAAAGCACTTGGAAACTCAAACCAACACAACTGAAACACCTTAAAGATAACTCCATGTACTCACAACATCTCATGGAATTTCAACTATATATGTACAATCAACAACATACAAATTAGTGTTGACATCAATGACAACATTAATGACAACACCACCAAACTAGCTCATACTTACAACAATCTACCCCTTTGTCATTGATGGCAACACATGATGTGAAAAACCATCAAAGACATCTTACACAATATCCTACGAGATCATCTTCTCTTCCTCTGCAACTATTTTTGACATGACTTTCTCTCCCCCTTTGACATCAATGGAAAAGATCAACAACTCTGATTACTCCCCCTTAGGAGTACACCCATTGAACTCATATTGCAACAATGAAAATGTTTTGTACTCCCCCTGCGGAGTAGACCCATTCATTAGTCCAGATAAATGAAGAATTTTTTAGTCCACTCGACTAATGCACCTAGTTCGAAGGGCCAATGGCCCCCAACATCTCCCTAAGATGCTAAAAAGTATCCTTCAGAAGATCCTTAGTAAATATGTCTGCAATTTGTTCTTTTGTTGTCACATACTCCTATTTGACTTCATTCTCCAACACCTTTTCTCTCAAG
The DNA here is from genome assembly GCA_007258455.2 of Sequoia sempervirens. Taxonomy (NCBI): domain Eukaryota; kingdom Viridiplantae; phylum Streptophyta; class Pinopsida; order Cupressales; family Cupressaceae; genus Sequoia; species Sequoia sempervirens. The sequence continues at coordinate 61,785,856 of VDFB02072274.1, forward strand.
AAATGATATTTTATAGATATGTGTTTTGTTCTTGAATGCATAAATGGATTCTTTGAAATATTTATAGCACTCGTGTTGTCACAGAAATAGGAATAGGCTCATCACATATTACTCCAATGCCTTTCAGATTTTGCTTCATCCACAAAACCTATGTGTAGCAGGATGTTGCAGTAATATATTTTGCCTCTGTAGTGGATAAAGACATTGAGTCTTTTTTCTCACTCGCCCACGAAACCAATCTTCCGCCAAGAAACAAAGCACCTCCACTAGTACTCTTCTGGTCATCCACACAACCAACCCAATCTACATCGGTAAAAGCACTTAGGGTGAAATCAACACCCTTAGGATATCATAAGCCATAATCCGGTGTACCTTTAAGATATCTAAATATGCTCTTTATAGTTGTAACATGCGCCTCTTTAGGATCTGCTTGAAATCATGCAACTAGACATATTGCATGCATAATATCTAGTCTAGTAACAATAAAATACAATAGTCCACCAATCATAGATCTATATTTGCTTTTATCAGTTTTAGAAGATTCATCATCTTTGCTCAGTTTACACCTGGTTATCACAGGAGTACTAACTGGTTTGGAATCATCCATCCCAAAATTCTTTAATAGCTCTTTTACATACTTAGATTGTAAAATGAATATCCCTTTATCAGTTTGATTCACGTGTAGACCAAGGAAGAAATTCAATTCACCAATCATGGACATCTCAAATTCATTTTGCATCTCTTTAGCAAACCTTTTACACATCCATTCATTTCCACTAAAAATGATATCATCAACATATACAACTACTATCAACATTTTGTTCCCTTTCACTTTGAAGTAGAGATTGTTGTCAGTAGAGCCTTTTCCGAATCCTTGCTTTGTTAGGTATCTATCCAATCTTGCATAATAAAGCTCTAGGAGCTTGCTTTAGGTCATACAATGCCTTCTTCAACTTACAAACCATGTCTGGTTTGTCAGATAACTAAAACCCTTTAGGTTGTTCCATGTACACTTCTTCCTCCAATTCAACATTTAGAAATGTTGACTTAACATCCATCTCATACACTTTGAAATCCTTGTGGGCAGAAAATGCCAAAAACATCCTAATAGATTCCATTCTAGCCATAGGGGAAATTTTTTCTTCAAAATCTATACCTTCAAATTTTGAATATCCCTTGCATACAAGTCTTACCTTATTCCTTACAACTTCTCCACTTTCATTTAGCTTATTCTGGAACAACCATTTTACATTATTATTCACAAATTTAGGGACTAGTTCCCATGTCCAATTCTTTTCTATCTGTTACAAATCTTCTTTCATAGCTTTCATCCAACTCTCATCTTCACATGATTCACTCACATACTTAGGTTCAATTTTAGAAAGTAAACATAGATTTACCTCAGTTGCTACTTTACTTCTTGTCTTCACACCTTCACTCTTATCTCCAATTATTTGTTCCTTACGATGATTCTTTTGTACATACTTAGGAGTCTTAATAGCAGGTTCCAGCTCATTCTCTTCTTCTTCCTTCTCCTTATTCTCCTCAGGTACATGTCCACAAATAGGATCATCAGGTTCAACTTCACTTATCTCAATAAGCCTACATATGTCTTCATCAACTCTCGCATTAGCACTTTCAACAATATTTCTCAATCTTTTATTAAAGCATCTATCCTTCATCACACCTCGCATCAAACTTTCCAAGATTTTCATCATCTCTTTTAATGTAACATTTTCTTCCAAATACCTTGAAATACTTCATAGGAGGAGTCTTACCAGTCCATAACTCAAAAGGAGTCTTTGTGTTGTTGCTTCTAATCTGAACTCTATGAAGAACATAAACAATAGTGTGTATTTCCTCTCTCTAGTACACATCTGGTACATTTGATTCTTGCATCATGGTTCTTGTAGCTTCTTGTACTATCATGTTTTTCCTCTCAACTACCCCATTCTGTTGAGGGGTTCTTACAGTAGAGAACTGTCTCTTTATGCCATGCTACTCACAAAATGTATTAAAATCACTAGAAGTGAATTCTCCACCTCTATCAGATCTCAAACATTTGATTCTCAAACTTACTTCATTTTCCACTCTTGCTTTGAATACCTTAAACCTATTCAGAACTTGAGTATTTTCCCTAAGAAAAGCAACCCATGTCATCTGAGTATAATCATCAATAAGAAGCATGAAATACCTATCACCATTCAATCTTCCTATTCTAGTTGGACCACAGAGATCAGTGTGAACTAACTCCAACATTCTGGTAGTAGAGTGCTTTTTCCCCTTAAAGTTGCATCTTGTCTGTTTCCCCAATTGACAACTTCTACAAATAGTATTAGCATGTCTTATGATTCAAGGCAACCCTCGGACAATTTATTTTGAACTGATTTTGACTAGATTATCAAAATTTACATGTCCCATTCTCTGGTGCCATAACCAAATTTCACTAACTTGAGATACAATGCATTTACCATGAACTCCCTTAAGTTGATAGATGTTTCCATGAGTTCTCCTTCTAGCAACAACCATATCTCCATTTTCAGATCCTTTTCTAATTTCACAGGTATTATTATAAAACACAAGTTTAAAACTATTGCTACACATCTAACCAACACTCAAAAGGTTATGCCTCAAACCCTTCACATAATATACATCATCAGTGTTGTGCACTCCATCAAAACTAATTGAACCTTTCCCACAAATCTTAGCTCCTGAATCATCACCAAACATGACTAAACCACCATCATAATTTTTAAGTTTAGTGAACTTACTCTTATCTTTGGTCATGTGATTAGAACATCCACTATCAATTACCCAGTAGTCTTTATCTTGTCTTGCATGAAAAGTGGTAACCAAAGTACCTTCCATCCTATTCCTCTTATTCTTCAGAGCCTTCTTGCTTGCACATTTTCTAGGGTTAGCAAATATAGATTTACTTTCCAAAGCTAAGAATAAGAATTCACTATCATCAACCTTGTTTTCAGATTCATCTTCAGAGAATCCAAATTCTTCTTTAACATGGTACAACTTCTTGTATTTCTTATTCTTCTTATCTTTATTTTTATAATCCTTGTTCTTCTTATGTACATCTCTATTCAGACATCTTGAAGCATAATGATCAATATTACCACAACTGAAACATTTAAAGGGAAACATACCTTTATACTTTCCGGTACCTTTCTTCAACTTCCTAGTGAATTTTGCTTCCAACTCATCTGAACCATCACTCTCTAGATCATCTTCAATCTTCATTGTCTTAAATGTTGTCTCTGTCTTTCCTTATTTCATGTCTTCTTTCCTAAACTTTGTAATGCTCGAGAGATGATGTTCATTTAACCACATAAGTTGCCATAACTCATTACATTCAAGTAAAATAAAAGTAAAGGATGCATAGATCAAGAGCTTCCCATAAGAGCTCAAGGGGAAAAATAGTAATAAATTTCATTTCAAGTATGCAAAGGAAGTAAATTGCATCTACAACAAGTATCTTTGCATTGATACATATGTATATGTCAATAGCATGTCAATGAGTTTCCATAAATCCATTCATGTTCAAATTACATCATTAACTTCCAATCAATATATATGTTTCAATGTTACATCAAAAACTGTCATTCCAATACATCTATTTCAATATTACAATAATGAATGTCAAATCGAGCTACATTTACAAGTGGGCTTTACAAGCCTTTCAAAAATAATACATGAATACATTTATAGCATGTGAACCTCTGAACCTCAACTGCCATGACACCACTGGTCTTCTTGCAAGTTGGGGCCAAGAGTGTGATTAAGGTGCCTTTTCCACCCAACCATGAAGTACAAGACTTCCCCGGGTTTCTTCCTAACTCGAAGAAATCCTCGGCCCTACATGAGGAGCCTAGCAACCTGAAACAACAAAGCAGAAGGGAACTCTCGATGCAAGCCTGATGCCTATATGCATTCCTAACATGAGAATCACATATTTCTTGCAAACAGGAGGTGGCAGATACCTATATACATTTATTTATAGGCTTTTAGTTCCATCTATTTCAATGGTGCATGTACTTGGCCAAGCATAAATAAATAAATAAATAAATGATAGTTTTAGAAAAGTTAAAACTACCGTCTCTATGGGTCCACCTTCGGCATCCTGTCTCAGAAGTTTCCCAAAAGAACATCAAATAATTCATTTTCCATCTATAGTTTTCATTCAATTTTAGACATTTCTACCTAATGGGAATTCTATTGATTACAAAGTACACACAATGGTTCCTAAATAACTTTACATTCACACACTAACTTAAGTGAAAATTTGATCATACAATTGGTTTTGCAAGTCACTTTCTATTATTTCAAAACAATTTAAATTTGGTCTTTTGGAAAGAGTATGTATAAACTCACAAGTTTTAATTTCTATTTAAATATTTTGGTCAAACTAAGTAATGTATAAAAGTTTAGAAAAATAACACTACACTAATCAGCCTTATAGATATGGGATAAAATCCTACCTTACAGATTACTTTCCTATTTAATAGAAGTATGTCTACACTTTTATGAAAAAGAATAATAAGTTAAATTTAAAGAAAAGAGAATAATTTCACTCTCTTTTTATTCACAAATGCATATATCAATAAATATCATCTAGTCTAAAATGCCATAATGTGTTTGTGTATATATATTTTCATGTTTTGTACTCCTAAGATCCACTAGTTTATAAGTATATTCCTGAGAATTCTAGTTTTTCCCATTTTGTAACATGTAAGTACACACAATATGAAGTTCAACAATATGATAATAATTTTAATGCAAATGTCTTCCAGTTTACAATATAATAGTGATTGCAATCAGCCAATTCCATATCTATCCATTTATATTTTACTGATCTTGTTTATTTTCAAATATAAAAATGATATATATGTATATTTATATATGGATATATATATATATTTAAACATTTAGTTGCATTTACCTATATATAATTATATACATTCTCAGAAAATTTTAGAGTAAAAATAAAAAAAAATAGAGGAATCTATACCACAATGATTTCAATTAAACTTAGTTATGTTTTCTTTTTCAGTCATATAAATAATCCAAATCTATGTTTCTCAGTTATATATATATATATATAGCTAATGATTCTTTTACATAGAATATTTTTTCTCAGAAAGATAAATGTATTTCACAGCTCAATAAATAAATATATATAACATATATACATATATATATATATATACAACATATGTATATATACAAAACCCATGCATTGCCATTTTCCATACAAAATTCTACAGGCGAAGAAGCAGTTTTGAGATCAAAACTCAGTTTAAAAGAAAAGAATATAATCTTAACAGGGCTTGCGCCCCCCCATATGGGGAGGCATTGCCAGTGGAGGGCAGTGCCTCCTCCATAGGTCGCGACCTGTGGAGGGGCGCTATCCCCCACAGCACAACCCTTCCCTTATGGGGAGGGAACTACTGGGGAGAAATCCCAACCCCCATTTTACCATGGAAATATAATTTAAAAAAAAATAATAATTCAAATTCAATAATATTTGAATGTTGTTCCCTTCAGAAATTCGATTTTGTTTTATGCCAAAATAATTCAGATTCTTAAACATATGTATATATATTTTTATATAAATATACTCACATAGATTATTGTATATGTATATATATATATATATTAACATATATATAATAATCAACAATCTGGAACAAGATTTATTCAAGAACTTACCAGAAAGAATGATATTTCTGAATAAGATACATAGAAACGAAATTGTCTTTAAAATTTAGAAAGAATTTTGAAAAGAATGTATAGATTTCACCGTAGTATTTTTCTCAACAAACTCAACAAACATAGAGGTTTTGCACAAACAAATATTTGCACACACAATAGATTTATTTTCTCTCATTTGGAACCTTAAGACAATAAAAGAGAATTAAGATGGAGAACCTGGATAATTTGTTGACAGCTGAAGATGCCTCTTTGCCACTTCCTCTTCTTGTTTTGTCTGAAATTTCCTTCCTGCAAGACCTTCCTCTTCTCCTTTCCTTTTCCTGTTCTTCTATTTTCTCATCTATTGGAAACTAAAAGAAAAACAACAAACTATCTAGTAGCCATGAAAGTGAATTTGTAGAGCAATTCCCGAAAACATCAAGAAAAGTTGGTTTTTTTGTTACCCCTCTTTCCTTTTTAAAGTTTTCTTTTTCTTTATTCCCAAACCTAATCTTGAAAATAATGGATTTTAAAATAAGAATAATATTTAATTTAATTACACGTAAATCCCCTTTTTGAAAAATATTTACCCAATAATTAAATAAATATCTTCTAACTATTAGTTAACTTATTAACTCAAAAATTAGCACAAGTTAAAAGAAGAATAGAATACTTAGATTTTTTTTATCATGCATAGGCATTTAAATCAAAATCTATAATTAAAATTTAATTCTTTTACTTTATTATGCTTATATTTCACTATCTATTTAATTCGACTAATCATTATTTATTTTGCGAACACTCAAAAACAATCAAGTCAAAATTATCATTCCTAAATGCAATCTATATGAATCTAAGTGCTTGTGTGTGATCGAGAGAACATCATTCCTTATCCTATCAAGAAGTTAACCTCCTCTCCTTAATCACACCCTTGGTCTTCGACCTCCTACATCTCAAGTGCACTCAAGCACACAACAATAAACTGAATTAGTATCCCGTAAAGATATAAATCAAAACAATAGAATACATTAATTCTTTATTCTATTTTTGCTTCATCTTCAAAGTAAAACACATTCAATACTATTCAACTTTTCATAATTTAAGTAAACACTTTCTTATATTACCACACCAAAACACCATAATATTCATTAGTACTCTATCACACACATCAGATCATATAACAAATCCACACAAAACCAAAAGAAACCTACATCAGGGTCTGAGACGTGAAAAACTTTCTCATCTTAAATGCTTGCAAAGTGTTGAAATTTTTTTCTTTAGTATACTTCATAGGATCATACATCTCTTCAATAACTAAGATCTTATCATTGTAGCAATCTGGTAGGGTGATCATAATCTTCTCAATAGTATCTTCACCAGTTAGCTTTCCCCCTTGATTCTTAACTTCATTTTCTATCATCTCAACCCTCTAGAAATAGCTTGTAAACTCTTCACCTTCTTCTATTTTCAAATTCTCAAATTTTTGTTTTGCCACAAGCTTCTTTGTCAATTTTACTCTTTCATTTCCTTCATATTGTTCTTCCAACTTCTTACAGACATCATAAGAAGTATCTAAAGAAAGGACTTTAGTTCACTCAGTTTTAGATAAAGTACTGTAAATAGCATACCTCGCTTTCTCATTCTCCTCATAAGCAAAACCTCATTTGTAGAAGCAGGACCATTCACCGAACGAGTATACTTCGTCTCAATAGCCTTCCAGGTCTTGTAACCAAAAGAAACAATATATCCTCTCATATTCACTTTCCAATCAATGTAATCGGATCCATTAAACATAGGGATTGCCAACTTATGCGCCATCGGATCTTCCTTAAGAAGTTAAGCTCTACACCAAGGAACCAAAGTTCAGATACCAATTGTTAAATAGGCGTAGGAAAAATGAGAGGGGGGGTGAATAAGTTGTCACAAAATTCCAACTTAAAACTTTAACACTTATCAATTCCACAACCACAATATTCTATTATTAAGTATGAGCATAGAACAAAAATAACAAAAAGTAAATCAACACAATGAACAACATAATTTTTATGTGGAAAATACAATGAGGGAAAAACCATGGCGAGGGTTAACTCACAATATAAAGAGATTATAAAATGGAATACAAAGGTCCACTGCCAAGGGCTCACTACCTAGAAGAGGACTCACTGTCCAAGTACAAAGACTTACTACCTACAAAAAGGACTCACTATCCAATAGGGAGGCTCACTGCCTATAGATACAAAAGAGAACAAAGATCCACTACAACAATTAACACACATCCACAACCTTGAATAGAGGATTGCAGAAATCTTTAGCTCACTGCCTTCAGGAATCCAACACAATGAAGAATTTTTGTCTCAACACACTTTTGCACACTTCTACTCTTATGATTTGTGGTTTACTTCATCACTTTGAATCACACTGTCATACAACTCTTCACAATTCAACTTGCATTTATACCATCTTCAACCTTAGAACCTTTCACCAAGGTCAGCCATAAAAACCTCATTTCATAAATTCAAATTAGGCCAGAAACTCAACATTCCTGCAGTGGAAAAGAATGAGAGTGGACCAATAAAAAATTTAACCAAGACCAAAAGATAATGTCTCAAATCAACCACACACTTCCTTAATTAATTTTAATTCTTCAAATGAAGTGTAAACACCAAGACAGACAAACCTAATGAAAAAACAAATGAACATTGATGTACACACTTCCCAACAAGAAGATGACACACAAATGCCGCAACACACTTCATTATGCATGAGAATACATCTCAGATTCCTTTAAATACATCTGCATCAAGTGCAACAAACTTCAAACATTGAACACCTTTCACCAGTCCAACTAGACTGTGCAAACACACAACAACACTGAAACATGCCTTCCGAACCTCCAAACCTCAACCTTCTTTGCCATAACCTAGAGAACACCTTCATAAGATATATCCCAAATCCACAAGATCTAAAACAAAATAGTGGAGGTGTGGAGCAAAACATTTCTCCCAGTCCATAGAAGACCAATTCTGCCAAAATAATTCACATACTGATGAACATAACTTCCACATACCATAAAACCATAAGCTAAAACTTAGGAGATATCACCATTAGACCATCTTATCAAACTTTCAAATCCGCAAGCATAGGATCAACACAGGAGAAACAATGAGCACAAACTGGAGCACAATCAAAACATTTATCACTCTCACTTCTTTTATTAATTTTCTCAAAAGCACTTGGAAACTCAAACCAAACACAACTGCAACACCATAAAGATAGCTCCATGTACTCACAAAATCTTAGTTGCATCTCAACTATACATGTACATTCTGCAACATACAAAATTGTGTTGACATCAATGACAACATTAATGACAATACCACCAAACTAGCTCATACTTGCAATGAGCCAACTCAAATTTCCCACCCAGTTGTGTCTCTATGTATGAATTGTTGCGTGCAAAGTTAAGGAGAAGTAATTAATTAGCAAAAATTAGTGGTAGTCCCAAGTGGTCATCCATACTATCAAGTGTTGATGTGTCACATTGTGGGCATGTTTCAGTCTCCAAGGAGTAACTCAAATCTTTTGGTGTACTCATTGCACCTTTGGCTTAATTATTCTTTTTAAGATATTAATTTCCAAGCATGCAAAATATTTTATATTCCTTCAATCATCAGCTCAATTTCCCAAGAAAGCACGTAGTAGGACATGATAACTAAATGTCATTATGAATTCTTGTCTTTTCAAAAAGGAAATAAATTCATTTCGCATGAGCAAAGGAGTTGGTGGTACATGCCGAATTTAATGTAGAAAGGAAACCATTGTGTACAAGTCTAAGTCAAGAAAAAGCTAAGTGTTTCATGTGAAAGAATAACATTATGGAAAACTTCTTGAGTACGCTATTTAGTGCAAAGAGTTTTGAGTGCAAAACTGTTGAAGGACACAAGTGAGTTGCAGTGAGTTTGAGCATTGTAGAAATGCACAACACCCTGAAATGGCCCAAAATCCTTTGATGGAAGTGCAAGGAGAGGCGACCCAAAGCTTTTTTGATGCCATGCATGTGGCACCAATAGCCAATATTTTCCATGACACCTATTACGCTTCGCCTGGGATACCAGAGAAGCTGAAGTGGATTCGTACTTGGGCCATGGAAAAGAAAACCCATAGGGACCAGGCCCAGATAACAAAAGAATGGGATAACATTCATGATCCCATCCTAAAAACTAACCCTAAGAGTCTTAGGGAAGCAACTTGCAAAAGAATGAAAGTGGCCACCAACAAATGTCAGTTGGCGTACAAGCTAGGGTTTTGTGGTCTCCTGCAGTATATGGTTCCTTTTTTGCATTAGTACCTGAAGCTAGTTCATGAGGGCATTAATAATTTCAACCCAGATACTAGCACCATTGAAGGTTAGGAACTGAGGTTTATAATCAGCTAGGAGGCTATCAGGAACATGCTATGCATCCCTAGCAGAGACTCTAGAGTAGAAAAGATGGAGTCGTTCACTCCAAAAAAGGGGGACAACTACTGGAGAACTAGAGATTTTTCTATGGACTTTTATAACCAGGAAACCCAAAGGCCTCAGGAGGATTTGAAGAAGCCACCACAAATTTTGATTGCACACAATACTTTTAACACAAACTTGCAGGAAGCCTTCTCAATGATGGCTTTTGTTTGCGGCATCGACGACGACAAGTTTGTTGAAACATTTCAACTGGGTCTGGGTTTTCAGTTGAGAAGAAAACATTATTTATTCTGGTATGACTTTATGGAAGCCATCATCAAGTAAATGTAGAGCCAAATCAAGGAATATCGCACACAACACAAGTTCAGGTTTCCTTCTCTCCTTGTTGATATGTTTTTACACCAAAACCCTGATTTCTTTAGAGGACGGATGAGGTTAGCTATTCTTGATGAGAAGGGAGTAAGAAGGATGATTTAGTGTGGACTCCCCTCCTTTCTACAAATTATTATTATTATGCATTTTTAGAGTGTTTCTTGACTCCAATTTTGCAAGAATTTAGTGAGGATCGCCAACTTTATCATCTTTCGTCAATCAGACAGGGTGGATGCAGAATTTTACTCCTTGCAATTGGTTTCTCAGGGAGGACTTCACATTCATTAGAATGCATTCCTTTACTGAGGAACCATTCCAGCTCTTGGGATGCATCATAGATAGGGTGTTGGCCCTTGAGATGTTCCAACAAGTGTCAGTTATTGACAATAACTTTTATAGAGGGAAGAATAGGAAGAAGGGGTTTTTCTTCTACCCACTGAGCTTCAAAATGGTGATTAGGAAAAGAAGAAAATACATGGTATGTTGGAGGAAAAACCGGCTTATTTGAGGCTAATATTGATTTGTGACAAGTGGCAATATAACCCCAACAATGACTTAGAAAACATAAATGTTTGGGTAACTCACAGCCCCCGACCTTACTGGGAAAAGTGGAAGAGTCCCTTGTCATGAGAACAAGATGATCTATTTGTAGACCTGGTTCACATTCCTATAGAGGATAGGAGGTTGGCATGGCTCAAATTCTATTTCCCTTTGGTGAAGTTTAATGAGAAGCACCAAATGGAGGCCACCCTTTGCAATGAATTGGTCAAGAAGTGGCAGTGGAGTGAGTAAAGGATTAGAGATTTCTAGATTTATCATCAAGAGATCCAATGCCTTGATGCCCCATTCTAAGAGGTAGACTGTAAGGAAAGATAGATGTGGAAGCAACTCTCCTAACATCAAAACCTCAGGGAAGAATGCAAATATACTCTTAATTTTTCAATTACAGTTCAATTAAGATGCACTTTGAAATAAATATCAGAAACAGAGAATTAGACAAACACATATGAACACCAGATATACATGGGAAAACCCTTACGGGAGAAAAACCCACCACACTAAGAGAAATCACTTTGTATTATAGTAATAGGGATTACATACAAGATTTTTGCCTTATCTTTCTGATGTCAGATTATAGCAGCTTTCAGAATGATCAAAATTGTACAGGAACCTTCAAGTTACAGTCTTCACAGAATAGAAATCATCCACTGATCATACATCAAACTGTTCATCGAACCAACCAAACCTACGAGCATCTGCAACTACAAACTATATTCATGTCATTCCATGTCTGTCGAACTTCCTCACATAACCGCCACAACGAACTGACTCCCAATAATTCCCATTCGGCTTCTCTGATTGGTCGAATACCAGCCACGTAGATGGTCATCACTCGGTCAAAAGAGTTCACATTGTATCGGCATGTCGGTGAGACACAAGAAGTGTCTCCCCAATGCCCAAAGGCTTTACCATCGATGTCGCCTAGAATCATCCTTATCGCCAAAATGTTACATCGAGTCTGGAGAGCAATTTCTCATACTTCGCCATGTCGCCAAGACTTACCGCTATTAGTGAAACATCATACCGAAGCTTCAAAGTCACATAGACATGAGTTTTCCATTCAACAAGACTATCGCTCTTTGGTGAGACCACATACCGATATTCAAAATCAAAACAAAATGTCATTCCATCGGCAGGACATATCGATCTCGCCAGGACTTCATATCGGGTTCTCAAGTCATATCGACAATAGACATCTTCATTGATAAGGCATTCAACTGTCGCTAAGAGGTTTCATTGAGCTAGATTATGTTACTCTAAAGTGCTCATCTATCACCAAGACATACGTCCTTCACTGAGACTTTACTCTAAGATCCTTATGTTACATCGAGCACCGAATGATCCGCAAGACTTCTGTCCATCACTAAGAGTTCTTAGCGAACCCTTAGTGTTACCCCGATGCCTCCAAGTGTGTCCTTGTTGGTGAGACCTTCATCGGTCACTGGGACATCTTCCTGAAGCCCTTTGAGTTACCTCAAGAGAATACTGTCAGTGTGACATTCCCTCATCGGTAAGACTTCTTATCGATAGTATTCCTTCCAGTGAGAGTTTCCTCGATGACTTCAAACCAAACGCTATCGGCGAGACATTAACACATCACTGAGAGCTCATAGCGAATATCGAAGACTCTCCCTGATATCTGATTGAATGGCATGTCGGCCAGATATCTCCACGAGCGGTGAGAGGTTATAATGAATAAACTATCACAGCGATAGGCTCCAAAGTAAAAGCATTCAGCGAGACTCCTGCAAGGTCACAGCAACCTGTACAATTTCAACAAGGTTACTATTGCTAGTTGGCCAAACATGATGGATGTCACACCGAATTTTCCCCAATAGAAGTTATAGCCTGTGATGATTGAGGCACACATTTCTAACATAGACAAGGATGAAAGATTCGATACTCTGTGGAATAGAGTGCATGATGATACCGACACAAGTGATGATGAAGATATTGAGCCAGATGAGGCTAGGAAATATGTGGCAAAGGGAAAGGAGGTGAACATGACCCTAGTGCGGAAAACTAGACAAGTAGCGAAGCAACCTAGCAAAACTTTTGTGAGGTTGCGAGTGAATATATCATGTTTGGGAGCCTCATAGACACACACATGGGCTGTGAAAAAACCTAGAATGGCCCAACAACACCCATCTAAGGTCATAGAGGTGGAAAATTCCCCACCCGACAAAAGACAATGCATAGATGCAACTTTTGGAGAGGGTTCACAAGAACTTGTAATAAGCCAAGGATCGAAGTCCCCTGCAACTTAGGTATGTTTCTTTCCCCCTCTTCTTGATTCACAATTTTTGGTTTCTTCTACTATCTCGGCGTCACCCGTCACTTCAAGTGTCAGCCTTTCTTTTTCTACTTTTGTTGCAATGGTCACAAGAGGTTTCTCCCAATTCTCCCAAGTTGGACAATTAGCCTTTACTCCTCCACGGGCTATTCCACCTTTTTTCGAAGCACAATCTGCAACCACTTTTGCTACCTCTCTTGCTACCACCATATTGGCTCCAACCCAACTTTCCCAAAAGATGGAATTGTTGAAATTCTCTTTTGTTATTTGTCCTTGATGTCAAAATTGTGATTTGGTTTGGCATATTTGTGTTTGGTTGTCATTGGAATTATTGTTTACATTCAGATGTTCTGATGATTGATATGGCATTGTTTACATTCAGATGGCTTGGCATTGAGATTCACACTCAGATTTGCAACACTGTGATGTTTGTTGACATTCAGATTTGTTTACATTCATATTTGATATATTTTGGTACTGATGTTTGGAGCTTCATGTGTAGGCAACAGTTTCATTTGGTTCTATGGTGAATTTAGTTCTGACTTGGCACATATAGGTGATGACATTGTAGTGGGAAGGTATATCTTGACAACCATAGGTATTTTCAGCATGCTTACAAGTATACTGGAAGATTCATTTTAGTGAGATATCATTTCATTCATGGAATCATAAATCTTACCAATTCCAAGGTTTAAAACAACATTATAATTGTAAATATCAGCTTCATAAAGGTATTGTGTTTTCAATTTGATCTTGGCTTCATTGGTATTTATCAAGTTGATGGTTGGCTAAGAGAAAATAGGTCACTTTGATACCGGGTCTCTTTGCAATGGATGATGTCTTTGTAGATTATTATGAAATTTGGTTCATAGTGCATACATTGCTCTATTAGCAATTGAAGGACTTCAAGTTTGATGAGGATATTAAATTATTTGTATTGTACACCATACATGGTGCTGAGAACTAGAGAAAAAGCAAAGAGATCAGGCTCTAAATAAAAATCCTAAGGCTTATGTTTTTAACATGGACCTCTTTGCATGAGCCTTGACATTCATTGGCTTCTAAATGCTTACCATATTACATCAGTCTTTGTTAAATTTTAAAATTCATATGGTATATGTTGTCGGATTTTTCATTGATTTAAGTCTTGTTCAAAAGATCATTGGGTTTATTGGTTTTCACGTGTTTGTTTTAGAACCATGTTTTATTAGCAATGAAAATGATAAGTAGGAGACACATCATTATTGTTGTTATGTTGGCAGCAACAGTCTTGATGACATGGAAAACATTATAACACACATGGACGTGAGTAGACATTGATTTGGCACTCAAGGATAATATCATTTTTTCCATTGTAAATGGATTTCAAAATGATTGTTTTGTGATTTATGGCATTCATTATGTCTTGGGGCTTGAATGAAAAGAAGACTAGGGTAAACAAATGATGGTTTCATTTCTGCATAATAAACTCGAACCCTAGTTGTGCCGCCATGATGCACTTTCAGTTACAGTCCAAGCTTGATACTGGAGGCATTTCGAGCTGTTGTTTTAGTATGTTAGAGTATGGAGGTTGGTAGTTTCTATGGTGGACATTCCACGAGCTGGTAGTGGAAATTTGTGTAAGTTTGTTGAAGATCTTTAGGGATTTTTTCTATAGGTTAAGCCATCGTAAAAGCTAAATTTTACACATCTTTTTTCATCTTTTTCAAAAGGCTTTAAATCAGTTAAGGCAAATGGTGAAAAAAAAGTTTTCTTTTAGTTCATTTTTTGAAATGGAAAGTTGTTTCTTAATCAGAAAATTGTAAAGATATTAAAAGAGAAAAGGTAGTTATTAATTTTTCAAAGAGATTGAAAAAGGTAGATGGCAACTAATTTTCCAGTTTCAAAAGCCTATCTCAAGGGTTGTCACTTGGATCGAGGGTTTTTCAACTTTATTTGCTCTATAAATTCATGGGTTTAAGCCATTGTTCAAAGGGGGGAATGTATGGGGAAAATACAGAGCAGTTGTTGGTTATATCATTGTTATATCTGCAATATTTGAGAAGAGGAAAGAGGGTTTTTTATTGTGTAAAATATTTGGTTCTTATAATAGAGATATCATTCAGTTTTATGAGGAATTATTGTGGTACTATTATAAAGAGTTCATATTGTAGTTGGAATCATTGAATATCCTTTATATTTATGTATTCATTAATGATTTTGGGACTGCAAATAAAGTGTAGTTGTAAAGTCATTGGTGGTTACATTTTTAGACAGTGACTTTGTGCATTGAGGGGTTGGTGCTTCTATGAAGTTGGTGCTTTAGAAAAGGTGTTGAGTTGTTGCTCCACCATTGTTACAGAGTTGGTCCTCTTTGATTAATAAAAGGGAAATTTTAGCTAGTGGTTTTTATACCCCAAGGGGGTTTTTCCACTTAGGAAATATTTGTGTTATGTGATGTTATTTTTCTCTCATATTTTTTCATGTTAATGTGCTCATTCAGTCAATGCTCTGATACTTTTAGTGTGTTCAAAAGGTTCATATTTCAAAATTTTGTCATGCAAAGTTAAAATTGTTCAAATCTGATTTAAAAATCCTTTTGTTAAGCAAGTTAAATTTGCATTGGGAAAAGTTGTAGTTTTGTTTCAAAAGCATAAACAAGATTGTTCACACATTAATTGAACAATAGCATATGATGCTTTTAATATGAGTTGTAAATGTTAATCAAGGTTCATGTTAATCTGATTTAAAGTGTTAATATTCACTTGCATAAACAAGTCGGACACATTGGGTTTAAATTAGTAAAATGTTTCATTGTGCTTTGAAAGTCAAAAGTTAAAAATTATATCGCTCATATTCACCCCCCCTCTCAAAGTGAATCCACTTCCAATAGGAATCTGCTATGTCTCCGCTACCACCACTACTTCCCATGACTCCTTTCCTGCTTCACAAATCAGGCCTTGGTATAATATCCCCCCATTCTCCCCACTAACAGTCTCTCTTCTAAAGAAGAAATCAACTGGGACCACTACTCTCTCATTCACTTTTTATCTTCTTCCCGGTGCACCCTTCATGGGCGATCTCATTAGATCGCCATCAAAATTTATGTCGGAGAGTGAAAAAACAAGAGTAACATGACCTCTTAGGGTCCAGAAGTTAAAAGAGAAGGATGATCGGAAGTCGTCTGAGCCATGCATGCAGACCCTTTTCAATGAGGCTCAAAAGTCATTGCATTTCACAACCTTGCATCCGAACATCATCAAGCCTCAAGGAGAGATGCAACCTAGAGATTACACCATCCATGTTATGGGACTCAATCTACATGGCTTGACCACAAGATAAAGTTGAACTAATGGAGGAAACCCAACATGTGGTGACTATTCACTTTCTCAAGTTTGGTCACCAACTGGAAAAGAAAGAAGATGAGCTCAAAAATTTCAAGGAAAGGATTGAGGTCCTACTAAAGAAGGACAAGGTGAGGGATGCTGAATTTTTACTTGTCTCAGCAAGCACAGGAGGAACAGGCTAGAATCCAAGAGGAACTTGCAAAGTTCCAATCCCAAGATCCCAACCTAGTCGCTGAGATGCAACAGAAAACTAGGAATTATAGGACGGGTTGGCATGAGCAGAGGAGGATATGCAAAAAAATAATGAAGAGTTTTAGCATCAATAGGCTTAATTGGAGTAGAGAATGCAGCTAAAGGACATGAAATTCTAGAGCCGCCAAGCTCAATTCAAGAAGGAGATCCAGGAAGTAAGGCTCTCCCTAGAAAGAGAATCCACAACCAGGGGCTAGGCAGAGGAAAAATTTCTTGCCGAGATGAGAACTCTGTAGGAACAACTCTCTATTGCGGACAAGAGGATCGTAGAGCTGACACAGGATGTCGGGTTGAGGGAGGCAGGAATTGTTCTTTTGAAGAATCCTCCCCAACCCCCTGTTTCCCAGTCGACCTCCTCTTAGTAGCCCAACAATTATATATTTCATACTGGGAAAAAATAAGGGATTTTTGTCTAACTCTTCAGCCAATGCTTCAATTCATGGCAAAAGTGGCAAGTTTGAGCAGGCAGGTCCCACTGTTCATAGCAGAGAAGGTGCCTGAGGTGGAAAAGTTGCTTGATAACCTATACACGGTGGAAAATGAGGACTTGGTGAGTGCAGGGATTGAGGATCAGAGTTTGGCTGCCAAGATAGCAAAGGAATTCATCCAATGTCATGCGACCATCCTCCATGCCAGCAATTTCTCAACAACACTGAGTCGAACCATGAACAATATGTAGATGAAATTCTCCCAACTGACTCATATGGGATGGCCCTCCCCATTTCTCTCTAATGATTTAGTGGCCACAACAGAGTATATTGCAACAAAGATTGAGGAGAAGCAACATGACATATCCACTTTTCAGGGCTTCAGTCAACCCCTTACTATTGAGGATATTGAGGGCGTCACTCATCAAATAGCACTACTGCTCTTTCAAATTGAGTCCAAGATTGAGATATCCATGAAGCTACCATTCAAATAATTAATCGATCTGCACGAAGCACAAGAGAATCTGTGCACCATATCAACACCATCTGAGGCAGACTGGCTTCCTCTACAGGTTGCACTCTCCAAGCTCTGACTACATCGCCCATTGAATAAGGCTCTGGTCTTCAAACCAAAAATTTTGTGTTCCCCGTTCCGCTGGCGAAACACCCTTGGTAATCGCCAAAAGTTGTGGATTTCTAAAAAATCCTTCGAGCTCCCTTTGGGTGGATTATATTTTGCTAAGTCTGGCCCGCGCCCTATACACTTGAAGATCTTCAGGCCCCCCTTTTTGAAGAAATTTTCTTGTTGTCTCCACATGTCTGCCGCACACTCCTTGGAAGGATTTTCTCCCTTTCTTCTCTTTTGAAGCTCTCCATGCTTCTACGTGTTAGAAGCGCGAGCATTTGTGAGCCCACTCTCCTTCACTTCTCTACCAAGCTCCATCTACGTTCCACATAGCATCAATCCATAGACACTTTTTGGCAGGCCCCATAGTCTGCACTAGTAACGAGGTCTCCTCCACGTGTCTCCTTCTTAGAGGATTTCATCACAGCGAAGTGAAGAGTGAGCTACAAGCCCTGTCTTATTGCCATGTGTCCTAACTGACCTTGTGGGTGAGTGACACATGTCTGCATGGGAATTTGTTGCTTCTACACTAGAACCACAACCATCATTTATAGGGGATGCATCTAGCTTGAGGGTGGCTATATTTTGTGTGCCAGAATATTTTTTGTTGCAATGGTCTTAGGAAATCATTGCGGTGAGCATCATTTCTCGTGTTGAAGGAATCTTTTTTGTTACTGGCTTTTAGGCAGTGGGATGTTTCTCTATAAATATTGCTTCTTCTTTCCAAAAATGAGTTTAGAATATACACATAAAAATTGTGGAAATACACCAGGCCTTTTGTATTGTTTTTTATTATTGTATTAAGACAACCAAATTGTGACATTGTTGTTTGGCCTTTATGTTTCCTAGTTATTTGACAAAACATTATACTGTGCCATTATTGTACTTGGTAATTTATTTGCAGAACTTCTATAATTTCAATATAATTTTGTTGATTTAGACCATGTCTTGGACTCTTCTTTTCAATAAATGTGTATGGGAGTTATTTTATGTTATTGAATAAATTATTTAGGTTTTCATCTATGATTTTTGTTATTTCGGGACTTGCAGATTGTTGAACGGGCCCTTAAAACCCATCTAAAAGGGATATTTACCGTGCCCACACCTACATCTTGTCGCATCACCTTAGGTTAGATATTTATTTTTTATATCTTCTTTCGTTTCCCATTCCAAACCCCCCAAATTATAGGAGTCAGATTCTTTAAAAACTAGGAGGTCACTTAGTTTAGTGCAATTTGTCCCCCCATTAACTGAGTTTCCCATAAGGTTGTTGCTTGTCAATTTTAGGCGTCAAGATATAACACTTAGGACACATTAAAGTAGGCTTGAGGGATCAATGATCTAATAAATATCCCAAATCCACATGTTTTTATTAATTTTTATACACGAGATCTACCTTGATTTCATCAATAGTATGTGGTTTAGCAAGGTGCATTGAAAAATTTTCATATATCAATGAATGATCAACCAAAGTTATAAATCAAGTATGAGAGGGGATTGTGGAGAGGGAAAACACCATGTGAGAAGTAAAGTGTTCCATAGTACTAATATAAATAGATTCACCATCCTCACCAACTCATTTCTCTAAGAACATAGTAGTCAATAGGGATTTCTTATGAGTGTATGAGTTATTTGGGTGAAAATTTGTTTATCAATTGCTATGAAACCTTCTCATATATACAGATAAAATATACACACATACATGCATACACATAAAATATCTTCTCTCAACCATCTCTTCACTAGAATATACCATTGAAACATGCTCTACAATGAGCTCTCTATCAACAATGATCCTTTCTATGGTCCAAGGAAACTAGAGACTCACCAACCCACATATCTAGAATCAAGGGAGAAATGTGTCCTCAAGGTTATGCTTATTTTAACCCCATGATTTCCCTAAACTACCTTAGATGTAAAATAGTGAGAAAATCCAAGACACACTAAAATAGGAGAAAATCAAATAGACATCCCAAATCCACATATTTTCTCCTATATGTTGCATAAGATGGATCTTCCTTTATTTCATCAATAGAATATGGTTTAAAGTAAGGTATATTGGAAAGTATGCATATATCAATGAATGATCAACCAAGATTGTAGATCAAGGACAAGAGGGGACTGTGGAGAGGCTTGGCACCATATGAGAAGTAGAATGGATCACAACACCACTAAAATAGATTCACTGTCCTCAACAAGTTGTTTCTTTAGAAACCTACCATTATAGCCACAAACCTTTTTATTATAAGAGGAGAGCATAGTAGTCATTAGGTTTTCCAAGGAGTGTTGTAGTTATTTGGTTGAAAAACCTTATTCTATCAATTTCTATAAAATCTTCACGTAATAAAAAAACATACACATAAACTTATGTATTATGTATATGTGTGTGTATATATATGTTTATGTATGTATATACGTATATGTATGTATATATTTATATACATGTATATACATACACATATATTATTTCTATATAAATGTATATACAATTTATATCTATATGTGTGTATGTGTATATGTATATAATATATATGCAATCTGTATAATATATGCATACATATGTATACATGTGTGTGTATAGTATATGTGTGGGTGTGGGTTTGTCTAGGTGTGTTTGTGTGTTTGTGTGTGTATAGATAAGTATGTGTGTATGATAAGTGCATACATTTAAACATTTATCCTTTAATTTTACACCACTTTGGGTCAATGTCATTGATGCACACTTTTAGCAAATAATTTGGTTGTTTAAATATGCTCTATGACCCCAAGCCTAAACCTAGCAATTTGATATACAATATCATCCACTTCATAATATGCCTAGCCTATCTCTCATTAGTTTATTCATATCAAACTATATTTTGGATATAATTGAATCCCTCTTCCAAAATTCATATTCCCTATATTCATAAAATAAGTGGGGACAAGTGTAAGGTTGTACATTGATCTCATGTGTTCACATGTTCTCTCTCTCATGGACCAATAACTATTAAAAATATATAAGTTTCCTTAATATTATTAAAATAAAAATGCATAAACTACATTATTTAGTCTTCACATGCTATTGCAAATATTATGTACTAAGATGCATTCATCCCATTATTCCACATTCCAAAGGTTTATCTAATCCCCTAAAACAATAATGCCAAAAAGTAAATTCATGAAAAAATAATTTTACCTCTATATTTCATACATCCACACTCTGACAATTCAAAAAGTTTAGCCACTAGTACCACCATCAATGTATAGATGTTCCTAGATATTAAGAATTCGTTAGGGGAAATTTCAACATCAAAGGGTCCTTTTGAATAAACCCTTAAAACATGGGATATTTCTCGTATAACTATAATAAAACATAAAAATTTAATATCATCATGTATGGTGACATCATGTCAAACTAAAGTATAATTATTTTTATTTATTATAGTATAATTATTTTTATTTATTATAGTGCATTTATAGATATTACAAATCAACTCATTATAGATATTTTAACCATGCTTATTTTATTCATCATTTAGTATTTCTTTGAGTTATTAATAGAAGGAATTTAATTTTGATAAAAAGAAACATGGAACTAAAAATAATATGGTGATCGTTAAAAAATAACTATAGTTGGAATTGTAATATTTTCATCAAAATAAAAAATAAAAAGTATAGTAAATTTTAGGATAAAAATTATTGTAAGATTTATGCAACTCTAATATCATTTAAGATTTTGTTATGGAGAATCTATTCAAGGAAAAATACCTTAGAAGTAATCACATGATGTAGGAGCATCCAATGATGTAGAGCAATCTTGCATCACCCAAAAAAAAATCTTTATTTTCCTTAGTTTTTTTGAGTCCCATGATGTCACTTAAGGGGTATAAGACTGCCAGGTGTCAGAAATAGTGAAAAATGAGCACTTACTATTTTTAGTAAGTCAGCCAAAATGAGCTCGTATGGATGTGAAAATTTACCCCAAGGAGTAGAGCTAAAAAAAATTTCCAGTCGTGAAAGAATCACCTCAATACCCTGCACGGTTTGGGAGAAATTAAAGTTTCCGTCTCGGAAAATTTCTCCAATGCAACTTCAACTTCAGATATAAAACTTTGGAGGCCCCGAAATAGATAAAAAAAAATGGCTAAACCGGCCTCTAGTTGATTCATGTGTCATAGAGCTCGTCGAGAGCTTTTCGACGATATGCAATAATAGAAAATTGGACACCCAGATCAAAAGTTATGGCCCCACGAAGTTGGTCCTCTAAAAAGTGAATTTCATTAAAAAAATCTTTTTAGGCTAGAAATACAATGGTAGGACTTTTGACACCAAAACAAAAGGAGAAATTTGAACTTTCTAGAACATTCTAGGGTGGTTATCGAGGAAAATAAAAAAAGTTAAGAGGGGGTTGTAGAAGGTGGCCCTGATAGTGCATATTGTGGCTCTGAATAGTAGATTTTATTTTCTGAGTTGATTTTATTGTAATGAATCAAGCCCATGAGGCTATAGCATGTAAGCTTTGAATCTGTAATTTCATTTTCTAAAATAATTAAAAGTGAGTCATTTTTTTGTCTCACATTTCCTATGTTGATATATGTTGTGATTTATGTGGGTTTTGGGCAGTGTGGCCCTCATCAAGTAGTATCAAATCCAAGTTCTTGAGCCTGTAACAAAGTGTTGAATGTGAGGTAGTTGCAGCAAGACCTGTGAGTGTGGGTTGAATTCAATATGCCTCCAAGACATGCCCAGTATGGAAGAGGTGGAGGATGTCCACCTAGAGATGAAATTAGAGCCCTTAGAAGGCAATTAGAAACCTTGCAACAAGAGGTTTGAAGAAGAGATGTGCAAGAGACAGATATGAGAGTGAAGATGAAATGGAAGAGGAAATGGAAGAGGAAGAGTGGGATTCAATGGATCTTGGAGAGAGAATATTTTTGCAAGCAATCTCAAGCACTGGGAAGAGACCTAAAATAGAGGTTTCAACTTTTAGTGGAAATTTGAATCCTGAAGAATTGATTGACTAGATCAATGACATGGAGGAATTTTTTGAGTTTGAGGAGATTGAAGATCCTCACAAAGTGAGGTTTGCAAAGACAAAATTGAAAGTTCATGCTAGTATATGGTGGAAAGAGGTCTAGTTAGAAAGAGGAAGACAAGGGAAAGATAAAATTTCCAGATGGGACATAATGGTGTCAAAATTGAAGAAACATTTATTCTAGTTGATTATGAATTGGAGTTGCTCAAGAAGATGCAAAGCTTGAGGCAAGGGAAAAGGATTGTGAAATAATACACAGAGGAATTTCACAAGGTCCTGATTCAAACAAGACATTTTGAGGCAAATAAGGAGAAAGTTTCCTATTATATTAACAAGTTGAAGCCAAGTATACGGGAAGAATTAGCACTGGTAAGAATGACCACCATTGAGGATGCTTACCATTTTTCTGTAAAGGTTGAAGAATGGTTGAACAAGAGATTTGAGAACAAACAATGAGGTGGAGGCTGTGGAGGAAAGACCAGTGGGTGGTCATATGGAGGTCAAAATGAAGATCAAAAGAAGGGTGAAGGATCCAATAGCGTCCAGAACTAGAAAGGAGATAACACCTACCGTCCTTGTGGTCAAAATAATGGAGACCAAAGAGGAAGGGGAAGATTTGGATGAGGATCGAGAAGAGGAGGCTTCCGTGGAACCCATTTCTAGTGTGGAGAAGGACATAGGGCCTATGTGTGTCCTCAACATCAAGGAAGGACAAATAGAAGACCTGAGGCTAATGCACGAGTTGCACAAGTAGATGAAGATGTTGAGTCTTCACATTCTGAGGATGCAAAAAGAGGAGGGGTTCTTGTTACCAGAAGAGCCTTGTTGAATGAGGAGAATGAGCCAACTCAAAGGAAGAATTTTTTTCACACTAGATGTAAGTGTGAAGGTAAAGTTTTCAATGTTAATATTGATGGAGGTAGTACTAATAACCTTGTTTCAAAAGAAATGGTCAGTAAATTCTGGTTGGAGAGAAGGAATTTGAACCCATACCAGATTGCTTGGTTGCAGAAGGACCATAAAGCCTTGGTAAATGAACAATGTCTGGTAAAGTTCAAAATTGGAAATTACCATGATGAGGTATTGTGTGATATTATGCCTATGGATGTTTTTCATATGTTGTTAGGCAGACCGTGGAAATTTGATTGGCAAGCAATACATGATGGACATGCCAACACCTATTCTTTAACAAAGGATGGAGTTCATCATAAGTTGAAGCCCTTGAAAGAGACAGAGGAAAAGGTATGTAGTAATGCAAGAATTTGTTTGGTTGGTGGAAGAAAGTTCCTAGAAGGTATGAAGCATGAGCATATGTGTTTTGCATTGATCCCTAGAGTTGATAAAGAAGATACTACTGAGGTACTTGTAGAGGTTTCAGATTTTTTGAATGAGTTTCAAGCTATTATTTTGATAAAGTACCTGAAGGTTTGCCTCCAATAAGAAATATTAGTCATTAGATGGACCTGATTCCTAGAGCCAATTTTTTGAATAAGGAAACTCATCATATGACTCCAGCAGAGAGTGAAGAGTTGAATAGACAAGTGCAAGAGTTGTTGCAGAAAGGATTGATTCCAAAGATTTTGAGTCTGTGTGCAGTACCTGCAGTACTAGCACCAAAGAAGGATGGGGAATGGTAGATGTGTATAGATTCTAGAGCCATCAACAAGATCACCATTAAGTATAGATTTTCATTGCCAAGAATGGATGACATTATGGATTTTTTGAATGGAGATGAGTACTTCATGAAGATAGATTTGAAGAGTGGATATCACCAGATCCAGATTAGAGGACATGAATGGAAGAAAACCTTCAAAACCAAGGAGAGCTTGTACGAGTGATTAGTCATGCCTTTTGGGCTAACCAATGCACCGAGCACATTTATGTGGCTTATGAATGAGGTATTGAGAGAATTTTGAGGAAAATTTGTTATTATTTATTTGGATGATATTTTGATTTCCAGTAAGACATCGGAGGAGAAATTGATGCATATCTGAAGAGTTTTTGAGAAGTTGAGGGAGGAGAAGTTGTTAATTAATTTGAAGAAATATAGTTTTGTGAAGAGAGAGTTGGTGTATCTGGGATTTTTTGTCTCAGCAGATGGTCTGAAAATGGATCCAGAGAAGGTGAGAGCTATCATTGAATGGCCTACTCCAAGGAGTGTTACGGAGGTAAGATCATTTCATGGTCTAGCAAGTTTTTATAGAAAGTTTATTAAGAATTTTAGTAGTATTTGTACACCTATAACTGAAGCGATGAGAGGGGATAAAAAAGAGTTTAAGTGGACTATAGGTGCAGCCAAAAATTTTGATATGTTGAAGAAGAAAGTTACAGAGCAACCTATTTTGGAACTTCCATATTTCAATAAATTTTTTCAAGTAGATTGTGATGCTAGTGGCATTGCCATAGGAGTTGTTTTGAGACAAGAAGGTAAGTCTATTTCCTATTTTAGTGAGAAGTTAAGTGATGCTTAGAAGAAATATTTTGTCTATGATCAAGAGTTTTATGCTATAGTTCAGGCTTTGAAGAAATGGAACACTATTTTTTTCCAAAAGAATTTATTTTATATACTGATCACTAGGCTTTGTAGTATCTCAATAGTCAAGGAAAGTTGAAACAAAGGCACTTAAAATGGGTTGAGTTTTTTCAGAGTTATACTTTTGTTTTGAATCACAAGAGTGGAAGGTCAAACAGAGTTGCAGATGCATTGAGTAGAAGGTAAAATTTGTTGATAGAGATTAATATAGAGGTTTTTGGGTTCAATGAACTCAAGAGTTTGTATCCAAAAGATACAAACTTTGCAGAAGCTTGGAAGGCTTGTTTGGAACCTGTTACATTAGATAGGATGAAATGGTTGGATTTCTTAATCCAAGATGGGATATTGTTTAGAGGAAGCCAATTGTTCATTCCAAGGAGTTCTATGAGAGAAACTAATCAAGGAGAAGCATAGTGGAGGATTGGTTGGACATTTTGGTCGAGATCAGACCATTTCTCTTGTCAGTGAGAATTATTATTGGCCATAGTTACAACAAGATGTGAAGAAGTTTTTACAAAGTTGCTAAGTATGTCAAATGATGAAAGGAACAAGTCAGAATATTGAATTGTATCAACCATTACCTGTACCTGAGAGGCCATAGGAGGATATTAGCATGGATTTTGTTCTTGGTTTGCCAAGGACACAAAGAGGGCATGATTCCATATTTGTGGTGGTGGATAGATTTTCAAAGATCACACATTTCATTATGTTTCATAAGACAAGTGATGTTCATTTTGTAGATTTGTTTTAGAGAGAGGTGGTGAGACTACATGGTCTACCAAAGAGTATAGTTTCAGACAGAGATACCAAATTTGTTGGTTATTTCTAGAGGACATTATGGAAGAAGTTGAAGACAGATTTGAAGTTCAGTTCTACACACCATCCATAGACTGATGGACAAATAGAGGTGGTGAATAGGAGTTTGGGTAACCTACTAAGATGATTTGTAGGAGATAAGCCTAAGGGATGGGATTTGATTATACCACAGAAGAATTTTTTTCAACAATTCTATCAATAGGAGTACTGGTAAATCACCATTCCAGATTGTATATGGGAGTATTCCAAGAACTACTTCTGAACTAAGAAATATGGATAAGGGGGAGAAGATTAGTGTTGAGGCTGAAGATTTTGCTGAGCACCTGAAGAATTTGCATGAAGAAGTGAAGAAACACATCAACAAGATTAACTCACAATATAAGGCTCAGGCAGATCAAAAAAGGAGGTATAAGAAGTTCCAGGTAAGATATGAAATTATGGTTCATTTGTGAAAGGAAAGGTTTCCAGTTGGTGCATACAACAAGTTAAAGATGAAGAAGTTTGGACCATGTAAGATCCTAAAGAAGCGCAATTTAGGAAATGCTTATGAGGTAGAGTTTCCTAGTGGAATAAACATTTCTCCTGTGTTCAACATTGTTGATTTGACAGAGTATCATGAAGGTGATATAGAGGAGGGTTTGATAAATGAACAACTAAAAATTCTAGCACCTACTTCAGAGAAGGAAGAGATAGAAGAAATCTTGGATAGCTGTGTGGGTAGAAGCACAAGAAATAGGAAATGTGTAGAGTACTTGGTGAAATGGAGAGGAAAGCCTGTTGAAGATTCATCATGGTTATCTAAGGTTGAGGTTAACCATCTTGGTTTCCCTCTAACTCCTGAGAAGTGACAGGGTCACTTTTCAAATTACCCTGGGTGTCTAATGCAGGAGCATCCACCAGTGTAGGGCAATCTTGCATCACCCAAAAAAAATGTTTTCTTTATTTTTTGTAGTTATTTTAAGTCCCATGATGGCACTTAAGGGGTATGAGACTATCGGGCGTCAGAAATAGTGAAAAACAAGAACTTACTATTTTTAGTAAGTCAGCCAAAACAGGCTCGTATGGACATGAAATTTTACCCCAAGGAGAAAAGCTGAAAAACATTTCCAGTCACGAAAGAATCACCTTAATACCCTACACAGTTTGGGAGAAAGTAAAGTTTATGTCCCAAGAAATTTCTCCAATGTAGCTTCAAATTCAG
This sequence comes from Sequoia sempervirens, assembly GCA_007258455.2. Lineage (NCBI taxonomy): Eukaryota > Viridiplantae > Streptophyta > Pinopsida > Cupressales > Cupressaceae > Sequoia > Sequoia sempervirens. The sequence continues at coordinate 61,813,442 of VDFB02072274.1, forward strand.
ATATAAAACTTTGGAGGCCCTAAAACAGCTCAAAAAGTGGCCTAATTGACCTATGGTTGATTCACATGTCATAGAGCTCGTCGAGAACTTTCCGATGATATGCAATAATAGCGAATCAGACACCTGAATCAAAAGTTATGGCCCCGTGAAGTTGGTCCTCTAAAAAGTGAATTTCATAAAAAAAATTCTTCCTAGGCCAGAAATCAAATGGTAGGACTTTTGGCACCAAAACAAAAGGGGAAATTTGAACTTTCTAGAACATTCTAGGGTGGTTATTGGGGAAAATAGAAAGGGTTAAGTGGGGGTTGTAGAAGGTGGCCCTGATAGTGCAGATTGTGGCTCCGAATAGTAGATTTTATTTTCTGAGTTGATTTTGTTGTAATGAATCAAGCCCATGAGGCTATAGCATGTAAGTTTTGAATATGTAATTTCATTTTCTAAAAATAATTGAAAGTGAGTCATTTTTTTGTCTCACATTTTCTGTGTTGATATCTATTGTTGTGATTTTTGTTGATTTTGGGCAGTGTGGCCCTCATCATCACATAACCTATTTGTTCAAAGAAAGAGAGTGTAAAATCAAATATGTGATGAACAAGATAATTTTTATTGTATCCATTTAAAGGAGGGGCCTAAAATTAGAATTAAAAAATCTACAAGGTTCATGACTCATTAGATTCACTTCTATACTTACCACAAAAACTTAAATATATTACCTCTATTTAGAGCAATAGAGGTTGTTTAGAGAGGCTAGTGTGGATATGTCTAAACCTCCATAGGGATATTATCAAGAACATATCAAATGAAATTACCAGCCTTTGCCTAAATGTAATGAAATAACTTACAAAAAAGAGGAATATAAATTGAAATATTCTATAAATACTTGCTAATAACTAATAATTTTGATCTCCAGAATGTGTCACTTAGATGGAGCTTTCTTCGGGTGTTGTTGTTTTTTCAAATTTGGAGAAGGAAAGAATCTCTAGTTTTCAAGGTAGCGTTAATGATGAACAACGTGTTGTTGTGGTGGTGTTAGATGGTTGTGCGGATGATGGGATATTTTTTCCTACTGATGGGATTTTTGGTGGGTCCTTGTTGGGTCCCTTGAACGTGGTTTCAGTTCCTTTGAAGGTTGTGGATATTGGTACTTGTATTGAGAAAGTGAGGGCCTCTAAAGGTCTTGGGGGCTTGTCATCCAGTATTGGGGTCGAGATTTCCTCTGCTAGGAAGGAGGTTGGTGGTTAGATGTTAATTGATGCCTTTCATGCAGGACCCAAATGGTTGAACCTTTTTGGTGCCAAACCAAAAGGAAAGAGTTCCTCGACTTTGGTGGAATTCCATGCTAATCCCTCTATTGGTGAGTTTTCCATTTCAGTCCTTGATAGTATTATTGAGAAGAGTGTATCTTCGATGGACATCTCTTTGATTGGAAATTTTTTGGGCCCTCACCAAAATATTGAGTTGGTTCATAACATGTATCTTAAATGTTGGAGGGTTAAGGGATAGGTTGATGTGGTTGTGATGGTGAAGGGTTTTTTCTCTTTCTCCTTTACTTGTGAGGATAATTTGTTGATAATTATTATTGGTGCCCCTTGGTTGATTGGAAAATCTACCTTAGTTTTGAGAAAGTGGGAACCTATTTTTAACCCTAGTGTCTACTCTTTTTCTTTTGCCTCGGTCTGGGTTTTCTCACCTAGTCTCCTTTTAGATTTTTGGGATGAAGAAGTGTTTAAAGGGACAACCAATACCTTTGGTAAGTTGTTATCTATTGACCATATGAATTCATTTTAGAAAAGGTTGGTGTATTCTTAATTTTTTGTGATTGTGAAGTAGACTGTTGATTTCCCCACTCCAGTGAAGATTAACTCTAGATTTGGTGAATGGGATCAAGCCGTAGAATTTGAATCTATTTTGTTTTATTACTTCCACTATAAGAAATTAGGACATTGGGATAAGATATTCCCTAATAAGCCTTAAAAACCTCTCCTCAAGGAGTGGAGGGAGAAGGGGACGAAGATAGATTTGAAAGTAGTTGACTCTTGTGTTGAGGAGGGGATTAAGCAAGATGAGAATATTATGGATAAGCAGCTTGTAGAGGTAGCTTTAACTATGGTTGATCCTAAAGAAGCTCACATTGATAACATGGTAGCCTCATCCATGATTGATTTTGATGCAAGTAAGTTGGAAACCATCTCTTCTCCTCCTCTTGTAGGTGTGTTTGAGAATATTTATACTGTGGAGCCCCAGTCGAAGGACATTTCCAATGATAGTGAAAGGATGCTCAATGAGGAGCTTGTTGGTCTTAAGAAGGATGACCCATCTCTAGTTAGTCCTAAGGAAAGTGATGTGGTACACGACTCCTTCTAGTCTTTTAGGGAGGAGGTTAGATCATCTTTTGGGGATTGTGGAATGGATCTTGAAAGGAAAATCATTTCATCTCAAATAGAGAACTATGATCCTAGGGAACCTCCTTATACTATGATTTAGAGTAGAAACAAAAGAAAACTTGCCTCCCCCTAGGGATTTCCACTAGAAATAGATAGAGATTGGATTGTGGTTCCAAATCGAGAGGGAAGGGAAGACCCACTTTGCAACAAAATTGTGAGAAGGAAAGTAAAATGGAGATAACTGAGGGTACGGTCTAAAAGACCTTGATTGAAATGTGCTTGAAAAGCACACCCTAGAAATCTTTATGAATATTCTCTTGTGGAATATAAGAGGGTTGAATAACCCTCATAAGTAGGATCTCCTATCCAATCTGGTGAGAGATCATAGACCTGATATTTTTTTGATTTAGGAGAGTAAGATGGTCTCATACAAGCTAGATAAAATTAGAAATAGGTTCTCTAAAGACTGTGGGTTTCATGGTTTTGATGGTGATGGTGCCTCTAGCGGTATTGCCATTTTTTGGAATTTGAATGATGTGAAGGGAATTTCTATTTTTAGAAAATCTAATCACATATCCACTTCTTTTCACAATGAAAGGGATGATTTCTCATGGGTCATTTGTAATATTTATGCCCCCAATTTGAAGAGTGCAAGGAAGTGGTTCTCAAAAATTTTAAACTCTTTTAAGTCTCATTTCCTTAGCTTGAATTGGTTGGTTATGGGATATTTTAATACTTCCCTAAATGTGGTGGAAAAGATGGGTGGCTACCAAATTTTGGGTGATAGCGGGTTTGATATGATGAATTTCATCAATGACAATGCTTTGTTGGATATGGATCTTTGTGATGTCTCTTATACTTGGTCAAACAAAAGAGCGGGTGATGCCCTCATCCAAGTGAAACTTTATTATTCTTTGCTCTCCTTAGATTGGCTCTTGTCCTATTTATTTTCTCTTTCTGCACTTACTAGGTTGGGTTTTGATCACTTTCCTATCTCTCTTTCGATGGATTTGTTGGGGAGAAGGAAATATTTTCCTTTTAGATTTGAGAGAATGTGGGTGAACCATTCATATTTTAGAGATAAATTTTCTTCTTGGTGGAACATTGTTGTTAATGGTTCTACTATGTACAAAGTTTCCAAAAATCTTGTGCTAGTGAAGTTCAATGTCAAAAAATGGAATAAGTCTTTTTTCAGGCAGATTTTTCTAGAGAAAGCCTTGCTTAAAGATGAACTTAATATCTTGCAATTTTCAATTCAATCTATTGGTTATGATCTGATGGTTATTCAATAGGAGAGTATTCTTCTTTCAAGGTTTCATAATATTTTTGATTGAGAGGAAGAATTCTAGAAGTAGAGATCTTGGGCTATCTAGTTGAAGAGTGGGGGTCAAAATACTATATTTTTCCATCTATCCACCTTAAAGAATCAAACCTCTAATCATATCAATCTTATCCAATGTAATGAGTAGAGGTTGGAAAAGGATGAGGAGATTATGCAAGCAACCACTTCCTTCTTTACTGATTTGCTATCTGATGGTCATGTTTTGGACCTCATTTGTCAAGAAGATCTTTTGAATGTTATCCCTAATATTATCTCAGAGGACCTCAATAGAAAGCCTATCTGTATCCCATCTATAGAGGAAGTTAAAAGAGTTGTCTTTTCTTTTGAAGGAAATAAATCCCCTGGCCCTGATGGCTTCCCTATGTTCTTATTTCATCCTTTTTGGGATATTGTCTTCAAGGATGTTACAGATACAACCAAGGATTTTTTTGGTAGAAGGAATTTTTTGAAGGAATTAAACTCCACCTTTATTGTCCTTATGCCTAAGACTCTAGGTGCTTTTGTCTTTAATGAATTTTGTTCGATCAACCTTTGCAACTCTATTTACAATTTTTTCTAGTATTGGATCTAAGATTATAATAGGTTGTTAAATAGATTATTTCTTTTCAACAAAATGGTTTTTTCCATGGAAGAAAAATCCTTGAATCTCTAATTATGTTTCATGAGAATATTCATTCTTTGACTGTTAGAAAAAAAGTGATTTCTCTTCTAAAATTCAATTTTGTGAAAGCCTATAACCACATTAACTGAGTTTTCTTGTTGAAAATTCTAAAGGATTTTGGTTTTGTTGATAATTTTTTGTAGATTGTTGATCAACTAATCTCTACTCCAATATTTTTAGTGCTAATTAATGGCTATCCTTCTAATTTTTGCAGTTCCTCGAGGGGGTTGAAGCAAGGAGATCTTATTTCACCTTTCCTTTTCATCATTATGTGTTGGAAATTTGGGGAGATTATTGGAAGAATGTCACTGATGATGTTGTTTGGCAACATGAGCATGGAAGGTACATAAAAATATGTTGTAGTGTTGTCATTGATGTCAACATTGTAACTTATATGAATATTTTGGTTGCAGAATATTTTGATCAGTTCAGATAGATTTTCAAGGTGTTGAGGAAGACATTTTTGTATTGTGGTTTGGTCTGATAAAGATAGTAGTAATGTGAAATTAACTATGTTAGCTTTGTGTATACAGTGTTATAGTGTGCTAGTTTTTGGGTCTACACCATTCCACAAATGAAGATTCCACTCTGCTCTTTTAACATAATTTTGAGTCGACAAGTTATATTTTTGGTGTTACATCTAATTAGGCCGACCTAATTGATGTTGTGTTTGATGTGGATATATATGTTAGATATTTTTGGTGTTTTGAAGTATGGAATGAATATATGATGTGTGTTGCAAATTTTCTACATGTGAATATCATCAAAGTAGAACGAATTTAAGTTGTGAATGTTGAGTTGAAGATTAGAGTTGTGCGAATGAAGAGCAAGGTAGAGTATTGAATTAGAATTAGATTAAGTTTTTTTATTGTGCTTTAATGGGACTGTATTCATGCATATGCCAGATGAAATTGTAATCGTTTAAAATAGGCTATGAGCCACCATCTATATTCTATATTTTTCTTTGTGGATAGTGATTCCACCTACAATGAGAACTTTTGTAAATATATTACACTGATTATAATATATTGTGAGCTAACCCTCACTGTGGTTTTTCCTATTTTGGGTTTTCCAAAAAATCATGGTGTTCATGTGTTATGTGATGTTGTGAATGTTTCATGATTTCCTTCTTCATTACAACTAAGTATTCTTTATTAATTGGATGTTTAATGTTTTAATGGTATAAGAGAATACTAATTCACCCCCCTCTCAATATTTTGGGTGTTCAATAACCATTTTAGGAAGGTCTTCGAGGTTGAAAAAATGGTTGATATAAATTTTCCTATTCCTCCATAAGAGATTCCAATAGTTGGATTCATAGAAGAAGATTGCATGCTTGAAAAAGATGGAGAACTCAAAGTTTCCCTTGAATACCTTGAAAATACTAAAGATGAAAACAAAGATCTGAAAGAAAACATTAAAGAAGCAAATGAATGCATTAAAAAATTGAGAGATAAAATAAAGAAGTTCAGAGTAATGCATAAGAAATTTAGTGAGCAATTGAACCAAGCAAATGAATCCATCATTGGTCTGAAAGTGAAAGTTGAAGAAAATAAAAGAATTGAAGAATTGAAGAATTTTTTAATGCAATGGTGAAAAGAAAATCACAGGAATGTACAAGGCTTGAGCAAGAAGTGGTAAATCTGAGATCAAATTTGTAGAAAGAAAAAATTCATGAAGAAAATTTCAAAATGAGTGCTAAAAAGCTTGATAAAATGATTACAAATTATAAAGGATTTAAAGACAAATAAGTTTTAGGATTTTAAAAAGGTGAAAGCTCAAATATAGAAAAGAAGATCAAAGATAAGAGGAACAATGGAAAGTAGATCCAAAATCAAAGAAATGAAGCCAAAAGACTACATGTAAGACAACCAAATGCACAAAGGTACCCATCTTTCAATGGTTTTTGTTATTCCTGCAACAAATTTGGACATAAAGCAATGGGATGTAGAAGTAAAATGAATCAAAATGCTCCATCAGGTGAAAGCTCAAATATAGAAAAGAAGATCAAAGATAAGAAGAACAATGGCAAGTAGATCCAAAATCAAAGAAATGAAGCCAGAAGACTACATGTAAGACAACCAAATGCACAAAGGTACACATCTTTCAATGGTTTTTGTTATTCCTGCAACAAATTTGGACATAAAGCAATGGGATGTAGAAGTAGAATGAATCAAAATGCTCCATCCTTTTCTAGTCAATGTTTTACATGAAAAATATTTGGTTGTAGAGCTAGAGAATGCAAAAATCAAATGATGAATGTATATAACAATGGTAGAATGATTCAATCTTTCAATGACTATTGTTATGCATGCTATGGATTTGGACACAAAGCTAATAAATGCATATATAGTATGAATGGAAGGAATATTGTTCAAAAGAATTTCACATGTTACAATTGCAGTAGACCTGGACACACTTTTTTGCAGAAGTGGAAATACAAAGAAGGATAATCTGGTAAAAGGGAATGAACCAGTAAAAAAGGTGGATATAGTAGAAAAAAAGAAGGAAATGGAAAAGATTTAGAGAAAGAAGGAAGAGGAAAAAGACGAGGAAGAATTTGTACCATCCTCAGGTGTAGATGTTTCCTCCAAAAACTAAGATAAGATCTATGGCCTAGGGGGAGCTTTAATGGAAATATTTTGTCCCTCGCCAAAGAAGAGGTGTTGATGCCTCAACATGAAAAATATGTGTTGTATATCAACATGCTTGATATATTCGTGAATATTACAAAAGAAAATATGATGACAAAACCTTAGAAGGTGTTTGTGCATACAAATAAAGGGTTGCTAGCTTTATGGTTTGAAGCATTCAATGCAAAATTAGGTCAAATCAAAAAATTATAAGTGATTCCACTAAGGAAAATTCATTTCACAAAAGAATTTGAGAAGGAATAGAGTAGCGAGGAAAGAACTTGAAGTATTCAAGGTAATTTGTGACAGATTATTCAAACCCTAGTTCAACAAGTGAAGATAAAGGTATTTACAAATTTGTTTACCCTAGTTTTTAAAGAACTTTATTGGAAAAGAAGTTTAAATCTATTTTGTAATGGCTACACCAAGGGTTATAGAGATAACAGAGAAACCACAACCAAAATTCAAGAAGTATCCCATGAAATCCATAGAAGATGACCCATTAGGCACATTTTCACACATTCCTTATGGGGTTTTACCAATTGAGGATATTAGGATCTACATTCATGGTAGGATAGAATAATTTGATCATTATAAGTTAGGGGATTTGTGGGTTAATGAGATTACTAGAGAAGAATTTTCCCTAAATCTAGAATAATAAAACTTAGTCGTGAAGAAACTGGATGTAATGCAATGGTTCCCTAATTTCTGTTTTGATGACAAATGGGTTAGGATGGAACTTACTAGAATATATGACATTTTTTTTGGATTGATATGCCTAAAATTATAACTAAATTAATCATAGAGGTTACTGTTCTTTGCTACATCGGACCAGTTCCTATACTAAAATCTATAAAGAATGAAGCAATTATGGAGAAGACAGGTGCTACATATGATAAGAGAGCTCTAGCAATGAATCCACTTAGAAATCTAGCTATGAGATACACAACAATGATGATTGGCTATAAAATTCATTTTACAAATAGGGACAATTCAATATCTACCACTACAATCAATGTGGCATATGAGATGGTTGAAAATGGTGTTGACTATGAGCTTTGTGAGTTGCTTAGGTAACAATTGATGGAGAATTTAAAGAAAGCTAAGGAAAAGAATTATGTATTCAAGTATGGGACTTTGGTAGTATGTTTAATTTTCTAATTTCTAAAGAAATTACCTAGAACTCAAAGAGTGACATGGATCAAAGGTAGACCTACTGCCCATCAGATTAGAGACCATATGATTGGAATTAGAGATGGGAAGGAACAAGATGATGCTCTTGCTACTTTCTTTATAGTATTTCAAAGGAGAATACATGAGAGGGAAAGAATCCTAAGAAAAATGGTTGAAAATTATCACAATGATATCACTTTTCTAGTGTCAACAGATGAGTGTATGATGGAAGCAATGGAACCAAGGATAATATGGATCCTTGCATTGGGATATGAGATCAATGAACAAGAAATCACTAGTTATGCTAAAATTTTATTGAATAGTATGAAGGATGAAACTAAAGAAAGGTATGGGACATATGAAGAAAAGTATATGGAAGTACACATAGAACAAGGGAAACCCATAATCAAGAAGAATGTTGATAAGATGGTTGATGTGTATGCAAATGAAAAGGGTGTTTCAAAAGAATGAGTACAATATGCAAGAGAAAGAACTAAGGAAGATTTAAGTGTTGTAGAAGCATCTAGACACACAAGAAAATCTAGTAGGATTTCTACCACTCCTCATGTTGTTTAGAAGTCCTTCGAGACTGTGCCAACTATTGGAGAAAAGAGAAAGACTACTACTAGTCCTGATCTAGTAAGGGAGAGGTCTCCTCTAGTAGTGCAAAGTACAAGGATTGAGAAGAAGAAAACTACCACTATTTCACCACTTGCTACCCTAGCCAAAATAAGAGTAAAACAAAAATCTATGAGATAGAAGGGTATAGGCATTAATGTTGTAATAGAAGAAGAAGAAGGGTTGGAATAAGAGGGACCACCATTGGTCTAGAGAATAAGTGATGCTTCACAAGGTGAAGCTAGTTCAAAAAGAAGAAGAGTTGACATAATTGACACCAAGAGTGAAGAGGAGATAGAGAAAGAAAAAGAAGCATTTTAGATACATATGAGCGAAAAGAAGGAAGCCAAGAAGGATTCTCTAGAGAAGAAGAAGAATGCATAAACAAAGAAGACTTTGGTTGAAGGAAAAGAACAAAAGCAAAAAGAACCGATAAGGCCTCATTCCCCCATGAAATTAGAGGAATTTTTAATAGGATTTTGCAAAATGAAATGTTGGGAGAAACCACAACCCTATACAAATATGCATATGAGATAGAAAAGGACACCATAATTGAATCTATATTCAAATAAATTGTTTTTCTTGAGGTGGACATGCAAAACATAAAGAAACATGTACCTGAATATTTTTGGAACATCTTGCTGGAAAGAAGGCCAGCTATAAAAGAAAATGAAAGGCTAAAAGAAAAAGCTTTGGAAAGAGTGAGAGCTCCTTTATCTAAGGATTCTAGAGCCACATTGGCCACAATATTTAGGAAGGAGCTAAGGACAAAGCAAAGGGTGAAAAACCTTATCAAAAAATATCAAAGTGATCTTGAAAGGATTAGAAAGGAAAGCAATGAAAAAGAAAAAGAGATAGCTTAGAAACTAGGGATGATACCATAGGTTAGAGAAGAGGTGAATATGGATACCCCTGCTCTGGAACCAAACATTGAAGAAGAGGCACAAATAGATGATGCTCAACATGAGCATGACACAAATGAATAAGGTGCACTGGACAACACAACTCTGAAAGTGGAGGATATGACAAAAAGAAATGTTGAGGATGCAGTGATCAGAGAAGACATTGCAAAGGAAAATTTCATCACTCCTCTAGTTAAAAATGAAGTTACTCCTCTGGTAAACACTAAAAACATTGGAGAGGAAGAGAATACAAACAAGGATGATAATGAAGAGAATGATGATGTTAAGAAAAAAGAATAGCATGAAGAAAAAGATGAAGACAAGAATAAGGATGTATCTGAAGATGCACATACAGAAAAATAAGAACCAGTTGACTCCAGAATTGTTGAGGAAAAGGGAAAGGTTGTGGAAAAAAATAAGGTTTTAGGTGAATCTTTCAGCTCCTCTGAATATTCCTTGAATATTCTTTTAAGTATGTAGCCCAAGTTCCAACTTGTTGTTTCTTCACAACTACTGCAACTGTCGATGCAGCAAGGTAATGTTGATCTGGATAAGATCCCTCCCATCCAAAAGCTACAACTAGGAGATACGTTTCATGCATTTACAAGGAAAGAAATCATTGAAACACACTAGAGAAGTGAAGAACTAATGGAATAAGCAGTGAAATATTTACAAGAGACCATACCTAGTGAAAGGATAGACACATCTCTCTCTAATATGGAAAATTTCAAACTATTGTTTGATTCCTTTAAAGTTTATGCATCAAAACTAAAGGAAGAAGTAGAGAAGGAAGTGGAGAAGAGAATCAATGATAAAAGAATGCTAGAAATTATAGATAAATGTGTCATTACACATAAAAAGTTTTCAGAGTTTTTAAAGGATGTTGAAGGATGCATTGATGAGGCAAAGGATCTATACTAGTATGGCATGAAGTGGCCCGAAGCCACATAGAGCATAAGGAAGGAGATGGAATCTATTGAGTCACAAATTGATACTACCTCAAGTGCTTATGATCTAAAACTCTACCTAACCTATGCGATAATAACTGCAATAGAATATATACATAAGAAATTATTTTTCCTGCAAGCATAGAAAGAACACATTATTCTACAATTTGGAGAGGTAAGGAATCTAGTCAATCCTAAATTTTTACTTGTTTCAAAAATCTCTTTTGAGTGCGGATAAAGCCAAGAAGATGAATTTTCTACTTGGTACTCTGGAAGAGGGATAAGATCTACTTATGGAGTTTGAAACACAAAATATATTGCTTGTGAAAGCCAAGAGAGAATGGGAATATGGAAGACAAGCATGGAAAGCACATTTTTGAAAGTTGCAAGTGTCAACCACCTTCGATTGACTTATTTCTCACTTTTCATGCATTTCTTGTACTTCAATTCAGATTCTTTGTACATATGCAAACTTTATAGCGTTGTTTCGAGTATAATTTTTTGGTTTTTTCTTTCGTATATGACTCAGGGGGATTCAATATATCCTTTTTAGTTTATATATAAGCTTACATTTCTCAAGGGAAACTCTGGTGAAAGTCAAAATAGTTTGTATAGGCACCATTTTCCCTTGATGTCAAGGGGAGAGAATAATTTGGAAAATGTTTTGGAGTTTGTGGCATGTCACCATCAATGAAAAAGGGGGATGTTAGAATTTTGGGGAGATTGTTGGAAGAATGCCATTGATGATGCTATTTGGAAACATGAGCATGGAAGGTGCATAAAAATATGTTGCATTGTTATCATTGATGTCAACATTATAACATATATGAATATTTTTGTTGTAGACCATTTTGATTAGTTCTAATAGGTTTTCAAGGTATTGAGGAAGACATTTTTGTATAGTGGTTTGGTCTAGTAAAGATAGTTGTAATGGGAAATTGACTAAGTGTAAATTTTGTGTATACAATGTTATAGCGCACCAATTTTTGGGTCCACACCACTCCACAAATGAATATTTAACTATGTGCTTCTAACATAATTTTGGTGTATGTTAGATGTATTTGATTCCAAGATTTCATCATGTTTTGACAAGTGGTTTGATAGATATGAGTAATCGAGTTCAGCCTAGAAAATTAAAATTATTTTATGTATAGTGTAGTTGTGTGGGAGATTTTGCATGTCTCCTTGGATGAGTTTTTGAATTTTCACTCTTAAAGGGAAGTTTTCATATCGTAGTAGAGTATGAATTCCAGTTGGCATCAAGTTTTGAGATCCATGTGTTGAAATGTGGATACACAGTTGAAGGTTTTTGCTATTAGGTCTTATGTCATGCCAACCTAACACATTTGATGTTATGCGAAGGTTAGGTAAGTATTGCAGTCTTAAATGGGATCAATTATAGGTCCATAACGACCTATTGCAAGTTTTTTTGAGTTTTGTATCTTGGCGTGAGATATGCATGAAAATTTTTGAGTTGAAAAGTTATATTTTGGGTGTTACATTTAATTAGGCTGACCTAATTGATGCTATGTTTGATGTGGATATATATGTTAGATCTTTTCAATGTTTTGAAGTATAATGAATATATGATGTGTTGCAAATGTTCTACATGCGAATATTATCATAGCAGAGTGAAGTTAAGTTGTGAATGTTGAGTTGAAGATCAAATTTGTGTGAATGAAGAGCAAGGAAGAGTGTTGAATTAGAATTAAATGAGGTTTGGTTACTATGCTTCAATGGGATTGTGTTCATGCATATGTTAGATGCAATTGTCACAGTTTAAAATAGGTTGTGAGCCACCATATCTTTTCTATCTTTTTCTCTATGGATAGTGAGTCCACCTGCAATGAGCACTTTTATAAATATACTATAACCAATTACAATATATTGTGAGCTAACCCTCACCTTGGTTTTTTCCATTTTAGGTTTTCCATGTAAAAATCCTAGTGTTCATGTGTTATGTGATGTTGTGAATGTCTCATGCTTTATTTCTTCATTACAATTGAATCCACTTTGGAAATTGTATGTTTAATGTTTGAATGGCTTAAGAGAATACCAATTCACTCCCCTCTTAGTATTTTGATGTTCAACATTATGGTGGAAACTCTGGGAAAATTTATCCTAAATTTTTTTTATGAGATATCTCTAAGGGGTTTATTTCCTTCTTTCAAAAATACATGTTCTCATCAAAACTTTGTTGAGGATACTATGATCCTTGGAGAGGCTTCAATGAGAGAAACCAAAGATATTCATTTGATTTTGCATAAGTATGAAGCTACTTTGGGTTAGAAATTTAGTCTTCCCAAAAGTATTATTTTCTTCCTCAATAATTTGGATCAAAGGAAGCAAAAAATTACTTGGTTTCTATAGAGTGAGATTGGTGAGCTTCCTTCTTCATATCTGGGTTTTCCCCTCTACACTAATATGGTTCTTGAATCTTTTTGGAGGATTTTAATTGATAAATTTAATTCCAAGTTAGTTGGGTTGAAAGGAGCTCTACTTAGTCAAAAAGGTAAAGTACAATTAATCAATTCAACGTTTCAAAATCTCTCAGTATATGTGATGAGCCTATTTCAAATGCCTAGAAAGTTTTTTGTTAAGTTGGAAAGTATTCATAGATAGTTTTTATGGATTGGTACTGAAGTGAAAAGGAGAATGCATCTTGTCTCTTGGGATGAGGTTTGTAGACCTAAAATTTTTGGTGGGTTGGGTATTGGAAAAATTAAGGAATTTAACCTGGCATTGCTTGCTAAGGAACTCTAGAATTTACTTCAAGGAGGGGAATAATTTTCAAGGATTATTTCTAGTAAGTATCTTTGAGGGATTGATAGGTTCAGAGATCTATTGGTGAATGGTTTCTCCCCTCCTTGTAAGGAAGATAAGGTAGCGGAACAACTTCCTACACTAACCTTGAGAGGAGAATAATGCAAACTTTTACATATCTTTAACAATTACAGAAACTTAAATAGAAATAAACACAAATATCATGCATACCACAACACAATGATTTATGTGGGGATAACCCTTTTGGGAGAAAAAACCCACACTCCAAAATCCGCCCAATATATTATTTAGAAATCATAAAGATTACAATATACTTGCAGAACAAGCTTATCACAGGAGTATCACCACTCGGAGATCCAGAGGCAACACAACCGCTATCAGACTCTCAGAATACATCGCAATACAAAATTGTAATACAATACCCTCATAAAATAGGGTTACCTTCTAGGGAAAGTCGAGCTAATAAAATATCAGTCGTCGGATATGAGAAAAGCTAACTCGTAGACAAAAAGAACCTATGTATGTAACATGATATCGTACCCCCCATCCCCCATCCCACACGGTGGACAAAAGAAATCAACGAAAAGACTTGATGGATGGTTAGCCACGTGTCATTCACTGGAAAAGGATGTGCATCCCCGACACAAACGTCAAAAAGGTAGAAAAAATTCCCTAAACGTCGCCATTTTCCACATTTCATTTTGTTTTGCTCCACCATTTTCTACATTTCATTTTGTAGTTTGCTAGGGAGGGATGTGTGGGAATTGAAATGGAGTTGCAAGCAGCTGAACCAATGTGATTATGCATTTTTTTTATGTAGATAGGTGCATTTTGTCTACGTGTTTTCCACATCCAGGGAGATGAAGTTCAACATTTACGACATTTCATTTTGCAGTTTGCTAGGGAGCACAGGTAATGAAATGGAGGTCAAAACCAAAGCAATGCATTCGACAGGTGTGACGCCAACAAGTATGTATATCTATCATTGTATATGCCATTTTTCCATCATGTAGGAACTGTGAAGCATGGCTATTGAATGGGTTTCTATGAAGCATGGTTGTTAAATGGGTTTTATGTGAAATGAAAATATTTTTTTGTTTTTTGCGTGTAGGGTTTTCTTTTCAAATGCATAGCTTCTTTTTGAATTTTTTTTTGAGGGTTTTCAAATTTTACTGTGAAAATAAAGGGGTTTTCATTTGAACTGCAGAGGTGTTTTGTGTGTTTTTGTGGGTTTTTGTGTTGGCATTTAAATTTTTCGCTTTGGTTGTTCATTGTGAAGATGGGTTTTCATTGATGGGAAAATAAATGGTGTTCCTTGTGAAAACGAGATTTCATTTGAAACATAATGAGGGTTATGAGCCGGCGGATTTTCAAAATCAAATTTTGGAATGGACAAAAAGCCCAAAAAAATACACGCAAACACAATATTTTATTTCCCCTTTGAAATTCTTATTTTGAACAACTCTTTGCTACATTCAAAATGGCATTTAACTTGCTTCATTTGATGGGAACAATAAAATGCTCGCATTGTTTGTAGTGTTGGAAAACACACTATCTCCTCTCAATTTAATTGTAAAGGGTTGTCTCGCAGTGGGTTGCTTGCTTCTTAACACATACGGTTTTGCAACATGGAATGTTACAAAATAGTATGAATGTCTCCAAAATCACATTTTCCATTGTTGTGTTTAAATTTTGGATTATTGAAAAAAAAGTGCACAAAATAGTTGTATTTTGAAAAACATAATGTGGGTTTTTAGATATTTGAATCTCCTTGTTTAAATGTAATGGGTTCTCTCACAGTGGGTTGCTTGCTTCTTAACACATACAGTTTTGCAACATGGAATGTTACAAAATAGTACCATGTTGCAAAACCGTATGAATTTCTTCAAAATCACACCTTCCATTGTTGTGTTTAAATAAAATGCTTGCATTATTTGTAGTGTTGGAAAACACATTGTCTCCTCTCAGTTGTTCCCTCAAATACTTGTATATTATGTGAATCATCCTTTAATACTGGTATAGTATACCATTAGGGGAGAAGCTAAAGTGTAGACAAATGAACCTATGTATGTAACGTTATATCATAACCCCCATTCCTCATCCCAAATGGTGGAAAAAATGCACCGATGAAAAGAATTGAGCGAGGGTTAGTCGTGTGCCATCACATGTCTATCGCCAGAAAAGGATGCATGGCCAGTGTGAAAGTAAAAAAGAAATAGACAAAATGCCTTAAACCTCGCCATTTTCCACATTTCATTTTGCAGTTTGTTGGGGATGGGCGCGTGGGTGATGAAATGGAGTCATAGGTGTTTGCATAAAGTAATAGACAAAACACACCTAAACATCCCTCAAATATTGGTGTGTAAATGGTTTTGAAACATTAGGTGGGTTGTAGGTTTTGTAAAACACAATGTTTTGCATCTTACAATTTTACAAAACAGTGTGTATGTATTGAAAAGCTTTGTGTTTTTTAGACTGTAGGAGTGTGGTGATAGGCACCATTTTGTAAACACCTAGTAAGGTATCTGGATTCAGTGTGTAGAGGGTTTTACAACATTTTTTGGGTTGGAGGTTTTGGAAATCATGTTGTCACCTAACCTCTCACTATGTTTTCCAACCTGTAATCATATTGTGCATGTATATTTGGATCATATTGAGAAATTTAATGTATATTTAGATAAATACATAATGGTATTTCCCTTTTTCCATCTTATTGGAACAAATAAAATTCTCAACATTATTTGTAGTGCTAGAAAACACATTGTCCCATGTCAGTTAATTTTTTTTGAAAAGTTTTGTTTCATTACGACCAAAAATGCAATGAAGTCTACTTTCAAAGTTTTGAACAACTCTTTGCTATAGTCAAAATGGCATTTCACTTTCTTCATTTGATTGGAACAAATAAAATGCTCACATTATTTTAGTGTTGGAAAGCACACTGTCTCCTCTCAGTTGTTCCCTCATATACTAGTATATTATATGAATCGGTCTTTAATACTAGTATATTATATGAATCATCCTTTAATACTGGTATAGTTTATAGCTAGAGGAGAAGCTAAAGTGTAGAAAAAATGAACCTATGGGATGGGGGATGGGAGGTATGATATAATGTTACATCCATAGGTGTGTTTTGTCTATCTTTTATCTTTCTCCATTAGGGGAGAAGCTAAAGTGTAGACAAAATGAACCTATCTATGTAACGTTATATCATAACCCCCATTCCCCATCCCACTCAATGGAAAAAATGCATCGATGTAAAGAATTGATGGACGGTTAGCCATGTGCCAACACGTCTCTGTCACCAAAATAGGATGCGCAAACAGTGGGAAAGTTAAAAAGGAATAGACAAAACTCCCTAAACGTTACCATTTTCCACATTTCAATTTGCATATTCTTGGGGATGGGCATGTGGGCAACGGAATGGAGTTGTGGGTGTTAGTGTAAAGAAATAGATAAAACGCACTTAAATATCCCTCAAATACTGGTGTCTAAATGGTTTTGAAACATTAGGTGGGTTGCAGGTTTTGTAAAACATAGTGTTTTGCATCCTACAATTTTACAAAATAGTATCAATGTATTGAAAAGCTTTGTGTTATTTAGATTGTAGGAGTGTGGTGATAGGCCCTATTTTGTAAACACCCAGTAAGGTATTTTGCTTAAGTGTGTAGAGGGTTTTACAACATTTTGTGGGTTGGAGGTTTCATAAATCATATTGTCACCTCACCTCCCACTATGTTTTCGAACTTGCAATCATACTGTTCATGTATATTTGGATCATATTAAGAAATTGAAACACAATTTTTACTCTGCATAAGACTTGTTATAAGGTGTCTTTCATTACATTTGTACTATCTAAATTACATTCATACCGTTTTGTAAAATTCAAGGTTTCAAAACACTGGTTTTCTCCTCCAACTCTTACACTTGCACTCCAACCTTCAGCTTTCAATGTGCAGACATGAAACATAGAGTGTTTTCCCCCTTCTTTCTCCAAACTAAAAATGCACACGTTAGTCTACCTCTAATTCCCATGCTAGAAAAAAAAGCTCTGAAAATGACAACTCATACTCACATTGTTTATACTATCTAAATTGCATTCATATTGTTTTGTAAAATTCCAGGTTGCAAAACACTGGGTTTTCAAAATTTGCAACCCACATAATGTTTTAAAATCCTTTACAAGTAACAACCCAATTGGTTACTCACCCCTCACTTGAATTTGGTATGTTTTTTTATTTCCTTGAGAGCCTTTTGTGAATTAGATAGTAAGAATGTAATGAGATTGGAAAACACTAAGTTGTAAGAAATATGCAACCCACACAGTGTTGTAAAGCCCTCTAGACATAACAACCCAATTGGCAGGTCGAGAAAACCAAGTTGACGTACCTATGCACATATTGTCGGTTAGAAACCCCTCACCTCAACTCGGTTGGTCGTCTCCCCCACCTGCAACACCCCCTTATACTTCAATGTTTTGATTCAACCTACAGAATGAGAAAACCCAAAACAAAGAGTGTTTTCCAAGAACAGTACTTGTTACAATGTAAAATGCATGTCTTAATCATATCAATGCCCTTTTCTCCCACAATGAACGGATAGATTCTCGTGGAAGGAAAAAAAACACCATCGTAATTCAATGCGAAGGGACACCTTCTCGCTTTCCTCGCTATGATGTTTCCTCTCATCTTCCGGTTTCATCACTTTTATCATCCATCTTGGCAGGCCCTGCACTATGTCATCTCATCATGTTATGTATGTTTCTATGAAGTGGGCCTTTGATTATTGCTCCAAAAACCATTTTTTTCCCTTGGGAAAGAGAGTTCAAGAAGTGGAGTATTGACATTCTAGTTTACATGCTAATTAGATCAATGACCTTTTCGAATGAAAATCATTCAAATTGTGAATATGAAGAGATTATAAAACTAGCTAAGAGCAACAAGATCATGGGAAAAAATTGAAAATTTTGAGGCATTTGGTGTTGCTTCGTGAGTGGCATAGAAGAAAAAGTGTGCTTGTTATTAGCTACAATCATTTTGTATACCTAACTTGTGAGACAAATGTGAGCCTTCCTGAAGAGGCTAAGCATATTGGAAAACTGCTCTTACATAGCCTAGGCCTCCTTTTTCTTGATGAAGGTCACCAAGCTCGAAATAGCCAATCAAAAACTAAAAGCTATCCTCGACACCTGGTAAATTTATGGCTAATAGTAGGATCTACAGGTTGAGGAAATTCTTCATGGATGAAATTATTGATAATGGAAAAGAGAGTGTTGACCATAGGTTTACTTAAATCTTGAGGTGACTGTCCCAGTATTGCTTCAAGGTTCATGACACAATCTACTGAAAACTTCTTGCTCATTCATACCTTGTTAATCGTACCTATGATATTGCATTGTATATGTCTGATGTACTTCACCTTTAAATGTCCATATTGAAATACAGTAATATATAGTAATAAAGTAATAAGAGTAATACAAAATACAATAATAAATAGCAATAAAGAGTAATAAAAAAAAAATTCATTCAACGATAGTGTTTCAAAATAGTAGATCTATTTATACAACAGTGAATGGGTTGTTTTTACAACACCCTGTGTTTTACAATTTGTAGTTTTACAAAACAATATTCATGTATTAAACAGTGATAAAGAGTAATAAACAATAATAAATGTAACATCTAGAAAATGCAAACAAAATGTTGAAAGCACACACTCAATGTGATCTAAGCTTTAATGCAATCTAAGTTAAACAACAGAGAACAAAGGGAAGATAAAACATAAATAAATTGAATAATCTCACCCAATATCTATGTAATTCCATGTAAAACCCTGATTTCCCTTCTCCATTTTTCCGTTGTAGTATAATTTCCCTCAGATTTCTCTTGTGCAAGTATAGCCTATGATAGTGATTTAGCAAAACATCAAAGATTCAAATAATAGATATACTTCCAAAAGTCATAAGCTTTCGGGAGAGATTGAAATGATGAAGGACAGATCAATTTATAGAAAATTGATTATTCGAATGACAAGCCAGGATCGAAAGATCGACAGATGGTTGAGATCAAAATATTAGACATGCATTTTGATAACTGTTAGTAGCGACATGAGTGAAACAAATTAGAACTAGAAACAAAGATTAAATAAATGATTTAATCTTCGGGTTTGGTATTTGAAAATAGAAGAATTATCTTTGCATGAAAAAGATAAAGATAGGATTAAAGCAACGTCATGTTTGAATGCACGCACAAGATTAAATTAATTAAATAAAAGTATTTAATTAATACACATGTACACGCAAACGAGTTAGAACTAGATGACTAAATGATATGACATTTTATTCATGCAAGCAACTCAGACATTAAATCAGGAGTTAACCGACCGATCTAAATAGATCTCGAGTCTAGCGAGAGTGAATACTTAGATAACTTACACAATTATCTAAATATAGAGGAATGCGTTAAAATAGAATTTATGAATTAAATAATTCATTTAATTCAAGATTTGATATTTGAAGAATAATTAAATAAATAAGATTTATTTAACTAAGTGACGAAGGGATTAAATGAATAATTAAATAAATAAAGGATTTATATAATTATAGTTGACATATGATAAAGGGTAAATTAAATAAGAATTTATTTAATTTGACAAGAAGGATAAGGTTAATTAGTAACATAATTAAATAAAAAGTGTTTATTTAATTAATCAGATAGAATAAAGAAAAGTGTGAATTAATTAAATAATTACGATTATTTAATTAATAGATGAAATGAAGACTTTTAGAAAATAATTAAATAATTGGCATTCTTTAATCATGACCATAGAAATACAAATTATGAAGAATATTGAAGTCACAGGCTTAGACTACATTTTGGTGTCTACATTTTCCCCTCTTTGATACAATGTCATTTTGGCGTTGTGTCAAAGAAAATAGATAAAAAATATTCCCCAGTAATGCCCCGGTGTAAAACAAGTGAAGGTATGCCCCCTTGGGAAAATTGACAAATTTTCAAAAAAATTCAAAAAAATTTGGAAATAGTCCCGATTAGTCTATTGGATAGCTAGAAATGTAGTCGAGTTGACGAAATTGAAGTTGGAAGTGTTAGGGATGTGTACGGGTTGATTGAAGTTGGAAGTTGACGTGGCCAGTAGAAAGGAATGCTAACAAAACCCTAGGTATAAATAGAAAATGGGGTAAAAACCCATTCATTTTTACACACATAGCTTTGAAATTTGAGATTTTTGCTCTACACTCTCAGTGAAGATGTCACATGTTCCGAACACCCACCATCGATCGTATAGGATCCAGACCTTTAGGAGGCTGACCAACGCAGGTCCCCCAATATGTACTTGGATCTCGACTTTTGAGTTTTTTGTTTTCACACATTTTTATGCGTTTATTTGTAAATTTTGTCATGTGTCATTGTTTTGAAAAGTCACATTTGAATGCGTAATCAACGAATTTGCATGTGAATCACCGCACTTGTAAATTCACATATGATGCTTAGCGTAGATGTTTTCTATTTCGATGCATTTGTTTTTTGTTTTGACACATATGATAAACAGTTACGCATTTGTATTTAGAACAAATGCATGTGCTTTTTGTTCAATGCATTTGTAAATATTGCATCGCATTTTCATTTATGATGGATGCTCGTATGCATAGATGTAATGAGTCGCATTTGATATTTCTATATGCAATTGTGATTGAAAATGACACATGTGAAATTTTATGATGCATTTGCAAAATAAAATGACACATTTGGTTTCTTGTAACGCAATTGCAAAGGAATGACACATTTGACTAGCATTTGATTTTGTCACTTTGTATTATGATAGGTGATTGATTCTGACATGAGGCATATATAATACCATTGTAGGTTATTTTGTACCCTATTTATACGTGAGAGTTGAGACCATCAACCTTTTTCTTCTAGAATAGTTTGCGGAGCACAAAGAAATGATTTTTATGGCATCTGGGTCTCCTCCATGTGACAGACATGCCCATCATTTGGGAAAATTGGGGGCTACTGACGGCGTTATGTGAGTAGTGGCACTCGGAAACTTCTTCATTTCACCTACCTACTAGAGAGGCTACAGTTATGTTGGAGGATATCTATAGGATCCTGAGACTTCCTATTAGAGGCACTAGGGTGATGTATGATACTCAAAGGGGTTTCACTGAGATGTGTCGATATTACCCTCATGAGGATATTAGACAGATAGGTATTGACCATTATGAGATTAGATGGCATGTATTGGATCAAAGGTATAGGCAGTTAGATTGTCTATTGTGTACATTGATAGGTGGTATAGTCCTCCCTGACCGTCGACGTCATGGATTTCCTGTGGGATAGGGATAGATTCTAGTTGGTATGTTAGAGCATTGGGAGGTGTATGCTTGGGGCCCTTATCTTCTTGCCATGTTATATTTTCATTTGCATGATATAGCCTACCGAGAGGCACAATCTATGAGTTGTGGTACCATGCTCTTGATGTTATGGGCATGGGAACACATTGCCATTTTTTGTCCACCGGTTACAGTTGATGTGTAGCATGGAGCACCCTATGCCTTCCGTTATGCGGGGGCTAATACTCCACACCATATGGGAGACACTAGATATTTCTGACATGCTATTGATACCATGGTACAGTTCACATGGAGACCATACTTGGGTTGTCCAGAGTGGTCAAATGAGGATGATCATTTGCCATATTGTCATCAGACACAATATCTGATTGGGCAGACTGTGTCAAATATGCATATTATAGAGAGACATTTTCCAGATCGTGTGTTGTGGCAGTTTAGAGAGGTTTACGATGAGCCTAGAGGATGAGAAGAGTTTGCGAGGTCTTCTTGAGATCCCACTGTGGGGTACAGAGATGCCAATGGCCACTGCTGAGGAAAATATTGATGCATTGTAGGTAGTGTAGTGGGGGTGGAGAGATGGTTTGGCCGATCCAGGTACCACTGATGCATATGATCAATGGTGGGTCGTTCATAGGTTGATTCCCCTTACAAACCTAGATCAGGATGCACCGATAGAGCGGCGAGGGACAGGACCACATGGTAGGTGTGGCAGAGGCAGAGGTTGGAGAGGTGGAGGTGGTCATGGCAATGATGGAGATGGTCGTGGAGGTGGTCGGTGTGGTGGTGGGAGAGGGAGGAATGGACGAAGGGGACGAGGGCCACCTTTATCACCTATCCGTAAGGAGGGATGGGATGATGAGGATGTGCACATGCCATATATTGGCAGAGGTGAGGAGGAGGTGCATGTTGAGATTTGCAGGGATGAGGAGCATGCCACAGAGGAGGAGGCGGGCAGAGAGGAGACAGAGATTGATTCCCTTGGCTTACTTGGTGTTTATCAAGATGATGATGAGGAGGGGGGTGATCAAGAGCATGAGGTCCGCAATAGGATTTTGGAGGAGTTAGAGGATGATGATGATGATGGTTTGGAGAGGGTAAGATGGGATGATACAGAGGAAGTTGATCCTGACACTGCTACACTTCATGCCTAGCTTGTATCTTTGGAGAAGATGAGGGTTTTGATGTCTGAGAGAGATGTATAGATGGAGAGGGATGGAGCCTACATGGACAGGGATCAGGCCATAGCTCAGAGACAAGAGACTGAGCAACAATTTACAGAGATTAGAGCTCTTTGCAGTGGGCCAGTAGAGGCATTTGCTCGAGAGCTAGTTAGATCTATTGAGAGGGCTTCGTATTACTATTACCTAATCTTCACCCTCAGGCTCCATCAGGAAGAAGACAAGGCAGAGGTTCGGAAAGGCCAAATGGAACATTTGCACAAGGTAGAAAATCATGAATCTGATGCTAGGTCGTAGGGAACTCAGTTGGGAAGCCTGCCTTGCTTAGGTTTGGCATGAAAATATTTTAAGAGAAAGTCGCCAAGACCTTCCAGATGTCTTGTCGATTGGCAGGGGTTTGATCAAGTCTGAATGCTTCACCTACAGGTTCCTCTCGGCATGAGATTATCTAGGCCTCCCTGACCCATAATGCATTTGGTGAAATATACATCTGAGTTTCCTATCGGCAAGACCTCAGGGAGGTCACGACGATCTGAGTCCACATGTAGGTTTCCTTCAAAATAAGAATCTCCTTCGATGAAGGGTCTCGACGAATTCATGAAGTCTCACCGACTACCGCGGGGTGAGCAGACATTTTGGTGGGAGTTATCTTTTTGATGTATGGTCTTGCCGAGTGCCTTATGTCTGGCTGACCACCGATAGGGATACATCTCAATGAGAGTTTTTCTCTTCACCATGAAGTCTCGGTGAATGCATCGGGTCTCGCCGATAAAGCAAAGCATGGAGCTTGGCAAAGGATATCGCCTTTGCAAAATGTCTTGCTAAAGGATAAAGGTCACACCGAAGAAATCGAGGAAGATCTCACCAGAAAAAAGACTGTTGGTAAGAATTTGTACTGACATCAAAGGGTCACACCGATTGCATTCCTTCGAGGTAAGTCCTAGCGCTCGGTGAAGGGTCCTGGAGACCAGTGAAATCTCCCCGATAACAATAAGCCTTCGGTGTAACGATGCATTTGGAGAAGGTCTCAATGACTCGATAAGTCTCACCAATGAGAAGGCCTTCGGTATAGCATTCCAAGTCAGAGAAAGGTCTCCCCGACTTTGAGGTCTCGCCGACAACAAAGAGATCGCCAAGAGGAGATGCCTCTGCCATGAAGTCCGATGATGATTAGAGTCTCACCGAAAGCTAGCGGTCGTGCCAATGAAGTCATATCGATGTCAGGCCTAGCCGACAGAGTGGAGTCTTGGAGAATAGGAAAAGATCTTTTGTGTAACACAAGAGGCAAGGGAAGTCTACAAGATGTCTTGGCGAATCAAGGTGGTCTCAGCGATGGAATGAGAATCGATATGACCAATGGACTGCGCCAAGATGTCGTCTTCCCGACTTGCCACGGTCTTGCCAAAGGAAATACAGACATCGATGGGAGGTCTCACCGAATGCAGGAGGTCTCCCCAACATTTGATGTCATTATAGTGCCTGACGCTCTGTATGAAGTTTAGTCGATAGGCCAAAGTCTCAGTGAAACAAAAGGAAGCTCAGGTAGAATGAGGAGTTCAGTGTGGGTCTTGATGACAACAAGGGGTCACACAGACAGTATTTGAAAAAGCAAAGGATTGGTAGAAGATGAGATTGCCGTGAAGTCTCAACGAAACAAAAAGTCTCGCCGACATATGAGGAGCCTAGGATGGAGGGATGTTGTCAGCATAAGAAGGAAGGCTTTGCTAGGAGGTCTTAGCGAAGGTGAAAGTCTCGCCAAAAGGAATGGAAGGGGCCTCGAAATGGTTGTCTTCAGCAGGAGTCCCGCCGACACAAAAGAACCCCTTGATATGACTAAGGGACTTCGCCGGGATGTCTCTCTGACCGCATAAAGTCTCACCAACTAGAAAGTAAAGACCTCACCGAAAGAACTTGACATCAGCGTAAGGTCTTGCCGATATAAGAATGTCTGGCCGACAGAAGGAAGGGAGCTTAGCGGTATAACTTCTAGAGACGTCGGCAAAGGTCTCCCTGAAACAAATGGTCTTGCTAGGAGGTGGTATTTTCGTCATGACGTCTCAGTGATAGTTTGAGTCATGCTGATAAGTTGCAAAGGACATAATTGCATTGGCGAGACACTTTCCTTGTCTCATTGAGATGCAATTATTTTCAAAAGAGTTTCGACCACCTATAGAGCCTGCGTGGAATACGCTCGACCAACTAGGAGGAGCTGAAGAGAGCCGTGGCAGTCTGATCAAAATGAAGAATGTCAACGGGATGAATGTAGCACGTATCTGTTGTGAGCTCAAGGCATTCAAGGTGTTTAGCTGAAGTGGTTCAAACAAGACACAATACCAGGGTCAAAATGAATGCGGTAGCTATGAAATATCTAAAGAAGACTTCTCTGGGGATGACTCTTCACAGTAGAGACACGCAGGGTGCAGCATTTAATTCAATAAAAGGATCTTAGGATAGATTTTTCTGAGATTGATATTTTTTAAGCCCTAAGGGGGCCGACATAGTTTATATATAAGGCATTTTTTCCTTTTTGTAGATAATTCAGATAATACACTTGAAAGAGTTAGTGATTTTTGTGAATCCTTTCTCAACAAATGTATATTTTGTAACTCAACTGAAATCTGGAATGTAAAACAGAGTTCACTAGGAAAGCAAGTATTAATTCTTATACTACTCTCATTTTTGTATGTTAGCTTGTGCAAGTTTTCTTTAACATTGTTTCTTTTAATCTGTATTCATACCCCAAAGCTGTGAAGTTTGTTCCTTCCTCCTTAAGATATGTGTGTAGATCAAACCTATCAAGAATGATGCATAAGACTGAAAAGGTTATGTGAGTAAGTAAATTAACTATAGTTAAGTTTTCTCAGTGTGTTTGTATCTTGCTTTCATTTCATTATTTCTCATCAAACTCAGTGTATCACCATAGGACTAGTTCAATTTAGTTTCATTTATTGTACGCATCCTTCTCCCTTTACCTTTACAAGATCGTTAGCTTAGGTGATACCCAAAGGAAGCCGGCCTTCTCTGAAGGTTCATTTCAACTATAGGTGACCCATAGCCTTGAAATGATCCCATGTTGCTCTAGAAAGCTCAGTTTCAATCTCTGTGCATAGGGTGCAATTTCTAGGTGACAATAATTTTCTGGCATGCCCAGTGGGATAGAAATTAGATTGAACTATTGTTTTGGTATGCAACCAGTGAATTCCAGACTTTATAGAAGTCTTTTTGCATACTTGGTGACTCCATAAAGAGGAAAGAACTCCATAAATTAACGCCTTTTACAGTTTATGAGAAAGGTTCAGATGAGAGGTAGCTTAGGTCCCTTCAAATATTTGCAGCTGTCACCACCGAGAAGAAAAGGTAGGGCAATAGAAAAAAGAGGAGCAACAGTTATCTATTCTAGAAGAACTCAGTCTACTCCTCCATCAGTGGGATCTCATTTTGTTGTACAAGTAAATCCAATTCAGCTACCTACAATGGCTGCTCCAAGGAATCAACCCTTTGTCGCTTTCAATAGAGGCAACCCCTTAAATTTGGCACAACACAACGACATCCCAATGGTAGCCTTGAAAATTCTACCAACTTTCACAGGGGAAGATCAAACTACTCCCATTGAACATCTGAGATATGTGGCTTCGTTATGTGGAGTCCATCACATAGCCCAGGAGGATGTTGCAGTAAGATTACTAGCTGCTTCACTGAAAGGAAGAGCTATGTAATGGTATAGGAGCCTACCAGTCAGTTCAATCGCAACATGGGATGAATTTGGAGACAAGTTGCATAAGCAATTTCAAGACAGGTCTAACAACTTATCTCTATTGGAACAATTAACTACAATTAAGAGGGCTCCACAAGAGTAGATGAATGAATTCAACTTCAGATTCCAAAGAACTTGGGATAGAATCCCTATGATGGTGAGGCCACCTCCAGAATATGCATTTATGTACTTCTTGAGGTCTCTTAATAGCGACATAGCCATTATGATACAGTCAATGGGAGGGGTCTCTCTACCAGATGCCTTTGAAATAGCTATCAGAGCTAAAAACAGCTTGATACAAGCTGGTAAGCTTGCTCCCAGGCCACCAATGCCAATATTTCTAGAAATTCATGCAAACATTCATTTGCAAATACCTCCTTTCACACCTCTACTAGCTATACCAATGCTGCAAGCTATTGTTCCAGCCGCTGATAGACAAGAGAGTGTTGCTTCAGGCTCATCACAGGAGTTACAAGAGATCAAAAGTCTTTTACAGACTTTTGGTAACAAGTTGGTGAACTTAGAAAAACAACAGACCTATTCTAGGCCTTATCAACAGCAGAGTTAGGCCTCAGGTCAGCCCTTCCAAGGGAATAGATAGTAGTATCAGGGCAATTATCAGGGCCCAAGATAGAGTGTGAACACAAGGCCTTTTTAGGCCTATGCTCCAGCCCCTGTTTGTGCGACCAAGGAGCTGGTTCCTACCCAAAACAACTTAGCAGTAGACTATGAGTGGTGTTACCCTTGTAACCAACCTCATAATCAAGCCACTTGCTCAAATGGACTAATCAATCAGGCACTTATGGTACAAAATGCGTCAAGTTCACAACAAAGTGCATGCAATGATGCATCTTCACAACACTAGGACCAATTCAGCAATGATACAACCCTGCTTAACTAGCAAGGTCAAGAATTTTGTGGAATGAATGAAGATAGTTCTCCAGTTGCAGCTAACACCAGGGCAAAGAAGAGAGATTTTGAGCTTAGTCAAGCGGCTGACAAAGGAAAGGAAACGACTGTAGAACCATCTACATCTCAAGCAACTCTTGTTTGGCAAAGAAATAAGCAACTCCTAGACAAGGAGCAGTCACACCCGCAAGCTGATCATACTGGTATAAAGGTACATCCTAAATTAAATCCAATTGTACCTTATAATATCCTTGATAGTATGAAAAAAATGAATGTTACAATGTCCATGTGGGACTCATTATCCATCCCAGGTCAAAAGGATATGTTACAGTCAGCCCTGTCAAGTTTGAAAATGCCTGATGAATCCAAGCCCCCAATAGGTCAGGTTAGAGTTGTGTTAACAAATAATTCTTAGGGAAATGATCAGCAACCTTGCATGGAGATTGAAAAAGGAGTTAAACCACCTCCTTTCTACGTGTCAGTGATTATTGGTGATAAGTTAGTTCATAACTGTATGGTAGATAGTGGACCTAGTAGCTCCATGATGCCTAAACAGATTGTTGACAAACTTGGACTAAAATACCAGCTTTTAGAGAAGGGAGTGATCCAATTGGATGGTACTTCGGTTAATACTTTGGGTATTATCAAGGATTTAAATCTCACCCTACATGCTTGTCCAAATTTTTTAGTTCCTCAAGACATATGTGTCATAGACCTTCCACCTTTCTTTTCCTTGTCTTTATCTAGAGACTTTACAGCCAAGATAGGTGGTTATGTATTAGCTGATTGGCCACATATGTTATTTAGAACAAGATATAGAACCAAGGTTACCATTAAATCTGAAAGATTAGCTAAGGATCACATTGAGCCATATAACCCAAGTCCCTTTAATGTTGTTCCTACTGCTGCAGACACAAATTGTGTCATTCTTTCTAACAATGAACTAGCTGCTGCTCAAGAACTCCAATCAAAAGTTGTTTCTGAAGTGTTGCTGCATGAATGGGCAATTGAAAATATATTGGACAGTTTTGAGGACCTCATTCAAGATGCTAGTATGGGCAACTATGTCATTCTTGAGCCTGACACAGAGATTCCAAACCTGTAGAAAGATGCAGATCAATTGTTGCAACCACTAAGTGAACTTTGGGAGATGTTCTTCGATGGTTCCAAAAGTAATAATGGAGTAGGAGGAGGTGCGATGTTGATTTCTCCACAAGGTGATAGGTATTACTCTACATTTTGTTTTTCTTTTGCATGCTCCAATAACATCGCTGAGTATGAGGGCCTTGTTCAAGGTCTAGAGTGGGCAAGGAAGAGAGGAATAACCAGCTTGAAATTCTATGGGGATAGTGAATTAATTGTTAATCAAGTAAGGGGCCTAAATGTTGCTAAAAATGACACATTAAAGTCTTATAGAAATAGAGTGTGGGACATGCTCGAAGATTTTGATGCCTTTAACTTAGTGTCTATTCCAAGAAATCAGAACAAGCATGTTGACAGGCTTGCAGTCATTGGAGCACAGTTTGATATTCCAAATGACATTAGAAAAGAGAAAGTGCAGCAGTATGTGAAGGTTGTAGTTAGACCATCAATTCCTGAAAACAACATTCACTGGAAAGTTTTTGATAGTGATGAGCAGATCCTTTCTTTCTTGCTCGAAGAAGATCGGTTCTCCATGGTGAATCAAGCAAAACTCAAGCAGCAGTATGGTGATCAAGTCATATAGCTAAAGACAAATAAATTACCCAAAGGCCTTGTTACCTTGGAGTTTATTTTTAGTACTGATGATCAACTTAAAAAGGGTAAAGCTAGCTTGCAAATCAAAGAACATTATGAAGAACTGGAGATTTTCAAAGGTAAACTTCTTAAGATAGGAAAAATTTGTTCACATGAAGATAAACAAGATTTTGTTGCTTTATGTCAAGAATTTTATGATGTCTTTGCTTGGGAATATTTGGATTTGAAAGGGTTTGATCCCCATATTGTTCAGCACACAATTGAGTTAGAGCCTGATGCTAAGCCAGTAAGATAGAAACAAAGGCCCTTGAATCCTAAACTTGAGCCCCTAATGATTAAAGAGTTGACTAAACTAGTTGAGGGGGGTATTGTCTTTCCTATCAAACACACTTCATGGGTTTCTAACCTTGTACCGGTTAGGAAGAAAAGTGGCGAAATAAGGCTTTGTGTAGACTTTAGGGATCTTAACCAAGCATCTTTGAAAGACCACTACCCGCTGCCCTCCATGGAACGAATCTTGCAAGAGGTTGTTGGTTCTGAAAGATTTTCCTTATTAGATGGTTTTTCAAGGTATAATCAGGTGATGGTTAAAGAAGAAGATCAATTTAAAACTTATTTTACAACTAAATGGGGCACCATGGCATACAAAAGGATGCCTTTTGGTTTGTCCAATACTGGTACCACATTTCAGAGGGCCATGGACATGGCATTTCAAAGTTTGATCAACAAGATTATACTGATTTACCTAGATGATATTACAGTTTATTCCAAGAATGTTGATGAACATGTGTCACATCTTAGGAAAGTTTTTGAAAAATGCAAAGAGTTTGGGATCTCTCTCAATCCAAAAAAGAGTATCTTTTTTGTTCATGAAGGGAAATTATTAGGACACATAGTGTCAAAGCGAGGAATTACTATTGATCCTGAGAGAGTCAAAGCCATACTTGAGTTGCCACTACCTAATCACAAGAAGGGTCTACAGAGCTTTCTCAACCAGATCAACTTTCTAAGAAGATTCATCCCTGATGTTGCAACCTTTAACAACTATGTTAAAGAAAAATGCAGTTTTTAGTTGGACAAAAGATGCCAAGAGTAGCTTTGAAAAGGTCGAGGCCTTAGCAGTAGCTCCTACGCTGGTAAATCCCAATTTTTCTAAATATTTTTATTTGTATGCCTATGGTAGCACTAGTAACATTTTTGCAATATTGGTTCAAAAAAATGAAGAGAATTTAGAACAACCGATAGCCTTTTTCAGTCAAGGTTTGGTTGATTATGAATAGAAATACTCCTTTGTAGAGAGGCATGTTCTTGCTATAATCAGAAGCCTGGAGAAATTCAAGCCTTTGATCTCTCATAATAAAATTCATGTCATGGTGGCACACTCAAGTGTGAAGGATTTTTTATTGAATAAAGATCTCAATGAAAAAAGAGCAGGGTGGGTCACTAAGGTCATGGAGTATGATGTAGATATTAAGATCACCAAATTGGTTAGAGGCAAGGGTCTCTATGAACAACTTGATACTGGGTCAAGCAGTGAAAGTGAACTAGAAAAGGATGTTATCCTTGCTAATACAAATGAGTTTCAAGATGCTTGAGACAATGTGCCTGTGGGGATAACTAATTGGGTTCAAGATATGACCCAATTTTTACAAACTGGCGAGTGTCCACCAGGTTTGAACAAAGGCAAAAGGAGATACTTCAGACTACAGTCCATGCCGTATGTACTGGTAGACAATGTTCTTTTCAAAAAGGAAATGGTGTCCTATTAAGATGCATTCACAGTGATCAAATTGAAAAAGTACTTCATGAGTTTCATGACAGAGCTGCAGGAGCTCACTTTGCTCCCAGAACTACTGCCTGGAAAATCATGAGTTGGTTACTATTGGCCTAGCTTGTTCAAAGATGCATATTCCTGGTCAAGAAAGTGTATCAAATGCGCTCTATTTTCAGGAAAGGAAAGACTGCTTGCTATGCCTCTACATCCAATTCAAGTGGAGCAGCCCTTCATGAGATGGGGCATTGATTTCATTGGACCAATAAATCCACCTTCCAGTACTGGTCACAAGTGGGTGCTCACAGCTACAGACTATTTCACAAGGTGGACAGAAGCAGTAGCTTTGAAAGAAGCAAAAGAGTCTTCAGTTTTGAGCTTCTATGAGGATATAGTCCCCAGATTTGGAGTTCCTGACTCCATCATATCTGACAATGCTCTTGCATTCACGGGTCTAAGAGTAACTTATTGGGCTATTAAATATGGCATTCATTTAAACACATCCTCAAATTATTACCCTTAGGGTAATGGTTTAGCTGAAAGCACAAATAAGAATCTCATCAGGATCATCAAAAGAACCATAGAGGATAATCAAAGGACCTAGCATATCAGTTTAAAGAATGCACTTTGGGCAGACAGAGTGACCCCTAAGAGGTCTATTGGCAATTCACCATATATGTTGGTCTATGGCAAAGAGGCAAGATTGCCCCTATCTGTGGAGCTTCCAGCTCTAGACATTGTCCACCAGTTGGAGATTGAGGGATATGACCCAATTTTTGTAAGGTATGTGGAGCTCATGGAGCTCGAAGAGTCAAGGGACATAGCAATGAAAGCTTTGGAGTATCATCAACTACAAACGAAAAGAGCATTTGACAAAAAGGCTACAACAAAATCTTTTAAGGTGGGAGATTTTGTGCTCAAATGGGATGTCTTGAAAAGAAGGCCAGGCCATCACACCAAGTTTGACAATATGTGGACTGGTCCATTTATTATCACAGGCTGTAAGGAGCACAATGTGTATCGACTGGCCACAACAGAAGGGGAATTGCTTCATATCCTAGTTAATGGGATACACCTCAAGCCATGTTTCTGAGTTTGACAGGTTCATCTATTGTACATATTAATTTAGGCTTTATGTTTTTCATAAGTGTTTTTTCAGCATAGTAAATATTTTTTTCTTTTCAGTTTCCCCTATTCTGCCATTTTTTGCAACCTGTTGTGTCCTATGGATCCCATGCGAATTGTGGCCATGCGCAAAACTGATGATCTATTTGTTTCTGGGTTTCCTAATGACTCCATGCCCAATGGATAAACCTAGGCTTTTGGTCTTCATGTTTAGCAGGAAAACATCTAGCAAAGGTCACCAGAAATGTTACCTAATCTTCACCCTAAGGCTCAATCAGGCAGAAGACAAGGCAAAGGTTCAAAAAGGCCAAATGGAACATTTTCACAAGGTAGAAAATCATGAATCTGATACTAGGTCATAGGGAACTCAATTGGGAAGCTTGCCTTGTTCAAGTTCGGCATGAAAATATTTTAAGGAGAAAGTAGCCAAGACCTTCCAGATGTCTTGCCAACTCACAGAGGTTCAATCAAGTCTGAATGCTTCACCTACAGGTTCCTATCGGCATGATATTATCTGGGTCTCCCCGACCCATAATGCATTTGGCGAAATATGCGTTTGAGTTGCATATCGGCAAGACCTCAGGGAGGTCACGGCGATCCGAGTCCACATGTAGGTTTCCTTTGAAATAAGAATCTCCTTCGGTGAAGGGTCTCGGCAAATTCATGAAGTCTCACCGACTACCACGGGGCGAACAGACATTTCGACGGGAGTTATCTT
Source organism: Sequoia sempervirens (assembly GCA_007258455.2). Lineage (NCBI taxonomy): Eukaryota > Viridiplantae > Streptophyta > Pinopsida > Cupressales > Cupressaceae > Sequoia > Sequoia sempervirens. The sequence continues at coordinate 61,846,446 of VDFB02072274.1, forward strand.
TTCGATGTATGGTCTTGCCGAGCGCCTTATGTCTGGCCGACCACTAATAGGGATACATCTCGGTGAGAGTTTTTCTCTTCACCATGAAGTCTCAGTGAATGCAAAGCATGGAGCTCAGCAAAGGATATCGCCTTCAGAAAAATGTCTTGCCGAAGGATAAAGGTCACGCCGAAGAAATCGGGGAAGCTCTCACCGGAAGAAAGACTATCGGTAAGAAGTCTTACCGACATCAAAGGGTCACACTGATTGCATTCCTTCGGGGTAAGTCCTAGCGCTCAGTGAAGGGTCCCAATGACTAGTGAAGTCTCCCCGACAACAATAAGCCTTCGGCATAATGATGCATTCAGATGTCTCAGCGACCCAATAAGTCTCACCAATGAGAAGGCCTTCGGTATAGCATTCCAAGTCAGAGAAAGGTCTCCCCGACTTTGAGGTCTCACTGACAACAAAGAGATCACCAAGAGGAGATGCCTCCACCATGAAGTCCTGATGATTAGAGTCTCACTGAAAGCCAACGGTCACACCAATGAAGTCATATCGATGTGAGGCCTGGCCGACGGAGTGGAGTCTTGGCGAACATGAAAAGATCTTCAGTGTAACACGAGAGGCAAGGGAAGTCTACAAGATGTCTCAGAAAATCAAGGTGGTCTTAGCGACGGAATGAGAATCGGTATGACTGATGGACTGTTCCAAGATGTCTTCCCGACTTTCCATGGTCTTTTCAAAGGAAATAAAGACATTGATGGGAAGTCTCGCCGAACGCAGGAGGTCTCCCCGACATTTGACGTCGTTATAGCCCGACGCTCAGTATGAAGTCTGGCCGATAGGCCAAAGTCTTAGCAAAACAAAAGGAAGCTTGGGCAGAATGAGGAGTTCGACGTGGGTCTCGATGACAACAAGGGGTCACACTGATAGTATTTGAACAAGAAAAGGATCAGCAGAAGATGTTAGTTTCGGTGAAGGAAGATGGGATTGCCGTGAAGACTCAGCGAAACAAAAAGTCTCACCGACGTATGAGGAGCCTAGGATGGAGGGATGTTGTCAGCATAAGAAGGCAAGCTTCGCTAGGAGGTCTTAGTGAAGGTGAAAGTCTCGCCGAAAGGAATGGAAGGGGCCTCGAAATGGTTGTCTTCGGTAGGAGTCCCGCCGACACAAAAGAACCCCTCGGTATGACTAAGGCACTTCACCGGGATGTCTCTCTGACTGCGTAAAGTCTCACCAACCAGAAAGTAAAGACCTCACCGAAAGAACTTGACATCGGCATAAGGTCTTGCCAATATAAGAATGTCTGGCCGACAGAAGGGAGCTCAGTGGTATAACTTCTGGAGACGTTGGCAAAGGTCTCCCCGAAATAGATGGTCTCTCTAGGAGATGGGATTTTCGTCATGACATCTCAGCGATAGTTTGAGTCATGCCGATAAGTTACAGATGACATAATCACATTGGTGAGACATTTTCAGTGTCTCGCCGAGATGTGATTCTTTTCAAAAGAGTTTTGACCACCTACAGAGCCTGCGTGGAATACGCTCAACCAACCAGGAGGAGCTAAAGAGAGTCGTGGTAGTCTGATCAGAATGAAGAATGTCAACAGGATGAATGTAGCACATATTTGTTGTGAGCTTAGGTCATTCAAGGCGTTCAGCCGAAGTGGTTTGAACATGACACGATGCCAGGGTCAGAATGAATGTGGTAGCTGTGAAATATTTGAAGAAGACTTCTCCGGGGATGACTCTTCACAGTAGGGACACGCAGGGTGCAACATGTAATTCAATAAAAGGATCTTAGTATAGATTTTTCTGAGACTAATATTTTGTAAGCCCTAAGGGGGCTGACACAGTTTATATATAAGGCATTTTTTCCTTTTTGTAGATAGTTCGGATAATACACTTGGAAGAGTTAGTGATTTTTGTGAATCCTTTCTCAACAAATGTATATTTTGTAACTCAACTGAAATCTGGAATGCAAAATAGAGTTCACCAGGAAAGCAAGTATTAATTCTTATACTACTCTCATTTATGTATGTTAGCTTGTGCAAGTTTTCTTTAACAGTGTTTCTTTTAATCTGTATTCATACCCCAAAGTTGTGAAGTTTGTTCCTTCCTCCTTAAGCTATGTGTGTAGATCAAACTTGTCAAGAATGATGCATAAGACTAAAAGGGTTATGTGAGTAAGTAAATTAACCGTAGTTAAGTTTTCTCAATGTGTTTGTATCTTGCTTTCATTTCATGATTTCTCATCAAACTCGATGTATCACCATAGGAATAGTTCAGTTTAGTTTCATTTTTTGTATGCATCCTTCTCCCTTTACCTTTACAAGATTGTTAGCTTAGGTGACACCCAAAGGAAGCCAGCCTTCTCCAGAGGTTCATTTCAACTATAGGTGACCCACAGCCTTGAAATGATCCCATGTTGCTCTAGAAAGCTCAGTTTCAATCTCTGTGCATAGGGTACAATTTCTAGGTGACAACAATTATAGAGATTTGTATGAGGCAGAAGTTCCTCTAGAGATATGGGCTCCAATTTTCTCACAAGCACGCAATGACAAGTCTCAGACTAGGACCAACACCAGGATAGTTAGCACAGAGGGTGTTGAGTAGCCATGCAGATCTAGTCCATATGACAGGCCACATTCAAGTCACAGGTCATCAAGATCTCGACATCATTCATCTGCACACTCTAGTCATGATAACAGTGGTAGTTTAGGATAGGGACATTTCTTGATACGTACTGAGACATTGTATTATGATCATATAGCCTACAAGTTTCCATATTTATTGATACATTATGACATTGTGATGTGACACTTTTGAGCGATATATATATATATATATTATTTTGGTGGCGATTCTCATGATATGCAGTTCTATTTATTGATTATGTAGTCATTTATTTATACATGTTATGTCTATATGAGATGCCTATGTGATGGATGATCATATCTTCTTTATGATGTGTTTATGCAACCTATGATGTGATGTTGATTCTATTTCATGATGTTTGTATTAATATCTATGATGTTGATGGATGTTATGTATGCAATTTATAATTATGAGATGTGATATGATGTTATATGTACAATGCTTTCTACATGTGATGCTATACATTTGTTATGTACATGTAATGCTTATGATATGTAATCTATGATGATGAATGTCCATTATTGCACAATGTCCTAGATATGATAAATGCATATATGTTTGTATATTTCAAATGCAAGATGTATGCATGATTGATGATGTATGATTTGGAAATGATATTTCTAACATGAATGTGTATGCAGGATGATTTATATTTTTGTGCTTCACTAGACTTCATCATAATGCAAGAAAGAAGAACTGTTAGTGTGGAAAGAAAGATTGAGAAATAATAAAATAAATGAGAGGAATGTTAGTATTAGCAATCTTTGATGTTTTGCTGTATCACTAAAGGTGTTGCACTTTATCATCATTGGATGATACTAATACAAATGGAGAAAAACATTGTGATATGACATAGATCAAGGTGTGCAAGGTCACCCACTTGCTAACAACAGGAAGTCGTAGACAAGGATTGTTGTAACTCATAATAAGGGTACAATTGCCCCGGTCTTTTTGTCAAGACAAACCACAGACAACAAACAAAATAAAAGACAGGTCATGAGATGTTATCACTCCTCTAAATCCTTCATAGGACATTCTTGAGGAAACTAGTAACATGACTCAAAATAAAATTTAACAGACAGTTGATAGACATCAGTCAAAGAAAATAGAATTCTAATACATCATTGCTTCTTTAAATCCTTCATGGGACATCCTTGAGAAAGCTAGTAATAGGATTCCAATCATAAAATAAAAGATAGTCAATAGACAACAATCAAAGAAAATCGAATTGTGATAAATCGTTGCTTCTCTAAATCCTTCATGGGACATCCTTGAGAAAGCTAGAAACATAATTCTCATCATAAATTCAAATAAAATGATAGGATAAATAAGTCAAAAAGCTAATAAAATATTTTCCAAAACTTGATCTATTTATTTGATTGTTTTGATTGATAAAAGGATTGATTGATAGAGCCTGATTTTAGGAGATACACATACCAGATAAGACTTTGAGTCTGGTTTTGATGTTATGACTATCTATATAAGGCATGACAAAGCCTGGTTTCAGAAATACATGTATCGTATAAGACATTGAGTCTGATGTCGTTGATGTGATAACCTGTGTAAGGATATGTTGATTTTTTGACAATGTCAATATGCAAGAAGGACTCATCCTGTATAAGACATAGATTATTTTGCTGATATCATTATTCAGGAAGGACTCATCCTGAATAATACATAGGTTGATTGTTTTGATGATGTTTGTTTCCAAGAAGGACACATCCTGTAGCAGACATAAGTCGATTTGTTTTGGTTGTTGCTTTGGCAATTTGTTTGATTTGACTTAGAGACATTACTGACTTGTTCACCAGATTGATGCATGACTTGATATGATGTGTGGACAATTGACTGTGTGTGACAACAAACCCTAAAGGGCTGACCTAGTGTGGCCTTGGGGGCTCATCACTTGATGGCCTTGCCTACGTTATACACATAGATTCCTCATAGTTTGACTTGACTTCGACTGACAAGACTGAATACAAGTAGAAGATGTGTGTGATAGTGAATGTGACGAACCCAAATGGACTGACCTAGTGTGGCCTCAGGGGCTCATCGATTGATGGCCTTTCCTACGTTATACACGCAAAGACCTCATAGTTCGACACGACCAATGACCTTGTCATATAGACATATGGATTGAGTCATGATTTTATATAGACAAACCTAAACAGACTGACCTAATGCCTCAAGGGCACATCAGCAAATGGCCTTGCCTACGTCCAATCGCAGAGGCAACGTAGTTTGACAAACGACAAAGACTGACAAGTGTGACTGACTCGGACTCTGTTTTTGGATTTTTGACATGTTTTGATTTTATTTTTTGTCTTTTTGAAGTTTTCTAATGTTTTTTGTGTTTTCTCAGGTCATTTTGTGATTTTTTTCGATTTTCCCATGGTTTTAGATCTTCAACACAGCCAATGTAAGAACCAATATGATGCACATCAAGTGTTTGCACCCAGTCGAGTATAAGACCAATTGATTATGAATAGGATAAAATGGTGGATATGAAATGCACTCGATGTCAATAATTCCAGGTTATGTGAAAGACTACCTCTTATTATGAATGGTATGTACAAGTGATGGATGGGAAAGATAAGTGATATGTATAGGGATAGGTAGTATGTACAGGGAAGTGGACTATGTACAAGGATGAGGACTATGTACAAGGAAGTGGACTATGTATAGGGATGAGGACTATGTATAGGGAAGTGGACTATGTACAGGGATGTTAGATTAGAATAATAGTAGACAAAGGAGTAGAGTCAACTACACATGGCACTTGTTTACCAAGTTTTCACCATGGTACTTATCCAAAGTGCCAATGAAGTGATTTTCACTATTGGATGAATTATTTCTCTTTACTATTTTCTATATTTTTGATTTTTTTGATGTTACCAAGATGCCTATTTTCCAAGTTTTCACCTAGGTAATGATTTTTTTTTTGTATTTTGCTAATTAAGACAAGGCTCTCAGAAGTTATGCATAGAACTTCTTCAGATGAAGACTATTGATTGGCGAGGACAATGGTTCCCCTTCAAGAGTAGATTTGATATGCTCATGATCCAAAGGCTTCTATAATAATGTAAGGTCCTAACCCATTAGGTTCAAACTTTCCTGGTTTCTCTCCTTTTGCTTGATTCTTTGGGTTCTCCATTAAGACCAGGTCACCAATGTCAAAGTTTTTGTTCAAGAACTTCATGTTATAGCTACGCCGAAGGTGATTCTGATATGCTTGGAGATGGTCTAGTGCCTTCTGTCTTTGCTCATCTAGGAATTATAGCTCATGGAGTCTCAATACTCGATACTCTTCATCATCAATATGCCCTTTCAAGGATACCCATAGGGAAGGAATCTCAACCTCAATAGGTAGAATGGCTTTAGAAAAAAATACTAGTGAATATGGAGTGGCACCAGTAGGAGTACATATACTTGTGCAATAAGCCCATAAGGTGGGATTAAGCTGTAAAATCCAATCGCGGCTAGCATCATTGACAGCCTTTTTGAGGATTCTAATGATAGTTTTGTTAGATGCCTCTGCTTGGGCGTTACCTTGTGGGTAGTATGGAGTGGAAAAGTGATGTTGAATATGAAATTCATCACAAAGATGGTGGAATTTTTGGTTCTTGAATGGGCAGCCATTATCTGTGATTATGGACTGAGGGACACCATACCGACAGATGATATAGTTCAAGATAAACTTAGAGATCTATGTGTCAGTAATGTATGTCATGGGAATAGCCTCAATCCACTTTGTAAAATACTCAGTGGCAGTGATGATGAACTTGTGGCCATTAGATGATGTCGAATGGATCTTACCTATGAGGTTGAGTCCCCATTGGGCAAAGGGCCATGGTGACATTATGGGGCAGAGATCCTATGCTGGTGCATGTATCAAGTCTCCGTGAACCTAAAATTGGCGACATTTCTTTACAAAGACATATGAGTCCTTTTCCATAGTGGGCCAATAGTAACCCAATCTCATAATCTTTTTAGCTAAGGTAGGACTGCTAGAATGGGAACCACATATACCCTCATGCACCCCATGCAAGGTTGCTTTTGCTTCATCGAAATTGAGACATCTCAGTAGGGTATTATCTAAGGTGTGTCTATATAGGGTGTCTTCGACAATGGTGTATTAGGTTGACTTACGAAGGAATGTCCTACGTTGATTATTTGAAAGGCCAAGGGGTATGATTTCAGCATGGAGGTAGTCATATATTTTTTTGTACCCTGGGGAATCAGGACCAACCAATGTCACATACCATCTCAGAATCTAGGATATTGTAGGCCGGGACCAAAATTTGTTCTACCAAGAACTCAAACTTAGGCATGTTGCTAGGAATGTCTAGAAGTGATGCAATTGTAGCCATAGTGTCTACTACCATGTTTAGAACATGAGGTATCTGATGAAATTCAACCTTGTCAAAGTACTCCTTAAAACTATCTGCCATGTGTTTGTATGGAGCAAGCTTCTCATCCTTAGTCTCATAATCGTCATTTACCTATCTGATTACTAGTTGAGAATCACCATATACCTGTAGGTTCTTAATTTTACACTTGATTGCCATATGTAACCCTGTCACTAGAGCCTCATACTCTGCTATGTTGTTGGTACATGGAAACACAATCCAGAATGACTTAGGGATGGAATCACCCTGTGGTTTGATAAACAGTATACCATCCCCTGAGCCATGATTTGTATGTGAGCCATCAAAGTATAGTTTCCATGTGTTTGTGTCAATTGTGAATATAAAATCATCATGAAAGTCTGCAACTAATGGGTGATCTACTTGTATTGGTGCATTAGCTAACTAATTAGCAATGGCTTGTCCTTTAATAGCCTTTCACTCTACATACTTGATATCATACTCACTAAGTATCATAACCCATTTGGCCAGTCGCCCTGTTAATGTTGCTTTACTTAGAAGATATTTCAGAGGATCTATTTTTGCAATCAACATTATTTGATGGTTTAGCATGTAGTGCCTTAGTTTTTGAGTAGAAAATACTACTGCAAGATAGGCATGCTCAATGGTACTATAGTTGAGCTCATAACCTACCAAAGTTTGACTAATATAGTATACTGCCCTTTCATGACCTTTATCGTCATTTTGTGCAAGCAATGCTCTGAGTGATGAATGTATTGCTGAAATATAAAGAATCAGTGGTCGTCCTTCAATAGGTGGTATTAAGACTAGTGGTGTGAGTAGATATTCTTTGATCAGTTGAAAAGCCTCTTCGAACCTAACTATCCATGCAAAGGGTACCCCTTTCTTAAGTAAATGTTGAAAATGATGTGTCTTATCTGCTAACTGCATTATAAATCTTCTGATGGATTGTAGTCTCCCTTGTAATGTCCTTAGTTGGGTGAGATTAGTTGGTGGACATGTTTATGATTGCTTTTACCTTGGTTGGGTCCACTTCAATGCCTCGTCTAGAAATGATATACCCTAAAAGCTTTCCTGATTACACCCCAAACACACATTTCTTGGGATTTAGTCTCACTTTATACTTCTCTAGCCTTTGAATATCTTGTCTAAAACTTGTAAATATTATGCCCTTGTCTTAGATTTAACTATAAGGTCATCAACATAATCCTCCATAAGAGTGTGTACAAGGTCATGAAAAATGGTGATCATGGCACGCTGATAGGTTTCTCCAGCATTCTTGAGTCCAAAGGCCATAACATTCCAGAAATGTATTCCCCAAGGACATGTGAAAGTTGTTTTAGGTTGGTCTTCAGTTGCAATTCTAATTTGATTATACCCTAAAAATCCATCCATAAGGGACAACATCTCATACCCTACTGTCATGTCCACTATCATGTCTATGTTAGGCAAAGGGAAGTCATCCTTAGGGAAAGCTTTGTTGATATCTCTAAAATTTGTGCAGATTCGAATGCCCCCTATTGGTTTAGTGACTAGTACAAGAATGGAAATCTAGTTTGCATAGTCGATTGATCTAATAAAACCAACGTCTAACAATTTCTTGAGTTCTTCCTTGACTAGTAAAGCAATTTGTGGGTGCATTTTCCTCAATTTTTGTTTCATTGGTTTTACATCTGGTTGTAAGGGCAAGTGATGTAGAACCAGTTCAGGATCCAACCCAGGCATGTCTACATATGACCAAGAAAAATTTATCTATCTCTCTGTGAAGAAGTTAAGGAATTTTGGTTGCTCTTCTTTTGTCAATGATGCTGTAAAATAGACCAGTTGAGGATTCTCTTTTGTGTCTATGTTGACTTTTACTAATTCTTCAATGAGCATGGGTGAATTTCCTTGTGCAACAGGGAGAATGTTCAAAACTCCATCCTTATGTGTCTCAGAGAGGTTTTTGCCTTTGGATGCGTCCTTTATTTTTTCTTTTTCATTGTCTAGAGGCCCCTTTCAATTTTCACCTAGAGAATCATCTTTTTTATCTTTTTTATTCTTTCTCATTTTTGTGACTGGAGGGTTGAACAGATTCCCCAAAATATGGTGTGTTGTCCAAGTCAATGGTAAAACCAGCCTTGTGATCACCACTAGGTATGCCTTCTCGTAATCCTAGGAACTCAACAATTGCTTCATCATTCTCAAAAATGTCTAAGACAGGTATGTCTTGTTGGTCCCAATCAATGAGTTGGGGATAAACTAGGGGTATGTCATCATTAGAGTTTTCAAAGTTCAAGGGGGTCAAGGTAAGGACTGAGTTGTTCATATGGTCACAAAAGTCTTGTACTAAGTCCTTTTTGCTCTTTGGTTTAGATCTAGGTGGATTGAGAGGTGGGCCTAATGCCAAGGTTTGGTTATCTGAAACAGATGTATCAGGTTGCCAAGAGATAGGATCAAGAGATTCCCAATAGTAATTTTCAAACCATTCCTCTTTTGTCATATTCTTTGGTGGACAGGAATTCAATGGATTTAGTGAGGATTTCAACATTAAGTCCAGTTCTCTAAATATCTTGTCAAGGTTCATGGAAGAGATGGAGGATAGGGAATCCCACTCATATTCATTTGAGTCATGGGAGTCATAGTAGTGTTGTTCAGATGGTTCGTGAGATGTCTCAAAATATTTTGAAGCACTTACTTCCTCGATTAAGGGTGATGTGGTACTAGGAACACCAATCTGAATTGGTTGAAACCCAAGCCCTAAAACTTTTGGCCACTGAGAAGCAAAGATTGGTTCAATTCTCCCATCTTGATGTAAGCCTAAGCCACTATGTCCATTATATCCCTTGCTCTGCATGATTTGTGAAACCTTTGCCATATAGATCTGTAGGAATGTGAGCAAGTGAGAGAGGTTCTTCATTATCTTCCCTATACAACCAGGAGGTGACATCTTCTGTATTTATGGATTCTTTGCTTAATTCTCCCCATTTAGTGAAAGTTGTTGTGGGAGGAATGTGTATAGTGACCATAGATTGTCTCCTATATGGTGTAGGTAAACTATATGACTTAGGAGGAATCAAATGGCTAACACAATAAGATGTCTTCATGTAATATTCTCCACAACCCTTGTCTTGGATCTCAACCCTAGGAGTGGCAGGAAATGAAGGTGAAGTGGATGTTCTAGTAAGAGTGGATGGATCAACATAATGAGATGAATTGGATGATGAAGCCTCTTGGTTTACTGGCACTTGGTGTTGGGGTATCTCTTTTAGATTGGTGCAATATTGGAATGGATCTGGGTCACCATCTATTGTTATTTCAATGCCATTGTAAGGGAATTTGAGACATTGATGATATGTGGAAGGGACTGCCTTCATGGCATGAATCCATGGTCTACCTAGCAGAAGGTTGTATGGAAGGGTGAGATCCAAGACTTGGAATTTTGTCTCCATTACTGCAAGACCAATTTTGACAGGAAGTGTTTCCACCCCCTTTGATTTTCATTCCTCATCCTCATAAGCCTTAATGACAATACTTTTGGCTGTGTCTATGCATGCTTCTGAGAAACCTAATTCCTTAATCAATTTTAAAGTGCACAGATTTAACCCTACTCCTTCATCTACCAAAACTTGTCTAACTTTGGTGTCATCAACAAGGACTTCAAGATGTAAAGGGTCGTTATGATTTGTCTTTTCAATTATGTAGTCTTGTTCAAATAACATGGCATGATGATTATTGGTCAAGTAGCCTACCATTTCCTAGAAATAATTGACATCGAGATCATTAGGGACAGTGGTTTTTTGTAAAGCTTTGTCTAAAGTGGATCGATGCTTAGGGGAGATACGTAACAGTTCCAAGATGGAGATTTGGGCTGGGGTCTTCCCCAATTGATCAAGTAAGTTATAGTGTAACTTATAATTTTGTAGTGTTTTCTGTGATGGAGGACCTTGGATAGTGATCTTAGTATGATGAGTATTGATAGCACACTCAGGAGTTGTATTGATGGTAATCGTATTGATATTCTCATCACAGCGCGAAGGTGATTAATGATTTTTCCACTATTATAATCATGCTTGATATTTGCATAGTTGGTCGACATATTGGTTTTGTTACTTGAACTGGGGACATTTCCTCTCCCATGGTCATGTAGTGGATTAGAAAAGACTTGGTGATCAGTGTTTGATGACTTTTGTTTTTGTCCACTAACTTCAATAATTCTCTTCTTGACAAGATCCTGTATGATATTTTTTAGTTGGAGACAATTTTGTAGGTTATGTCCCTTAGTTCTATGATAATCACAAAAGGCATTGTCATCCCACCAAACTGGTTTAAATTGTCTTGGATCATATTGTCTTGGCTCTTGAAGCTGTATAAGATTGTGTTGTAAGAGTTGTTTGAACACTAACTCGATGGGTTCCCCTAAGGGAGTGAACTCGCGTTTTTGAAGCCTCCTCTATTATTGCAGATGTTGAGTATTTTGGACTATGTTGGGAGGTTGATTGACAGAGTTAAGCATGTTGAAAGAAGGGTTAGGTCCCCGTAATGTGATGATTGGTCCTGCTTGTATAGTTTTAGCATCAACTACCCCATCATTGGTAACATTTTTGTTCCGAGACCAAAATCCATTTTTGTCATTGGGGGTGTTTTGCACTATTGGATTTATGTTGGATATCAGTGTCTTAAGTTCTCCTTTTTCAATGAGATCCTTTTCTATTATAACCCCTTTTTCCACTAGTTCCAAAAAGGATGTGCAACAATGCACCCTTAAGTTACTCCTTAGTTTTGCATGAAGGTTTTCCTGGAACATAGTGACTTTTTGTTTTTCAAGTATCTCGACAGGACATTGGCTGGCTATAGTCCTCCATCTCTAGAAGAAAGAGATGAAAGTTTCTCCTTCGTCTTGTGTTGTGTGACACAAGGTTGCTATGTTTATCTCGTGGTCTATGTTGAAGGAGAATTTCTCAACAAATTTTTCAACCAGTTCACCCCATGATTTGATGTCATAGTCTAGACCTGAAAACCACTCGAGTGCAATTCCTACAAGACTTCTTGGAAATAGTCTAATAAGATATGTGGGGTCATAAGCGACATCTATGCACATGGTAGAAAATTCCCTTATATGTTCTATCGGATTTTATTTGTCATTGTACTTAGGAAGATTTGATATGACATACCTGTGAGGGAAAGGTGTCATGTACAATGATTTATCAAAGGGAAGTGGGCATACGTCCTTTGTTGAAAAGGTTTTCTTAGTTGACACCGTCATTTTATCCATTTGTGTTTGTAGTGCATGTATTTTTTTTGCAAGACGTCAACCTGGGTTAATGATGTGTTAGGAAAATTATGTGGATCTATGTATGTATTCTGAAATCCAAGGTCTCATGATGGGTTTTGATTGAATATTGGTATTTGATATGGATTTGGATTAAGAATGTTGGTGAATGTGTTCTAATTTGGAATATGTGTGAATGGGTTTTGACTTGGAATCTGTGAGAATGGATTCTGATTCAGAATCTGTGTGAATGGATTCTGACTGCCGATTTGGGAGAATGGATTCTGACTGCCAATCTGGGAGAATGGATTCTGATTGCCATATTGGAAAGAGGGAATTCCTCATGTCTGTGTAGTATGTGGTATAGTACTAGCGACATGAACACTAGGTATGGTTGTTGATTGTGGTATGGTACCAGTGACACTGACATTTGGTGTAGAAGCTGACGTTTTAGATCTTTTGAGGACCAAAGGGAGTGGAAGATGATGCCCCTATAGTGAAATTAAATCCTGATGTCATGCCGGATGTACTGAATGGAGACGTATGGACTGTCATACTATGTGTAGGTATGCCAGATGGTATGGTTGTATTAACCTGAGGTATAGAGGTACTAGCATTTGTTGCATTTGTCCATTGTGTAGCTTGAGTTTGTAAGGTGCTAATATCAAACCCTGTAGGTAAGGTAGCACCTTTAGCTAACAATTTGGCTAAGTAGCATTGGCGATCATTTGCTAGATACTCATCTACAAAAGAGGCAAATTCAAGGTCTTGTGTAGCAACTTCTATTTCTTCCGATCTAATGTTTCCTTGAGGGTCTAGTGGTGAATTTTTCCAACAAAGTCCTGTGAGGTATCAATGAGAATGGATTGATGAATTCATTTGGGTTCAACATCTTTTCTCTCTCTTTTCTCTTAGACCTAGTTTCAACCATGTAAGATAAGCTCAATATGCGAGGAATGCGAAACTACGTCTATGGATAGTATGACTCTAGTCTATGTTTTTGGGATTTTCTGAATGCAAAATAAGGAGTGTCTAAGATGATGCTAGTCTAAAATGACAATATCTAAATATGCAAAGTTTAAGCAAGCTTCTAAGGTAATCAATTTTGTAAACTTGAGACGAGGGGACCAACTACCTAAAGTCTAACTAAGGTGTCAATTTAGTTATGTCAAAGAACCAATGTAGGACTAAGATCAAAGATAAGGTGACTTTCCTAACTAGACTGATGAGCTAGGAGGACTCTTTGTATGACAAAGGATATGATGATAGGACTAGGTTCAATGATAGATTTCAGTGATGCTATGATTTTTCTAGAGTGTAGAAAGTGGACCTATTCTATAGTTTGTAAAAGTGACCTTCCCAAAAGTTTGATCTAAAGATAATATGTAGTCTAAGATGAAACTAAAACTTAGAATTAGGATGACTATAGTTATGACTAAATGATACCTAAAGAATGAAAATTTGAGAAAATCGTTTCAGGTTTCTGTTCAAGGACTATTGTGAAAAGACAGATCAAATACTGGTATGACTATGTCTAATGCACTATGATTGTGAAATTTGGTTCTGTAATACTTCAGGCAGATGCGTCGTAGAATTAAACAGATGTGGTTATGTTTCATAGTTGTAGTTTTCTAGTAATTAGTTGCATGTTTCTAGTAAAATTCAATATTTGGAATTAGATAATTGCAGTGTAATTTCCAACAGATGCAACTTGTTATGGCAATTATGACTCAAACTATATCAGATGCGGTTTTCTAAACTCTGTGCACTGGTAAAAGTTCTGCAACAGTGGAAAATGCATCATTCCAGACTACAGTTGTGGCTCACCTTTTTAGATGAATCACAAAATGTCACAAGTGTCATGTTTTAAATTAGATGTGGTTTTTGACAGAGCAAATGCAAGCCAATCTAGTAGATACGACTCTAGGCTAAACAGATGCGACTCGACAGAACAATTGTGACTCTCTGGTGAATAGTTGTGACTCTGTTGACAGTTGTGTGTTTTCAGTGAACTGAGAGATAAAATTGGCATTGTTTTGTGATCAAGTTCCAGCAAACAAAGACAATCATAAGACAAAGTGTTTTCAATTTGATTTTGAACTCAAAGAACATTTAATTTGACAATAGACAAGCACATCCTGGGCTGTGTAGGACAGTATTTACTGAGTTGTCACTTGGTTTCCCAACTACGCTTATTCAAGGCGGATGATTAGTAGCTTGACCCCTCTAGCTCCCCTCCACTGCTCATTAACGTCATTCAGGGTAGCCAATCTACAATACCCATGAACATCCCATGGCATACTTTTATCTCTACACATGAACCGTAAGAATATGAGACGGCTTCATAGGTCTGACCTACTGCACCAATAAATAGAAGGATTTTGGACACTACAAACAAAGGTGTTTAATTCGAGCATTTCGTTCATAGGGCATGATCCATGTTGTGAGAGTCCCCTTTCGAATCCATCTCGTCGAAACCATACACGTGATTCATTGGGATTTCCCCAAGAATTCACTTTTATATACCGGCTAGAAGTCCTTTGGGTTCAAGGTGCTATCGGTTTGAGTTGTCCTGAGGTGAGTACTTTTTCCCACCAGGACAGGCCCAAGTTCTATAGTCAGTAACCATTTCTCTTACACCCAGGATCACATGGATGCGCAAGGGGAGAGGATAGTTCAATATACCAAATCGTGAGGGTAATAACAAATTTGTGCTTTCGCACCAAGCACAGTAGACACTTGTTAATTTTAATCCAAATAAAAGATTTGCTACACTACCAAACAATTTGTTTCAAAAATTTAACTATGGTCTTTGACATGTGTTTTGCAGAAAGATTCATTAGTAGTTTTGATATTGGTCCTCGACTATCGATCTACAAAATCTTTGTTAACTCCTCAAGACACGTTGAAAATAGAAGATTAGCAAAAAAAACACAAAAGGAAGTTGTAAATTAAAAATATAAACCTAAAAATTTACCAGTCGGATGCGTCATTTTCTCTATCAGATGCATCATGGGATTTTACTAGTTAGTTGCGGCTCAAGAACTAACAGACACGTAAGTACTCGTTAGATGCATCGTTTTGGATATTAGATGTCGTCCAATAAGTCAATTTCATCATTTTGTCAAACAGATGTGTCATTTCATACAAAAACCTACAAAAATTGAATAAAAGTCTACGAATACCCAAAGATGGTGTCTTCACGTCAGGCTCACCAAATGTAACATCTAGAAAATGTAGAAGAAAGGTTAAAAGCACACACTCAATGCGATCTAAGCTCTAATGCAATCTAAGTTAAACAATAGAGAACAAAGGAAAGATAAAACATAAATAAACTGAACAATCTCACCCAATATCTATGTAATTCCATGTATAACCTTGATTACCCTTCTCCATTTTTCTGTTGTAGTATAATTTCCCTCAAATTTCTCTTGTGCAAGTATAGCCTATGATAGTGATTTAGCAAAACATCAAATATTCAAATAATAGATATACTTCCAAAAGTCATAAGATTTTGGGAGAGATTGAAATGATGAAGGGAAAATCAATTTATAGAAAACTGATCATTCGAATGATAGGCCAGGATCAAAAGATCGACAAACGGTTGAGATCAAAATATTAGACATGCATTCTGATAACTATTAGTAGCGACATGAGTGATACAAATTAGAACTAGAAACAAAGATTAAATAAATGATTTAATCTTCAAGTTTGGTATTCGAAAATAGAAGAATTATCTTTCCATGACAAAGATAAAGATAGGATTAAAGCAACGTCTTGTTTGAATGCACGCACAAGACTAAATTAATTAAATAAATATATTTAATTAATATGCATGTACACGCAAATGAGTTAGAACTAGATGACTGAATGATATGAAAAAGAGTTTATTCATGCAAGCAACTCAGACATTAAATCAGGAGTTAACTGACCGATCTAAATAGGATCTCGAGTCGAGCGAGAGTGAATACTTAGAGAACTTACACAATTATCTAAATATAGAGGAATGCGTTAAAATAGAATTTATGAATTAAATAATTCATTTAATTCAAGATTTGATATTTGAAGAATAATTAAATAAATAAGATTTATTTAACTAAGTGACAAAGGGATTAAATGAATAATTAAATAAATAAAGGATTTATATAATTATAGTTGACATATGATAAAGGGTAAATTAAATAAGAATTTATTTAATTTGACAAGAAGGATAAGGTTATTAGTAACATAATTAAATAAAAAGAGTTTATTTAATTAATCAGATAGAATAAAGAAAAGTGTGAGTTAATTAAATAATTACGATTATTTAATTAACAGATGAAATGAAGACTTTTAGAAAATAATTAAATAATTTACATTATTTAATCATGACCATAGAAATACGAATTATGAAGAATATTGAAGTCGCACGCTTAGACCAGATTTTGGTGTCTACAATAAATAGTAATAAAGAGTAATAAAAATATAGTAATAAACACTAATAAAGAGCAATACAAAATATCTTTCATTCAATTGTGGTGTTTCAAAAGAGTAATACAAAATAAATTTTGAAGTTTCCATTTTTCATTTAACAAGTCTTTGGAGATCCTAATCAGATTCACTCTTTACATTTTCAGTCTTTACATTTGTGCCTTGATTGGAATGGCAGGGGCATCCTACACCAAACCATTGAATAACCTTTTCATCATTTGTTGGAAATACTGCGGGGTGGTGTAGCAGTGTGTGGAGGGAATGATACATCTCTCGTATATCCTCTTTGATGTGTGGATCAACAACACAACCATGCAATCACATTGTTTGGTTGAAAAAATGAGGACCCTCATGTTGAGGGCTACTGCTAAATGTTGCTTGTACACCCCTCATATTCGAGGATGATTGAAGCAATGAACATGAGAAGATGCCACCAATAAGGTAGACACCATGATCAACATCATATCTTTCAAATGCTTCCTCAAGATGTATGTGATTTACCACATGTATCCACACATATTTTGTACATAGAATCTAAACCAGAGTATGGTTTATGAGTAGGTCCATGGAGTTTGACAGGAACTTGCATGCTACATTGACCTCTGAATAGGAGAGTGCAGGTTTAATGGGCTCTAGAAATCTATCGATCTTACGAATCTCATCCTCCACCATTTGGAAATTGAATTTGAAAGCAGAATGCAACCTCTTCATAGTGAATGGATTGCCATTTTTTTCCTGATCGTTGTGGGGAAGCTGGCCGATGTGAATCCTTGAGTTCAACATTTTTAGTTGTACTATCAAAAAAAGGGGAAAAGCATCAATAACAAATAGCATTGTAGGAATGTAGAAAAAAATAGTTATTTACTTGCAGTTCTACTAATTCATCCACTACTTGAGAAAATAAATAAATATCACAATACATTTATGAAAACAAAAGGTCTTAGTTACATGAATATTGTTTTATAAAACTACAGATTGGAAAACATAGGGTGTTATACAAACTACAACCCACTCACTATTGTAAACCCAAATCTAAGTGTAGAAAAAGAAAATCAGTTGGGTGGAGACATGAAAGTATTATGTGAAACATATGAATTATGTAATCATAAATACACTTGTTGCAAGTAACTTGTTAAAAGAAACATATGAATTATTTAATCATAAAAACACTTGTTGCAAATAACTTGTTAAAAGAAACATATGGGAAATCATGAATACACTCTCGAAGTTGGACAAAAAGAAGTTGCAAAGGTACATGAACTTGTATTCAATACATTCAATACTCTATCCCCTTTCCTACAAAAAATATGATAGAATCCCAAAAATATGTGTTATGATAATGGTATGACATGCTAGTAATAAAAAAATATGACGACGTACTAGAAAGTATGTAATGAAAAAGGAATTTTCTCTAAAAACACTTGGGAAGAAGCAGACCAAAGTGAACAAGATAGATAATGTATTGACTGAAGAGGTTGTTCATGCTCATGAGAAGTGGAGGAAGGAGCATGCATAGTATGTGCAAGTGGAAAATGGCAATGTAGAAGTGGATTAACTCAAAAGGTTTTCTATTGCATATGAATTTGTGCAAACAAAGAAAGAGAGAGATGATGTTATAAGTGGAGTTGAAAAAATGAAGCCAAGAATTCTTGAAGTTAGCAATTCCATGCAACAAATAAAATTGGAAATGGATGATAAGGAAAAGTTGATACCAGATATAAGTGCAAAAAAAGAGAACCAGTTGGGTGGAGGCATGAAATTCTTATCTGAAAAGGCAAACAAGTTCCTTAACGATCTTGCGAAAAGAAACATCTGCATACTCTAATGATAAATACATTGCAAAACTAAAATTGTTGGAAATGCTCAAAGTGGAGCAGAACAACCGAAGACTAAAATTAACCACTTAGAAAAGGAATTAAAATTGATGCAGAGTAGGGAGGCAAAATAATCTCACAATCACAATTCAATTTGTTCCAAACAACTCTTCTATCAACAAAACCCTAACTAGGGTGATTTCTCATATAACTCTTCCAATTCCCTTGTAGGTTTTCCAACTCAGTTTCTTAACCATATCTCTTAGATTCAACCTCAAAGCCACTACTCAATAGGCATTCCAAATACCCATTTTCCTCAACTTCAACATATCTCAAAATCCCATGTACTTGTTTTGTAATAGCTCCCTCAACAATTGACTAGTACGTTGTTTAGGGGCACAATTAGCCCACTTTTACAAAGAAACATTACTCTAAAATTTCTCCCAAACCTAAAAATATATTGGTATAACCATACCAGACCATAAAACCTCAGATTCTACAACTTTTAACAAGAGAAATGTCCTTCAAGACATCTAAACACCAAACCCTCCTTTTAGACTAGTTTGCAAGGGGTTTATTGAAAATCACTACTCCACGCTTCTACCCGGCCAACCAAGACCTCAAAAACCTTTAATTATGTCTTCCCATGCTTAATAAACCTTCACAAACCACTTCCCCAAGGTTTTGCAACCAATATTATTAACCTTTCAACACCAAATTTCACCAAAAACACATAAAATTGCCAACTAGGGCATCACACAAAACCCCTTTAAAGGCCTCCCCTACTCTTAAAACCCACATTCCACATCATCCTAAACCTATGTATTCCATTCCACCAAGTATTTACAGGATTCATTGGTGAAATGGCTTAATTCCCCATTTTAAGCCTATCAAACCCTCAAACTCTGTATTTTTGGCCGCCTATAGTAATTTGTCCACCAAATCCTTCAACCTTAATAAAAATAAATCAAACCAACTTCAAAATGATGATATCTCATGTTTTTACCAAATCAAATGAAATTTATACTTAAAGCACCCTGTACGAAATCATACAGATCAAAGGAGCAATAGATTTTCTAGAAAACACATAAATTTTAAGAGATTTTCATTGTTTTCTTCAACCAAAACTTCACAAACCCCTTACATCGAGTCTTCCAAGCATCTTTAAACCTTTTCCCTCCTATAAAAAACTAACCCAACCAAAAAAAATGACTTTTGAGTTATGTGACTGTTGATCTTCTCCAAACTTGCATTTTTTGCACTTTTTCAATATGCCAACATTGCAAGATTTTACAAAATATGACACCTTGAACCCAAACCGACCCAAAGTAACCAATTACATTAAAATATGGTCTATTATGGCCTTATTGACCTTAAAATATGACTCAATACCAAAAACCTATCACAAACCAAAATTGGCCATATTTACAAGACTTGCAAATTTAAACTATCATGGTGCCCCTGCACCAAAAACACAAGAAGTTGTCATGGTGAATAGAAGAGGAGATTAATGTTGTTTGGAGAGAGTTGCAATCTAAAAGATGGGAATTTGATAAAACAAAGATAGCAATGGAAGTTTTTGTTGCACAACTGATAAAGGTCAAAAGTCAAAGGTGTTGTTGCACAACTAATAGGTCAAAAGTCAAAGGTGTTGTTGCACAACTGATAAATGTTTCAGATGCCACAACAATAGCTGCATTGGAGGTTGGTGGAGGAGGGAATTTGTGGTAATGTGGTAGTGCATGAGTTTGCAACAATTTAGATGCTGGAAAGGGGACATTTTTTAGCCAAGTGGTCTTCTTACTAGCAGAAGTCACAATCGAGGAGGAAAAAAGGCTACAAATCTGCAAGCTCGAAGTGTTAACAACAAATGAAAATCACAATACATGTGTCTCTCAACTCGCTGCCCATGAAAAGGTAATGCAAGATTCATAAAAGAATCTACTGACATCCCACACTATATTTTCCAACCTACAATTATTCAATGCATTTTCTTTTACCATCATATGAAAATTGTGAAACCCAAATTTTGGTCCACCCAAGAGTTGTTATAAATTTTGTAGGTGACTTTCATTAAATTCTTAATGTCTAAAAACACAAGAGTTTCATTACAACCATATTGTCTACATATAATTGCAAGTTGGAAAGTATTGTGTGCTATACAACCTACATCATGCATACTCTTCCATAACCATCTACATGCAACAAACCAATTAGTTAGTCAACCCTCACCTCCATCTGGATACTTTTATGTATCCCCCACACTACAAATCCACCCCAAACTCTACACCTTTGAGCATTCAACAAGAATTGAGAAGTGAGTGAAGACCATGTGTATTTTCCAACATGCAACTATTATGTGCATTTTCTATTCCAAATGTATGAAGATATTCAAATGCAATGTTTACTCAAACCAATGGTTGTTATAAAATATGAAGGCGGACTTCAATACATTGTTTTGTTATGGTCTATAGAATATGAATTGAGAAGCAAGTCACAACCCACTGTGTTTTGTAGCCTGCAATATGAAGGTGGACTTAAATACCTTTTATAGTGTACATAATAGAAAGTGCTCATTACAGCAAGTCATTTCACTGTCATGCAGATTATTTGTGTTTGTGCATTTATCAAACATCCAATGATAAGTTTGGAGACCATAGTTGATTAGAATGTATATATGCTTGGAGGTGTGTATGATCTTCCGTATTGGGATGGGGTATTCAAGATCTACGTCTTAATCAAGCAAAAAAACCATAAACCTACCTAAAACATGGATCAAGATGAGTCTAACATATCCTCCATCTTCCATCTCATACCTCAACATCTTTTTTAATTTCTCCAACCCATACCATTGAAACTTATACCCATCTCATGTCACCCTCCATGTCATCCTTTTCCTCCATTGGCAAGGGAAACCAAAATGTCTTCCATGTTGAACCAACAACTTTCCATCCTATTTCACCAAAGGAACACCAAAAGTCACCTTGAAAGGAATACAATACTTGATGCAAAATCCTATTTCACAAAATGGTATCCGTAGTCTTCTAGTTCCACCCACTTTCACCTCATCCATCCCATGTTTATCCAACCCATCCATTTCATGTTTTTCCACCTTCATAGCACCTACAGAAAGTCAATCATGTCACACACTTGATCTCATTGATCGAAAGGATGACATCATAGATCGCCAGGATTTATGTGAAGATCAAAGTACTCCCTCTCATGATCCTAGTCCATCTCATCATTCCATTCCATTTCATGACGCCATACCATAATCATAGTGTATAAATTCATTCAAAAAAGATTTCCATCCATTCAATAAATTCAAGACCCCCAAGGTATAAGAATTTCCCTCACATCACATGATAATCCTAAACTTTTGGAAGATCTCATTCATGAACCACAAACATATAACCTTGGTTCATCCACCTTTATAAAATTTTGTTTTCTCCTACAATACCACATGCCTTCATGAGTTTCATTTACCTAAACACCCTAATATTAAAACACATCTAAATTATTATGGACTTGGCTACATACTTCCTTCTTAAGATGTTTTTAGCTCTTTCAAACACAAAAGGCCTCCCTTTAGATCAATACGTCCACCTCCTCCATCATCTTTTCCATATATTGTTGGACCCTATCCATCAACCCTTCCATCCATCATGGGCCCATATATTCCTAATGCATATCCTTACATTCCCTTTCAAGAGAAACAAAGGCATATACCCTTGAATTCCTCCCAACACCTTCCACTTCAAAATCCTCTCATTTCATAAAATCCCTCTATGGCCTATCCAAGCAATTGGGATACCAAACAAGAAATGCATAAATCGAAGAATCCACAAAAACCTAAATATCATCATGTCTCACTAAAAATACATGCCAAAATAAATAAAAATATGGTCCAAAATCAAAAGTAAAACACTTCCAAAAAAATGGAAGGTACCAATTAAGAAAAAATGAAAAGGCTATAAAGAAAGATGAAAAGTGAAAACAATTGTGGGTTCCAAAGAAAGCAAAAAAATCCATGCATTCAAATAAAAAATCAAAATTGGTATCCCAACTTGCTAATCCAAAAGACTCCATTATTCCGCCATCATCCATTCCTCCATTATTCATCCTCCAAATCCATTTTCGGTCCTTACACGCCCAAGTTTATTAGAGTAACCCACTCTCAATCCTTCAACTTTCACCACCCTTCAAGGTGTGTGTCAATGTTGTTCTTGCCCACATTCCCTCATAACGACTCCATTCCATACTTCCATCCAACCTTCATCCCTCATTCCATAGCTTTAATCAAATCCTTTGCATGAATCCTTAACCCCCTTCTGCCTACCCCTATCCATTCCATTATCTTTACCCATTTTCCTACCAATGTCTTTAAGTGGGAACATGTTAGCCATAGTCTATAAGAAACATTTAGTCAATGGGGTACTATCTTCCACAAAGAGACACTTGATTCCTCCATTAATATCCATACACCTTCATTAGCTTCCATTTCCATGGCCATTCATATCCACTAGCTTTCACATCCATCCACGTACCCTTGCTTGTACACTTGGGGGGCAAGAATTTTCCATTCGTACGATACATTATTGATTATCCTATTTTCACTTAGCCATCATATTCCTTCATTTATATTCCATGCTATCCACTTTATCCATCCACCTTCCTTTGATCTTGCATAAATTATTGGGGAAAAATAGCAAGAACAAGAATCTAATGCATGCTTTATACCATGTGTGTCTTCCATCCTCCTTATCACTTGTCGTCCATGTCATGTTTCCTTTCGTGTCCATTTATCTTCCATATCCATGTCATGTCATTATAAATTTTCATACCTCTTACCATGGGGGAATGTTATTACTTTGACATGCCATCTTTGGAGTCCACCATAGGCCCTCTATTTCTCCTTTGTATAAGAGCAAACATTTTGGGTTCCCTTTTCATTGGTTCCCTCCACCCATAGCATTCCATATCTTGATCCATCTATCTTCATCCTCCATATAGGGTGTATCCTTAGATGTCCTATCATTAACCCATATCATTGATCCTTATCCATCCTTATCTCCTTTGTTTTCATCTTGACTAAGGAATAAGATCTTGTTTATCATTATCATTTCAATTCTTATTTATCATTGTGTTATCATTGTTATGAGCAACACATTTAAACAAACCATAAACTCTTTAACATACTAAAACATTGGACTTTACTAAGCCATAACCCACTGTGTTTTCCATCCTACAACTATTTTTTGTACTAGTCCTTATCATATGCATTAGCATTTGCATTTTTTCATTATCATGATCTTGCATATTTATCATTTTCATATTGCATGCATGACAACTTGTGCTTTATCTTAACTCATGTCTCTTGTCTTCATCAATATCATTATATTTTTTATATCTTTTCTTTTCTTGTCACATTATGACAGCTACAATATGGATTGTCATGGCATTCCATCACCACAAGACCATATTTCTTTGAGGAATTTAATGAAACAGTTCACTATGCTACCACATTTTTCATACATGTCTAACAAAGCAATCTATCAAATAGTTCACTGCCTTATTGCTATGGCTAAAATCCTAAAATAGGTTCTTTTGAACAAGCTACGCATGCTTTCCAAAAATCTATCAAAGCATAATAGTAAATATGAATTGTCATGGCTTCCAACACCATGGCTAAATAGTAAATATGGATTGTTGAAAAAATATATCAAAGCATAATTCTAAATATGGATTGTCATTGCATTCCAACACCATGGTCTTGGAATGCCATGACAAGCCATAGACAAGCAATAGAAATAGTTCATTACCTAGTCTATGGCTTGTCTTGGCATTCTAATCACCATGGTGTTGCAATGCCATGACAATCCATATTTACTATTATGCTTTGATAGTAAACACCCAATGTTTTCCAACATGCATATACATGCACAATATGATTGCAAGTTGGAAAACATAGTGTGAGGTGAGTATATGTCTACCAAAACACAGTGGCAACCCATATATAAGCAATCATACACAAAAAAAATTCATTTCCTTGTCTATGGCTTCTCATAGCATTCCAATCACCATGGTGTTGCAATGCCATGACAATCCATATTTACTATTATGCTTTGATAGTAAACACCCAATGTTTCCCAACAAGCATATACATGCATAGTATGATTACAAGTTGGAAAACACATTTTGAGTTGAGTATATGTCTATGAAAACACAATGTCAACCCATATATAATCATACATAGAAACAGTTCATTGCCTTGTCCATGGCTTGTCATGGAATTCCAACCCACATTGTGTTGGAACGCCACGACAATCCAGATTTACTATTATGCTTTGATAGTAACACAATATTTTCCAAAAACCATATTAATTAGAATGATCACAAACTGGAAATGAGCCCCACCCAAATTGTAATAAGAGGCCTTCAAAAAAGTCCCTTATTAGAAAGAGGGCAGCCCAGTGGAGGTCTTACAATCAAGTTGCCTATGGGTCCAAGTTTAGTATTAGTGTCAAATCATTTCATTTAAATATCACACTTTTAAATGGTCAAACAACTTAAAATCAATTTCATATCTCATCCCAACTAAAAAAGATACATAATTATCCTTATTTTTATTGACCAAATTTAACTTCGACCATTAAAATGGGTGATGAATAACCATATCAAACCCAGAGTAGAAACCCCAAACACCAAAGTGTAACCATATCAAACCAAAAGTAGAAACCCCAAACACTAAAGTGTAACCATATCAAACCTAGAGTAGGAACCTCGAACACCAAAGTCTACCCCATGGAGGAGGTTACAAAAATGAGCCACGTCTGACATGTAATAAAAATCCAGCTAAAGATCTCATCACAAATAGCACCCATGGCTCAGACATACAACAGCCCAGTATACACACAAGAATTCCTAGTGGGTCCAAGTTTAACAAAACACTCTAGACAACTAAGCAATAAAATTTTGTTTAAAACCATAACTCCGACCATGAGAAATCACTTCCTTTGGCTTAAATAACAAAAATAAAGTTTCTAACCCTACCCTAATATTATGGGTATGAAATTAAATGAGCAAAGCCTTCGTTGCAATTCATCTACCATCAAGTCTGATTAGGGGCAGATGAGTGGATCAACAAAACCAATTTAATCAAGTTTTTAATCTTGCTTTAGATTTTATGGGTATGAATTTCAAGAGCAAAGCCTTCCTTGCAAAATCATCTACCATCAAGAGTGAGATTGAGTCATCCATAGTATTTAAAATAGTTTTATAAAGTCATAAAATCCTATTAAACAACACCATTCTTTTAGAATCAAAACTTTGGTGTTAATTTTCATTTGAATTTCCATGTATTCATAGCACTACATAAATCGACCTTTATATAGTATTGTCCAACTTATGTTAAAGGATATGCAATCAACCAATCAGGTTGACTAAGATCCGTTCATGGAATCTATGATTGTCCTAATGCAATGTAGATTCATCGTAAGTCAAAAAGTTACAGTGTACAGAGTAGCAAATTTGACCTCCTAGGACCTAAAATAATACCCTTATCATACTAGTCACAAAAAAAATCCATTAACTTTGTGTTATGCCTTAGTGACATAGGAGCATCATTGGTTCTTGGCAATCTTGCATCAACCAAAAAAAAAAAAGTCTCTCAGTGTTTGTTCTTGTTCAGTTCAAGTTGGTGGATTCATCATATTTTCTCACCAGACCTTGCGGATCTATATTTGCATCGTGGACATGTTCATTTTCCTTATTCCAAGATTTGAGTGTGATTGGATCTTTTTCTGGTAAGTTATCGCTTCCATATTTAATGGAAATTTCTTGAACTAGCACCAAAATAATTTTCTAGACTAACGGCTAGTTTGATCGCTTGTGGATCTTTCTCGTAACTTGCGGATCTTGACGGTGTGATTTGAATTGTTTCGTGGAGTGTCCCCAACATTAATTATAGTTCCAAACTTCATCCTATGCATTCACCGAGGAGTAATTCAAATTTGAGGCCAACCTATTCATGCACACGCTACAATTTCTTTCATTGGAGGTTGTAATGATCTTTGGTCGATGCGGAAGATTCGAGATCTACGGATATGATATAAAGCTTGTAATAGATCATTAGAATGGTAGAAGTTGATTAGTTAGATGAATATTAGATTTGAGATGTTATATTTCAGCTTGAATTAAGGAGCATATATGAATATTGTATTTTGAGCTTGTTGTATCAAGCCTGTGTGCCCAATCTATAAGCCCGAATGTTGTCGACCGACTGTAACTGATATTTCTAATAATAAGAATGTTTGAATCTGCATTTTCCTCCAATTTGTGTGTTGCTTCCATTGTGTGACTCTTGTTGCACTATCTGGATTGTTCTCTTTAAGGACCCTCCTACCGTGGCTGCACTAGACTGGTATCAGAGCAAGATTCATTCCGTGAGAGATCACTGGAATTTGCGAAGTCTTGTTGAAGATTTTTTGTGGGGTGGCAGACTGAGGCTCTGACCTACAGTTGTAGAGGACTTGTGTAAAGTTGGTAGGAAGAAGAAATGTTAGAGGAAATGAAGTGCGTGGAAATGCATACCCAACTTTAATGGAGATGTTGAGAGGAATTGTTGCTAGATTAGATGTAGTCGAAACGGCCCAAAGGAGAGGTCGACTAGTTGATGATGTGAGTGATGAAGAGGTACAAGTACAGGAAGAAAGGGAAAGAGAAGATCAACCTGGACTTGATTAGGGAGAAGAGAGGTTCATAAGATCCCTAACTAGGGTAAATACTAGAGCACATTTCAATCCACCAGATTATAATGGTAAGTTGGATTCAGATGAATTGCTTGATTGGATAACAGAGATGGAGAAGTATTTTGATTTTGAAGGCACCACTGAAGATAAGAAGGTGAAATTTTCTTGTAAAAAGTTGAAAGGACGTGCATCCCTTTGGTGGGAACATTTTCTGATAGATAGGAAAAGAAGAGGAAAGGAGAAGATAAAATCATGGTATCGAATGGTGAATAAGTTTTAAAAAAAAATTATGCCTGCAGGTTATCAAATCAGTTTGTTCTGAAAGTTGTAGAATTTGAAGCAAAATGAGTCAAATGTGACAGAGTATACTAAGGAGTTCTACAAGTTGAATATCAGATCTAGACATTTAGAGGATGAGATCAAACAAGTAGCCAGATATGTGAATGGCTTGAGACCATCTATACAGGATGAGATCAGTTTGATCAAGTTGCAGAGTGTGGAGGAGGCATATCAATGTTCCCTAAAGGAAGAAGAGAAGTTGAATAAAATACATTAGCAGAGACAGAGAGGAAGAGGTGGAAGATTTCAGAGAGGAATTTTTTACTAGAGGAGGAAGAGGATCTTTTGCAGATCAAAATAAAGATAAGGAAGTCAGTAAGAATGATAGTCTGTACCGTAGAGATGATGGAAACTCTTACCGGAGAGGAGGATATGGTGGTTATAGAAAAGATGATAGAGGACAAGAGAAAAGAGTATTCAAGGGAACTTGTTTTAAGTGTGGTGGAGAAGGACATAGAGCATTTGAATGCAATCAAGGAGAGACAAGTAGAAAGACAAAAAATAGTAGAAGAGTAGCCTTTGTTGAGGAGGATTATGTTGGATCATCTAATAAACCAGAAGATGGAGAAGTGTTGGTGAATAGAAGAGTATTGCGTCAAAGTAAGATGGAGTAGGATCCGTTGCAGAGAAATAATTTGTTTCAAACTAGATGCAAGGTAGCTGGTAAATGTTGCAAAGTTATTGTTGACAGTGGAAGCTTTGAGACCTGGTTTACAAAGAAATGGTGACCAAATTGAAGCTAGAAAGATTGAAACACCCAAAGCCCTATCAAATAGCATGGATTCAAGATGAGCATAAGATACTGGTAAGTGAACAATGTTTGGTAAAATTGAAGATAATAAATTATCATGATGAAGTTTTGTGTGATATCATGCTTATGGATGTATGCCATGTTTTGTTGGGAAGGCCTTGGCAGTATGATAGACAGGCTATTCATGATGGATAAAAGAATACATATACCATTATTGCTAATGGGATGAAGCAGACTTTGTTTCCATTGGAGGATGTTCCTAAAGTTGAGGTTTGTATGAGTGCTAGAATTTTTTTGGTTGATGGAAGGAGATTTCTAGATGGATTGAGACATGAGAACATGTGCTATGCCTTGGTTCCTAAGAAGGCTAAAGATTTGAAGCATGTAGAAGAACAACCAGAGGAGATAAAGGAGATGTTGACAGAATATGAAGATATCATCTCAGATAATGTACCTGATGGATTGCCACCTGTGAGGAGTATTAGTTATTGCATGAATCTGATTCCTAGAGCTAGTTTTCCTAATAAAGCAGCACATTGGATGACACCGGAAGAGAATGAAGAGTTGAATAGACAAGTGCAAGAGTTGTTGAGAAATGGTTTGATTAGAGAAAGCTTAAGTCTATGTGCAGTACCTGTTGTGTTAGCACCTACGAAGGATGGAGAATGGAGCATGTATACAGATTCTAGAGCCATAAACAAAATTAAAGTGAAGTATAGATTTCCTTTTCCCTAGATGGATGACATTATGGATTGTTTGAGTGGAGCTAAATAATTTAAAAAGATAGATTTGAAGAGTGTATATCATCAAATCAGAATCAGAGAAGGGGATGAGTGGAAGACAACATTCAAGACAAATGAAGGATTGTATGAGTGGTTGGTGATGCATTTTGGACTAACAAATGCACTAAGTACTTTCATGAGGTTGATGAATGAGGTATTGAATAAATTCTTGGGTAATTTTGTGATTGTCTATTTGGATGACATCTTAATTTTCAATAGGACTAGAGAGGAACATTTGTTGCATATAAGACAAGTTTTGTAGAGGTTGAGAGAAGAGCAGTTGCTAATAAACATTAAGAAGCATAGTTTCATGAAGGAAGAATTGGTATATATAGGATTTGTGATATATGTGGATGGATTGAAGATGGATTCTAAGAAGGTAAGAGCAAGTGTTGAATTTCCTACACTGGAAAGCATTGGAGAGGTAAGATCATTTCATGGATTGGCTAGTTTCTATTGGAAGTTCATTAGGAATTTCAGTTCTATTTGCAATCCTATGACCGAAACAATGAGAGGATATAAGAAGGATTTTAGGTGGACATCTAGAGCAGACCAGAGTTTTGAGTTGTTGAAACAGAAAGTGACTGAGCAACCTGTGTTGGCTTTACCATACTTTAATAAGGTATTTCAAGTAGACTGTGATGCAAGTAGAAATGCAATTGGGGTAGTATTAAGTCAAGAAGGAAGACCAGTAGCTTATTTCAGTGAGAAATTGAATGATGCTAGGAGAAGATATTCAGTGTATGATCATGAGTTCTATGCCATAGTTCAAGCCTTGAAGAAGTGGAGACATTACTTGTTTCCTAAGGATTTTTTGTTGTATACGGATCATCGGGCATTGTGGTGTTTGAACAGTCAAGGTAAGTTGAATCAAAGACACATGAGATGGGTGGAATTCTTGCAGATTTATATTTTTGTTTTGAAACATAGGAGTGGAAAGTCAAATAGAGTTGTTGATGCTTTGAGTAGGAGAAGGAATTTACTAGCAGAGATGAGAGTGGAAGTATTATGCTTTGATGAATTGAAGAACTTGTATGAGGATTTTGTAGAACCTTGGAGATCTTGTAAAGAACTAGTTTTGAAGGATAGGAGTCAATGGTTGGATTATTTCATTCAGGAGGATATGTTGTTTAGAGGGAATCAGTTGTGTATACCCTGGAGTTCAATGAGGTATAACTTGGTGAAAGAAAAGCATAGTGGAATTGATAAAATAGTAGCATTGGTAAGTGAGAATTACTTTTGGCCACAGATTCATAAGGATGTTAGGAAATTTGTGTAGAGTTGCAGAGTTTGTCAAGTTGCAAAAGGGAGTAGTTAGAATGTTGGATTGTATAAGCCTTTGACAATTCCGAAGAGACCTTGGGAGCATATCTGCATGGATTTCATACTTGGTTTTCCAAAGACACAAAGAGGTAATGATTCTATATTTGTGGTGGTGGATAGATTTTCTAAAATGGAACATTTCATACCTTGTAAGAAGAAAACAGATGCAGTGCATATAGCTAACCTTTTTTTCAAGGAAGTGGTCAGATTGCATGGATTACCTAGGAGTATTGTTTCAGACAGAGATACAAAGTTTCTTGGTTACTTTTGGAGGAAACTTTGGAAGAAGTTACAAACAGATTTGAAGTTTAGTTCTACTTTTCACCCACAGAATGATGTATAGATAGAGGTAGTAAACAGGAGTTTGGGGAATTTCCTGAGATGTTTGGTTGGAGAGAAGACCGAAAGTTGGGATTTAGTTCTTGCACAAGCAAAGTTTGCTTACGATAATTCAATGAACAAGAGTACCAGACAGACACCTTTTGAGATTGTTACTGGAGTTCATCCTAGAGGTATATCAGAGTTGATAGACATCAGTAAGGAAGATAAAAGGAGTGTAGAAGCAGAGGAATTTGCAAAACATATGAAGAAAGTGCATACTCAAGTGAAGGAGCAATTGGAAGATATGAACTGGAAGTATAAGGAGAAAGTAGAAAGGAGTTCGAAGTTGGAGATGAAGTGATGGTATATTTGAGGAAGGAAATATTTCCAGTTGGTACATGCAATAAGCTCAAGATGAGGAAGTTTGGACCCTATAAGATTTTTAAGAAATTTGATTCAGGAAATGCATATGAAGTGGAGTTACCAGATGACATGGGTATATCACCTATATTCAACATTGTAGATCTACATCAGTACCATGAAGCAAAATTTAGTGAAGGAAGTAAAGAAAAATTAGAGAATCAATTTCCTAAACAACAATCAAATGAGATTGAAGAGATTTTGGATATCAGAGATGGGAGGAAAACTCGTAGAAGACAGTACAAAGAATATCTTGTGAAGTGGAAAGGCAGACCAATGGAGGATTCCTCTTGGATTTCGCAGGCTGAGGTAGACCGTTTTGGTTTTCCTTTAGCCCCAGCAAAGTGAGGGACTCACTTTTCAAATAATCTTGAATGTCTGATGCAGGAGCATCCTTGGTTCTTGGAAATTTGCATCAACCAAAAATATATATTTTCTTTCAGTTTTTGTTCTTGTTCAGTTCAAGTTGGTGGATTCATCAAATTTTATCACCGAACCTTGTGGATCTATGTTTGCATCGTGGACATGTTCATTTTCCTTATTCCAAGATTTGAGCACGATTGGATCTTTTTTCGGCAAGTTATCACTTCTGGATTTAATGGCAGTTTCTTGAACCGACACCAGAATAATTTTCTAAATTAACGACTAGTTTGATCACTTGTGGATCTTTCTTGTAACTTGCGGATATTGATGGTGTGATTTGAATTATTCTGTGGAATGTCCCCAACCTTAATTATAGGTCCACACTTCATCCTATGCATTCACCGAGGAGTAATTCAAATTTGATGCTGGCCTATTCATGCACACATTACAATTTCTTTCATTGGAGATTGTAATGATCTTTGGCCGATGCGGAAGATTCTAGATCTGCGGATATGATATAAAGCTTGTAATAAATCATTAGAATAGCATAAGTTGATTAGTTAGATGAATAATAGATTTGAGATGTTAGATTTTAGCTCGCATTAAGGAGCATATATGAATATTGTATTTTGAGCATGTTGTATCCTACCTGTGAGCCCAATCTGTAAGTCCAGATGTTGTTGGCTGATTGTAACTGAGATTTCTAATAATAAGAATGCTTGAATCTACATTTTCCTCCAATTTTTGTGTTGCTTCTGTTGTGTGACTCTTGTTGCACGGTATGGATTTTTCTCTTTAAGAACCCTCCTACCGTGGCTGCACCACTTAGGTTAGAGATGTCATACACTAAGCCTCCATGATTCTTGTTCAGAACTGCAAGTTGGCTTAGACTGAACCTGCTTGGATAATTCTTCATTGTATTGAGGGATGTTTGAACAAATCCAATTATCAATGCTTCAAGGACATACATCATACTATCAACCACATCGTTGATCAATTGCATATCAAAGCCAATACTAGAACCTACACAGCTGAAGGCTTTGATTGGTTACTGTTCAATTAGGACTGTTTCAGTTTACAGTTTTCTCTTGCTTCAGTTCCAATTAGTATGTGACAAATTTATTGTTGTTTCTATTTTCATTTTTCCCTTCTTTGGAGGGCTAATATGTATCTTAATTAGATGGTTATTATGTAGTTGTACTAGTTATGGGTATTGTTTGCTCATAGCCATGGTTATATGTATTTTTCTCAACAACTTTAATTCAATAAAAAAAATTGTGCTATGCAATTGTCCAAATAGACAACTTTCACCAATGAAAAATTATGTAACTTTAGAATCAAACATACAGAATTAAAAAACATAGTAATATGTATTATGACAATTCTACAACATAAATCCATTAAGTCAATGCTACAATAGCCCAAACTTGATATCAAGATGACCTTCCATTAAAGAATTTCCTAAGAAGTTATGTCCTCAATCATAACCACAATTATACTCTACATCGTTGTTGTACCATCCATATCACAAGAAACTCATTTCTATGCAAAAAGATAAAACAAGGTTATCATATATCACAAAGACAAATGGAACTTCTATTTCAAGGATTTCTTATGTCAGGCTGTGAAAAAGCTACTTTTGTTGGCATGTAAAAAAGGGTCATAATTGGGAATCAATAGCATGTAGCAGTATTAAATAGTCAATATTTATTCTAGTGTATACGCTCGTGCATGGACATATTGGATATGTGTATTAAGTTGAAGCTTGGAAATACCTGTAGATTATCCTAGTTTGAGCTTAGCATGCCTTTAAATTCAAACTCCATATCAATACAACAAAGCAAGTAAATTAGAAGCTTTGATGTCTAACTTGTATATTTGTATTCTATATTTACAAATTTGTTCTGGCAGTTGAAATAGGAAATATGCAACAAATGGTGCATTGTTTGAAAAAGAGAGGGAAGAAAATTATTTAAATTAGTTTATAAATGTACATGAGACTAGTTCCTATGATCATTTTGCATGCATGGCACAGAGAGAAAATAGCAGTATCAAGAAAAAACAATGTAAACTAACCCCACAAAGCAACAGATTTATTTCAAAAGACTAATCATTTCATTCTAATGCAAGAAATGAATTAGAGTACTGGAGACAATCTTTGAATCTTACCTAGGAGGATATGGGTTGCTTCCCAATCCCCAGCCCATAAAGTTACAAAGTTATCACAAAAAACTAATAGTAATACTAATCTTGTCATTCTAATGTAAGCAATAAAAAAAACAATGAAAATGGTCTTTCAATCTTACTCGATCACTATGGGTTACCTTGCAATCTGCAGCCCCCAAAAAAGAATAAAAATGCAATAAAATGAAAACAATGAAGTGCACAACAGAAAATGCACTTCTAACAATAATTATGGTATGATACATGGAAGCTTACACAACACAATTTGCAATGGATTCTCGTTGTTAGGTTTAATGAAACCATAGACCATAAAATATGTACAACACTCTAAAGTAAATGGTAAAATACATATAAGATAATGGATAGTGTGATTGCAAGTTGGAAAACATAGTGTGATGTGAGTATATGTCTGCCAAAATACAATGGCATGCCATAGATAAGCAATCATACATAGAAATAGTTCATTTCCTTGTCTATGGCTTGTCATGTCATTCCAATCGCCATGGTGTTGGAATGCCATGACAATCTAGATCTACTATTATGCTTTGATAGTAAACACAATGTTTTCCAACAACCATATACATGCATTCTATTATTTCAAGTTGGAAAACACAATGTGAGGTGAGTATATGTCTACCAAAACACAATGGAAAGCCATAGATAAGCATTCATACTTACAAACAGTTCATTTCCTTGTCTATGGCTTGTCATGGCATTCCAATCACCAGGAAACCACATTTCTTTGAGGCAATTTTCAAACTGTTCACTACCTTGTCTATGTTGTTGTAGGATTTGAGAAATACAAATCCACAGAACCCAAAGAACACCTACATGCAAGAAACCTGTCACAAAGAAAGAGAGAACAAAACAAGGGTTTTGGCCTCTGACAATGTGTAAGATGTATTATCAAAGAAAAAATGAATCAAGAAGGGAATACAATACAAGAGATCAATCCTTATAAAGGAGATCAACACCGAAAGGAAAACCTAACCCTAAGGTGAGTGCATTTAATAATTAATATTAATTATTAAATGACTAATATATGTGCATAGGATTTGAGAAATACAAATCCACATAACCCAAAGAACACCTGCATGCAAGAAACCTGTCACAGAGAAAGAGAGAGAACAAAACAAGGGTTTTGGCTTTGACAATGTGCAAGATGTATTATCAAAGAAAAGATGAATCAAGAAGGGAATACAATACAAGAGATCAATCCTTATAAAGGAGATCAACACCGAAAGGAAAACCTAACCCTAAGGTGAGTGCATTTAATAATTATTAATTAGTAAATGACTAATATATGTGCATAAAGTGAAATCTTAAGAGGAGAGTAAAGTTAATTAATTACTTTACTCTAACACCCCCCCTTAAGATGAGCTACAATGCAGCTACAAACAATGCAAAAGAAAGCAAAGGAACTACAATGCAACTAAGGGTCCCGGCAACATGGCCTGATCAGGTACCCGAAAACAACAAAATCTCTATAAAGTGGAGAAATAGAGAAAACCTCATGGGAAAAACTCTACTCCAAAAGAGAGAAAAGAAAGGAATGAAATTCACTAATAAAAGAAGGATAGGAGGTGGATTACATGATACCCCCCGTAGACAGCTTCTATCACATAAGTACATATACAATGGTCTCCATAGGAGAGATAGAAAGAGAGAAGAAGGCCCCCCCACAATGAAGAAACTCCTATCACAATGGTAGATGCCTGATGTAGAATCCAAAAAAAGATCCTGAAGTGGCAAATGATATTCCTCCCCTTGGGAAGAAACGGATCCAAAGGACAATGTCGAAGAAACCCTGTGAAGAGTGATGAACCAATCTATCTCAAGATGTGTGCCATGATAGGATGCTAAGGAATTCGCTGTCTGAACTGAAACAAATGATGTCAAATCCAAACGGATGTGGAGAATCCTGAAATGCAACCTCTGAATGCACTGATAATGGTGGGCATACAGTGATAACCTGACTGTCAAGGTAGAGGAGATGAATGTCCTCAAAATAATCCTCCAAATCTGCAATATAGGACTCGACAAACAAGAAAGATATGTCTGCAAGATAAGAGTCCAAAGTAGCTATGTTTGGAAGGTGAATGATGCCCTGCTGCATTGAATCAAGAACAACAGGAGATGTTGATGAAGTCTCAGTCTGAAGAGTAGGAACTGTGAGACAATCCTCTGATCCATCGAAATATGTAAGGGTGTCTAAATACTCAAGTTCCTTTAAAGTATCATGATCAAAGGGTGTATTCTCTCTCCAAGAAATGGGTAAGAGACAATCTGAAGCAGGATCCTCTGGGAATGGAGAGAGATTGGGGTCTCCATAGATCTCCCAAAGACGTGTCCAAAGTGGGTGGGGACAATCAATGTCCAATATAGCCCACACAGTGTCATCATCAACACTACACTGTATAAGTCCTACTATGTGATCTCTAATGATATCCCAAGCTAGTTTTCCCTTTGAAGTGGCTAGTTCAAGTATGAGATCATACAAATAAGGCAAAATATTAAGCCACCTACAATGTGTAAGTATGCCCTTTGCCCATGACTCATAATTACCCCGTTCCAAAAATACAACTGAAGGGTGAGTAGAAAAACCCATGATAACTCTTCAAATTAAAAAAAATTGAGAATAATTGGCCTCAATACTGATAAATCAGATCAAATAATTCATCCCATGCAAACAAATCATTTCCAGGTGCCAAAAAGTCCAAGTAATTGACAGATGTGTGAAAACACAAAAAACTGAATAAAATGTACCTGGGGTAGATTCTGGAAAAATAAATGATAGATCTGGAAAGATCATAGAAACATCTTTCCAACGCCTATTTGTTTGCGAAAAACGGAGTTCGGACGCAAAAGATACACCCCCGGGAGTAAAAACACAAGTTCTGACTTTGAATGGCAAAAAAGATAGCAAAACGGAAAAATTAGAAAAAATAACCTCACCAATTAGATCGGGCTCGGAACCAGCTTTCCAATGCCTATTTTCATTCGAAAATCCGAGCTGAAACACCCGAGATATGCCTGTTTTACTGAAAGTGGTAAAAAAAATTTTAAAGAGGGCCCTGGTGGCGCTCCGGAGGCTAGCGGTGCGTGGGCGGCGCGCGGGCAGCACTCAGGTGGCGCTTGGGTGGGGAGCGGGCTGGCCACGCAGCGGTGGCAGCCTGGCCGTGGCCGACTGATGCCACCAGCGGCGGTGGCCGAGCGGTGGCCGTCGAGCGGCTCACTAGTGGCGGCTGCCTTTTGCACTGGCGACGCGAGTTTTTAAAAAAAAAACTGTTTTTTTATTTTTGTGCAATTTTTGACCTCGATCTACATGCCCTGGGGCCGTACGGCCTTGGGGAAAAAAATTTTTGCCTTATGGAGCAACTGTGTCCGAATTGGACGTGTTTTATATGAAAATAGGGGTTTTTGGATGCTACGAGCTCAACGATGAGGTCCGTTTGAGCTCAAAGTGCTCCAAAAAAAAAGAACCCCCTATTCCAAATAAAATAGAAGACAAACACAGATCTGATGCAACCAAAACTTAGATCTCTAAATCTTTCAAAAACTGAACAAGTTGCAGCACATCTGGCTTTGATACCATGTCGGATTTGAGAAATACAAATCCACATAACCCAAAGAACACCTACATGCAAGAAACATGTCATGGAGAAAGAGAGAGAACAAAACAAGGGTTTTGGCTCTGACAATGTGCAAGATGTATTATCAGATAAAAAATGAATCAAGAAGGGAATACAATACAATAGATCAATCCTTATAAAGGAGATCAACACCGAAAGGAAAACCTAACCCTAAGGTGAGTGCATTTAATAATGACTAATATATGTGCATAAAGTGAAATCTTAAGAGGAGAGTAAAGTTAATTAATTACTTTACTCTAACAGTTGCTTACTATTATGCTTACTAATATGCTTTCATAGACAAGGCAGTGAACTGTTTGAAAAAATGCCTCAAACAAATGTGGACTCTTGGAATAACATGGCAAACAAATGCAATTGGCAGCTGCAATTATCACTCTAGTATGAATGAATTAATATCTTTGACAATAGTATTTGGTTGCATAGGTGAAGTTCCCTATAGTTTTGGGTATAGTTTCACAATATATTGTTGATATCTCTATTGAAGATGACAATATATATTTGTGAGCCAAACTGCATTGCTTGTTAAATAAGGTGTTTCCCATTTTCTAACAAAATTTGGTTAGGGGGTCTCCATCTGCAAATATCACTCTAATTATCATTATATATCTGCAATTATCACTCTAACTATCTGCAATTATTTTGGAAAAAACAATGGGACATGAGAATGTCTGCCAAAACATAGTGGCAAGTCATAGATAAGCAATCATACATAGAAACAGTTCATTTCCTTGTCTATGGATTGGCATAGCATTCCATTGACAATGAAGAAATTAATGTATTTCAGAATAGTACTTGGTTGTGCAGGTGGAGGTCCCTATAGTTGTGGGTATAGTTATTACCTATGCAATGTGAACTAACTGTATAATTGCTTTTAGGTTGACTATGTAAAAAAAACTATATTGTAATTTAAATTGTCATTTATCTGTGAGAATCTACTTATTAGTTATGCAATGTGAAGTAATGCTTTCGATTTGAAACATGTGCAATGCAATGAAATGGAAAACACTGGGTGTTTATAAAACTGCAACCCGCATCACAACATACCCAAACCCTCATGGTTTTAAGCCTGTATATGTACGTGTGCATTACAAGTAGCAAGAACACCAATTTCTTGACATTATCGCCGATAATGAGTAAACTTGTTGAAAGTGGTGAAACACAGAGTGTTAATGCTTCTTGGAAAACAATGGGTGTTTATAAAACAGTGCCTTTCATTACATTCCTAAGGCCTAAATAACAAAAGCTTTTAAAGACATTCATATTCTTTTGTAAAATTCTAAGATGCAAAACACTGGGTTTTACGAAACTTGCAACCCACTTAAAGTTTGAAAACAATTTACAAACAAAAACCCTCAAAACGTTTTAAACCCCATTACAACTAACAACCCAAATGATTAGAAACCCCTCAACTCACTTTTTTTAGTCTCCCCTTGCTCTCCAACCTTTCACTTTCAACCTACATAATGAAAGAGCAGAATACACAGTGTTAAAGGTTGTGAAAACAATGGGTGTTTATAAAACAGTATGTATTTCATTACATTCCTACAGTTTTAATAACAAAAGCTTTTGAAGACATTCATTCTATTTTCTAAGATCCCAGGTTCTCAAAACACTGAGAAACCTACAACCCACAACAACAATGCACCTATATACATACAAAAACGCATGAAACCATACATAAAAACATACACTATTACATACAGTCAGTTAGAAACCCCTCACCTCAAGTCGGTTGGTTGTCTCCCCTGCCTGCAATGCACCCTTGCTCTCCAACGAACCCAGAACACAACGTGTTTTCCAAGTGTTTTCAAAGAACAGTACTCGTTACAATTTAAATTGCATGTCTTAATCACATCATCGCCCTTCTCGCTACCTGCACGTAACAAATAGCTTCCCACACAAGGCAAAAAAATGTCGATAATTCGACGATGAGACACCTCACTTTCCTTGTCATGACGTTTCCTTCCGTTGTCGATTTTGTCACTTCTATCATTCGACTGGCAGGCCCCGCACTACACCATCTCTTCATGTTATGTATGTTACCATGTATGTTGTTATGTATGTTTTCATGCATTTTTGTATGTACATAGGTGTGTTTTGTCTAGGAGTTAGCCAGCTCCCCAAAACTTGTCATTCTTAATAAAATGTATATTATAATCTTTTATAATTTTGGAAATTATAATAGTCTTCATAAAACTAGCATATCTATCTTATTAAATAACATATATAAAAAACGTCGAGATATATCATTATCATTTCACGGAGTTAATTTTTGTATTACTTTGTTTAACATATTTATATTACATTTGTATTATTTTTTAAATTATAATATATTATGCATATTATTATTGTAAATAGGTTTTCTATAGATTTAATTATTTTTAAAATTATATTAAATTAATAATATTATAATATTATCTAAACATCAAATGATTGAAATTCAATAAAATTTCTATAATACTTATTATTATATATTTAATAATGTTCACTCCCATTGTCCCAATAATTAATATATATTTAAATATCCTAAAATATAGTGTATATAACTATTTTTAACATAATATTATAATATTTAGATATTATATATTTAATGTTTATATACACTTAACATTATTAAACATAAATATAATTTAACTTCTTATAGATATATTTATCTATATATATTTTTCTATATCTATATATTTCTATCTCTCCATCTCCCCCTCTCATCATTTCCCTCTTTCTATCTCTATATTTCCCTCTCCCTTTTTCTCGCTCATTCCATCACTCCCTCTCTATATGTTTATCTATCTTTCTCACACTACTTCTATATTTCCCAAGTTATATCTATCTCTATCCCTATCTCTCCCTCTCTCCTTATCACTCCCTCTTTCTGTCTCTCTACTTCTCTCTCCTCTCTATTTCTCTCTCCCCTCTCCCTCCCTCTATCTATTTGTAAATATACATCCCTCACCATATCTCTCTCATATACACACACTCCCTCTTTCTCCTTCACTACCTCTATCTCTCTCTTTATCTTTTCACCTATCTACACCTTGATTACTTATCCCTATCACCTTCTTTCTCTCACTCTTGCCCCCTCTATCTCTATCTCTCCCTCCCCCTCTCTATCTATACCTTATTATGTCTACCTCTATCTCTTTCTCTCACACTCCTCTCTCTATCTCTTTCTATCTATATCTCTCTACATCTATTTCTCTATCTCTATCCCTATAAATATATATCATTTCCCTCTCTCCCCCATCTTCATTCTCTATCTTATTCACTCCATCTCTCCCTCTCTATATCTTTATCTTTATTTCTCACTCAATCTCCCTCTCACTCATCTCTCTATCTCTTTCTATCCATATCCTTCTCTACATATATCTCCCTATCTCTTTATCTCTTTTCCTATCCCTCTCTATCTCTCTATATCACCCTCTATTTATCTCTCCCTCTTCCCCATCTTCTCTCTCCTTTCTCTACCTATCTCTCTCCCTCTCTCCCTCCCTCTCTCTATCTCTCTCTCTCTCTCTTGCTCCCTCCCTATTCCCCTATCTATCTTTATATCTCAACCTCTCTGTTCCTTTATCTTCCCATATATCTCCATATCTATGTCTTTCTCTTCCCATTTATCTATCTCTCCCTCTCTCTCTCTTTATCTCCCCCTATTTCTATCTCCCTCTCCAACTCTATTTGTCTCTCTACTATTTTTCTCTTTTTCTCTCCCTCTCCCCCCTTCTCTCTATATCTCCTTATATCTCTATCTTTATACCACTCTTATCATATATCTCTCTCTATCTCTCCCTCGCTATCTATCCCTCTCTATCTCTCTCCATATCTCTATCTATTTTTCTCCCTCTTCCTCTCCCGTTCTATATTCATCTCTACCTCTATGTATTTGTCTATCTCTTCCTCTCTCGCTCTATATTCAGCTCTATACTCATTATTTTTTAGGCCTATTAAACCTACTCCTTTTTCATGGAACATGATTTTGTTAAGGGACTAGTTGTATCTCCCTTTCAAGTTACCCAACTTTGGCATGCTTATAGGATAGAGACTATCTTCAACATTAGGAAACCCTATAATAACTATAAGCAAGCCAGTGGACAACACCTGCTCACTTGTTTATTGCCGGATACCTGCACCAAAATGGATATTATGGAAACCCTTGGCATTATTAGCAGTGTAACAAAGAACAAAGTAAAGGGTAGAGGTGAGCTACACATTGGCAGGACAAACAGACCTTACTAGAACAGGTGCATACAGGCACATATAGTGCTCAATCAAGATGGTTCATTCTTACTAGAACAGGTGCATACAGGCACATATAGTGCTCAATCAAGATGGTTCATTCTTACATTGAATAATGAATAAAATTTGATGTAATCAACTTGTTTTGCCCTTCTTTCTGGCCAACAAATTAATAAGGCCTTTTCAGCAGTTTTTTTCTTAGAGAATAAGAAATATTCACATGAAATTCTGAAAATTAAACGTTATCATTAATAATCAGCAACCTCTAGAGTATCCAAGAGTTATCACTTATAAGATCAGTTACTGTCTAACTGAATTTCTTTTCAAAAACACGAAACCATTAGTGGGTGTATGTATTCAGATTAGACCCTGCTATTATATACATGTATATTAAGTTATCAATTGCTGTCCAAATTTTGTGTGGCATGACGGTTTCATATGCGTAAGCATTGCTCTCATGGCATTCAAATGGATTTCGTACAAACCAGAACAATGTAAATATAGATCTTGCATCTAATTAACCTAAATTGTAATGTACTGATACAAATTTGATCCTCCCCAGAACAAGACAGCTAGGTCAGGGAATAGCAGAAATTCAGGTAAACATCTTAAGGACATGAAAGAGAATGTATCTGAAATGGCAGTAACTTGTGTAGAATCTTGAAAACATCATCGCAACTTCAGGAAACTCCTGGAAACGCTTTTTGAATTTTTGAAAATATTCTGAAAATAGGAGTTCCGGCAAAGGTAACTTTTGGAGAGTTTTCAAATTTGCCAGAAATATATTTTTGTTAAGTTCCATGCCTTCTTTAAGAGTTTCCAGTACTGGAAATTTAGGGAACCTGAAAATGGGATTCCAGCATGCCAAAAACTGTTCAGAG
Source organism: Sequoia sempervirens (assembly GCA_007258455.2). Lineage (NCBI taxonomy): Eukaryota > Viridiplantae > Streptophyta > Pinopsida > Cupressales > Cupressaceae > Sequoia > Sequoia sempervirens. The sequence goes on from VDFB02072274.1 coordinate 61,889,008, forward strand.
GTTTTTCACAAAAAAGTTTGATACACTTCAAGGGGCAATTGCTGATAGGTGGACAAATTCAACACTTTTTGAATAAAATAGCACCATAAAATTCTAAATCAGGGGCAATGCGTCAGACAGAAATCTATTTTCACTTTTGAAAACTATAACAAAAGAAATGAATAAATCCTTCTTTACCCCAAAACAACCCAAAAACAGAGAAACGCACTTCACTGAGTGGGGTTGATCAATTGCCTAGTTTCTCAAATTTTCAAAAATTAGTTGGTCAAAGGGAATTTTTGGAAGAAAACATTAGCTTATTACCAAATAGAAAATACTATATTTTTCCTTAGAAATAGGTATATTTCATACATCTCTTATTTTCTATATCCCAGTAATTAGTCAGCAATTCTTTATTTGCAACAGTTTCTTACTTAAAATTTCCTCTGCTCACAAGTAAAATGAATATTTAAACAAAGTGATTGATTTGAAATGCAATCACATAACCCAATTTCAGTACCAGGAAGCTGAATGCCATGTTAACACAAAGATTCATAGATCACATAAAAGAAGGGACAATGAATCACCAGTCACCAGTGACAGGATGTCTGCTCATTGATGGCACATTACGAGTGGGGGCCAAATCCATGCCTCTATACTTCTGAAGCTTTTCCTCTATGCAGCTCAATAACCTTGCCGTTTTACTTAATATTATCAGCTCGAACACAATCCCACTTGGATAAGTTAACAGAGATAAAACATTTGGCTTAGATACTTCAGCATTTTAATATCCTAAAACTACAAACCAGAAAACATAAGGAGCGACAACCTGGGCATGAATACCCTCAAAAACGGCATACATCATAATCCTAAACTGAAACCCTCAAATGTAAGTAGCTATCCCTTTGAAAAGAACTATAAAGTTCAAAAGAAAAAAATACCAATCGACCATAGATCTGATAACAGAAACTGCGACAGCTTTCATGAAATGGCGATTTATCGACAGGAGTTGATATCCAATATGCAAGTTGCACAGCTGCAAACCAAACACCGTTTAAATAAACAGAAAGCTTCTGCTGAAAAACAGTTACGGAAGAACACAGCTGGTTACCCATGATATTAAGTTGGGAAAACAGTTACGGAAGATCGCAACCAGTTACCAATAACGGTTTTATTTATGTGAATGCAAAACATGCGAAATATAGATGCACAGAGAATAAAACATTTGGAAAAAAGTCTATTATCTTTATTTTTATAATTGCAATTTTTAATAAATTAAATGAATGATTATGATTTTAAGAACTCTCCTTGATTTAAGGTGGAGTTTTTGTGAACACACCCGAATGCCATTGTAAAATGTCTCTCGACATAATTATAATTGTGTTATAGTTAAAAAGCTGAAACAATAATACAACCAACAAAATTAACTACTGGTGACAACTACCAGAGATGTTATTTAGGAAGTTATGTTGCAAGATTGAATGGGGACCCAAATCGAATTTGTTAATGGTTTTTTAATTCAGTTTTAAAACCTGGCCCAGAGAGAACAATTCACCTTTGGTCATAACTTTGCCGCTACTATAAAATACACAAATCTAAGACAAATGCGATTAAAGAACATATAAGGTATGTTACGAGCAGAGAAGAAAAAATTGAAATCCAACAGTAAAAAAACAACCATGATACAACCGTTGAGTTCATAGACAACGAAAAGGTAAGTATTTAAGGGCGCCAAATGAAGGCCTAATGAATAGTTATTATGATGTCAATTTTCACTAAACACTTTGAAGATTTGAGAAATGACTGGCGAGGGGGGATAGCTCCAAAGCTCCATGCATTCAGACCTACTTGAGTTCTGTAAGTTAAAGATAGGCATAGCTTAAGCTACCACAAAGCATATTAATTTGATGTTTTATACACCCCCGTAAGCAAGCATTCCGACAAGGGGAAATTTCAACCAGGCATAAAAACACCCATTTTTAGTTTAAACAAGGCAACAACTGAAGCAGCTAGGCATTAATTTTCAGAAATTGGATAAGAATGGCACATAAATTAATAAGCAGAACCAACAAAGAACAAGTTTTGAAACAATTCCACATGCTGCACACACATTTGCTGCATTCACCATTTCAAACACCAGGGTCTCGTGTTTGAAGTTATATGCTGAGATCTCTAATGATCTCCATCAACAAGTACTTCCTGTTTTCTTCAGTTTATTTTAAAAAGCTCCGATATTTGTCTCCTTATAAGCTAATCGGACAAAATGGAATTCATGAATCCAGAAACATAAAATATCAATAAAAATATATTCCCACTTGCAAGATTAGAAGAACCGTGTCTAGGCAACAGCTTCCATAAGTTCCTGTCTGGCACGCTCATGAATTCTTCTTTCCAGCTCAGGCCTGAAATGACGAATAAGACCTTGAACAGGCCAAGCTGCAGCATCACCTAAAGCACAAATTGTATGACCTTCAATCTGCTTTGTCACTTCTTGGAGCATGTCTATCTCTTCAAGTTTAGCATTTCCAACCTTCATTCTCTCCATCATCATCCAGAGCCATGGTGTTCCCTCCCTGCATGGGGTACACTGACCACAACTCTCGTGTTTGTAGAAATAGGAAAGGCGAGCTATTGCATTCACTACATCAGTTGACTTATCCATGACAATAACAGCAGCTGTTCCAAGCCCTGACTGCACAGCCTTCAATGCATCAAAATCCATCAAGACATCATCACAGATATTCTTGGGAAGAAGAGGAACAGAAGAACCTCCAGGAATAATTGCAAGCAAATTATCCCACCCACCTCTTACACCCCCTGCATGTCTCTCAATCAGTTCCTTTAGAGAGATGCTCATCTCCTCTTCAACAGTACAAGGTTTGTTTACATGTCCTGAAATGCAGAAAAGCTTTGTCCCTGCATTGTTCTTACGACCAAAGCTAGCAAACCACTCAGGACCCCTACGTAGTATGGTTGGAGAAACAGCAACTGTCTCCACATTGGTAACAGTTGTTGGACAGCCATACAGACCTGAATTAGCAGGAAATGGAGGCTTCAACCGAGGCTTGCCTTGTTTACCCTCCAAGCTCTCTAGAAGTGCTGTCTCTTCTCCACAAATGTAAGCACCAGCTCCAAAGTGAATATGAACATCAAAATCATAACCGGAGTCACAAGCATTTTTACCTAAATATCCAGCTGCATATGCCTCCTTGAGGGCACTCTGGAGGACTTTCCTCTCATTCACATATTCACCTCTAATGTAAATGTATGCAGCACTAGCACGCATGCCAACACCTGCTATTAGGCAACCCTCAAGAAGCTTGTGGGGATCATGTCTCATAATCTCTCTATCTTTGCAGGTGCCCGGTTCACTCTCATCGGCATTTACAACAAGATAGGAAGGACGCCCATCAGAAATTTTTGGCATGAATGACCATTTCAGACCTGAAGGGAATCCTGCACCTCCTCGTCCACGCAGACCTGATTTCTTCATCTCATTCACAATCCAATCAGAACCCTTCTGCACAAGATCCTTAGTCCTGTACCAATCCCCACGTTTCATGGCTCCTTTCAAAAGTGGATCATGCAATCCATATAGATTTGTAAAAATGCGATCCTCATCTGTAAGTCCTCCAAAATGTGTTCTCTCTGCGGGTGGGGGTGGAGGAGGTGGTTGTGGTGTAGTAGAGGTACTTGCAGACTGTGTACTGAGAGACCTATGCACTGAATCCCATCTCCTTAAATAATGTTGTGCCAGGACCCTCCTGGATGACTGAACAAGGTTCCTCATTTCTGACTCTGCATGAACATGAGGACACTATCAGTATATTTATATTTTCTGTTATGAGGCAACAAAAAAGCAGGAACAAAGCTGATTAATACTGAACAGTTTTTCATCTTGTCAAACCTTTAGAATATGCTCATTCTTAATTATGCCCTACAGATATATGCAAGTAGCCCAAGTGAAACCATAGCAACTATATAGTTAAAATAATAAAATATCATCATATCATGTTCATTTTCCTGTTCTCCGCTACTATGAATATTAGTCATAACAGAAATATCTCCACAAGCAAGAGGAAACCGGGAACAGAGCACATGAGCAAACAAAAAATATAGCAATGAGTTATAATGACAGCAACAAAAGAGCACAAGAGCCTTCTGTTATAGTTAAAATTTACAAATATAGATTAGATAAATAAATGGGTGTTAGTTTTTTAAACAGTTAGTAAATGAATAAAATGTTGGCTTTGGGAGTTACTTTCCCATAACATATTATGCATAATTTTGTATGGGAAAAGCACGCCTTTATAAGCCAACGCAATGTAATGTAAGAGTCAGTATGCGAGAATCCCAGAGAATCAATATCATATTGCATTTTCTTTCTACTATCAATAATAATGGTGTAATCTCATTTCAGTTTTGTATGCTCCACCATTTTCAATATGATACCATCCATACCTTGATGCAATAGTCGAAAAGATAGAAGCCAGCGAAAGATATAATGTTATTGTTTTATTGTTTTATATGTTTTTAATAACTGGGGTTTCAAAAAGAGGTGCCAAAAGACTAACAAAAATGTCACGACTTTGATTGGATTAAACATCCTTTTGTGGGCAGCCTCAATTGCAATCTTTGCACTCAAATGCAGCCAAAGAAAAGGATTGAAATCTGCATTCCAAAGTAGGAAGGAAGGTATTGAAGTAATGTGCTGGGTGAAAAAACTGCTTAAGTTTATGCAAAATATAGGGAGAGGACCCAGTAGTTGTGCACCCTAACTTCGCGCTTCTCAAAATCCTACGTGGAAATTTCAAATCACTCCCAATTTTTTACAGCAGCTTACTTGGCAAGTCCCCTGCTTATAACTAAGGTTTCAGGGCCACATCATCAAATATGATGCCACATCAGCATGCTTTTTGTCAAGGTGTCCAAAAAGGTCCAAAAAAAAGGTGAGACCAATACTTGTGCATTCACAGCATGTTTTATTGAGTGCTGATGTGGAATCACATGATTGGTTGCTTTTTAGATCAAAGAAATACATTTTGTTTAATTATGGGTAGTCATCATCAACACTAACAACTTTAAAGTCACAACTATCGGTCCAATATTGATAAAAATATTGGGCATTATATAAACAACTACTATCACAACTATTGAAACACGCTCAGGTACTGGATCCTCTCCCCTATGTTAAAATTGCATCAATACTTTTGCTGGAGCATGAGGCATTTCTTACAAGTGCATTGAAGTTTGGTTTTGTTGCCTGATGTTCCAGTTTTCAACGAAAGTGCGAGGCATTGGAATGATATTGATTGACATTAAAATTCTAATTTAATTTCTTCCCTGGCTATGCGATGGCATTGAAATTCACATGATATCAGAATGTCAAATGCTGAAAATCATTGATAGTTTGGTGTTGCTAGCAAAAGACGGGTGGTCCAATTGTTGATCTTTGGCGTTGGAAACTGAATCGGCATCCTTGGCATTGAACCAATAAATATGTTGAACATCATTTCCTGAAGGCTACGCAGCGTAATAAAAAAGTTTTGTTTCCACTCCACGCACAGAGCAAACAAGCATATAAATTAACATAAGAATGTGAATGGTTTTATGCTGAAGTTCTAATTATATTGATCAAATGGAAGACAACCTTAAGTGGTAGAACAGATTGAGATGAAACCAGAACCGTGGCTTGGCTGGCTCATAGACTGCAGATGGTTAGTAACTTTCTCTTCATTTGCAAATTGTGATTTGTTTTTGGTTTGTTTGAAATGACACTTTAATTGAGAGTTGATGGTATTAGATAAGCAATGGTGTTGACAAAAATATAATTTATGTGCATGTACATTGTCAACGATGCGTAGGTAGTTGAAAAGTAAAAACTTTAATTAATATGTTTCAAAGGTCAAGACAATAGTTGGCTTGGTGAAGATATTAACTTTAAGGAATGTTCATTCCAGTAGAGTCCTCTTTAATCTTTTATGCACTTGGAGATAAGTCTGAAGACTTAGGTTAAATCCAAAAAAAAAATTTGAAGATAATTATTGGTGTGGGTGGGGTTTTGAATTATTTTGATTTTTTATTTTCTACAAAGAAATTAGGACATTGTGATTGGGTGCAATATCAGTAGAATCTGAGACCCTATCTTTTTTGTTATTAATCATTACCATGTATGCAATGTATAACACTTGAACTCCCAGAACCATCCATGCCACCACTGACAGGGCTTCCAGGACTTTTGGAGATTCAGATACTACATTTGGCAATTAAAGTGTAATTAGGACATTGTGATTGGGTGTAATATCAGTAGAATCTGACACCCTATCTTTTTTTGTTATTAATCATTAACATGTATGCATTGTATAACACTTGTACTCTCAGAGCCATCCATGCTACCACTGACAGGGCTTCCAGGGCTTTTGGGGATTCAGATACTACATTTGGCAATTAAAGTGTAAATAGGTCAAAGGGGTAGCTGGAGGACAATGGAAGTCGAAGGTTATACAGAAGATGGACAGTCCCTCAATTCTTTCTGCTTCCAAGAGAACCTTCAAGCTTCAAATTCTCCCAGGGCCCTCACTTAAGCTACCAAAAACATAAAAATCACACCACAGCTTCACGGCTTCTACTTTCGGCAGCTTTTTAATGTTAAACTAGTTTTGAAAACGTATCAAATGATGGAAATTCCTCAGAGCACAGACCACTTATTAACCAGCAAAAGCCTGTTATAAACTCCACAAATAACAAGAAAAACAAATCCAAATCGCAACACCCACATATAGGGCTTTCTAGAAGCATACATTTAAAATGCCATCAAACCCTACATTCAAAACAAGGCAATCAAAGATCAAACAAAATCAACAAAAAATTCCAAATCTCAAGCTGGCACCTAAATTAATGAAAAGAAAGACACCAAACCTGAGATTAAATTGAAACCCTAACAACGTTGTCCAAAATCTCAAGCGGTGAATTGGAACCCTAACAAGCTAAACCAAAATCTCAAGCAGACAACTAATATAATAAAATGGAAACCGCTAATCCTGAGATTAAACTGGCATCACATATATAACTGACCAAAACAGAGAAAAAACATTAACACCCACAAATTAGCCAATTGCGTGATTTTTCGAGGATGAGAAAAATTCGCATACGTGTGATATCATACTGGGAGAAAGCCCTTCTAAGATAAAACAAACAAAAAAGTCAGTAAATAAAACGTCTATGAGACACAACAAACCCTGGAACGAAAACCAGGATTTTAAGCAAGGATTTCATAAAAAAGAATGAAAGAGAATGAAAATAAATAACAATTTTTTTTCTAGCTAAACCAAGAAAAAACAGCACAAAAACAAGCCCACGATAAGGAAAAGCAAAATGGCGACAACAAGGGTTGCTTAAGTTTTAACGTATATAAAGTAAAATAAATGACAGACATACCAGTGTAACGATAGATCGGGGCTCGAAGACGCCGATGAAGCACTATACCGAAAGAATAAATGCCGCCATTATCATTACCCTTTCTCGTGTGCAATTTATAATTTTATTTGGAGATGATACGACATAACCCCGGTCCTCAAATACTTCGAAACAGTATGCAAGGAAACCTATAACGGAGTTCTGAATATTTGTGACTTACCGTGATTTCAGAATTGATGCTCCCTCGATCGACAGTTGACAATGCAGTTTCCGTGAATCGCCTCTGCCACTTTATCCTCTTTTTCACATCATCTAACCTTCGAAATAATTACTCGTGTATTTATTAACCCCGCTCCGGAAGAATTTGATGGTGCGGGCTCCTTCCGTGGAGATGGGAGTTGATAGTTTGGTCCCATTAACAAATATTCAGTGGCAATGAATAAGAGTGTTGTGCCCAATTTGTAACTACCAATATCCATCCTTTATGCATTGTAACAACTACTACCAAAGTGAATAAAGATTATAACTATCAAATAAGAATGGAAGAGTTGGGAATTCCAAAAAAATACAGAGCTGTTGTTCATAGGTTATATGATCCAGGCAAGCTAAAATCAGAACTAAAAAGGGAATGTATGAATGTTTTGGGAGTGACATTGGCGTCAAACAAGGCTGCCCTCTCTCGCCTACATTATTTGGGTTGTATATTGACAAATTAGAGGAATGGTTAGACAATTTTGGTGGGGGAGGAGTTGAATTGAAAAATTATGTAATAAAATAGCTGCTATATGCGGATGACCTTATTCTAATGGCAAAAACAGTGCATGATTTGAGGGAGCACTTGAAAGCTATTGAGTTATTTTGTGAAGAGGTTGGGATGCAAGTGAACACCAACAAAACTAAGGTTATGATATTTACCTTGAAAAGAAAGAAGGAAGTTTTAGAATTTTTCTTTGAAGGCAGCCCCTTGCAAGTGGTTAGCGATTATAAGTACCTTTGCCTTGATTTTCACTATAGGCTTAGTTGGGAGACATGTAGAGCAAAAATGATTCAAGGTGGTTGGAAAGCTTTATACTCTTTGCAAAACAGATGTAGGAGTGTTGAATTATGGGACTGGAAAACAAAGAAAACCCTTTTTGGGTTACTAGTGGTGTCAGTGGTTCTTTATGGGTGTGAAGTTTGGGGTGGCAATACCTCAGCAATGAAGTGGAGACAAATTAAAAGACTACAAAAACATTTAATCACAAGTAGCCTCAAAATAAAATCATTTGTTCCCTATGAGATTGTCCTAGCGGAGGTTGGGGCCTTACTTGTGGAGACATTGGCTATGATTCGTTTACTAAGTTATTTAAAGAGGCTAGAGAACATGGAGGTGTCTCGTTGGCCTAAAATGGCAGCAGCAGAGAAATTGAATAGAAGGAAGAGCACGTGGATGAAGCAAAATAACAAGTGGCTGTGCAAGTGGGGTATCAACATAGATAATTGCCCAAATAACATTAAGGCAATCAAAATGTATGTGCAACAAAAAATTAAAGAAAGCATGTGGACTAGGGAGCTATCAAGAAAAAGAGTATTGCATCAAGCACTTTAATCCCTCATATGACCATACTCAAAAAAACTATATAGGTGCAGAAATAAAGTGGAAAGCAAAAATGCTAATAGCTCAACTAAGAACTAGCTCGCACCAATTGAGATGTGAAACTGGTAGATGGACGACACCTAAAGAAGAATGGGTTGATAGGATACATAGGTTCTATACTTTAGGGCTTGTAGAGACGGAATGGCATTACATCATGGAATGTCCAGCCTATTTGGATATCTGAGTCAATTATATCGAGATTCTAAATGTGGATACTTTAAACAGCTTATTTGAGGCAGAGAGTATAACGAAAAGTGTTGGTTACTTGGTAAAAATACATAGCAGAAGATCCAAATTACAAAAGGAAAGGAAGATCAAGTAACTGTTGGGCAGTGGTTTCTGTTTCGGGTGATGTTTAGTTTTTGTTGCTGATCTGTGGGTCCCATAGGCTGTTTGGCCTCGTGGATGCTATTAAAAACCTTCATTCATTCATTCAATCCCTTTATTCAACATTCAATAATTTATTCAACACAACCATTTGGAATCTATCAAAGTTAATGTGTAATTGCTATCACTCTCATCAATTCCATAATTATGGCCAACTTCAAATTACAAATATTATGTGTTTATCAAATCAAAATAATAATAAAGGTCTTTTTTCCAATAAAAAAAAAATATTATATGTATTTCTTTTGGGTGATATAGTATTGTTTGTGGGTTTGAATCTTCTCACATCATATTTTGAGCTCTTCTTCTTAGTGAGGTCAATTTGATGAGTTCTTATTATTTGTTTAGAATCCATGATGTTGTATTTATAAAATTAGTTAAAATTTATCAAAGTGATACTTTAAATATTTGGAGGAAGTTTTATCTAAATGAGAAATGAAGGAAATTAAATGTAAAGAAGTTTGAGGCTTAGCTTGTATTGTCAAAGGCTATTGAGTTCAAGAATGAAATGGTGATTAGTTGGGAACTTGAATTTTTGTGCTAGTTGAGACTTTTGTATGGATTGTATAAGTTTTGAATCATTCTTCTTTTGAAAGCATGGATGGGATCATGTGTTTCTAATTTGAGGGTTGCATTATGTGGTGTATGGTTATCTTGTTAGATAATGTATTATTGAGTCTTATTGTATGTTTCAATGTTTGAATGTTGTTAAGTATTAAAGACTTGGGAATGTTGTATGTTTCTATGTTTGAATGTTGTTAAGTATTAAAGGCTTGGAAATGTTGTCATAATGAAACATGTACGCATATATGTGAAGGATAAGTATAAGATTTTTTGTGCACCATGTTTCATGCACCAGCTAGGTGATGAAATATTTTATGATATTTTTTTGTGGGCACTTTGTCATAGTGTGATTTTCTAATTATTTGTTGTAAATACGAATTTCTCGGTGGATAGTTTATTGTGTATTTGTGATTTTTATATAGAAATTCATGTGTGTTTGATTTTATTCCCTACAATAAGTGTAGTAACAGAAAAATTATCCCTTTTCCTTACTTAATTTGGGAACAACTAATATTAAAATGAGCTTAATTATGCCTTAATTTAGTGTTGTAATGTGTTCTAAGTTAGGATTCATTTTAGTCTTAATAAATGCCTCAGTTGGGAGAATATCAGGAGAAGGGGATTTTTTGGCCCCTCATTGTGCTTTTTGTGTGGAAATAATGAGGAAAACTCTAGTCAACTCTTCTTTCAATGCCCATTCTCGTCTGAAATTTGGAGGATGTGGTGTAACTTGTGGAAGTGACCTCTTGTTCAGTTTTCAACCTTGCAAGATCTTTGGATGAATTTGGGCCCTCCTCTAGCTTTTGCTTCTTTCCTAGTAGCAGCTTGGGATCTGGGTCCTTCTTTAATTATCTGGCAGATTTGGTTGGAGAGAAATAGGCAATTTTTTTAAGATTGCAAGCAGGTTTCCCTCCAGATTTGGTTCAAGATTAAAAGTATGTTGAAGGAGACTATCGAGGCTAAGTTTGACCTAAGGGAGCCTTTTTCGTCAAATGATTCTAGTTTCTTTTCACTTTGGGGGCTTTCTAGAACCTCGGCGGTCCAGTCTCGGCTTGGTTCTAGGATGAAGGTGTCCAATAAGGTGAATTAGGTGGGCAAGTGGTGTCCAGCTCTGTCAGATTTTTTTTTAAATTAACATAGATGGGTCGGGTCATGGTAATTCTGGTGTTGCGGGTATGGGTGGTGTGGGACGTGATAGTAAGGGCAGTGTTTAGTTTGTCTTCTCCATTTATATGGGAGTACATTCCAATAATGGAGGCTTGTGCGATTCTTTGTGCTTTGGAGAAAGCTTGTGAGTTGGGGTGGAGGAAGGTGATATGTGAGATGGATTATGTGGTCATCAAAAAAGTAACCCTTCTACTTTTTCTAACTCGTTTGAGCCCTCCTTGTGATTTTGCCTTAATTTAATGTTGTAATGTGGATAACACATTCACATCAGGTCTTGGGCCCTTATGAACTAAAATGATTTAAATGGTACCTTACTTGAGTGTTGTAACACACTTTCACACTTTCCTAGGTTTGTCATTAATAAATGGGCTTTCTTATGCTTTAATTGGCCCCCTTTTGCATTTGCAGGCCTTATTTATATGTATTTTTTAGAATAATCCCAATAAATATCATCTAAAATATCAAAATCCCAAAACCCACCTTAAATTCCTAAGGTGGGACTCATTCGCCATTATGGGTGAATGAGTCCCCTTAGGTGGGACCCATTCGCCTAGGGTGGCAAATGAGACCCCTTTTACTTAAAATTTAAATTTAATTCAAAATTCTTGTGGATTTGTATTCTCTAAGATCTAAGGTCGGCCTATAGTGTTGTAATTTTGAGAATTATTGCATAATTGAGTATAAATACAAGGTTCTTTCTCTCATTTCATCCTACCCAATCAAGCATTCATGCATATAGTTCACAAGAGAATTTGAGCATTCATAAGAGCATTCAAGGCATTTCAAGGGCAAATTATCAAGCAATCAAGAGGTTCTTCAAGTGTCATTCATCATGTCAAAGATTTTTTACATCATTTTGTTTTAGAGCTAACATTTGTGATGTAGGATTTGTGTTTCAAGCAAGCATTGCATCAACATCAAGTAAGATTTCAAGTCCTCGTCCATTAGAGCCATCACTTGTGTGTTTGCAACATTCTATCACAAGGGTTGGTGAGTTGAAACATCATTATTTGTTCATTCATCATTATCTATTTCATTTCATTTCATTTCAAGGGTTTGATTACCAACAAGGGGTTTGACCAAGGCAAATCCCTATTCACTAACCCCACAACATTTTTCCCTCTCTTTGCATGTGATTTGCAGGTTTAGGTTGCAGATTTGTCAAAGTGCAAGATTGGAAAAGTTGTCATCAAGTTTTCAAAGTAATTCAAAGTTGTCAAAGTCCTAGGAGAAGCTTGGAGAAGATCTACCTGGGTTGAATTTTGTAGTTTTAGACCTAAATCTAAATCAGGAGCAGAAAAGTAGACTGAGGGCTACAGTTTCCTGTTTTGAATTTCCAGAAATCTAGAGGTGGACTGATTCACCACTATTGGCGAGTCCCACTGCCCAAGCCTAAACATGATTTTTGAAAATTTGAGTACCCTTTTGGCTAAAACCTATATTGGCACAGTTTTCCCGAAATCGGACTAATTCACCCAAACTGGTGTATGAGTCCCAATTGGCCTCAACATCATAATTTTCAATGATCCAAACCTCCATTCTGCCTCCTTCAGTTTTCCAGGTGCACATTTCTAGTTTCACAACTTTTTGTTACATCTTACTTGCATTCTTAGGTCATTTAGTATTAGTTTACATATATCACACTGTGTTTTCAAACATTTTGTATTTTCCAAGTTTACACTTGGTGGTGAACCGATTTCTTGTCTCAATCATCCCCAAGGATTCCTTGAGTGTGAATATCGTGAAATTGGATCCCTCTCCTTGTGCCCATTTTGTGGACAAGGAAGTGAAGCATTCATTTTCGGTGTCCACATTTTGGTGAACCTGACTTTTGAACATCATAATTCTGATTTGGAGTGCATTTACATCCTAGATTTAGCTTGCATTGACATTGCATTGCATTTTGCATTAGCGAAAAGCTCATTTAGCTTGTATTATTGCATTTAATCTCATTAAAAAATAGTAAAATTCTGCATTTGCATCTTAGATTTGCACCAAAAAACATAAATAGCATAAAATTCCTTTCAAAAATTCTGGAAAGTTTCAAAAAAATTAGTACTAGGACTCATGCACCACCTTGGGAAAATTAGTCCCTTTTCACATTTTGCACTGCATTTCCTGGCATTTAATCTTCATTTTCTGAGTTTTTGTTTGTTGTTCCTACATTTCTATTTTACTTTCTAGAATTTATGTTTCAAGCAATTTATTCTTGTTAGCTTACATTGCATGTGCATTCACCCTACATTTAGTAGCCTTTGTATGAGTGTTTGGTGCCCTATTGCTAATACCATCTAGTGATAAGAAGTTTGAGACTCGTGGAATCCCACAATAACACACTCATTGTGGATCTTGGGTTATCTAGAGCTTCCACTCCTAGTATTGACACTAGTACACTAGGCATGGATAATACCCTCAACAACTCTTTGCCTTCAGGTAGCATGCAAGTTGAACCAAGGAATGATGATATCCCGCAAGAGAAAATAATTCAAATTCATGAGGACTTAGTAAACCTGCAACATCAAATAAGCCTAGAAAACATTCATCGCATGCTTGAAAGTGAAGATGGCCTTGACCTTGTGAAAAACATAGTTCAAATCTTTGGAAAACATCTTCCTTCAACCTCTAGTGCTCCTATACCAACCAAAAATGTTGCAAACCAAGGAGGAACTCAAATTCCTCCTCCCTCAACAATAGTCTCAATACCTACCTATACCACTCCTCAAGTCACAACAACAATGTAACAAGTTAGTAATGTGATTCCTTCCTTGGGTATTCCTGCTAGCATCCCTAGTTCCTATGTGGCATTGCATGTTCTATCTTCTACCACATTACCACCTATAAGCATTCCATTCACTTGCCCTACTAATACATACACTTCATCGCCACTTTCCCTTCCATCTCATACCACTTGTAATGATCCTCTCATAACAAAACTTTTCCAAACTATTTCATCCATGCAAAAACAAATCTCCACCATAAACCAAAATCAAAATGGCCTACCTACATATTATGTCAAAAGCAAACCATTTTCCTTGGAGATATTGCGAACACTGATGCCACAAGGTGTAGAGGTTCCTAGATTTTAGAAATATGGAGGGAAGGGAGATCCTTCTAACCATGTTAATCCATACACCGCCTTATGCAGTGACTTTGTCCTTGATGATAAATTGTTGGCAAAACTCTTTCCTCGATCCTTAAAAGATATTGCCTTGGAATGGTTTTCTTCTTTACTAAACAATTCAATTCATTCAATGAACTTGTTGTTGCATATGTAAACCATTTCCAAGTGCATACAACTCCCAAGAAGACCTTGGCTAATTTGATGAGATACAAGAAAAACGAGGAAGTAAAGATAATTGATTTTATCTCACGCTATCAATCGCTTTATTCTCAAATCGATGTCAAGGTCCTTGACCCACACCTTCAAAAGATGTTTATAGAAAACTTGCAATCTAAAATTCATGACAAGCTCACTATGATGAAATTCCCATCCTTCATGCACTTGTGTACTACCCTTTGTGACTATCAAAATTCGGTTAGTAGTTGAGATACAAGGTCCACTTCTAGCCGAATTGAGCAATCTGAGCCCACCAACCAAAACAATTCCCAACCTTTTAGAAAACAAAATAAAGGGTTCTTGTAATTCAACCCCCCTCAACAACCACCTCCAAACGTCAACAATCAAGTAGCTATTGTCAAAACCTCGGTACCCTTTAGTTATGGAGATTCAAAAAGACAATTCACACCTTACCTGACACCCTTCATAACACAATGTCCCAACTTTTACAACAACAAATTATTACATTGACTCCTATCAAAACACCCAACCCTAATAAGCCTTTACCCTCGAGCTTTAAATCAAATGCTTATTGTCACTATCATCGACAAAATGGACATGACACAAAAATTTGCAAGCATCTTAAACATCTTGTGCAAGACCTCATTGATTCCAATCGTTTATCCATTGGAGGTGTTAGTGTTGTGCATGTTTTGTACACACACCCCGCCGTAGGTAGGGACCCCCTTTTTTTCGCTCCTGATAGGCTGCTTTGCCCCTGTCTTATTTTGTGTGGCCCATTTTCCAAGCCCAAATTGGTCATGTGCCATCAAACGATCATATTCCCCTTACCAAATTCACCTACTTGGGGTATTCAAATCCGTGGAAAAATGAAGTCCCCCATCCCTTTTCTGCCCATTGTCTTGTTTCTACTGACTTGGTCCCTAACCGCTTGATTTGCTTTTTTCCACATTTTTGACTTTGGGGCCAACTTTTTGGTGGATTTGGGTTGTGTTTGGGGTGCCGAAGTGAACTGCCAAAGTTTCGTCAATGTTTCATAAAGTTTCAGTGGTTTCAGAACTTTCCCTCGGGAATTCTCTTCCTCTTTGGCTATTTGGAAACATTGGTGGACCCCTGTCGGTCCGGTTTCCACATTTTTGACTTTGGGGCCAACATTTTGGTGGATTTGGGATGTGTTTGGGGTGTCTAAGTGAACTGCTAAAGTTTTGTCAATGTTCCGTAAAGTTTCAGTGGTTTCGGAACTTTCCCTCCAGAATTCCCTTCCTCTTTGGCTGTTTGGAAACATCTATGGACCCCTGTCGGTCCGGTTTCCACATTTTTTACTTTGGGGCCAACTTTTTGGTGGATTTGGGATGTGTTTGAGGTGCCTAATTGAACTATCAAAGTTTCACAACATTCGGTTAAGTTTCGGTGGTTTCGGAGGTTTCGAGCTTCGTTCCCCTTTGTGTGTTTTGGAACATCGATGGAGCCCCGATGGCCCGGCCCCTCTGTGGCCATTTCTGGGACTCCATCCCTGTTTGGCCGTTTTGAACATCCGTGGAGCCCCCGCAGCCTGGCCTTTAGAGCCAAGCCCCTCCTTGGCCGTTTTTGGGACTCTGTCCCTCCATGGCCGTTTTGGACATCCGTGGAGCCCTCGCGGCCTGGCCTTCGGAGCTCGGCCCCTCCATGGTCATTTCCTAGACTTCGTCCCTCTGTGGTTGTTTTGAACATCCGTGGAGCCCCAGCAACCCGGCCTCCGGAGCTCGGCCCCTCCGTGGCCGTTTCCAGGACTCCGTCCCTCTGTGGTCGTTTTGAACATCTATGGAGCCTCAACGACCTGACCTCCAGAGCTCGGCCCCTTTGTGGCCATTTTCGGGACTCCATCCCTTCGTGGTTGTTTTGAACATTCGTGGAGCACCGGCGACCCAGCCTCTGGAACCCGGCCCCTCCGTGGCCGTTTCTAGGACTCCGTCCCTCCGTGGCTATTTTGAGCTTCTAGTTTTTGTCAAATGAGTCCAATCTTAAGGAATTTTTTCTAGGCACTCTTCCCCCCCCTTTTCCCATATGCTATAATTGAAAAATCTTGGTTTTGCTATGTTTTGTAGGGTCCGGGAACTTCCCTTCCAATTTGTTGTCCCTCATTCGATGCCCGCCCTCTTGGGCCTGCATTAATGTTTATGGTCCAACTGAGCTCCAAATATGAATATTATGATCTTTTGATGATGCATGGATGGATCTAACAAATATTTTTCAAGATTTGACTAACATTTCCCTTGATTTGTGTATGAAAGCACTTACAACATTTCATGTACGCAGGATTCAAGAAGTCTACCACAGGTCTGTTGAGGAGACCCATTGAGAAAGATGAATAAGGAAAAGCATATCGCTCCTATCACCATTCATTTCATGTTCGCCTCTCCCCCTAGCACTCACCAATAGGGTCAGCGTTAGAAAAAGGTCTATGCCAAGGAAGTTAATGACAAAATTGCAAGGGGTGGCCTTGAAGAAAGCATAAGGGAGTTGTCCGCCCGAATCGGGGGCAACCAATCTATTGATGCCAATCGTCAACGGGATCGTTTGATCCAAGGAAGAACACTGCAAACACATCAAGTAAGAGGGCAGCTTTCAAGCATTTTCAGCTACAATAAAAGGGCAATCAGCTAATGACGAAATTGCTACAACACCTGAGCACTAGATGACAAAACAGGGAAAAGACAAGGAATGCATTTTAAATTGTTGGATAATGGGGGGTAGGTGAAACCCTAATGTAATCAAATCTGGGCCATTTGATGTAATTAAATCCTAGCCATTCATTTGGGCTTTGAAAAACTATAAATAGGGGCTTGCCCCTCATTTGTAGGGGTTGGAGAATTGATGTAAAGACATTCTACAGCAATAGAAAACAACATTGCATGATTTATGTGTGTTCCTTTTGAGTTTGCTCTTTATGTATGCATGGTTCAACTTCCATGGTAATTTTAGTTGTAGATTCTTGAATGGAGGTGATAATGGAAATTTTTGTTATAGTATTTGATGAACTTTCAGCCCATACTTTTAGCACTTGTTGATGACAAAATGTTGTGTAAAGTTAGCCTAAGCTTCTTGATTTCAATGCTACAACTTAGTTCAATTGCATGTGCATGATGTGCATATGCAATTTGAAAATCTGCAGTCCTTAGAAGATTGCACTGGTTTTGTGCAACTATAGGTTTCTCTTTGCCAAGTAAAACCTAGTTTAGGGAGTTTGTCTACTGTAGCAGGCTCCATGATCACTTTTCATTTGTAGTTCCAGATCTAAGAACATTCTCTCTTCCTTGCCCTTTTTTCCTTTTTTTTAATAACTACCTTAGGAAAGGTTCATTGCACATTGTAAAGCTAAATCCAATGATAAAAATGGAGTTCAAGACTGCTATTTGAACCTATAGCAAACACACAACAACTTCTCCATCTTAGGAACTCCATTTCAAGACCCAACTTCCCATGCTTTGTAACTCATCTGTAAGTCCGCCTTGTGATTCCAGTAAATCACATCAAACAATTGAGATATTCCAAGCACTGTCAAGACCTGACATTAGAGACCTTGGGATAGTGTTCTGCAATTTGATTGTGGAAGATTGTCTTTCAAGAGAGGTAGTGCACCTACGCACTGCCTATGTTGAGAAGTGCATAAAAAACACATCAACAGAACTGGTAGTAGAAGGAGGGCTAACATGTTTGGAAACAAAGTTGAAGATGGGAAGTGATTCATTTTATGCCCTCCTCCTCCTAACGCCATCAACAAAACTGGCACTAGAAGGAGGGCATGACATGTTGAGGCTACAAAGCTAAAAGTTGAAAATCAAAGAGAGGACTTTCAGAGAAGAAATCTAAGATAGGGAGATCTCTTT
Source organism: Sequoia sempervirens (assembly GCA_007258455.2). Lineage (NCBI taxonomy): Eukaryota > Viridiplantae > Streptophyta > Pinopsida > Cupressales > Cupressaceae > Sequoia > Sequoia sempervirens. The sequence continues at coordinate 61,907,321 of VDFB02072274.1, forward strand.
TAATGCTAAAAATCAGAAAATTATGAAGGCAAGTAGAAGTTGAGTCAAAATGGAGCAGCATGCACAAATTGACATCACTCAACTGCATGCAGATTTGAACAAGAGACTGAAGAATCCATTGTAGCAATTTGCATTGGCAGATAGATGTCGTATCCATTGCACTCATAGGCACAATGAGCTAGGATGTCTCATATTCTTGAGCAGAATCGAAAGGGTATTACAAGGAGAAATTCCCTTTTGGGAAATATACCAGCCCTTGGCCTCGAAGATCCACAGGAAGAATTGCAAACCATGGCAGCCAAGGCGTTTAAGGAGTTGATCTAGGAACATTTGAGCAGCAAAGACGAACCAAGATTGGAGGAAATATTGATGTCTAGTTGGTGTAGATTTCACAATGCACCACATTCAGAATTTACGTGTCCATCATGTGACGAAATCATCGCTCAAGCCAAGGGTTGTTCGAACAAGTTGGAGCAGCCAACTCCCAATGAAGAGAAGTTATCCCATGAGGCAAAAGAGTTGTCAACATCTGGAGGACAGCAAGGTAAGGATGAACCAAGAAATTTGATACAAGTTGATGTTGGAGCAGCAGACATTGAAGTTGAAAACCAGGAGGAAGAAGCAGATTTCACTAGGACAACAAGGTGCCTCGGTGAAAATCTAATTGAAGCTAATTTAGAAGGTCTTCCCTCCACCAATCGAAGGCAGTCCTCTACTCCAGAAGAAGAGCAATTGGTAGGTGACGATGAACCAATGAAGTTTGCAGCCGTGCATGCTGGGATAGCCAACGAAGATGCTGAAGAATAGGAAGAAGAAAAGGTTGACAACATTGGAGCAACATAAAATAATGACAAAGGTATAAGTGAAATTAGATTAGAAAGCCTCCCCTTCACTAATGATAGCGATCGAAAATCTAAAAATGCAAGTTTGGAGGAGTGGGAACAACCACTCACCGCAGTTGTTTACCATCAAGCTTATTTTTTAAGTGATGATGAGGACCCAATGGCGGAAAGATATGACTAGCTCGTTTCTAGATTAGCAAAGGATTGGTCAGAGCTGAAATACCAAGTGGATTTGGAGGTACTACTACTACCGAATTGGTGCAAACTTCATGATTCATCACACTTTGAGTTTGCATGTGAGCTGTGCAAAGAAGCCATCAAGCAAGTCAAAAAATAAGCAAGGCAGCCAAGTGCCCGACCTCCTCTACTTGCTACTCGGATTGAAGTAGAAGACCAAGAGCCAGAGCCAAGTGACAACTCAGCTAAAGGCAGGCCTCAAGAGGATGTTGGGGCAATAATAGAAGGACAACAATACTATCTCAGACTTTCGAGCGATGAAGTAGATCAAGTAGGAATGTTGTCCACCAGTCATCAAGAAGTTCTTCCTCTTGAAGAGCAGTTGTGTGTTATGGGCAATGGGCTTTTTGGTGAGTCTTTGGAGGGAAATTGTGCAGTAGACTTTGGTCCCCTTGATGAGGTTCCATCAATTGATGAATTCTTTCCATTGGGAGTTGCACTATGGAGGTATGCTCATGTCGAGGAAGAGCACATCCCAGAAGACGGTAGAGATGAGTACATACTCCTTGAGCCCCCGAATAGTGATGCACTAGAGTTTCCAGATTGGGAGAGGAGCTCTTTCTCCATTTACAGCGATAGTGAGCAAGAGGAAACGAGTGAACGTCATGATGAGATGCATGAACAACAAAGGGAATAAGACAATGGTGGGGGTGTTTGATGGATTCCAACAAGTATGACAAAATTGACCAACTACAAGATGCAACTTGGAGCCCTTCCACCAGGATCGTTGTTGATCCTCCTTCACATTCAGGGAGCTATAATAGGGCAGATTTGTCCATGTCATTACCCCATGATGTTGAACATCATATAAAGGAGGTTGATACTTGGGGAAGGAAATGAGACAACATGCTGCCCCTCAAGGATAGCAACCAAGTGGGTCCCAAGTTTGCAGATGATCAATGTGGAGAAGTATTTCTTTTTGAAGAACTTCCAACTGGGGTTGTAGGTCCCATTGATAGATTGGAAGAGTTGTTTGTTGCCTCATCCTCCTAGCCTTATGCAAGCTTAATGTCTGAAGTGTTACACCATCCACCGTGCCCACTCGAGGCTACTGATGCAATAATCAAGGATGTTGTGCTTTCTCTCGACTGTCCAATGCTGCCACCTCCATGTGACAACATCCAAGTTCTATCCTTCCTTGCCCCTATTATTTCTCATAATTGCACTTATTATTTTGATTATGGGAATGAGGGAAAATGAACATGTTTATGGGTTCAACGAGCCTCCTCAATTGCTGGATTTTCATGATGACGTGATTGAACTTGAGTGCTACAATGTTGAACTTCCTTTTTCTGAATATAAAGACAAGTTTGCATGGTTAAGAATGATCATAATCACCCGTTTGCTTGTGCATGCACTGCAAAATCCAATGACCGTTAATGTTAGCTCACCTTGCCTGAACATAGTGCTTTGTAAATATCTTTGTACATAACCCGTTTTGATTAGTATAGGTTTCCTATAAATACTCTGCTTTCCCGCTTTCCTTAGGTTGGTTGCTTGTTTTGTAGGTTGTTTTCCTTTTGTTTTCTTTCGCTTTGCTATTGTTTTGCTTGGGATCCCTTTGCTTTTAGCTAGGCACATCTGTGTGCACAAAAACCATACTTATCACCTGGGGTTGTTCTATGTATTTCTTTGTCAAACTCTAATCAAGTCTTCAGAGTGGATGGTGAAGGTCTTCTATTAGAATCAAGTGATCTGGGTGTTTGATTCAAAGAGGATAAGTTGTTGGTTTAGTTTGACTCTTATATATTCTGAAATCTTACAACTCTTACACATCTTAAGAATCTGATGGTCACTATAGGGCTTTTTGTGAAGTCTAGTTAAGTGAAAAATCTAAAATTTTGCTCCAGCGCCACTGTGATTCTTAGCCCTGAGCGCGAGCTTCAATGCTTGCGGGTTGAAATAAAAGAGCTGAAAAGAGAAAAGAAAGAAAGAAAGAAAACATTGAAAATTAAAAGAAAGAGAAAATTCAACTTTTCGGGGGTATCCGAGCAACTCTACCAGGGCTATGGACACCCGACTAGCAATAGAGCAATGTTCGGGAGAATCACAACGACAACCTCGTTGGGGCTATGGATGCTTTACTGGCAGTGAGGCAATGTCCTGAATGCTTTTGGAGTTAGAATAAACTATGTAGTTTAACTTGACGGAGCTTGGGTTCTTGTAGCAACTGAAGGATGGGAATTAACGCAATTGCACACACTTGGATTTTTAGCATACTGAAGGTTGGGTTGGCTAGTGGTTTTGATCCTTTGGTTGGACATCTGGTTTGTTTGCCCTAGCGTGAAGGTCGGAACCAAAGATTCTGGGTTCATGATTCTAATTTGTCATCAAAATGCTTTGGAGCATTTCCCTAGTGAGTCACCATTTGTTGTGCATGTTTTGCACACACGCCCCGCCGTAGGCAGGGACTCCCTTTTTTTCGCTCCCGACAAGCTGCTTTTCCCCTATCTTGTTTTGCATGCCCCATTTCCAACCCCAAATTGGTCATGTGCCATCAAACGATCATATTCCCCTTACCAAATTCACCTAATTAGGGTATTCAAATCCATGGAGAAATGAAGTCCCCTGTGGTTGTTTTGAAAATCTGTGGAGCCCCCGCGACCCAGCCTCCGGAGCCTGGCCCCTTCGTGACCGTTTTCAGGACTTTGTCCCTCCGTGGTCGTTTTGAACATATGTGGAGCACTGGCGACCAAGCCTCCGGAGCCTGGCCCCTCCGTGGCCATTTCCGGGACTTCATCCCTTCGTGGATGTTTTGAGTTTCTAATTTTTGTCAAATGAGTCCAATCTTAAGGAAGTTTTTCTAGGCACTCTTCCTCCCCCTTTTCCCATATGCTATAATTGAAAAATATTGGTTTTGCTATGTTTTGTGGGGTCCGGGAACTTCTCTTCCGATTTGTTGTCCCTCATTCGTTGCCTGCCCCCTTAGGCCCGCATTAATGTTTATGGTCCAACTGAGCTCCAAATATGAATATTATGATCTTTTGATGATGCATGGATGGATCTAACAAATATTTTTCAAGATTTGACTAACATTTCCCTTGATTTGTGTATGAAAGCACTTACAACATTTCATGTACGCAGGATTCAAGAAGTCTACCACAGGTCTGTTGAGGAGACCCATTGAGAAAGATGAACAAGGAAAAGCACATCGCTCCTATCACCATTCATTTCATGTTCGCCTCTCCCCCTAGCACTCACCAATAGGGTCAGCGTTAGAAAAAGGTCTATGCCAAGGAAGTTAATGACAAAATTGCAAGGGGTGGCCTTGAAGAAAGCATAAGGGAGTTGTCCGCCCGAATCGGGGGCAACCAATCTATTGATGCCAATCGTCAACGGGATCGTTTGATCCAAGGAAGAACACTGCAAACACATCAAGTAAGAGGGCAGCTTTCAAGCATTTTCAGCTACAGTAAAAGGGCAATTAGCTAAATGACGAAATTGCTACAGCACTTGAGCACTAGATGACAAAACAGAGAAAAGACAAGGAATGCATTTTAAATTGTTGGATAATGGGGGGTAGGTGAAACCCTAATGTAATCAAATCTGGGCCATTCGATGTAATTAAATCCTAGCCATTCATTTGGGCTTTGGAAAACTATAAATAAGGGCTTTCCCCTCATTTTTAGGGGTTGGAGAACTGATGTAAAGACATTCTATAGCAATAGAAAGCAACATTGCATGATTTATGGGTGTTCCTTTTGAGTTTGCTCTTTATGTATGCATGGTTCAACTTCCATAGTAATTTTAGTTGTAGATTCTTGAATGGAGGTGATAATGGAAATTGTTGTTATTGTATTTGATGAACTTTCAGCCCATACTTTTAGCACTTGTTGATGACAAACTGTTGTGTAAAGTTAGCTCAGGCTTCTTGATTTCAATGCTGCAACTTAGTTCAATTGCATGTGCATGATGTGCATATGCAATTTGAAAATCTGCAGTCCTTAAAAGATTGCACTGGTTTTGTGCAACTATAGGTTTCTCTTGGCCAAGAAAAACCTAGTTTAGGGAGTTTGTCTACTATAGCAGCCTCCATGATCACTGTTCATTTGTAGTTCTAGATCCAAGAACCTTCTCTCTTCCCTGCCCTTTTTCCTTTTTTTAATAAGTACCTTAGGAAAGGTTCATTGCACATTGTAAAGCTAAATCCAATGATAAAAATGGAGTTCAAGACTGCTATTTGAACCTACAACAAACACACAACAACTTCTCCATCTTAGGAACTCCATTTCAAGACCCAGCTTCCCATGCTTTGTAACTTATCCGTAAATCCGCCTTGTGATTCGAACAAATCACATCAAACAATTGAGATATTCCAAGCACTGTCAAGACCTGACATTAGAGACCTTGGGATAGTGTTTTGCAATTTGATTGTGGAAGATTGTCTTTCAAGAGAGGTAGTTCACCTACACACAACCTGTGTTGAGAAGTGCATAAAAAACACATCAATAGTTAGCAATCACAACAATAAGTCTGTTGCCCCTCTAAACCAAAACTTGCAAATTTTCACGAACCCAATGCCCAAAAATAATGTTTCATTTATCAAAGCCAGTGAAACTACAAAGAATGATGTGATGAATGTTGATACAGATGATGAAAATAATGATCTTATTCCAAATGTTATCAATGTTAATCCTATGGATGAAATGGTAGGAGTGATAGATGTCATCTCTCGTAAGGTCCGACCTAAGAGTCCTCTTGATATTGTTTTGTCCTCTAAGTATATAATTAAACATGCACCTGATGGTCCCCTCTACATAGTTTTTCATATCTATGACAAGCCCACTAATGGGATATTAATAGTTGTTTCCTATGGAGAGAATGTGATCACTGAAGAATTCTTATTCTTGCATGAAATTTATCAAGATGAGTATGATAAATTGAAAGCATGGATCAAGACATGCAATGGCTTTGTGTTCCCTGCGATAGGATCGATCACCCTACCATTACAAATAGGACCAAAAACATTAGATGTCACATTCTCCATCATCCCGCAGTCAGACCAATTTTGTTTGAGGCTAGGCCATCCATGGCTTCACTCAATGAAATTCGTCCCTTCGGTTGTGCACAAATGCTTAAAGTTTCCATTTGACAATGAAATATTCACCATTCACCATAGGGGCTTTAACCCCTTGTCTTCCAAAGGAAAATTTTCCTTAGAATCCTTTTGGCCTAAGCCCATGAAACCTATCAAACAATGAGAAGACTTTTTTTTTGTATCTTACCAAAAATTCAAAGCAAAGAAAATAACTGAACTATCCATCTAAAACATGTCCCCCTCTACTTCCTCACCTCCCATCCTTGATGAAACCATGCTTGAACCTAAACAAGAACCAAACAACCAAGACGAACCAAAGACAGAAACTTCACCCACATCATCCAAAAGACCAAGAGATGATGAAAGCAACCCTGTCACACCTCCTAGAATAAAACAAGTTTACAAAGTAAAAGAGAAAGTGGATGAACAACCTCCTATGGTTCCTTACATTCCTCCTCTTAGGGAAGAAAAGCAACCTATGGTTGATCAACCCGCTCCTTCACAAACGCAACTTGGAAACAAAAACAAAAGAAACAGAGGCACTAGAGAGCGTAGGCGTAGACCTCATGCTCTTGCTCACATGTTACATGAAGAGTTAAATGATGAAAATAGAAATCGAACTTGATTGTAGCAATGCATGATGACCCTCCTCTCCAACCAAAACAAAACAACCCAATACAAGAATCACAACAAGATATGAACTCTTCAATGTACATTATCATTTGACCTCCTGTTGTGATTAATTTGGATGACAATGATGAGACCGCTAAAATTGATAAAGAGGTGCATAATGAATTGAACACATTATTTTCCTCTTCCATGAACTTAAATGAGAAATCTCCTATACAGAGTGATGAACCTAGCACTTCTCCTAGTTCGACACTTTCCCTTGTCCCTTTGGCTAGCTTTCTTCCTTTGGTATACAATGAACATGATTGGGAGGCAAATGACTTGCACGATGGTTGACTTGCATTTTCTTTTCTTTTTCTTTTGTGTGATTTTATGTCTATAATATGATCCCCTATGATGTTTTGTTTGATGTTCTCTCTCTTTGTGACATTCCTCTATTTGTACCTTCATTCTTCTCTATGTTGTGCATTGCTTTTTCCTTTTTACCTTTATCTTTCTCTTTTTCTTGTGTTTTCCTTTTGGGGATGATGCAAGGCATTGAGACATTCATGTCTCCTTCATGTTGACCCAAAATATTTTTCTTCTGCCTTCTCTTTTTCATTTGTCTTGTGTTTTCCTTTTTGGGGATGACACAAAGCATTGACACACCTTATGTTTCTTCCATGTTGACCCAAAAGACTCTTTCTTTTTCTTTGTTTTTGCTCTCTTTGTGTCATTCTTCCAGTTCTGTATATTTGGGGAATGATGACAGTTCCACACTCTCTAAAAACATTACAACAAAGAACATACTGATCCCAAATCCATAGATCCCTTATGTGTTTGGTTTTTCTATTTTGGGGGCAACCCCTTCTCTTTTCTTTTTCTCTCGCATGACGTAGCCTTACTCGGAAACATATGACTTGGCATAGGGCTTTCCAAGTTGGATCTCATGTCTTCTTTCTTGTTTTCATTTTTCATTTGCTACTTTAAAGAAATTTCTCATAGCATGGTGTTTAGCAATTCCTTTAAAGTGAGGACATACATTGGCATTATTCTTTTGCATTTTCCTTTGCATGGTTCTTAGCGCAACCTTCTTACTTCATATGATGTGTTTGTTGCTTGGTGGATGACATTAGGTGTAATGTCCTTCATGAGCGTGATCTATCTTAGCATATTGCATTCATCTTAGTGGATTGATGTGACACACTGCATCCCCTAAGTTGTGAATCTTATATTGTTTGAACATTCCTCTCTTGGAGACATTAGGCATAATGTTCCCTAAGTTAAGACCTCGCATGAAATAATCAAGACTCCTTTGAACATTCTTTGCATGTTGCATTTTGAATTTGTTATATGGCCACCTTACACAACACAACTTACATGCCTATGGAGCCATCACATTTGTTCATGAGCTCCAAGCACACAAAGTTTTGCTTATCTCATGAAGCTCGAAAGACCATTTTCTTTTTGTGGTGCCTTATTAAAGTTATCAGGAGGTATAACTTTGGTATGGTTGAGTGGGAAGCCCATTCCTAGGCATGAATTTCCCCATAGCCACTTATGTGTGTGTGAGTGCATACCAGCCATGAGTGTGTGTTTCTCACCTTTTAGGCCTTCTCACCGGGCAAAAAACCATGAGTTCCGTCACCTCAAAATGAGTATGCATTTTCCAGAAAAACAACCTAGATCTGATCCACATCGTGCTAGACAAACGGTTGAAGCTTGATCTGATTCTTTCTTTCCTTTTCTTTTCTTTTTCCCTTTTTCATCTTTAGAATTGTATGCTTGTGCCTTTTTGTTGTTCTTGATATCATTTGCATGTGTGTTCCTTTGTACTTATGTTGGCTTGTCATGAGATCCTAATTCTGGGGCTTGATCACCCCTCTTGATCGTTGTCATCCCATCTTGCTAGCATTGGTACATTTTAACCCCTCTTGATGCACATTGATCTAATTTAGTGTGAGTTTGAAGCAATTTCATCCTCGCACTAAAGTGGGGGCTAAATGTGGTCACCAAAAAAGTAACCATTCTACTTTTTCTGACACGTTTGAGCCCTCCTTGTGATTTCTAGCTTTATATTGCCTTGATTTAATGCTATATGGATAACGCATTCACATTAGGTCTTGGGCCCTTGTGAACTAAAAGGATTTAAATGGTACCTTACTTGAGTGTTGTAAAGTGTTGTAACACACTTTCACACTTTTCTAGGGTCTTGTTAATAAAATAACCTCTTTTCATCATTTACCAAGCCTCATTTCAAAGTCTTGTAAATTTTTGTAACACACTTTCACACTTACCTAGGTTTGTCATTAAAAAATGGGCTTTCTTATGCTTTAATTGGCCCTATTTTGTATCCACGAGCCTTATTTATGTGTATTTTTTATAATAATCCCAATAAATATCATTTAAAATATCAAAATCCTGAAACCCACCCTAAATTAATAAGGTGGGACTCATTCTTCATTATGGGCAAATGAGTCCCATTAGGTGAGACCCATTCACCCAGGGTGGCGAATGAGTCCCCTTTTACTTAAAATTTGAATTTAATTCAAAATTCTAGTGGTTTTTTATTCTCCAAGATCTAAGGTCTGCCTATAGTGTTGTAATTTCAAAAATTATTGCATAATTGAGTATAAATACAAGGTTCTTTCTCTCATTACATCCTACCCAATCAAGCATTCAAGAATTCATGCATATAGTTCACAAGAGCATTTGAGCATTCAAGGCATTTAAAGGGAAAATTATCAAGCAATCAAGAGCTTCTTCAAGTTCCATTCATCATGTCAAAGATTGTTTGCATCATGTTGTTTTAGAGCTAACATTTGTGATGTAGAATTTGTGTTTAAGCAAGTATCGCATCAACATCAAGTAAGATTGCAAGTCCTCATCCATTGGAGCCATCACTTGTGTGTTTGTAATATTCTATCACAAGGGTTTGGTGAGTTGCAACATCATTATTTGTTCATTCATCATTCTCTATTCCATTCTATTTCATTTCAAGGGCTTGATTACCAACAAGGGGTTTGACCAAGGAAAACTCCTATTCACTAACCCACAACATTTTCCCCTCTCATTGCATGTGATTTGCAGGTCTAGGTTACAAATTTGTCAAAGAGCAAGATTAGAAAAGTTGTCATCAAGTTGCCAAAGTAATTCAAAGTTGTCAAAGTCCTAAGAGAAGCTTGAAGAAGATCTACAGGCTGAATTTTGCAGTTTCGGACTTGGATTTGAATTAGGAGCAAAAAAGAAAACTGAGGGCTACAGTTTCCTGTTTTGAATTTCCAGAAATCCAAAGGTGGACTGATTCACCACTATTGGTGAATGAGTCCCACTTCCCAGGCCTAAACATGATTTTTGCAGATCTGAGTACCCTTTTAGCTAAAACTTGTTCGACACAGTTTTCCTAAAACTGGACTAATTCATCCAAATTGGCATATGAGTCCCAGTTGGCATCAACATAAATTTTTTTTTAGTGATCTAGACCTCCATTTTGTCTTCTTCAGTTTTTCAGGTGCACATTTCTAGTTTCACAACTTTTTGTTACATCTTACTTGCATTCTTAGGTCATTTAGTATTAGTTTATATATCACACTCTGTTTTCAAACATTTTGTATTTTCCAAGTTTGTACTTGGTGGTGAACCCATTTCTTGTCTCAATCATCCCCAAGGATTCATTACAGTAAGATCTCTTACATCCTTCATTGGGTTGAGATCTCTAAGGTGTCCTTGAGTGTGAATATTATGAAATTGGATTCCTCTCCTTGTACCCATTTTGTGGACAAGGAAGTGAAGCATCCATTTCCGGTGTCCACAAATTCAATGATTCTTGTTTCTCTACTGAACAAATGGGATTTCAAGAATTCTTCATGGAGGTTAGGTGTGTTAGCTAGACAAATTCTCAATCTGGCCTCCAATTTTGTCTCCATTTCCTTTGTGCATATTCCAAGGGAATGGAACAAAGTGGTAGATTGTCTAGCTAAATGGGCTTCATATGAGATGGGAGTGTGGTCTATTTGGAGTTGGGGTTAGCTTGATCAGTAGAAACACCATCAACTTGAATAGTTTATTCATGAGGATCAGAAAGGTTAGATGTGTTGAGGTGGTTTGGTTGCTCATTAGTGTTGGGAGGATGCCTGGTGTGGGGGCCTTTTAGACACTTGTGATTTCTCCTTAGGGCCTGATTTGGATTTTTTTCTACTGTGTTGGGGCTCTTTGTCCCTTCTAATGTAATTTTCTACTTATTATCATTAAAATTTTCACCCCCCTTTTTAAAAAGTAAAAAGAAAAAAGTTAGGATCCTTTTTAATAAAATGGACTTAATGGTGCCTTATTTAGTGTGTTGTAAAGTGTATCTTTGCAATTTCACACTAATCTAGGGATTTATTAATTAATGGAGGTTAATTGGACCCTTTAATTCAAATCCAAGCCTAATTAATTTTAAATTTTGAGGGATAAAAATTGACATTCATAAATAATGTTACACAACACTTAATTTTACAAGGTTTTTGTCCTAGATTAGTGACCTAGCTAGGACCCATTCACCACCTGGTGAATGGGTCCTCACTAGGTCCTAAGACCCCCTTTTTATATAACATTTAACATCCCTCAAAGTGTGTCCTAGGTTAGTGACCCAGGACCCATTCGCCACCTGGCGAATGGGTCCTCACTAGGTCCTAGGACCCCCTTTCCACATGACATTTCACAATCCCCAAAATGTGTTCTAGCTAAGTATGGTAGGACCCATTCCACATGGAAAATAGGTCCTCACTTGACCCTAGGACCCCCCCTTGGGATATATTTTTGGCGATATTTTAGTGATTTGAAATTCAAGATATGATGTCGGCTTGTGTTATTTAAATTTCAGGAATTAAGAATAAGATAAGTATAAATACAAGGTTATTTCACATAGTTTCTTCTAAGCTTTCAAGTGTTCAAGTCCTAATAGAAAATTTATGTAATGAGATCAAGAGTTCACAAGAGCATTCAAGAAGGCATTCAAGGGAAGATTATTGAAGTTTTTTGCAACAATCAAGATATCAATCATCATGTAAAAGTCATGCATGTTGTTGAACTAATGTGATGATGTAGCATTGGTGATCAAGTTCAAGTGTTCAAAGACATTATCTTATGTGAATTTCATGATCAAGATCTACACTCATTGAGGCCATTTCATACTAAGTTTCAGATTTGCAATCCAAGGTTTCAACAAGGTTTGGTGAGTTGTTACATATTGTTGTTCATTCATCATTCATTTATGCATTATTTCATTTCAAGGTTTAATTACCAAAATGTGTTTGACCAAGGCAAACCCCTATTCCCTAACAATCAACATTTTTCTCCTCTTTGATGTTTGATAGAAGGTTTTAGGTTGAAGATCAAGTGGAAAGCAAAAATTGGAAAAGTTGTCAAAGTTGTCATCTTTCTTGCAAGATCACAAAAACTATTTCTGAGTTTTTGACAGTCTCTCACTAGGATTTGGAAGTGTAGACACTGAAGAATAGAACCTAGAAATTGATTTTCTAGAACCCTAGCTAGGACCCATTTAGCATTGGGAAAATGAGTCCTCAGTGAGGCCCAAAAAAGAACTTTTTCCAACAAGTACACAACATTTGACCCTCTTAAAACCTGTCTTTTGATTGCTATATTGGTTAGGTTTGATTTTTTATTCTTATTTATGCATTATAACCCTCATAAATTGAATGAAACATAGGAAAATTAGTGGTTCATCATCTTGATCTTCATTTTGGTGAACCCTATTTTTTGATGGTTTGATAAGTTTATTGCACGCTTATAGGAAAGTGTATGCTTTAGATTAAATAATGAAATATTCTTTATATATGTGAAAGGAGTTCATTAATTTTTGGAATAAATACATTTATTTAGTGCACGCTTTACTTCACATATATTGTGTAATGTTCAAATTGACATTAATTCTAAGGGGTGGTGTAACATCTCTCATCCCCAACCCTTTTGGATGGAAAGACTTTAATATCTTTATGAATGTTTATTTAAAATGTCAATAATAAATTATTGTGATTATCTAATAGTGCTACTAAAGTATTTTGTCAAGATGTATTCTATAATAATAAGTACTAAAGAAGGTGAACTAGGTCTTGGTACTCAAGTGTTGGTGTAGGTTTTATTTTCCTAGTGGGTTAATTTATTTTCCCTTAGTCCTAAGTTTTTTCTACACTTAATTAAACTAGCTTAGAATAATAAAGTGAGTTTATTACTAGGAGATAAGTGTGTGGTGTCCTCTTCCTTAAAGGGTGGAACACTTTCCACTTTTGGTGGTTCATCTCCACTTTTTTTGGTTGATTCCTATTGGTTGAATTTATCACCTACATCCTCTCCTTAGTTCTATATAAACTCACTACCTAGCTTGTATTTGCATTATATCTTTTTACCTTGGAAGCTCTTAATGCAATATTGTCACATCGACATTGCATAATCTCTCAGAGTCCTAGTTTGCATTCTTATGTTTTTCTAGTTTATGTAACTTTGATTTTCTCTTAAAAAGTTCCTTGGGTTATTCAATCTATTTCAGATTTCTAACATCAAGAACATAAACTTATAATCTAATTGTATGTATGAAATCAATTAAATTAGATAAATTAATTAATAAAATTAAATAACTTAATAGTATTTGCTTAGTTTCTTAGTGCATAAAATAATACACTTGATTTAATAATTATGATAGTAAACAATTATCATTTGAGAAAAATGAATAATCTAGATAGAAAATTTATTTGTATATATAAATATATTGAATAATCAAATTGTGTTATATTATAGACTATAGTTAATTCAAAATGCGATTTAAGATAAATTTGTCACTAACATTAGATGTTATAGATTTCTTATAATTAAATAAATGTAAAAGCAAATATGTCTAATAATTTTAGTTTTTGAAGCAATAAAGAGGATCATTATTGAATTTTTTAGAGATAATTTTTTATTTTAAAAGAAAATATACAAGTTTTGATGTTTGAAGGTTGAAACCATTTTTGGATTTTTGAAAGGGAATATTGCAATTGTATTTATTTAAACTTTCTCAATTTGTGAATTGGATATGTTTGGATTTTAAATAATGGAAAATTATATACAATATTTCCTTTATGTTAATAATGTATTTAGTATCTTTTATTTGAAAGAGGTGTATTATGATTTTTTTGAAAGAAGAAATTAATATTAAAATTGTGAAACTATTAGATTTGTGAGAATAATTCAATTTGTGAATAAATTAGAGATCTGGAGATTATTTTAACATGATAATGGATTTTAAGCATGATTATTAAACTCCATTAAATCTAGTTTAAGAATTTAAAAACAAAAAAAAAAGAGATTTAATGAAGAAAATAGAGGTTCGTTGCATGGGAAGAAACATAAGAAAGGTTAGAAAAAATATAGAAATTTAATGGATGAAAATTGGCATGTTTTCATAATAATTATAAATGTATTAGAATCTGAAACAAATTCTGATTTTATGTTTTACAATTTGAAATTTTGATCTGGCAATTGAAATCCTAGATCCACTTTATGAGAAATGTGTAGAAGGATAACTTAATTGGGGGATATATCTCAAAAGTTAAGGGTATGACTCAATTGAAACTTAACGTATGATTCTATGGTGATTAGAAGACTATATATTATTTTTATTTATTATTTTTGGATAACATATGTTGTGCCCTCAGCACACACACGCTCTGTTTGGGACGGGGACCCTCTCTTTCCTTCGCCTCACCGGGTTGTTTTGTCATCGCCTCGTTTTGTGTGCCCCCTGTTTGGTGTCCCAAATGGTCAGTGAACCCTAAAAGTATCATCTCAAGTCGGCCATGTTTCACTCCCCCTCAAATTTTCTAAGTCCTGTGTTTTCACAGAGGCCTCTTGGTAGTTTGCCTTTGTTGGCACCTTTCAGGCTCCGCAGGTCCACCCTCGCGGGTTTCCTTTGCGAACTTCCTTATCGCCTTCACCATTTCAAATGGCTGATGGACCACGTGCGTTCGCAACCTGAGGCCCGCCACCTTAACTATCACTTCCCATGTTTTTAACAAGTTTGATGGCCATCCATGTCATTGGGTCCACTCCTCTAGATTACCTTTGTCAGATTTTTGTGGCCTCTTCGGCGCCCTCAATAGCTTTCATCTGGCGGATTTCCATCGATCGAGGCCCAGGCATTCCAACATCATTTGACCTTCACCAGGCATTTAAGACGACCATCAACTGACAACCTTCCACCCATCGGGTTTTGGCCCTGCCACGACCGTTTTCAAATTTCAAATGCACCAAATTTTTTACTATTGTACATGCATTAATGAGGGGCATTTAATGAAGGCATGACTATAAATAGTCGAGTGTGAAGGGTCATTTTCACTTGTCAGTTTGTCCAGAGCGATCAAAGAACTAACTCTGCATGCCGCCTCTGAACCCGAAGCCTCCTGTCACAGATCCCTTGCAACTATTAGTCGATTCAACTACCTCCTTCGTTAGGATCTTGAGGTAAGTTTGTCATCTGCCCTCATGATTGTGTTTTTCTTAGTTTATGGAAAAATGAATAAATTTTAAAATAAAAGAACCCATGAATCGGATGAAGAAAAAAATTGTGCTTGAAACCCATGTCATAAAATCTTGAGAAACCCTTAAAGTTAGCCAATAAACGAATGTGGGACTTTGTCCTTCGAGCGTCGTTCTTTGACCAAGGCATTAGCACTCTGCGGGCCCAGGCATTCCCTTTGTCATCAATAACACATGAAAACTAAATAAAACTTGTATGCGACGAAATGCCCTTGCGAGTCCGCCATCATGGGGTTCCGGGCACTACCCACTGTTCAAACTTGGCAAAAACTCGAGCCAAACAGACTCCATCCACACCTTTTGGGCCCACCCCTATGAGACTCCTTCCCCAGAGTTCTGCTCATAACCCATCGATCTCAAACGACTTTACAACCATGACTCTCCAACACCCCGAGCCCCGACTATCTCTCCGTCGATTAACCTCGTGCACCAACAATTGTATGCCAAATGCCTTGTGGACCCTGGTGTGCGGACCTCTGACCGCAGACCACCATGAAAACATTGTCATTCCTTTCAACTTTTTTGGGGTTTCCTTCCACCTTGTGGGTCCCAATCATCCCTTAGCAGTGTGAATAAAATGTTAAACCATAAGTGCCCCAACCTTCAGCAGGTGATTCTCGTCGAACTTCTGTTGTCGGGACTTCATCCCGTCTCGGCTGTCAGAAAAGAGAAAACCACCTCCGTCCTTCCGGCCTCTGAGACTCGATCCCCTATTTACCGATGAACTCCATTAGGCAAAACAAAGAAAACATAGAGGCCAAGCCCTTGGTTGGGTCCAACCCTTTGGGTTGCTCCTGCCTTACTTCTGCACACTTCCTGCCATTTCAAACAACGATCTCCTCATGACTTCTCGCCTCTTCCAACCCGAAGCACTTAAGAGACCAATGTCTATTGCCGACAGCCATCTAAGCTCATGAATCTCGCCTGGCAGAACTCCGCCCCTGGGATGTTGTCTCACCATCCAAACAACAAACCCAGATGACCAAGGTCTTCCCAGACTCTGACTACCTCAAAGACAATCCAAATGCCTTCTAATCACCTAACTAATCTTGACCCACATGCCAAAATGGGGCACTTTATTTAGTGGACCTTCCAATTTGACCAAGCCCTAGGGCGAGTTGAACCTTGTGGGCCGCCCTGCCCTATTTTCCCTTCAAAACAACCATCCTGCCAGGGAAGTTCGACCCCTGGAACCCAAATCATCCAAGTTGCCTCCTGTGAACTACTAATTCCATATGTTATGTTTCTTAAATGCCAAATTATCCAATCTAACATTGTCTTGCAAGGATTTGGCTAACATTCCATGTGTTTTATGCTTGAATGTGTTTGTTTCCCCTTTGGTTATAGGATAAATGGAATCAAGTGTGGGACCTTTAGGAGCCACCATGGAGAAAGAAAAGGGAAAGAAAATAGGTAGAACACCCTACGGAAAAGAAGATAAGGATCGGATGAGATATTAGTTCCAAGGGGAGCCATTGAAATCTTAAATCACCAAAGATTGGAAGGAGATCTTTAAAACAAACATAGGACATGTTGACATCAACGTATTCACGCAAAGGGTCAGAATCAACCCCAAGATAGAGAATTGAAGACTAGTCAGAGGCAGTGAAATAGCCAAAGTTGCAGGCTTCTCTCCTGCTCTCGTCGCCCTTAAGCTAGTAATGGCTTGCAAGGAGGCATACCAACCAGAAACTAGAACAATAGTAGACAAAGATGGGAATGTGTTGGCTGACATGTCTACCAAGTCAATAACAAAGACCTTTCATATCCCTACCTTAAGGGAGATGGAATTGCCAACCATATAGTAGTGTAAGGAAATGTGGGAAGAGGACCTAATTAAATGTAAGAAACTCATAAATTAGTTTTGGCTCAAGGAGACGAGGGGCATTGCTACCAAGGTTCCCCAGGAACTGTTCTGAAGTGATTTTTATGAAGACTATCATGATCTGGTGACCCTACTAAGTAGAGTAATGGGCCTCCCTACTAATGCTTACTTCCAAGAGTGGATGGTATACTTTGTTGAAGAAATTCTCCATGGAGAGGATACCTCATTTTACTAGGGTGGGATAAATAGTGATTGCTTTCATGTGCAGTTCATGACTATCAAAAAGACCTCCAAATTATACATGATCATACTGCTAACTCTAGTTGCCATCAATGACAACACAAGTAGCCAAAAACGATGTCTTAGAGATATATGCCAACAATCTCCCCCTTTGGCATTGATGGCAACACTTCGTGAAAAATTGACTAAGTGTCAAAACCAACATCTTAGCAGAACCAAAATTACTGCTCCCCCTATGGATGTCAAGATAATTTTTCACTCATTCTCTCCCCCTTTGACATCAATTACAAAGCTCTACTATATCCATTCTACACTTCTAATCTTATTCTCTTCCCTTTCATTATTTACTGCACTTACTCTTACTCCATTCTCTCCCCAACTGATGATGCAAAAATTGATCAAAATTGGACAACTGCTGCAAAAATTTAGAAAATTATTTTATACTTAGCTTTCATTTCTGGAAGGAATTTCTTCCAGGAATCCACCACAATCCCAATGGCAGTGATAAAGCTATTATTCTCTGATGTTTTGTTGATGATCTGAACAAGAGACTCAGGAATGGTGAATGCATCTTCCAACTTTTCTCCTGACTTAAGCACTTCAATCATCTGCTCTAATCTCCCTTCAGTTATGTCTTTTACTTTCCAGAAGGAATCAATAAGAGTATTCCTAGCATAGTGGACCTTTGTATGTTCAACCTGCAGAGCATGAACCTTTTTCTTAACATCTCCATTCTTGTCCAAATACATACTGTATTCTTGTCTAGTTCTGACAAGCTCTTTTTCGATTTCCTCCAACTTATCCTTGTACTTGCCTACTACATGAGGCCACTTAAGAAATTAATTGAAAATTTTATTGGATGAATTAATACACTGTCTCAACAAATTCATTCTCTTCTTCAGTTTAGTAAGAGATAGCCTAAACTGCATCTTCAAATGAGAAATTATTTCCTCCTCTTTTCTGTTAAGAGGCACATATTCCATAGCTTCCTTGATACACTCAATTAGTTCTTCTGGGAGGACATCCTGCAGACTCTCCAACTCAATATTATTAACAAAAAAGTATTTTTCTAGAGTTTTTTTAATAATATCCTGCTCATAAGATGGTCCATTTAACCATATGTCTAATATCTTTTGCATACCATCCTCATCTCGAATGATTTGCACTATCTTTGATTTGAACATAACACCTTCTTCATCACTGTCTTCAACTATTATTATTTCTAGTTCACCTAGTTTTGGTTGATCTTTTGGAGTATATTATTCAAAAACTTCATCCTCTACATCCACAACCAATTGAATTTTCCCTTTTTCTTTAACCTTTGCTGACTTGGGTACTGGATGAGTGACACCACCCATATCACTTCCTCTCTTCTGCTTTTTCTCTGCCTTTCCAAAGGATGAACCAACTTTAGTTAACTTTACTGGGACAAGGATAACACCTTCCTCAAACCTTTCTAACACCTTCCTAAAAAATCTCTCATTCACTTGTTCACAATTTTCAAAAGAGTTATAATGATTGAAAATTTGTTTACAAACCAACACATTTTCTTTCCACACTACATTGTCCTTCATAGGCAAATAGTTTAGAAAATATATCATAATACATATTACCAGAGTGCCAAACCTAAAGGGATAGTCAACATCCTTCGTTAATTGAACATTCTCCATAAGTTGATCCTTTATCAGACTACATAGGTCAAAATCTTCATTTTCAATTATCATTTTATGAGCGATATATGCAGCACCCACCGAGGTTGATCCTTCTTGATTTTTGAAGTAGATCTTATATGAGATTCCATGTGCTACATATCTTATCAAAGGACATTTAATCATTGTAATTATCAGAGCCCTTTGATCTCCCTTTATTCTGATTAGGGCTTCGACCTCCACATTGCGAATTGACTTCTTTTTCGGTATATCGCCAACATTGCATAAGCCCGTTAGATTTCTAATCACATCCTTTGAAATTTGATATGGTTTGTCTAAAGTGAGGATATCACTGTCCAATTTGTTTAGAACAAATTGAATTATCTTTGCATTGACGAAATGAGGATATTTGTTCCATATATCCAAATTCATATGCTTTGATCCTTCAAGCCTCTTGAAATCGGTGAGCGACAATAAGTTTCTTTCATCCCTAATCTTTTGGATTCTATACTCATCTAGAGTTATGGTTCCTTTGATTTTCTTCATGTTTTTCCCCGAACAGAGTTCTACCGATCACAAAAATAGATATGAAATTGAAATGATCAACATAAATACCTAGAAATTTGCTGCAAAGATCACCTTTCACACCTTTGAAATTTTCCAAAAAATGCTCTCGAACATTTCTCCTTCAATGCACAATGAAAAATTAGGGTTCCAAATTCCCCTTTTATAACTTCACCTACTTTACTTTCTACCATATTAAATGCATTTCCCTAGAAGTTTCGGTCACTCTGCAAACTCAAAAAGCAAGCAAAGAATTAAGTTGCGGACCTATACTATTTCATTCAATGCAACATATGATTACTAATACTTCCATTAATGAATAGCATGACGACTGACGACATCCAACAATTTGGTGCCAATTATGCACAGGGGGACAAGAGATTTTCATGAAAAACTCCCCCTAGGCCACTGGCCTGATATCAATTACCGGAAGAGTTACCAGAGGGAGCTTCCGGTACAGCCTTGTTTCCTTCATCAGATTCACTTTTATTTACCCATGTTTTCTTCATCTGATCTCTTATCTCTTCCACATATTCTTTTTATTTTCCTTTGTTGTCTTTCTGTGAATTTCTTCCTCGATAAACCAAACCTCTTTTATTCATGTTCCTATTTCTACAGAATCTTGCAAGGTGTCCAAGATTGTTACAATTGAAACATACTGGACCTTTCCATTTATACCAGCCACTCCACTGATTTCCTCCTCTCCTACATTGATTAGCAATATGTCCAATTCTTCCATAGGTATATCATTTAATGTTAAACTTGTATTGATAGGCTACTTATACATTCTAATGCCTTATGACCAAATTTCTTGCATTTAAAACATTGACTAGAAAAAGATGGAGTACTAGGGTTTATCCTTCTTCTACACTGAGAAGCCATATGTCCAAATTTATTACAAGCAAAGCAATATCCATTAAATATTTGAGCATTAGGTTGCCTTACCAGATGTCTTTTTCCTTTGATCTTCTTTTCAGAGTTCTTTTGTTCAGATCTAGAGCTTTCACCCTTCTCATAGCCGAGACCTCGCTTGTCATTCATATTCTTCTAACTTTTGGTTATCTCATCAAGCTTAGCAGAACTTATCCTAAACTTTTCCTTGAATTCATTTGTAGTAGCAAGCTCATTTCCAAGAGTAACTATTTGCCTCTCAATCTCATGTTCATAGTTTTTGGCCTATTACAGTTCTACCTCCAACTAAATGGTTCTAATGTTACCTCTGATGTATTCTTCAAATTTTTCTTTCAAGGACTAGGAAAGATTCTCCTCATTCTTCTTTCCTTGTTCAATCTCTTTGGTAAAATTCATTGCCATAGATTCCATCTCAACTTTTAGAGTTGCATTGTCCTTGGCTAGCTTTCCATATTCTTCTATTATTTCTTTTAGGGTTTGATTCAGATGGAAATCATCTAGACTTTTATTTTCTTTTTGCTTCAACTGATCACACAACTCTTTCCTCTTTTCCCTTGACCCGTTTATCTTATCCTTCAGTGATTGAATGAATTTTTTGGCATTTGCAAGATTTTCTTTTAGTTCCATGACCTTCACTTTAGATTGAACAAGATCATCAAGTGCCACCATACGCTGTTGTTGAAGACCACCAACGTCCATTGAAATTTAGGATTCACCTCAAGATGTTAAACTTCTAAAGAGGAACCAGCTCTGATACCAATTGTTAGAGACTAGGAACACTGAGGGAGGGGGGTGAATCAGTGTTCAGGGATTTTTATTTACAAAAAAAATCTAAAACTATCAACAACAATAATAGAACTTCATATAGCATTCTAGCACATAACAGATGAAAACATGCAGTCACATTAATGAACACCATAACACCAGATATTTTTGTGTGGAAACCCTGTTAAGGGAAAAACCATGATGGAGATTGATCCACAATGTTTACTGTGTTAAAAGTAAAATAAAAGAGTGGAATGCACTTTCATTCAGGTGCACTGCCTAGAGCTCACTACTCAAAAGAAAGAGGCTCACTGCCATACATATATAATAAAATTTACAAAAAAAATTTGAACTAAGAGTACAACATCAACAAATACCAGGATTCAATTCCAATGAAGGTCAAGATCATATTTTGGATCTCTTAACCAGATCGCACTTTTGCTCTACTCTGCTTTGCTTTGCTCTACTCTACACTGCTTAGCATACCAAAAATATTCTACCCTCAAATAGTTGATCTGCTCTTTTCACTCTCTTTTGATACACCCTTTCTACTACATTATATCTACGACCACGACTTACATACCACACACACACAAGATGGTTTTCCAATCTCCTTTATATACTCGCTAATCAGATTTTCAAAGTATGTTGGCTTCACAATAAAATATAATATTTCTGCTTATGTCAGCTCAAATCTCTAATTAGAAATGAAGCGTACCCACACAAGTTGGCTAGACTTTAGTAGGGACCCAAAATAAGGTTCCAAACATAAGAGATAAAAAAATACATATTCCACATAGAACCACGATACACCATATGAAACATGTTGGCCACAATGGAAAATAAACCATGAATCATGTTACCAAATCTCTTAACTCAAACTCTGACTTAATACTATACCACAAGACTCATCAGAGGATAGTGTAAATGCTAAGAAAGATTTCCTAGAGATTCACACCATGAAATAACAATCTGGTAAAGTGATCGAATCAACTTGCCAACCAAATGTCCTATTCTTCATACTTACTACCAGTAGAATACATAATATTAAGTTCCTTGCTAGTATAAATAATGCTAATACCGTGGATCATATTGCTAACTCTAGTTGCCATCAATGACAACACAAGAAGCCAAAAATGATCTCTTAGAGCCATATGCTAACAGAACCTAGCAGGGAGCTGAAATTTTATGACAAATACCCCAAGTTGCAATACAAAACTTTCAAGAAGGATTACTGCAGGGTTAATGATGCTTTCATAGGTCATATCATCAGATTAATGGGGGTGACTTCGAGAGGTGAGTCTCCCACAATGCCAACACATTTATGAAGCAGCATTCCTTTCTGTTCATCCAATACCCAAAGTTCACATATATTCGTGCAAAAGGCTTCTCAAAAAGACCAAACAAGCTGCCTCAATTTCCTAATGACCGGATAATACTATTGGAGCTCTCTCGACAGCTGTGGCAAGTGCACACCCTTTTGAGTGGCAAACATAAGGCAAGGATTCCTTATCCCATCTCCTTTGGCCAAGGGCTATGCGAACTACATACCTCTCATTGTGTCGATAATTTAGAAAAGGAGTTGGTTGAATACCATCTGAGATTCCACACTGCCCAGCCACGAATGGATCCTTACGGCCATATCAAGAAGAATCTTGGACCTAAATATGCCCATCTCCATAGCATTGAATACTTTTGGGCTAATTGCACAAATGATCAGGAAGTGCAGATGAGCCACTATATGCCGATGACCACATACTTTGTAAGGAGGGTAAATCTATTCCCAATACCTGACCAAGTGGAAGAAGATGAAAGCACGATAATAGACCCTAGATATGGTGCAGTTGCTAGCTTGTTGCTGCCCCTGATTGATTGGGATGAGCAAGAGGTTGATGACCTAGACATTCTGACCAAGCCCGTCGAGGCTCACACAAAAGAATGGATTGATGGGCAAGTTGCCCAATTGAAACAACAAGGGGTTGCTTTGACCTATGAGGGGCTCAAAAGTGAGCCAAGTGGAATAGATGGCAGGGTAGCTATTGCCTCAACAAGAGAAACTTTGAAATCCCCTTCACTCACTTTGTCAAGGAAAACAAAAGAAACTAATGAGCAACAACCCAATCCATAGGTATATGCAAGAAAGGCCTCAAAAGGCGAACCTTCCAAGAAACATAAGAAATCGGGCAATGTCACTGAGATGCCACTTATTAAAGAAGATCTGCTCCATGAAGGAGATGAAATGGAGACCGAGCAACCAAAATATCCACTTACCACCTCCACCACTGTTGTCCCTCCACCTGCTTATCAGGCTATGGTGGCTACTTCTCCACCTGTAGTGGACATCTTGGTTCACCTTGTCTCTTCTTCGCCTACTAGACAAGTTGTAATGATTGATTCTTCTTCTGCCACCACCTCTCCACTTTCTTCTACTTCCATGTCTCCAACCATGTCTCTTTTGTTAGCAACAACAACAATGCAAATACCAACACTCACACTTCTAGAGGTGTTCTCTCGGCATATGTAGAATGTATCATCTGATATTTCTGAAGTATTGATGAATCCGACCATCTAGGCTACCTTGGCACAAGTTCTCGCCAGCGTTCCTACCTCAAAGCCTCCAGCTAAACCACCGAAGATGAAATCCACAATGCAAATATCCGAGGAGTTGGAATGACAAGAGAGAGAGGACGACATGGCATTGGAGGAAGAAGCTGATGACTACCATGAACACTAAGAGCACCAACATTTACATATTGATGAGGTAGTCCACAAATGAGAAGAAACAAAGACTTCTGAGGGTGGTGAAGAAGAAGATGTTGATACAAAGTATTTTGTAGAAACCTTTGATGCATATTTAGAAGAAGAACTAGCCCGACAATTAAACGATGTCGGCGATGAAGTGGAAAGGCTGCCTCCTGAAGAAGAAAAGGAATCTAGTGATAAAATGGAAGAAGACACTGAACTTCCAACAAGGGAAAAGGAAGAAATCCCCAAGCATGGTAAGGAGGTGCCTCTCTCAGAGGGATAGGTAGAACAAGAAAAGAAACAAGATGATGTGCCACCTCAATGCGAGGAGGAGAGTAAAGAAGAAGGCAAGCTTGAAGAAGAGGTTGAAGCCCATAAGAGTCCAGAAATGGAGCAACCCGAAGAACATGAGCACAAAGAAGAAGGAAAGGATGTTGAAGGGGAGGAAAAACCTAGGGAACACCTACCCACTATGTCCCCCATCACATGCACAGTGTTCATCCAGGATTCTAACGAAGAAAAAGAGGACACAAGGACGAAGAGGCTCCCGAGGATAAAGAGATTGAAATCAAGAAGGATGAAGAGGAGGGTGATCATGAATCACCCAAGGAAAAGCCTTAGATGCCCAAGTGGCTAGAAAAGCAACTAGAGAAGAAGGCTCCTGCTCCCAGGGATCTAAAAGCAAGGTTAGAGGCCATCTTGGCCTAAGCTCATATCAACACAAAGAAGGAGAAGAAGCCCAAAGTTAGATCCAAGCTGAAAATGGACGCTTTTGGATCTAGGACCGTACAAATTGCTACACCAGTGGTGAATGAGGAAGGGATAGGTTACAATGTTTCCACCATTGACTTGGGGACAACATTGAGAGAACAGAAAGTAGATCACCTTCAGGAGTGTGTTGCCATGGTGGTACATTTGATATAGCAAGATAAGGTATCAAAGGAAGAACTTAAGGTGCAACTGGCTGATTTGATAGCCTATATTCAACAATGGTGATTTGGGGAAGAGCTGCCTACCACATCCTCTGCTCCACTACATCTCATGTCTAAGGAGAAAATTGACAAACTCAAGAGAAGAAGAAACTGGACTAAGACTACAAAAGATTGGTTCCAACAAGTCTTGTATGTTGGAAACATGGGCATCAATTGCACTGTTAGAATAGAAAATAAATTTTTGGAGGTCCAAAAAACCCTTGAGGGCATGAGGAAGTTCTGCATGGACTTCCCTGGTATTTATGAATCCATCTACCCCAAAATTGAAGCCATCCTCAAGCTGTCTCACAAAATATGGAAAGAGGACTTTGCATTAACAAAAGACAATCACTGGCTAGTTGAAACATGGAAGATGAACTTCGACCATAGGAAAGAGGTGTTGGAGCAAGTCCTCTGCAAGGTGGAGCCATACATTGATTGGGCCAAGGACATCAGGGCCAATTGTATTGAGTATTTGAAAGTGATGACAGGCTATGATCTACCCACTATTGAGATCGATCCCGAAAAGGTGAAGCCTTATTTTAGAAAGATGGAAGATGGAATGTCGGGAGAGCTCACCATGAATTTCTTGAATTTTTCTACTTGGGACTTCGCCCAATCTAAGCAAGTCAGAGATAATGCAGTCAAGTGTGATGAAGATTGGGATACACTTACGAGCCGATCTAAACAATGGAACTACCAGGTGCTCCAATCCAGCATAAATGAGATCGAGAAGCTTCAGGCGCTAACCAACAAATTCATAGATTATGGTGCCTTCAAGAAATAGGAAGGAAACCCAATAATTGATGAAAAGTTCCTCAGAGAGTAGCTGCAGCAAAGGAAATTAGCTAGAAGACAAAGCGCTACAATGCTGCCACTAGAGGACAAAATAGGGAAAAGACAAGGAATGCATTTTAAATTGTACTATATTTGGGGAGTAGGTGAAACCCTAGTTTGTAGTGAATCTTGGCCATTCATTTTTCTTTTTGAACACTATAAATAGGGGGTCTCCTCTCATTTTCAAGAGAGAGTTGAGTTGTTGAAATGACATGCTGCAAAAAATTTAATAGAATTACATTGACTTTGGTGGATTTTTGAGTTTCTTTGAATTTTTCATTATTCATCTCCCATAGTTAGCTAATTTAGTTAGATTTACTTTGTTCTTTTTCATGGTCTTATATTGGTTTGATATATTTAGTAAATGTTGTTCAATGGTTGTGTAGATTGTTGTTGTGTTGATGCCTTTCTTGTCCATACTTTTTGTTGTTTACTACTAGTAGATAGTTGTGCAAAGTTAGTCTAGACATAAATTGAAAGTTGATTCAAAATTTTATCTTTTGTTCATGCATGTTTGTAGTGAATGAATGGTAGAACATTTGCAGTGATTAGAAGCTAGCACAAGTTTCATGATAAGTTGTGAAGTTTTCTGGTTAAGTGATTTTTTTTTTAAGGAAGCTATCCATAGTAGAACCCTCCATGATCACTGTTCATAGTTAGTTTTAGATCCAGGAACCTCTCCTCTTCCCTTCCTTTTTTTATTTTCTTTTAATAAGTGACATGTGCTAAGGTTCATTGCACGTTGTAAAGCCAAACCTTAAGATAACATTGGAGTTCGAGATTATTGTTTGGACCTGCAAAAAATTGCACACCAACTTCACATCTTAGGAACTCCATTTCAAGATTTATCTCGCATCCAGCTACGTAAGTCTTCCCTATGATTACCAGCAAAATCACATCAAACATCAATTGAGAAATTCCATGTACATCATGACCTGACACCCAAGAGACCTTGGAGTAGCGATTGGTGACTTACTTGCAAATTTCTACCTTTTAAGATAGGTAGTGCGCCTATGCATTACCTGTGTTGAAAAAGTGCTAAAACACCCATCAATAGAACTGGCGCTAGAAGGAGGGCCAAGTTAAGTAAATCGAATTGGATTTTTCTCCCCCAACATATTTCAAAGAGTTTTAAGTTCTACACCAAACAAAGGGGAATTTCAAGAATTGTAGCCCCCACAAGGGCTAAGCAAACCAAGGGAGGGGACGTCATCTCTTCCTCTTCCTCCATCTCTTCCACTTCCCTTCCACCTTCACCTTCCTCAACCTTTCATCCATCCCCCACTCAGCTAATCCAAACTACCTTCGGGCCTCATCCATCCAACAACCAGGGAGTAAGCTCTTCCCCTACCCTCCAAGTCCAGGGCACATTCCCAGCCGCCGCTGCCTTAGTGCAGCCCCAAGTTACTGTTCCCCAACAAAAAATGCTTCCTCCACCTCCCCCCATGGCTTGGTTTGCTCAAATTCCTTTTCCATTACACTTTAATGCTTACCATGACATGCCCAAGAATCTGGAGACCTTCTACACAAAGTTTAACCCTTGCAATCTGCAAAGGATGGTAGAAGAGCACATTAAGATATTTGAAACATCAATCAAAGATATGTAGGTCAATCACAAAGATGTGGCATGTTGGCTCTTTCCATACTCGCTGGGAGAAGATACCTGTTACTTGTATATCAATCTGCTGAGGGGATCCATTATTTCATGGGACCTTATGATGAATGCGTTCCTGCAAAAATACAAAATTTTGATTAGCCCTTTAGAGCCATATCGACAGTTTATGTCCGTCTGTAGGGAAATCAAGAAACCAATCAACTCTTTCAATGATCATTTCCATCGTGCCTACATGAGGCTTCAACCTCCATATGTGCTCAATGATGTCGCTGCCCTGCTTGTTTATTATGCAACATTGGACAATCTTATGTTAGCATTGGTGAAAAGAATGTGCCCGCCACTCACAAGGTTGGTGGATGTCTATTCAAAAGTAGTCATTGCCAACACTGATTTGGGACAGAACATTTCTAGTCTACTACCTTCTTTGGGTCTAGTGGCTCATCTAATGCAGGTCCAAGGGCTCAACCAAGCGTTTTCTCATCAAACACCGCTTATGAACTAGGTGCCTCAACTACCTATAGTCCCACATCACAGACAACTAATGAACCAACCTCCTCCTGGGCCTTCCTACTTGCAGCCTCAGTAATAGCCGACCTACCCTTAGGCTCCCCAATAGTATTAGATGTACTCACAGCAGCCTCAAGCACCATTATACCCACCAGGACCAAAATTTCTGCCAGCACATCAAAATCAGTCGGCGGCCCTGCCCGTTTTTCTTCAAAATCAAGTGTCACAGCCAAACAACACCGAGAAGGACCGACTCGAGGAGCTGATTGAGATGATAAAGAAAATTTCCATGGAGATGACACACTTGAGAAATAAGAATAATCAATTGTAAGCATCCCAATGTAGCCTCCAAGCTAATCTCAATCTAGATAGCAGAGATAATAAAGACAATAGGGATAACCGTGAAGCAAGTACCTCCTCAAGACAAAATTATGAAAGGGGGAAAAAAATCCAATCAGAATTTTGAAAGGAAGCCAACCCAAAGGAAAAATAGGACATGGAATACGAGACCCAACAATGGGGGTGTTCCCACTCCTCTTGATCCACCTACTAGTAATGAAAAGATGATTAGTGGAGTGTACCTTGATGAGGTTGCTCTATCTAGATGGTTTTGAATTTATAAGACAAGTAGACATTCTGAGTTTGATTGTCCTGAATTCCAAATAGCCGCATAAATATTTCAAATAGAGGTCCAGAACACTATTGACAGTTCCAGTTGTAGGGACATTGTCCCATCTGAGCCCTATGACTCCTCTTGTCCCGTAGTCAACTAAGCTGCATTCCTGCAGAGCGGCTGCAATGAGCCTGAGATCGAGGCTTCCCCCAACAAGAATGAAGAAGTACAAGAGGTAAGTAATGAAGAAACCTTGTCTCAACTTTTTGATTCAATAGACAATGGTCCAATAGATGAGTAAGAACCATATGTAGATGAGCTTCACATGTTCCACCAAAGAACAATTCCCTACTACCTTAGGAATAGATAGACAGGTGGACCCTTCACGACTTCAACTCCACCGAATAATTTTGGTACCCCACCTGACCCCAATGCCAGTAATAATCTTGGGCTTCCCCATGTACCCACTCAATACTTCAGTAAGGATAAGTCTCAAGATCAATCACAAAATCAGCCTCAAGGCCAATCCCAAAACCATTTGAGTTGGACACAACCTCAACCTGCTAGCTCCGCCATAGGAAAGGATTTCAAAACTAAAATTGAGCAAATGGGCGAATAGGTAGTAGAATATTTCAAGAAAGTTAAGATCAGCTTATCTGCCTTTGAATTACTTAAGGTTCATGTAGTCAGACACACCTTCTTTAGAGTTATTAATGGAACCCCATCCTCTAAGGAAACACAAGAAATACCAGCCAAGAGAGTCTCTTTTGAAGACCATCCAAGTGAGCCTATCATTCAACAAATTCATGGCAAGAAGACAAATCCACCTCAACACTAGTCAACGGGAAAGCAACCTGCAAAAGAACTAGCTTAGAATAATAGGCAAAGCTCTAGGGATTAGCCCTTCGGACAAACTAAGGATAGGACTAGCGATAAGAACAAAGCTCAAGTGGCTTAGGTAGATACACCCATGGGCCTCTTCCAAGGAAAGCTGGAAACACAACCCTTTCTTGCCACCATCTGGATATTCGAGAAGAATTTGCACAATTGTCTAATTGACTCTGGAACATCAACCAACATGATGCCTCTGGCAGTATGCAAAGCTCTTGGGATTACCCCCAAACCATCAAGAAAAAATGTGACTCAGCTAGACAAGATGAAGATTAACATTGTGGGGGAAATGAATTAGATCACCATGCAGATTGTTGTAGACCCAAGGGTGTAACAGGTTATTGAAATCCAAGTTGCAGATATTCCCGACTCATATGGAATCATCTTGGGATGGGACTTCACTCATGCACTGAATGGATATGCTACAATAAAATTTTCTCACTTGTGGTTGCCATGGAAGGGACTGCCGAATCATATCTGCATTGATTGGGAGCCACACATGAAATTCATGATTACGAAATACAACAACTTGAATGAGGCGTTGTTTGCTGAAATGAAGTTGGGAAATTATTGTCCCTTTGCTTATCAAGAAGAGGTAGAGATTCAAGAAGAAGGGATGGTTTTCAAGTTCCTCTTGGTGCAATGGAACTCTCCAATTGATTTAGCCCATACGCCTCAGAGCACAGAGATGCTAGCAAAATATCATGACGAGGAATCCCCTGAAGATGACACTATAGGATTGCTAGATGGATTTCAAGACTTTATGGGGAAGTGCATATAGAGCCAGCTTAGCTTGGGTGTGAGAATGGATTTCCAAGAGCTCCTGTTGCCAAATTGGTGCAAGGTACATGATGTTGCCCATTTTAAGTCTGAGTGTTGTTTGTGCCAAACAGTTGTGGAACAGGTCACAAGATTAGCTGCTCTTCAGAAGGAAATTCTAGCAGGGTAGCCCGCCCTCAAACATATCAAACCAACACCTACTTCAGAAATTGTAGATGTCAACTCATAGCCTAAAGGTAATGATCGCCTCGTTGGCCCAGGCGTCAAAGAGCCCTCCAAATTCTAGACATTACGCTTCGATGGATCCAAGTCAAAGTAGGGAGTCAGCTTCAAATTCAAACTCATTAGTCCCATGGGTAAAACCTATTTTGCTTTCCACATACTTCAATTCTATTGTACTAATAATGTAGCAGAATATGAGGCTTTAGTCGATGGCATTTTGATGGCCTTAAGGAAAAATGTTAAAATGCTGCAAGTTTTCGGTGATTCTGAGTTGGTATTCAAACAAGTTAGAAAATTATACTTGTACCATGACAAAAGGTTGGAAAACTATAGGCATAGGGTTTTGGATCCCTTAGAAGGTCTAGACACATTTAATATATAGTTGATCCCTCGTGCTCAAAACCACATAGCTAACACTTTGGCTCAAGTAACCAACACTTTGCAACCCTTGTCTCTATTTGGCCTCAATAAGTTTATCGTGGAGTTGACCTCCACTCCATCTGTCCCAAACAATGTCACTCACTTCTAGGTATTCAATGATGATAAACACATCCTAAAATTTATCACTAGTTCAGACGTATTTGCCACACAAATTATTGATGAGGTTGATCTAGAAGAAGTTGAATTGGATATAGAAGGGGTTTTAACCTCAAGACCAACATGATTCCATGAGGTATGGTTCATCTTGAGCATATATTTGATTTAGATCAGATCAAAGACCAAGACCAACAAGCAAAAAGAGAGTCCATTAGCAATCAATGCGATGTCCACAACCTCAGAACAAATGAGGAAATAAAAAATGTTTTTATTAGCAAGGTGTGTACTACCAAAGAAAAGAAAGGGATCATTGATGCTTTGTGGAAGTATCATGACATGGTGGCATGGAGCTATGAAGATCTAAAGACTTATGACACCTCCATCATCACACACACTATTCCCCTTAAGATAGATGTGCGACCATTCTGCCAACGACAGTGCCCTATCAATGCCTTGCTAGAACCAATCATTTACAAAGAGGTACAAAAATTACTTTTAGAAAGGATTATCTTTCTAGTCAGGCACTCCACATGGGTGGCCAACTTGGTCCTAGTCAGGAAAAAGAATGGAGAAATCGGACTGTGTGTGGACTTCCACAATCTGAACAGAGCTTCAGAGAAAGACAACTATCTGGTGCCATCGCTGGATGAAGTACTACAGAATGTCAACGGTTCACAAATGATTTCTTTCCTTGATGGATATTCTAGATATAATAAGGTGATGGTGCAATATGAAGACCACCATAAAACAACATTCACCACTAAGTGGGGGACCTTTGCTTACAAACGCATGCCATTTGGGCTTATCAACGCAGGCACCACTTTTCAACATGCCATGGACATCGCATTCAGAGATCTGATTGGAAAGTGCATAATCATCTACATGGATGATTTGACCTTATTTTCAAAGAAACAAAGCGATCATGTGTTTGATTTATGCAAAGTCTATTAGAGGTGCAGGGAATTCAAAGTTTCCCTTAATTCGAAGAAGTGCATCTTTGGGGTAACTGAAGGGAGATTGCTCGGGCACATCATTTTAGAGCGGGGAATATCCATAGATCCTGAACGTATTCAATCTCTACTAAAAATATCATTGCCAGGAAACACAAAGGAATTGAAGTCCTTCTTCGGAAAGATCAACTTCATGAGGAATTTTATCATAGGATTTGTCGAGATCATCAAGCCATTCAATGCCATGCTGAAGCAAGATGCTAAGATCAATTGGAATCCTGAAGTCAAGCAAGCCTTCGAAGAAATTAAGCAAGAAATTTCTGAAGCACAAGTGCTAGTCAACCCAAACTATCTGAAGCCATTCTATATTTATTCATTCGCTTCAGAACACTC
This sequence comes from Sequoia sempervirens, assembly GCA_007258455.2. Classification (NCBI taxonomy): domain Eukaryota; kingdom Viridiplantae; phylum Streptophyta; class Pinopsida; order Cupressales; family Cupressaceae; genus Sequoia; species Sequoia sempervirens. The sequence goes on from VDFB02072274.1 coordinate 61,939,637, forward strand.
ATGAGCCAACATTTTAACCTGTTGTGCAGTTTTTGCACACACGCCCCACTTGGAGTAGGGACCCTCTTTTCGGATGTCTTTTAACCTTTGGTTTCATTAGATTTATCATTTTAAGGTTTTGACACGTTGGTCTTGCTAGCCTTGACCTTGCCCTGAGGCTTGAATTGATTGAAATTGAGTTTTTAGCAAACTCCAGGTTTTCGCCTGGTTCCGGGATTTTCCAGCTCCGGCGGATTTTCCTGAGCCCTGGTTCCTTGTCCATTCCTGGCTGGATTCTCCGAATCCGGGTTTCTGCCTGACTTCGAGATTTTCCAGTCCTGGTGGATTTTCCCGGTCTGCTCTTAAATCCCGGTCTTCCTCATTTCCCCGGTTTCTGCATTTCTGCGAAATTCCTATCTATTCGGATTTTCGCGTATTCCCAGATTTTCTGAAATTCTGTTCTGGGCTCGGGTTTCTGGACTTGTCAGAGATGTCATGTCGCGCATTAATGGTCGAGGTACCTTTTCTCAAGTGGGTATAAGGGGGAATTTAGGGCATTTTCAGTGCCATTCTAACTTCGTTGCTCCCTTGCTGATTGCTCTGGTGATTAAGTTTTCCATTTGAGCTTTGAGAATCGATCTCGACTCGTTTGCGTTGGGATTGTTTGGGTGCCAGTGTCTAGGTTTTATTGCTTGGACGTGTTCATTTTCTCCATGGTCATCTTCTCGAGCTTGAATTTCTTCTGCATCGATCCATGGTATGTTATCATTGCCCTTCCGTTTGCTTGCGTGGTGATTGGGGGTTTCTGCATTGGATATTGTTAGTCTTGGGTCGGCCCTTGATTGATTTTAATTTCATATTTGTAGAGTCAAGGTTTGACCCATTTTTATTATAGGACCCTATCATCTGGGCCTTGTGAGCTCTATTTATCCATGAGACGGTGTATGCATCCATTAGATGGGGACCTCGGTTAGATTGCTTACTTTTGGTGTGAAATTTGCTATTGTGCGAAATTAGGGTTTTCCTCGGTGTTCGGCCCAGAGCGAAGGTTTCATTTTGTTTGAGCGATTTTGTCCCTGTATCATGTTGACGTCCCCATCCTGTGAAAATTTGAGTGCTTTAGGTAAATACTTAGCTGATACTTTAAACCTTAAAGCTTGATCTGATATTAATGGCGGAGGTCTGGTTATTTAGATTAGGGCATCATTATTTTGATGTAGGGATTCATCCTTTGAGAGTTTTGAGGGTCGGAAATCCTTTGCCTCCTGAGTTTTGTTGATTGCTGTCAGTTTCAAAACCATTAGAACTCAGGAGGGGAAGATCCCGTGGTTGTTTGAATTTTGGGTTGCGTTTCGCCATTTTTTGGGTTTCCGAGGTCATCACAGAATTTCGCTGCTTCCGGATTTTCCCGGTATGGGCTTATTCCGCGGACTGAGGTTATTTCCGGAACATTCTGCGCTGTCTGCAAAAATCCGTTCCATCCGGATTTTTCCAGATTTCCTGTCTGGCTGTGTCCTTTTAAATGTTTCGATGATAAGATTAATGGAACGATTGTTTAATGCTTATTTCTTGTTGCCAATGAGTGAATTCCATGATTATCTTTTGATTCTTCATCTGCACTAACGATTTATTTGACTAATGATGCTTTAGCAGCAGGAATCTGTCTGGGTCGGATTTCTCTGAAATTCCGCCCCGACGGTATTTTCCCGGGTAGCGATATTTTCCCGGACTACTTTGTTTCTCCGGATCTTAAAGGATTAGCAGTTGGAAATGGATTTTGATTGATTTATATGATTTGTGCTAACCTTTTGGATTGGAATAAGCATAACAATTGAATACTAATGATGATTTTTGGATGTGCAGGCTGAATCAAGCAAACCTGCTGCTAGAAAGTCTAAGGGTGGCGCAGGGGCGTCGTCCATTTCTGAGATTGAACGATTGAGACTAGACATGAAGAGCCAGCTCCCCGAAAGCAAAGTGTCTTCTGTGTGGGCTGATGTATCTGACACTAATGTTGGTGCCTGGTGATATGAGGAGTTTAAGCAGAGAACGACAGAGAAGGATCTGTCAGCCCTAAGGCAGGGGATGATGAACTCCGGATTGGTGCATGTGGCAGGTTTCCCTCCGGTGGTCCAGTGTTACGAGTTAATCTTGGAATGTGCTAGACAATATGATTTTGATGCACAGCGGGTAGTTAGCACCAAGGGAAGGGTCTTGGCCAACTTCAGTTTGGCCTCTATTGTGCAAGCTTTCAGCATGCCGGATCTTCCTTCAGTGTGTGCCTTGAATATTGACACTGCCCGGACCTATTATGAGAATGAGCCGGTCAAGGCTCAACAGATGATTAATTCATGGCTAGAGAAACCAAAATCCCATCATTCGAAGTTGCCCAAGCAACTGCACAGGGTTAAGTTTAGGTCAGATGTATATGATGCCATCACACTTTTGAGCAGGGTGGCTGGATTGAAAAGTGCAGGTGTATTGGAGAGTTGGATGGTCCATGTGATCACCAAAATTGGGCAAGGGACTAACTATCACTGGGCAGGACTCGTTAGTGCTGAGATTGATAGATAATTAAGGAACGTCCTGGAGGCATAGAAATTCACCATGTCCTCGTATGTAGTGTATGTGTTGGCCATCTCCTACCCATACAAGGGCCTGAATCCGAGGGGAACAATTGGATAGAATATAATTTATGAGGTTTATCCGGAGTTGCATCTGGGGCACAAAGATTACAGAAGGGCCAATGATGCGTTCATGATGCATATTACCCGGACACTCCAGAATGCTGAGCACATGAGGTTATCTGATGGAGCCAAAGGGCTAATAAAGAACTACGGGGCCTGGTTCATCCAATTCCCTACCTTCACCTACCTCAGGATTGATGAATTCCCGGTTGCCCCTTATAGGTTGCCTCGGTATCCCACTGATCACATTGTGCTATTGGAAGTTGTGAGACAAATCTATGAATTTGATGCTCTGGTGAAGAGGGAGAAACACAAGATAGGCTTCGGAGGAGACTTCCCTCTCGGGATTGGTGTGGCAGAGATGTGTCCTATTCAATCAGCTCACACCGCAGGGGAGGAACTAGCTGCATATGGTTTTTCCTTCCATTCTAAAAGGATGAATTTTGATATAACAGGAGAAGCACAAAAGAAAGCCACTAGGGAATACAGGCACAAAGATGACTTAGAAGATTATTGGGTCAATATCAAAGATGACCTTGAGGCGAGAAAGAAAAGATAATCTAGGCTCCCTGTGGAAGCAATTAGGCAATACAACGTCAAGTTAATCCCGGATCAATTGGATGATGACGGAAATTTGGTGCAGGACCATGCCTATGAGGCAGTGAAAGACAAGCCAGCCAGAGATATAAACTGGAATGAAGATGAGATTACAAAACTGGAGGACCTAATGGCTCCTGTGATGAAGTTCACTCTTTCTTGGGTGAAACATAAAATTTGGGAATTGGAGAATGCAAAGATAGCTTGTACTTTTGAATTGATGGGAAATATCAACCCCATGTCTACTTCTGAGGAATCCGAGGAAGATGACCCCAAAGGGAAAACAGTGAAGACCTCACCGTTCAAGATCAAGGTCAGGGGTCCCAAGGGAGTTGAACCTGAAACAAAGAGGAAACCGAAAGGGAAGTGAAGGTGGAAGACCTTGACACTTAGCAAGTCTTCTGATGAGGAGGAGATGGAGAAGGCGGAAGAGGAAGATGCTCCTCTGCCACCTAAGAAAACTAGAACAACAAGGATTGCGAAGAAGAAAGATCAGGCTGCTTCGAGTGATGAGCCTCCATTTGTCGATGTGGAGAGTTCCGGAGGGGAGAAAACAAAAGTTTACACAAGGAAATAAAGAACTCCCTCTCCCAAGGATGCTGCACAACAGAAGGACTCTTCTCCAAAGCTACTAGTTGAGGAGCCATCCAAGTCTGTTTCTCCTCCACCGAGCATACCTGAACCGGGAAATCCTGGTGAACATGAAACTAGCGGGGAAGCAGAACCGTTTAAGGAGGGGACACTTTTCAGTGAAGTTGCAGAACTTGAAGTTGAGACAGAGGAAGGACATACTTCTCTGTTGGTGCAGTATGAGGATTCCCCGGAAAGTGACAGAGGCCGCGGATCACCTGAGCCAGAGGAAGATATCCCTGCTGGGACTCCATCACCGGTGCTTCCAGAGTTAGGATTTGAAGAGGCCGACCAAGGTAGGCAGCTTCCAGAGAAAGAAGATGATAAAGCAACTGCAGAAGAAAAGGTGACAAAAGAGTCGGAAGATGCCAGGATAGAAGAAATCCGGACTGAACCTGTGGCCTCGGACTGGCTGGAGAGGGAACTTGCAAGGGAGAAGCAAGTGATTGTTGAAGATACTCCCTTGGACTGGGATGAGATGTTGTCAAAAATCAGCAAAGGAAAGAAAAAGAAAGCTGCCAAGGTGATCTCAAGGGTGGAAAGGGATGAAACGCACAATAGGGTAGTTCACATCGCCACTCCTGCCGCAGATAAAATGAGAGGGTATTACAGGCCAGGACTATAATGTCCAGACTATCAACCTCGGGCCTGCATCCGTGGAGCAGGATATTAAGGAGTTTGAGGGTTCCAGTGCGGTGATTGTTGACAGATTGAAGAGAGAGACTCAGACTAAATGTGAACTGAAAAGGGAGAATGAAAGGTTAAGGAAATGCTTGGAGGAGGTCATGAAACCTTTGCAGTCTCTCCACCCTTCTTCTTCTGCCACTCCTGGTTTTCTGCCTAGGGAAACAATCTCCAGGATCGAAAAGATGAAGGCCTCAGCTCAAGCTGCCACAGATTGGCTGGTGGATGTCCAAACAAAAGGGGATGATACTATTAAGGAAATTTTATCTGTTGGAAAGGATGCAGTCTGGGCGAAGGAGCTGTTAGAGTATATCCTGTCTCAGGATAAGGATGATATGGACCTCCTGTTGTAGAAATAGAAGGTTATCCTAGGACATGGCAAAGAGAAATTGGCTAGGGATGGAATCCTGCCTTCCTCCAGGTTGGATGAACCATGGGAATGGTTCGAGCACTGCAGATTAGGCAGAAGGCTCTGAAGAAGATACATAAATGAAGGAAATCAATTGACAGTGAGCTTACTGCAGTTTACGATGGGTGCATTGCCTTCTTTGAGGTAATGACTGGGAGGAAGAAGATGGCTCCGAAATATCTGAGCTTGGAACAATTGAAGGAGTGGTGGCATGAAATTTATGCCCCAGACTCTGATGGAGTTGTCACCGGCCACTTACTTGATGATGCAGCCACCTACTTGGCAGTGATGGACAGATATATGGCCAGTAGGGAAGATTGTAACAAGGCTGTTGATCGGTCCAAGGAGGAAATAGACTCAATTAAATGCTGGCTCAAGGTCTTGCCATTGCCACCTATTGCTGAGTTGGATGGAGTATTCTTGAAGGTCCAAGGGTCGTCATTTCAGAAGAAGGATAAAGGGAGTAGCAGTTAATGCTCATTTCGAGATTTGTGCTTCCCTATTATCATAGGGCATGCATTGGACCGGACTTCCTTGGGGACTGTGTTAAGGCCGACCTGGATGATGGCATTTAATGTGTGCCTTAGTTCGTTTTTCCTTGGCCGACCTGTTTTGGCGGTTCTTATTATTTTGTAAATGTTTGGCTGGGCCGACATATCTTGGGATTTGCTATTAATAGGCATTCTTGCCTCATTGTAAAGGGTTAGACATTAGCTAGACAGTAATAGAGAAGTGAGAGCAATAGTTAGAGAATTTTCCTTAGAAGTAATATTCGGTTTCTTGAAGCAAATTCTGTATCATAATAGTTGAATTGTTGCAGCATCTTGGTGATTAATACAATTGAAGACATTGTGGTTTTCCTGGTGCAATATCTTGTGTTATTTCATCTTGCGTGGTTCTTTTGTTCTATCTTTCAAATTGCTTGGAAATCTAGGGTTTAGTATTCAGAAATAAATTAGTTTCAGTTTGGTGGATGATGTTTGTGATTTCATATTTGGAATGTTTGTAGCAATCTCTGGTCTATACTCCCAGTAACTATCTGATTGTAGTAGGCTGGTGAAGTCAACCTGGACCAAATATTTATTTGTGCTTAAGTTCGATTGTAGATGCATGTCTATGATTTGAAAATCTATATACCTTAGAAGATTGCACCATTCTTGTAAGATTGCATTGTGGGTCGATCAGGAACTGGTAATTTGAGATTGGTCCATTCCAGATATTTGTTGTTTGCATTGTTCATCTTAGGAGTAGTTTAGGTTCTATTATATCCTTGCACCCTTGTCTTTTGCTATTTCTTTATTATTCGGTTAGATTTAGGATTTAAGATCATCAAATTGCAAGATCTGATAGGTGGAAAGACACAGTTTGCTTGTAATAAGGTCCGATTGTGATTACCAGCATTTTCACATAATTATCTGAGTTGTTTTATGCATTGTTATGACCTAACACCCGGTAGACCTTGGGGTGATTTTCAGCAATTTATTGTTGAAGATTATCTTTCAAGAGAGATAGAATATCATTTTCTGTCTGAGTTGTTGCTGTGCAGAAAACACCATCAACATAACCCAAAAGGACAATGAAGGAAATGAGCACCCAATTGCCTTCATGAGTGCTCCCTTGAAAGATGTTGAACTAAGGTACCACAATGTGGAAAAGCAAGAATATTCCCTTGTCAGAGGAGTGAAGAAGTTTAGGCATTATATCTTACGCAATAAGGTGTTCATCATTGTTCCTGACCCAACAGTGAAGACATTGCTTATACAAAATGAGCTAGGTGAGCGAAGAGAAAAGTGGGTTACAATTCTACAAGAATATGGCATGGAGATTCAACCCATGAAGTTAGTAAGAGGACATGCACTCACCCAAACAATAGCTGAAGTAGGGCCTGAACTTACAGTGCAGCAGTATCAACTCGAGGATGTTTCCCCATGGGAGTGGTACGACGACATTGTCTATTATCTACTTAATCACAAGTGTCCACCTCACTTGCAAGGAGTCCAAAAGCTTGCTCTTAAGCTGAAGAGCAGCAACTACATGTTGCAAGGATATGTTCTATATAAGAAGAATCATGAGGGTATCTATCTAAGATGCCTTGGCAAAGAAGAAGTTGACTAGGTCTTGAGGGAATTAAATGACAAGTTTGGCACCGGTCATGGATCCAACCCTTCAACTACTCACCAGATCCTACGAGTAGGTTATTATTGGCTGACACTCTTCAAGGATGCCCATAATCATGTTTGCACATGCCAAATATGCCAAACTGCCACAACCAGGGAGAAGAACGTTGTTGTCTCGTTGCAACCAGTTTTGGAGGTGAGACCATTTGCACAATGGGGTCTCGACTTCATTGGTCCGGTAATCCCTCCATCATTTGCAGGACATAGGTACATTCAAACTGCTTCTGATTATTGCACGAGATGGACAAAAGCCATTGCATGTAGGCAATGCACAAGTGAGGTAGTTATGAATTTTCTTGAAAGTGTTGTTTTAAATTGTTTTGGTTGTCCTTATGTGTTGGTGTGTGACAATGGACCTGCATTTTCCTCGTTAAAGTTTGCTAGTTGGGCCTTTGATTTTGGGATAGCCCTCAAATTCTCATCCAACTATTACCCCCAGGGCAATGGCCTGGCAGAATCCACAAACAAGAACCTGATCACCGTGATTAAAAAAATCCTTGATAGGAATCCCAAGGATTGACATACCCAACTCTATTTTGCCCTTTGGACAGATCTCACTCGCGAAAGGGATGCCCTTGGTGATTCCCTGTTCCATCTCATCTATGACTTATAGCCCATATTCCCAATCCATCTGAAAATCCCTATCCTCTAGTTCATCAATAACTTTTATGAAGGAGGAGATCACTGAGAAGCTCGCTTAGTTGAGCTATCATTTAGAAGAAGTACGTGACCACACGATAGAGAATTTCTCCAAACATTAGGGCGTAGTCAAAAGATGGTTCGACCGTCGAGCCAAAATCAAGGCCTTTCAAATTGTTGATCTAGTCCTATGCTGGGACAAGGCCCATGAGAAGAAAGGGGGACATAACAAATTTGACAAGCTTTGGCTTGGCCCCTTTCAAATAGCTGAAATCTTGAGAGACAATGCTTTCCGCTTAAAGACCCTAACTAGTGAAGACGTCCCATTTCCGGTCAATAGGCAACACCTAAAGCATTACTTCCAAGCCTGAGCTCCCTTGAGCTCTTCTTTTGTAAATATTTGTACATAGGTTAGTTTAGGTTGCTTTTGGTTTGCTTCTATTTCACTGCTTTGTGTTGCTTTTGTTTTGCTCATTTCCCAACTATCTTGTTTTGATGAGAGTGTCTCTCTGTCTCTATTGTGGTAGCCATGCTCGTTTGAAAAATGGTTCACTTTACTACCTGATCTTAGTGTTCTTTGGATAAACATTCACTCTCAACCGTTGGTCTCTTATCGCTGCTATGGAATGACTTCCTCATTTGAACTCTATCCTAGAACTCGACCCTTGGTTGAATCTTTCATTTACAATAATCTTAGATCCTGCACAAAATGCATATTAATTGCTTCCAAAGTGTTGTACAATGGCTGCTATGATAACTTGGTGAGTGAAAAATCTTAATTCTGCTCTAGTGACCATTGTGGTTCCCAAACCCATAGTAGGCTTCAGTGCTTACACAGTTGAGCAAAAGGATAAAATGTGAAAAGAAATATCAAAAGAAAGAAAAAAAAGAAATTTCTAAAATCAAGCAACTATATGGGTGTGCGGATAACTCTACCGAGGATATGGATGCCTAGCTGGTAGTAGAGCAATATCCGTGGGGTCATAGTGACAACTCCACTGGGGCTATGGACACCTGACGGGCAGCAAGGCAATGTCCAGGTTACTTTTGGTGTTGGAAAATCCATGTAGCTTTCCCAGTTTGATTAGCTTCCACTTGTCACAATTTCCACGGGAAAGGAAATGAATTCACCAAGAACACACTTATGAGATGCTTTGTGGGTTGACTCAACTAAGGACCCTATTCTCCTAGTTCACTTTTGGATGTTGGCCCCTATTCTGTGAAACAAAAGATTTTGGGCTACGAATGAATACTTATCCTCAGAACGCTCAAGAGCATTCCCTAGCAAAGTCACCATTTGTTGTGCCCTTAGTACACATGCCCTATTTGGGATGGGGACCCTCTCTTTCCTCTGCCTCACTGGGTCATTTTGTTGTCACCTCATTTTTTGTGCCCCCTTGTTTGGTGTCTCAAATGGTCAGTGAACCCTAAAAGTATCATCTCAAGTTGACCATGTTTCACCCCCCCACAAATTTTCTAAGTCCTGCATTTTCGCAGAGGTCCCTTGGCAGTTTTCCTCTGCTAGCACCTTTAGGGCTTCACGGGTTTTCCTGTGTGGGTATCCTCTAGTGAACTTCCTTGTTTCCTTCGCCGTTTCAAATGGTTGATGGACCATGTCTATCCACAACCTGGGACTCGCCACCTTAATCACCACTTCCCATGTTTTTAACAAGTTTGATGGCCATCCATGTCATTAGGTCCACTCCTCCAGATTGCCTTTGTCAGATTTTTGTGGCCTCTTTGCCACCCTCAACAACTTTCATCTGGAGGCTTTCTACCGATTGGGGCCCGGGCATTCCATTGTCGTTCGACCTTCACCAAGCATTTAAGACAGCCATCAGCTGACGACTTTCCACCCATTGGATTCTGGACTTGCCATGACCATTTTCAAATTTCAAACACACCAACTTTTCAACCGTCATACATGCATTAATGAGGGGAATTTAATGAAGAAATGACTATAAATAGTCGAGTGTGAAGGGTCACTTTCACTTGTCAATTTTTCCAAAGCGATCAAAGAACTAACTCCGTGCACCACCTCCGAGCCTGAAACTTCCCATTGTAGATCTCTTGCAACTATTAGCTGATTCAACTACCTCCTTCACCGGGATCTTGAGGTAAGTTTTTCGTCTACCCTCATGATTGTGTTTTTCTTGGTTTCTGGCAAAATAAATAAGTTTTAAAAGAAAAGAATCCATGAACCAGATGAAGAAAAACATTATGCTTGAAACCTATGTCATAAAATCTTGAGAAACCCTTAAAGTTAGCCAATAAATGAGCACGAGACTTTGTCCTCTGAGTGTCGTTCTTTGGCCAGGGCATTAGCAGTCTGCAGGCCCAGGCATTCCCTTTGCCGTTGACAACACATGAAAACTAAAGAAAACTTGTATGTGGTGAAACACCCTTGCAGTTCTGCCATCGTGGGGTTTCGTGCACTTCCCGCTGTTCAAACTTGGTGAAAACTCAAGCCAAACAGACTCCATCGACACCTTTTGGGCCCACCCCTGTGAGACTCCTTCCCTAGAGTGTCGCTCGTAACCCACCGATCTGAAATGGCTTTCCAGCCACGGCTCTCAGGCACCGCGAGCCCCGACTGTCTCTCTATCAATTAACCTCGTGCACCAACGATTGTATGCCAAATGCCTTGTGGACCTTGGCACACAAACCTCTGACTGTGGACCACCATGGAAACATTGTCATTCCTTTTAGATTTCTGGGGGCTGCCATTCACCCTCCGGGTCCCGATCATCCCTTAGCAATGAAAATAAAACATTAGACCACAAGTGCCCCAACCTTCGGAAAGTCATTCTCGTTGGACTTATGCCACCAGGACTTCGTCCTATCTCAACCGTCACAAAAGAGAAAACCACCTTTGTCCTTCCAGCCTCCGGGACCCATTCCCCTATTTACTGATGAACTCCATTAGGCAAAAACAAAGAAAACATAGAGGCCAAGCCCTTATCTAGGTCTGACCCTTTGGGTTGCTCCTGCTAGACTTCTGCACACTTCCTACCATTTCAAATGATGATCTCCTCACGACTTCCCACCTCTTCCAACCCGAAGCACTTAAGAGACCAATGTCTATTGCCGATGACCATTTGAGCTCACGGATCTCGCCCGGCGGAACTCCGCCCCTGGGATGCATCTCACTAGAGCCATTCCAAATGGAAAACCTAGAAAACCAAGCTTTTCCCAGACTCTAACCACCTCAAAGATGATCCAGATGCTTTCCAATCACCAAACTAATCTCGACCCATGTGCCAAAATGGGGCACTTTATTTAGTGGACCTTCCAATTTGACGTAGCCTTAGAGTGGGTTGAACCTTATAGGCCACCCCGCCTTGTTTTCCCTTCAAAACAACCATCCTACCAGGGAAGTCTGGCTCCTAGAACCCAAATCATCCAATCTCCCTCCTATGAACTACTAATTCCATATGTTAGGTTTCTTAAATGATGAATTATCCAATCTAATGCTATTTTGTAGGGATTTGGCTAACATTCCATGTATTTTATGCTTGAATGTGTTTGTTTCCCCTTTGGTTACAAGATATATGGAATCAGGTGCGGGACCTTTGGGAGCCACCGTGGAGAAAGAAAAGGGAAAGAAAATAGGTAGAGCACCCCGCGGAAAAGAAGATAAGGATTAGATGAAATATTAGTTCCAAGGGGAGCCATTGACATCTAAAGTCACCACGGATTGGAAGGAGAGCTCTGACACAAACATAAGACACATTGACATCGACAAATTCATGCAAAGGATCAAAATTAGACCCAAGACAGAGAATGTGAGACTAATCAGAGGCAGTGGAATAGCCAAAGTTGCAGGCTTCCCTCCTACTCTCGTCACCTCCAAGCTAGTAATGGCTTGCAGGGAGGCATACCAGCTAGATACCAGAACAATAGTAGACAGAGATGGGAAGGTGTTGGATGACATGTCTTCCAAGGCAATAACAAAAACCTTTCATATCTCTACCTTAGAGGAGATGGAATTTCCAACCATAAAGGAGTGCAAGGCAATGTGGGAAGAGGACCCAATTAAATGTACAAAACTCATAAACCAATTTTGGCTCAAGGAGAAGAGGGGAAATGCTGCCAAGGTTCCCCAGGAACTGTTCCAAAGTGTTTTTTATGAATACTATCGTGATTTGGTGACCCTGCTAAGCAAAGTAATGGGCCTTCCTACAACTACTTACTTCCAAGAGTGGATGGTATACTTTGTTGAAGAAATTCTCCATGGAGAGGATACCTCATTTTATTGGGGTGGGATAAATAATGATTGCTTTCATGAGCAGTTCATGACTGTCAAAAGAACCTCTAAATTCTACATGACATCCTACTTGGTCTACTCATTGGCTAAATGAAGGCAATATAGTGGCTTGTTGAGAGCTCTAGATGAAGAACCTGGCATGGAGCTGAAAGTTTATGACAAATACCCCCAGCGGCAATAGAAAAATTTCAAGAAGGATTACTGCAAGGTCAATGATGCTTTCATAAGTCATATCATCAGATTAATTGGGGGTGAGTTCAAGAGGCGAGTCTCCCACAACGCCAAAATGTTTCTGAAGTAGTATGACTTTCTATTCATCTAGTACCCAAAGTTCACATATATTCGTGCAAAAGAGTTCTCAAAAAGAACAAACAAGCTGCCCCGATATTCTAATGACTGGATAATACTATTGGAGCTCTCTCGGTAGCTACGACAAGTGCATGCCCTTTTGAGTAGCAGAAATAAGGTAGGGATTCCTTATCCCCTCTCCTTTGGCCAAGGGCTATACGAACTACATACCTCTTAGTGTGCCGATAATTCAAAAAATGAGTTGGTCGAATACCATATGAGATTCCACACTGCTTGGCCAAAAATGGATCATTATGGCCATATAAAGAATAATCTTGGACTTGAATATGCCCATCTCCATAGTGTTGAAGACTTTTTTGGCTAATTGTACAGATGATAAGGAAGTGCGGATGAGGCACTATATGCGGATGACCGCATAATTTGTAAGGAGGGTCAATTTGTTCCTAGTACCCGACCAAGTTGAAGAAGATGAAAGCACAGTAATAGACTCTAGCTATGGTGCAGTTGCTAGCTTGCTGCTGCCCCTGATTGATTGGGACGAGGAAGAGGTTGACGACCTCGACATTTTGATGAGGCCCGTCGAGGCTAGCACAAAAGAATGGATTGTTGGGCAAGTTTCCCAACTAAAACAATAAGGGGTTGCTCTGACCTATGAGGGGCTCGAAAGTGAGATAAGTGGAACATATGGTGGGGCAACTACTACCTCAACAAGAGAAACTTCAAAATCCCCTCCACTCACTTGGTCAAGGAAAGAAAATAAATTGATGAGCAACAACCCAATCCATAGGTATACGCAAGAAAGGCCTCAGAAGGCGAACCTTCCAAGAAACATAAGAAATCAGGCAATGCCATTGATATGCAAATTATTCAAGAAGATTTTCTCCATGAAGGAGAAGAAATGGAGACCAAGCAACCAAAATCTCCACCTGCCGCCTAAACCACTGTTGTCCCTTTGCCTGCTTCTTAGGAAATGGTGGCTACTTCTCCACCTACAATGGACATCTCGGTCCACCTTGCCTCTTCTTCGCCTATTGGACAAGTTGTAATGATTGATTATTCTTCCACCACCACCTATCTTCTTTCTTCTACTTCCATGTCTCCAACCATGTCTCTTTCGCAAGCAACAACAACAATGCTAATACCGACACTCACACTTCCAGAGGAATTTTCTCAGCATATGAAAAATGTCCCATCCAGGATTTCTGAAGTATTGATGAATTCGACCATCTAGGCTACCTTGGTGCAAGTTCTTGCCAGTGTTCCTACCCTAAAGCCTCCAATTGAACCATCGGAGATGAAAGCCATGATGTAAATATCTGAGGAATTGGAACGACAAGAGAGAGAGGCCGCCATGACATTGGAGGAAGAAATTGATGATTACCAAGAACATCAAGAGCACCAACATATACAAATTTATGAGGTAGTCCACGAAGGAGAATAAACAAGGTCTTTCGAGGGTGGCGAAGAAGAAGATGCCGACACCAAGTATATTGTAGAAAGCTTTGATGCAAATTTAGAAGAAGAACTAGCCTGAAAATTAAAAGATGTTAGTGAGGAAGTGGAAAGGCCGCCTCCTGAAGAAGAAAAGGAATCTAGTGATAAAATGGAAGAAGACACTGAACTTCCAACAGGGGAATAGGAAGGAAGCCCCAAGCATGGTAAGGAGGTGTCTCTCTCATAGGGGCAGGAAGAACACGAAAAGAAAGAGGATGATGTGCCACCTCAACGTGAGGAGGAGGAAAGTAAAGAAGAAGACAAGCCTGAAGAAGAGGATGAAGCCCATAAGAGTCTAAAAATGGGGAAGCCCAAAGAACATGAGCACAAAGAAGAAGAAAAGGATGTTGAAGGGGAGGACAACCCCATGGAATGCTTACCCACTAAGTCCCCCATCAAACACACGATGTTCATTCAAGATTTTGACGAAGAGAAAGAGGACACAAGGACGGAGAAGGAGGTTCCTGAGGATAAAGAGATTGAAATCAAGAAGGATGAAGAGGAGGGTGATCATGAATCACCCAAGGAAAAGCCTCAGATGCTCGAGTGGCTAGAAAAGCAACTAGAGAAGAAGGCTCCTACTCCCAGGGATCCAAAAGAAAGGTTAGAGGCCATCTAGGCCTGAGCTCATATCAACACCAAGAAGGAGAAGAAGCCCAAAGTTAGATCCAAGCTAACAATGGATGCTTCTGGATCTAGGACCGTACAAATTGCTACACCAGTGGTGAATGAGGAAGGGATAGGTTATAATGTTTCCACCATTGACTTGGGGACAACATCGAGAGAACAGAAAGTAGATCACCTTTAGGAGTCCATTTCCATGGTGGTACATTTGATACAGCAAGATAAGGTCTCCAAGGAAGAACTTAAGGCACAACTAGCTGATTTGATAGCCTATATTCAACAATGGTCATCTATGGAATAGCTGCCTACCACATCCTCTACTCCACTACATGTGATGTCTAAGGAGCAAATCGACAAACTCGAGAGAAGAAGATACTAGACTAAGACTACAAAAGATTGGTTCCAACAAGTCTTGTATGCTGGAAACATGGGCATCAATCGTGCTGTTAGAATAGCAAATAAATTTTTGGAGGTCCAAAAAATCCTTGAGGGCATGAGGAATTTTCGCATGGACTTCCTTGGTATTTATGAATCCACCTACCCCAAAATTGAAGCCATCCTCAAGCTGTCTCACAAAATATGGAAAGAGGACCTTGCATTCATAGAAGACAATCACTGGCTAGTTGAAACGTGGAAGATGAACTTCGACCATAGGAAAGAGGTGTTGGAGCAAGTCCTCTGCAAGGTGGAGCCATACATTGATTGGGCCAAGGACATCAAGACCAATTGTATTGAGTATGATCTACCCGCTATTGAGATCGATCCCGAAAAGGTGAAGCCTTATTTTAGAAAGAAGATGGAAGATGAAATGTCAGGAGAGCTCACCACAGACTTCATGAATTTTTCTGCTCAGGCCTTCACCTAATCTAAGCAAGTCAGAGATAATGCGGTCAAGCGTGATGAAGATTGGGATACACTGACAGGACGATCTAAACAATGGAACTACCAGGTGCTCCAACCCAACATAATAGAGATCAAGAAGCTTCGGGTGCTAACCAACAAATTTATACAATATGATGCCTTGAAGAAATAGGAAGGAAAACCAATAATTGATGAAAAGTTCCTCATAGAGTAGCTGCAACAAAGGAAATCAGCTAGAAGACAAAGTGCTATAGTGCTGCCACTAGAGGAAAAAATACGGAAAAGACAAGGAATGCATTTTAAATTGTAATATATTTGGAGGTAGGTGAAACCCTAGTTTGTAGTGAATCTTGGCCACACAATGCAAATCAATCTTGGCCATTCATTTTGATTTTTGAACACTATAAATAAGGGGTCTCCTCTCATTTTCAAGAAAGAGTTGAGTTGTTGTAATGACATGCTGCAAATTTTTTAATAGAAATACATTGACTTTGGTGGATTTCTGAGTTTCTTTACATGTTTCATGATTCATCTCCCATAGCTGATTTAGTTAGATTTACTTTGTTGTTCTTCATGGTATTAGATTGCTTTGATAGATTTAGTAAATTTTTTTCAATGGTTGTGTAGATTTCTACTATGTTGATGCCTTTCTTGTCCATACTTTTTGTTGTTTACTGCTGGTAGATACCTGTGCAAAGTTAGTTTGGACTTAAATTTAAAGTTGCTCCAAAATTTTATCTTTCATTCATGCATGTTTGTGGTGAATGAATGTAAGAGTATTTATAATCTTTAGAAGCTAGCACAAGTTTAACGATACTATGAAGTTTTCTAGTTAAGTTAAATTATGTTTTAAGGAAGCTGTCCATAGTAGAACCCTCCATGATCATTGTTCATAGTTAGTTTCAGATCCAGGAACCTCTCCTCTTCCCTGCCTTTTTTTCTTTTCTTTTAATAAGTGACCTATGCTAAGGTTCATTGCACATTGTAAAGACAAACCTTAAGATAAAATTGGAGTTCCAAATTGTTGTTCGAACCTACAACAAATTGCACATCAACTTCCCATCTTAGGAACTCTATTTCAAGATTCATCTCACATCCAGCTACGTAAGTCCGCCCTGTGATTACCAGCAAAATCACATCAAACATCAATTGAGAAATTCCATGTACATCATGACCTGACACCCGAGAGACCTTGGGGTAGCGATTGGTGACTTGCTTGCAAATTTATACCTTTCAAGAGAGGTAGTGCGCCTATGCACTACCTGTGTTGAGAAAGTGCTAAAACACCCATCAACAACATGCTCTTGATTTTATGTTAAATTTTGCAATTGTGAAATTGGGGAAATTGAAAGCAAAGTGAAACTAGTTTTAAAAAATATGTTATATCTACAAAATATTTATTTTTATCAAGTGGTTTCCTCTAAAAATATTATGGGTACTGCCAAATAAAGTTAGCTAAGTTCTCACAAGAAAATAGTCATACCTACATTATGGGTTTTGAGATATGAGTAAATTAGTGATTGTCTATTTGTATTGAAATTATAAAATTATGTTAATAGTGAATTCTACTAATAGTGGCAAGTTATATCAAAGGTGAATCATGAGAAATTTAGTGGGATACTATGAAATAGAGAATTAGAATTGAACGGCCTTGTCCTTTATGTTTCTAAAGTCCAAATTTGGTACATGGGTCCAAAATATCATGTAGACTATGTTTTTTATTGTTATGTATGATCTAAGGTAATATATGTTGTATAATGCACTCTTTAACTATATTTTTAGGATGGTTTGTCCTAATGAATGCATGTGTTTTCCAACTTAATTTGGTGTTGTATTCATTCCATGATGAGCTATAAATATGTATGGTTATGAGGTAGTTTGTGAGAGAAGAATATGACAAGAAGCCTATCCTAAGATTACACAATCCCTAGTTATCCAATTGTTAATGATAAGTTAAGTATCTTGGTTGGAGTACCTAGATTTTTTGGGAGTGGGAGAAGTTGGATATCCTTGTCATGAATGGGTACATTCTAGTAGCATTTTGTCTACTTAAAGCATACAACATATAAAAGGCCACCATCTCCTTAGATTGGCTGGATATAGAATGGAGGATACTCTTTTTACTATAGTCTCATCACTTAAAACACCCACCCATAGTCCCTTGGTTGGAAGTATGAGTTGCAAGGAATTTTTTAGAAACACATTATTATTTGATCTCTTACACCACTATAGGTAGTAGGAGAAGTTGGATATCCTTGTCATGAATGGGTACATTCTAGTAGCATTTTGTCTGCTTAAAGCGTACAACATATAAAAGGCCACCATCTCCTTAGATTGGTTGGATATAGAATGGAGGATACTCTTTTTACTATAGTCTCATCGCTTAAAACACCCACCCATAGTACCTTGGTTGGAAGTATGAGTTGCAAGGAATATGTTAGAAATACATTATTATTTGATCTCTTACACCACTATAGGTGGTAGGAGAAGTTGGATATCCTTGTCATGAGTGGGTACAATCTAGTATCATCTTCTCTACTATGTTTCCACCATATAGAAGGTCATCATCCCCTTAATATTGATTGGCTATAGAATTAAGGATGCTCTTCTCACTATAGTCTCATCATTTGACACACCCACCCATAGTGCTTTGGTTGGTAGTACAAGTCACAACCAATATGTTAGAAATACATTATTATTTGAGACATCTTACACCATTATGGGTAGTAGATATATAAATTGAAGTCATAATCTAGTGACAATGATGCATTATGATGGCTACCAAGTGTAATAGTGCTTTCTCTTGATATTGCTTATCTTCTTTTGTATATAAGGTATCTTGTACTTGGGTACACTCCATAATTGGTAGATGGATATTTTGTTGGTTACAACACATAGGGTTTTGTGATCTTGTAGTCCTATAAGGTGTAGAGGTGAAAATTTATCTCGATTGTGTCTTGTGATGGATCCTTAATGAGTTATGAGTGTACTCTTGTTCTTGACATTATTTTTTGATATGTGTGTTCTTATATTTCTTGTGACTATAAGTTGGTTCCATGTATCAAAATAAGGGTGTACTATGGTATAAGGATACATGTAGTATGAGATGCACATTATTCTACCTTGAGCATGTATCAATTTATTAAGATGAATATCATCAAAGAATGAGTGCTCTTATAGTATGAGATAAAAGTAGTAATAATTTTGACATATTGCATATGGTCTTGAGTAAATATATTAGTTGATTTTAATGTAGTTGTGACAAAATTATGAATTGCATAATATTGTATTATTTGTATGAGTATCAAATATTATCTTGTAGGTATCTTGTGTTAAGTACTTTATGTTTCTGTTCTTTTAGATGCTTGCATTGACATGTTATTATGTCTTGGATGCTTTTGTATATTTGATTAGAGTGTTATATTATATATGTTGTGAAAGTGGATAATCTTGAATAATATATTTGTCTTATATTTTGATCATTTGTAAAAATAAATGAAAATGGAATAAACTAAAAATATAATCATTTTCCTTGTGTTTGTACTTCACATTTTTGGAATATTCATTGAGTACTTTATGGAAAAAATTATGTTTTACGAGAACTAGGTTCCTTCAATGTGCAAGTTCAATGCCTTCCAATTATCAATTGGATCTCGAAGGAACTAGCTTTTGGACTCAAGCTAGATTTATCATATATATTGTACTTTTAGTAAGAGTACTTTTATATATGTGGCAAGATGGGTCATTTTCCTAATTGTATTTATTGTAACTATTATAACCGTAAAAGTTATGGATCCATTATATGATTGATTAGTGAATGAAGTATTATTCATTGGTTGTGATATTTATGTATTTAAGAGTTTTTTTAATTAATGAAATTTACTTTATTGGTTACTTGTGTTTATTTGCATGCATCTAGTATAAGATATGTTTGTAATTATTGTTAAAAGTAAATAAATTGTTTATAGCCACTTTTTCAAGTATGTTATAGTTTTGCTAAACTAGGCCAAAATTATGAATTTTGTAGATCAAAGTAACTTCTTATATCCACATTTCTCTCTCAACCACATATTCACTAAAATATACAATAAAAAAATGCTCTCCACTGAGCTCTCTATCAATTATGGTCCAAGGTAACTAGAGATTCACCAAAACCCACATTTTTAGAATCAAGGGATAAATGCATCCTTAAGGTTATCATTCATTTTTGAACCTCGTGATGTCCTAAAAATTTAGTGCAGCCACGGTAGGAGGGTCCTCAAAGAGAACAATCTAGACCATGCAACAGGAGTAACACAACAAAAGAAACACAAAATATGGAGGAAAATGTAGGTTAAAACCTTCTCATTAATGGAAAATCTTAGTTACATTCAGCCGACAACGTTCCGCCTTACAAATTCAACTCGCAGGCCTCATACAACATATCCAAAAATACAATATTCCCAATGTGCTCCTATATGTGAGCAAAATATTACAAATCTAAAACCAAACTTATCTATCTATTCTTCACTATCCACTACTACTCTACCACTGATCTATTATAAGATTTATAGCATATCCATAATTCTGGAAACATCCGTGTCGGCCAAAGGTCATCACATTCTCCAAGGAAAGAAAATGTAACATGCGCATGAATAGGTCGGCCTCAAATTTGAATTATTCTTCAACAGATGTGTAAGATGGAGTGTGGACCTAAAATGAAGGTCGAGGACACACCCAGGAATAATTAAAATCACATCGTTAAGATCTACAAGTTATGGGGATGATCCACAATGATCAAACTGCCGAAAAGTTTGAAATTATTTCGATGTTGGTTCAATAAATTGCCAAGAATTCTGGAAGTGACAACTTGTTGGAAAAATATCCAATCATGCTCAAATCTTGGGACAAGGAAAATGAACATGTAGACGATGTATTCCAAGATCCATAGGGCCTGGTGGACAAAGATGATGAATCCACCAACAAGAATTGAGAAAGAACAAAACAAGAACAAAACTGAAAGGAAAATATTTTTGGTTGATGCAAGATTGCCAAGAACCAAGGATGCTCCTGCATCAAACATCCAGGGTTAATGAAAAGTGAGTCTCTCACTTTGTAGGGGCCAACGAAAAACTAAGACGGTCTACCTCAGCCTGATAAATCCATGAAGGATCCTCCACTGGTTTATCTCTCCACTTCACAAGAAATTATTTATACTGTCTTCCATGAGTCTTCCTCCCATCTCTAGTATCCAAAACCTCCTCAATTCTATCTGATTATTGTTTAGGAAACTGATCCTCCAATTCCACTATACTATCCTTACTAAATTCTGCTTCATAATATTGATGTAGGTCTGTGATGTTGAATATAGGTGATATATCCATACCTTCCGATAACTCCACTTTGTATGCATTTCCCAAATCAAACTTCCTCATCTTCAACTTGTTGTATGTCCCAACTGGAATTATTTCCTTCCTCAAATATACCATCACTTCATCTCCAACTTTGAACTCCTTATGTCTCCTCTTTTCATCTGCCTTCTCCTTATACTTCTGGTTCATGTCTTTCAATTGTTGTTTCACTTGAATATGTATGTTCTTCATATGTTCTACAAATTCCTCTACTTCTGCACTCATTTTAGCTTCCATACTGATGTCTCTTAATTTAGATATACATCTAGGATGAAATCTAGTAACAATCTCAAAAGGCGTTTTCCTTGTACTCCTGTTCACTAAATTATTGTATGCAAACTATGCTTGTGCCATGACTAAGTCCCAACTTCTGGTCTTTTCTCCAACCAAGCATCTCAGCAAATTTCCCAAGCTCCTGTTCACTACTTCTGTCTATCCATCAGTTTATGGGTGAAACGTAGAAGTGAACTTCAAATCTATCTTCAACTTCTTCCAAAGTATTCTCCAAAAGTGACCAACAAATTTTACATCTCTGTCTGAAACAATACTCCTAGGTAAGCCATGCAATCTAACCACTTCCTTGAAAAATAAATCTACTACATGCACTGCAACTGTTCCATCTTAGAAAATCTGTCTACCACCACAACTACTGAATCATTACCTCTCTATGTCTTCAGCAATCCAAGTATGAAATCCATGCTGATATCCTCCCAAGGTCTTTCTGGATCTGTCAAAGGCTTATACAATCCAACATTCTGACTACTCCCTTTTGCAACTTGAAAAACTCTACAACTTTGCACAAATATCCTAACATCATTATGGATCTGTGGCCAAAAATATTTCTCACTCACCAATGCTACTGTCTTATCAATTCCAAAATGTCTTTCCAAACCTCCACTATGCTTTTCTTTCACCAACTTTTCCCTCATTGAACTTCGGGGTATACACAACTACTTACCTCTGAACAACATATCCTCCTGAATGAAATAATCCAACCATTGGCTTCTATCCTCCAAAATTGGTTCCTTACAAGCTTTCCAAGGTTCTACAAAATCTGGGTCTTTCTCATACAAGTTCTTCAATTCATCAAAGCCTAATACCTCCACTTTCATCTCTATCAGTAAATTCTTCTCCTACTCAATGCATCAACAACTTTATTTGACTTTCCACTCCTATGCTTTAGAACAAAAGTATAACTCTGCAAGAACTCTACCCATCTCATGTGTCTTTGATTCAACTTACCTTGACTGTTCAAATATTGCAATTCCTGATGATCCGTATACAACACAAATTCCCTAGGTAACAAATAATGTCTCCACTTCTTCAAGGCTTGAATTATAGCATAAAATTCCTGATCATACACTAAATATATTCTCCTAGCATCATTCAATTTCTCAATAAAATAAGCTACAAGTCTTCCTTCTTGACTCAACACTGCTCCAATTGCATTTCCACTTGCATCACAGTCTACTTGAAATATCTTAGTGAAATCCGGTAAAACCAACACAAGCTGCTCAGTCACTTTTTGCTTCAACAATTCAAAACTTTGATCTGCTCCAGATGTCCATTAAAATCCTTCCTATCTCCTCTCATTGTTTCTGTCATAGGGCTACAAATAGAACTAAAATTCCTAATGAACTTTCGGTAGAAACTAGCCAATCCATGAAAAGATCTTACCTCTCCAATGCTTTTAGGTGTAGGCCACTCAAAAATTTCTCTAACATTCTCAGGATCCATCTTGAATCCTTCCACAAATATCACAAATCCTAGATATACCAATTCCTCCATGAAACTACATTTCTTGATGTTTATCAACAATTGTTCGTCTCTCAACCTCTGGAAAACTTGTCTGTTATGCAACACATGTTCTTCTCTACTCTTACTAAAAATCAAGATGTCATCCAAGTAAACAATCACAAACTTATCCAATAATTTCTTCAATACCTCATTCATCAATCTCATGAAAGTACGCGGTACATTTGTTAATCCAAAAGGCATCACGAATCACTCATACAATCCTTCATTTGTCTTAAACGTCATTTTCCACTCATCCCCTTCTCTGATTCTGATATGATGATATCCACTCTTCAAATCTATCTTTGTAAAGTATTTGGCTCCACTCAAACAATCCATAATGTCATCCATCTAGGGTAAAGTAAATCTATACTTCATCGTGATCTTATTTATGGCTCTTGAATCCATACACATTCTCCATTCTCCATCCTTCTTAGGTGCCAATACAATAGGTACTGCACAAGGGCTTAAGCTTTCTCTGATCAAACCTTTTCTTAACAATTATTGCACTTGTCTATTCAACTCTTCATTCTATGTAGGTGTCATCTAGTGTACTGCTCTATTAGGAAAACTAGCTCTAGGAATTAGATCCATGCAATGACTAATACTCCTCACAGGTGGTAATCCATTAGGTACATTATCTGAAATGATCTCATATTTTGTCAGCAACTCCATCTCTTCCAATTGTTCTTCCACATGCTTCCAATCTTTAGCCTTCTTAGGAACTAAGGCATAACACACATTTTCATGTCTTAATCCATCTAGGAATCTCCTTCCATCAACCAAACAAACCATAGCATTCATACACATTTCAACTGTAGGAACATCTTCTAATGGCAACAAAATCCGCTTCATCCCATTAGCAAAAATAGTGTATATATTCTTCTTTCCATCATGAATAGCCTGTCTATCATACTGCCAAGGCCTTCCCAACAAAATATGACATATATCCATAGGCATGATATCACACAAAACTTCATCATGGTAATTTCCTATCTTTAATTTCACCAAACATTATTCACTTACCAGAATCTTATGTTCATCTTGTATCCATGCTATCTAGTATGGCTTCAGGTGCTTCAATCTTTCCAACTTCAACTTAGTAATTATCTCTTCAGAGACTAGGTTCTTAGAACTTCCACTGTCAACTATCACCTTGCAACATTTACTAGCTACCATGCATCTTGTTTGGAACAAATTTTTTCTCTGCAACGGTTCCTGCTCCAATTCACTCTGACATAGTTCTCTTATATTCACCAACACTTGCCCTTCTTCCGGTTTGTTAGATGATCTAGTATGATCTTCCTCAACAAGGGTGTTCTTATATTGTTCTCTATCTTTCTGCTCATCTCCCCCTAATTGCATTCAAATTCTCTATGTCCTTCCCCACCACATTTATAACAAGTTCCTCTGAATACCCTCTTCTCTTGTCCTCTATCAGCTATTCTATGTCCTTCATTCCGGTAACCACCATATCCCCCTCTTTTGTATGAGTTTCCATCACTTTTTTTATATGTATTATCATTCTTACTAACTTCCTTATCCTTGTTCTAATCCAAAAAGGGTCCTCTTCCTCCTCCAACAAAAGTTCTTCCTCTTTGAAATCTTCCACCTCTTCCTCTCTGTCTCTGCTCATGTCTCTTATTCAACTTCTCTTCGGCTTTTAGGGCACACTGATATGCCTCCGCCACATTCTACAACTTGATCAAACTAATCTCATCCTATATAGATGACCTCAAACCATTCACATATCTGGCTACTTGCTCCATCTCATCCTCTAAATGTCCAGATCTGATATTCATCTTATAGAACTCCTCAGTATACTCTATCACACTTGAATCTTTCTATTTCAAATTTTGCAATTTTTGGAACAAACTAATTTGATAGTCTATAGGCATAAAATTTTCCTTCAACTTATTCACCATTCGATCCCAAGATTTTATCTTTTCTTTCCCTCTTCTTTGTCTACCTGTATGCAAATGTTCCCACCATAGGGATGTATGTCCTCTCAACTTTGTACAAGCAAATTTCCCCTTCTTATCTTCAGTGGTACCTTCAAATTCAAAATAATTTTCCATCTTTGTTATATAATCAAGCAATTCTTCTGAATCCAACTTACCAGTATAGTCCGGTGGATTGAAATGTGGCTTCGTATTTGCTCTAGTTAGGGCTCTTATGAACTTTTCTTCCCCCTAATCTAGGCCAGGTTGCTCTTCTCTTCCTCCTTCCTGAACTTCTACCTCTTTATCACTCACATCATCTACTGGTCAACCTCTTCTCTGGGCCCTTTCAACTGCATCTAATCTAGCAACAATTCCTCTTAGCATCTCCATTATAGCTTGGTCTACATTTCCATGTGCTCCATTCCCTCTTACATTTCTTCTTCCAACCATCTTTACAATAGTCCTCTGTAGCTGCAGGTCAGATCCACAATCCGCCACCCCACAACAATTCTTTTATAGGACTTTGTAAATTCTGTCGACCTCACATAGATCGAAGCTCACTCTAATACCAATCTAGTGCAGTCACAGTAGGAGGGTCCTCAAAGAGAACAAGTGCAATAGGAGTAACACAATGAAAGAAACACGGAATATGGAGGCAAATGCAAGTTAAAACCTTCTCATTAATGGAAAATATTAGTTACATTTGACCGACAACGTCTAGGCTTATAGATTTGGCTCATAGGCCTGATACAACATATCTAGAAATACAATATTCCCAATGTTCTCCTATATGCGAGCAAAATATTACAAATCTAAAACCAAACTTATCTATCTATTCTTCACTATCCACTACTACTGTACCACTGATCTATTACAAGCTTTATAGCATATCCATAATTCTGGAAACATCTGTGTCGGCCAAAGGTCATCACATTCTCCAAGGAAAGAAAATGTAACGTGCGCATGAATAGGTCGGCCTCAAATTTGAATTATTCTTCAATAGATGTGTAAGATGGAGTGTGGACCTAAAATGAAGGTCGGGGACACACCCAAGAATAGTTAAAATCACACTGTTAAGATCTGCAAGTTATGGGGATGACCCACAATGATTGAACTGCCGAAAAGTTTGAAATTATTCCGATGCTGGTTCAAGAAACTGCCAAGAATTTCGGAAGCGACAACTTGCCAAAAAAAGATTCAATTGTGCTCAAATCTTGGGAAAAGGAAAATGAACATGTAGACGATGTATTCCAAGATCCACAGGGTCTGGTGGACAAAGATGATGAATCCACCAACACGAACTAAGAAAGAACAAAACTGAAAGGAAAATATTTTTGGTTGATGCAAGATTTCCAAGAACCAAGGATGCTCCTGCATCAAAATTACTCTAATATAAAATAAAAATAAGACTTAGGACACACTAAAGTAGGCTTGGGGGATCAGTGATTCAATAAATTTCTCAAATCCAAATATTTTATATTGTTTATTATACATAAGACATCTACCTTGATTTCATTAATAGTATGTGGTTTAGCAAGGCATATTGAAAAGTTTACATATATCAATAACTAATCAACCAAAGTTATAAATCAAATATGGGAGGGGATTGTGGAGAGGGAAAACACCATGTGATAATTAAAGTGGTCCATAGTACCACTATAAATAAATTCACCATCCTCACCAACTCATTTCTCTAGGAACATAGTAGTCAATAGGGTTTTCCAATGAGTGTTTGAGTTATTTGGGTGAAAAAATATTTATCAATTGCTATAAAATATTCTCATATAGATATATATAAATATACACACATACATGCATATACACAAAACATCTTCTCTCAACCACCTCTTCACTAAAATATACCATTGAAACATGCTTTGCAATGAACTCTATATCAGTCATGGTCCTTTTTAGGGTCCAAGGAAACAAAAGATTCACCAACCCACATATCTACAATCAAGGGATAAATATGTCCTCAAGGTTATCATGCTTATTTGAACCCGATGATGTTCCAAAGCTTCCTTAGATCTAAAATAGTGAGAAAATCTAGGATGCACTAAAGTTGACTTGGGGGATCAAGGATCCAATAGAAATGTCAAATCCCCATATTTTCTCCTATATGTTGCATAGGATGGATCTTCCTTTATTACATCAATAGCATATGGTTTAGTAAGGCACCTTGGAAATTATAGATATATTAATGAATGGTTAACAAAGATTGTAGATCAAGGAAAAGAGGGTAATGTGGAGAGGCTTGGCACCATATGAGAAGTACAGTGGATCATAACACCACTAAAAATAGATTCGCCATCCTCAACAAGTTGTTTATTTAAATATATACCATTATAGCCACACACCCTTTTTATTATAAGGGGAGAGAATAGTAGTCATTGGGTTTTCTTAGGAGTGTTGTAGTTATTTGGTTGGAAAACTTTATTCTATCAAGTGCTATAAACTCTTCTCATAATAAAAGACATACACACAAACTTATGTATTATGTATATGTGTGTGTGTATGTACATATATATATACATATATATATATATTTATGTATATATATATATGTACATATATGTACATATATATATATATGTACATATATGTATATATATATATGTATATATATATTTACATATATATTTATATATGTACATATATATATATGTATATGTATATATATATTTATACATATATATATATACATATACATATATATATATATATACATATACATATATATATATACATCTATATATACGTATATATATGTATATATATACATATATATATACATATATATATACATCTATATATATTTATATATATGTATATATATATACATATATGTATATATATACATATATACATATATATATATTTATATATGTATACATATATGTATATATATCACATCCACCCCCTCAAGAAAATTTAACCATATCTAGTTGTCACATTTAATCCTTGGTTTCCAAAGTTGTCTCAGGCATTGATTGAGTTTTCACAACCCCTCCCTCGTCAACTATCTAAAGTTTAGTTTAAGTTATCTTTGCATTGGCCCTTGTCAAATTTTGAAAAATTTGTTGTGCCCCAAGGTGGTTTTCATAACTTGGGCATACGTCGACGAAAGGGAGAAAGTTTAAGTGAAATCAAGTTCTTTTCAAAAAATTTGTTAGGTTTTGAAACCTTTGTCAGTTCTCAACAGGGTTTCAGAAATATAACTTTTTCTCGTGGCACATTTCCTAAAGAGCTAAGTGTTTTCCCTAAGAGCTATTTCTAAAGGCTTTACCAAAAGGGGACCTAAAAAGCACTTCAAAAGCTGTTCTTGCACAGGATTGGTAGAGTGGGTGATGGGTTCATTTCTTTAATTACAAGTGGACTCCAAAAGCATTTTGAAAACCTCACCTAGAGTCTAATGAGCTATTGTAAGTTATTATTTAAAAATTCATTTACAAAAGGAAATAAAAATACCAGAAGAAACTGAATTGTAGAATTATTGAGATGCATTGTAGATATGAAAAATGAAAAATAACATTACAAAAGAAATGAAAATACATAACTAAAAGTAGAGAATCTCAAAATTGTCACTGTTGGCATATGGTTTGTTTGCTGGCATATGGATTCTAGTTTTGTCATTGATGGCAACCTAATTCATCTTTCCGGTCCGCAGATCAGGATTCATTCTTATCGGCAGACAGAGTAAAGAACATAGTATTATCGGATGAAAGGATGAATAGGGTATCCCGTTAGTATACCGATCTGTATGCTTCACTGGATCATCATTTTGAGTTGTGGATCTTAGGGAAGGTTTTTAAGCATCTATATTACCTTATTGATAAGTTTTTGTGGTGTCACATTAATCAGTGTATGAGTTAGGAGATCCGACAAGATGATTTTCTATTTATTTGTTCTTGAAGGCCGACCAAGTGAACTTGGCATGTCACAAATGTATAAGGAGAAATTGTTTAAATGTCTTTGTGTTTGTGAATTTTGTTTTGGGTCCTAACGTAGAACTAGCTGAATTTGATGGGTGCACATTAACTATAACTTATGATTTGAGCCAACTATTGGAGAACATTTTCATGTTTTGTTGAATTCAACTTGAAGAGATTGAAATCTTTGTAGCAGATATATATATATGAGTGTGATAATTCATTTTGACCTATGAGTAAGTGTGTGAAGTGTAGAGAAAATGAGTTTCGAATATCAGAAGGGTGATTGAGCGATTTATGCACAGTTTTACTTGTGCATTAAATATTTTGTGATGCAAGTTAGACCAGAGCAAAGAAGAAGTGCATAATTAATCAGAAGGATAGAAGATTGATTACTAAGCTTCATCGGAATTGAAACCAGGAATTTTTAGATGCTATCCTCTCAGTTCATCCTTTTTTTGTAATCCAAACATTTTGTAAGGCAACGAGCCTTCTTGTAAACAGTGAGCTTTAGGCAGTGTGCCTGAATGCATGTGCATTCCCTTGTTCTCATACTTTTAACAAAGTATAAAATTATGGATTAATCTTCACTATGGTTTTTCCCCTAATAGGGTTTCCATGTAAAAATATTGGTGTGATTGTGTTTTGATTGTTTCCTTCATGTGCTTGCATCTTTACTTTTTTTTAATTGTTGCAAATGGTTTAAGATCTGGAATGAAATTCAAATATTATTGAGCACTGATTCACCCACCCTCTCAGTGTTCCTTGAGTCCAACAATTGGTATCAAAACTAGTTCCTTTGCAGAAGTTTAACAACTTGAGGTGGATCTTGGAATATAATGGACTCTAGTGGTATTCAATAGCAACTTTTGGTGGCACTTGATGATCTTGATCAGTGTAAGGAAGAAGTCATGGAATTAAAAGAAAATCTTCAAGATGTTGAAAAATTCATTCAATCCTTGAAGGATAAAATCAATGAGTCAAGAGAAAAGAGAAAGGAACTATGTGATCAGTTGAAGCAGAAAGAAGGTAAAATTTTGGAAGATGTTCATATGAATTAGACCCTAAAAGAGAGAACTAAAGAATGTGAAAATATTGCTAAAGACAATGATACTCTGAAGTTTGAGATGGAATCCATGGCGATGAAGATGACTAAGGAGATTGAAGAAAGGAAAAAGAATGAAGAGAATATGGCCTAGTATTTAAAGGAAAAATATGAAGAATGCAACAGAGTTAATAGTGGACTCATTTAGCTGGAAATTGAACTGCAACAATCCAAAAATAATGAACAAGAGATTGACAGATAGATAGTTATTCTTAGTGACGAGCTCAATATTGCAAATGAATACAAGGAGAAGTTTAGGATTAGTTTTGCTAAGCTTGATGAGTTGACTAAAGAATAAAAGGATGCAAACGACAGGTGAGTTCTTGGATATGAGAAGGGAGAAAGCTCCAAATCTGAACATAAGGACTCTAAACAAGGAAATAAAATAAACAAAGGAAGAAGGTATCCGGTAAGACAACCCAATGCTCAAAATTTTAATGGTCACTGCTTTGCTTGTAATAAAATTGGTCATATGGCTTCTCAGTGTAGAAGTAATGTAAATTCAAGCAGTCCATCTTTTGTTGGTCAGTGTTTTAGTTGCAACAAGTTTGGTCATAAGTCAATTGAATGCAAAAGTATGTCTGTCAGTGTAAGGAATGTTAAATGCTACACTTGTGGAATTTTTGGGCATATTTCTAATCAATGAAGATGGAGAGGAAATCAATGGAATGAGTGGTCTAGACAAAGAAATCCTGTGTGTTACAATTGGAATAGATTTGGTCACATTGCAAGGTTTTGTAGGAACAAAAACATGGATAGAAGAGGTTTGGTATACCAAGGTAGAACTTCATAGAAAGATGATAAAGGAAAAAAAAAGTGACTGTGGAAGAAATAAGGAATTAGACGAAGAAAAAATGGGTAAGGAAGAGTGAGTCTTGTTGTGCAGTTTTTGCACACACCCCGCTGAAAGCAGGGACCCTCTTTCGTTTCGGTTTTGGTTTTTTGGCCCTTTCTTTTTGAGGTTTTATCTTATTTAGGCATGTGCTTTAAAGTTTATTCTGATTGCCTAAGTGTTTCCCCAAGTTATGTATTGAAAATCCTAAGTTCTAGACGAGTTTTGGGCTTTTGCCCTGATTCAGGATTTTCCACCCTGGTCGGATTTTCTCGGATCCTGCTTGGACTCCAGCTGGACCCTATTGTTCGGGGATTTTTGGTTTTCACGAATTTCCGCATGGACCAGATTTTCCTGGATTCCACCCTGTCGTTGGCTTCCCGGGTTTTTTGGCTATCTCATCAACTGCATTAATGGCTCCATGCATGTTCTGAGGGATGTATTTAACTTGATTCTAAGGTCTTTTATGCCATCCTGTTTCTTATTTGTCCTCGTTGAGCTAAGAAGTGCTTTCTTGCAAGTGATTGGTTGGGATTTTGGGGCATTCGGATTTGAATTGATCAATTTGGTGGCATTTTCTTGCGCGTCGTGCCCCTATTCTTCATGGACACCATTCTCTTCACATTTGCTGATTCTGGGATCGAATTTCCACTTTGTGATGGTATGTGTTTGGTTTCTTTGCTTTGAATTGATGGTCTGGGATAGCGCATTGATGTTATAAGAGCTTATGGGACTTGAATTCCTGAATATTTGGATTTTTCATGACTAGGGTTACATAGCGATTGATTAATTTATGTTCCCTCAAGTAATTTATGAGTCTGTTGGCCTATTTGCATTTTAGTGAACTTACTTGAGAATCATGATGTCTTTTTCCCCTAGCATGGTGTCGGCATTTAATTACCGTAGTCGTAAGCTCACTTTTGCTTTAATCATGGGCGTATGGGATTTTGACCTGGGACAACATCTTTTGTCTTGAGTATGCTTCTGAATAGGCTTAGAACCTGGAGAAAACCTTCTGAAGGCCCATCCCTGACTTGCTCTAATTTTAAATGTTGGAAATTTGTGATTAACTCGGTGATTGGGTTAAGTCATGACTTTGAGTCGCAGTGCAGGATTTTTCATCCCCGCAGGGTAATCCATCCCTTCCAAATTCCCTTCGTTGTGGCCCTTCGAAGTCGGGGAGATGTCACATCGTTCATCCTGTGTCTCACTGAAGCCCTTTGTGGGTTTGTATTTGATTGAAGGACACTATAATTCTCACACTGAAAGTCTTTCTGTCGGCAAGAAAAACCCTCGTCGCCATGAGCTCATAGCAGGCTCCTTTCATCTTGCCGATTTCCCTTTCTATCGCTGAGACCTACCCTTTCGGCGAGACCTTTTGCCTAACATATCCTGCTCTCGTCAAGTGCCCTTAAAAGTCAAGGAGACTCTGTGTAGTCAGAGAGACCTTTCGGTGAGCTCACTACTCTTGCCAAGACCTTCACTTTCGGTGAGACTCCTAACGGTCGCCAGGACTTCATAGCGAGCCCAGATCTTTTTCGGGGAGACCACATATTGTTGTCTAGAGGTTATACCGATAGAACTCTACATCAACAAAACATTACATAGTCGCTGGGATCTCTATCCGAACTCAAAATTTTTTTACCGAAAGTCCTCCTAAGTCCATATGTTAGTTGTGACAGTGTCTTTCTCACACCGAAGGTCTCTTATGTTATATCGCTAGTCGGTGAGACTGAGGAAATTCACCGAAACCTTACCCCGACTACCCGTCGGTCATATCGATGTGGTTATCTCCAGTCAGCAAGACACCTCAACTTCACCAGGACCTCATATCAAAAACTCTTGTCTGACTGAAGTATTCACTAGACCCTGATAGTCAGTGAGACTGAAATGGTTCGCCATGACTTCACCCCGAAGAAGATCTCTCATTGACATGATTTCCTCATCGACGGTCGGTGAGACATGCCCCCTATCGGTGTGACCTTATTCCGAATGAACTTTGTCTGGCCGAGAGATATGCTTTTGCACTAGTTGGTTCGGAACCTCATCCTATCTGTGAACTTCCTCCTAGTCTGGATTTCCCTGAAATCCAGTGTCTCCTTGATCTTCCGAAGTCCCTTCTCTAGCCCGTTCTTCATGGAAATTCTTCCTAGATAGATTTTTCTGAACTATGGTGGAATGTAATGGAACGAGAGATAATTGGATTTTTTTATTGTGTATGATGCATTCATTGATTATTCCATGTGGCTTATTGATTGATTATGATCAGATTTGATAGTTAAGTAGGTTGTTCCTAGTTATTCCGTTGGAATTCGATCGGTCAGGAATTTCCCAAAGTTCCTCTCTGGCTCAGATTTTGCGGATGGCCTTGAAACCCAAAATTTGTGTGATCATTTCATACGAGATTTAATGGCACTTTGGTTGCATGAGATGCATTCTAATGATGTATTGATGGATTAACATTGGTTTCCTATGGTTTTTATTGTGGTTTTCTTGATGGATGTAGGCTGAATCTATCAAGGTAGTGGAGGGATTCTCTATGTCTAAGGTAGAAAGGATCAAAATGGACGTCAAGAGTAAGATTCCTGATAGCAAAATCACATTGATCTGGTCAGGGGTGATAGACACTAATGTTGGATCATGGGATTATGAAGGATTCAAAGAAAGAATGGTTGCTAAAGACCTTCCCTTGGTGCCCAGAAGGATGATGGAATCAGGATTGTCACATGTTGTTGGTTTCCCTTCTACGGTGCAATGCTATGAGCTGGTCCTTGAGTGCGCCAGGCTCTATGATCAGGACACATAGAGAATAATTAGTCCTCAAGGGAGAGTTTTTTCAAATCTCAACCCTATCTCGATTGCCCAAACATTTGATATGCTAGACAAGTCTCATGTGATGGGATTCTTCCTTCCTCTAGACCTACCGAACTATGGGAGTGGTATGAAGCATTGCAGATTAGGCAGAAGGTGTTGAAGAAGATTTATAAACAAAGGAAGACAATTGATGATACCCTAGCTGGTGTCTACAATGGATCCATTGCCTTCTTTGAAATTATGACTGGGCAAGGGAAGATTGCTCCCAAGTATTTGAGTCTGGAACAGTTGAGAAATTGGAGGCAGGATGTTTATGCACTACTTGATGATGGTTCTGTTTCTGATCCAGTTGGATGATGTAGTCACCTACCTTGCAGTTATTGATAAGTACCTAATGTATAAGGTGGATTGGGATAAGTCGGTCAAACGATCAAGAGAAGAGATTGCATCCATTGGGAATCGACTTAGGGTTTTTCCTCTGCCACCTGTGGCCGACTTGGATGGGACGCTTTTGAGGGTACATGAAGAGCCATAACGGAACAGGGATAATAGGAAGGGAGCTAATGATGTTGGAGTTAAAATGACACTAAGAGGGGGGGTGAATCAATGTCTTAATTATTTGACTAATTTTTAACATATTTAAACACATAGCTCATATTTGATCTCAATATCATTCTGATTAAAGCATTCATGAGTTGAATGTAATCATTCATAAATAGAATTGAGAAAAATAATGAATTAACAGTGAACAGAAACAACAACATCAAAGTAAACCAGAGAGAACACAAAAGAACAAAGAGGCACAATATTTTTCCAAGTGGAAAACCCTCCTGGGGTATAAAAACCACTCCCTAAATGCCTTCCAGGCTTAATTTTTTAATCAACTGTTCACAATGCCTTATAGGCTGTTTTGAGCACCCACTCAAGGAGCACCAACCCCTCGTTTAGAGATATCTATCTCAAGGAGTACCAACCCCATAGTTTACTTTTTGAACAATAGTGATGATTCAGAGGATTTCTTTGTTTTCAGTTAAGCACCTATCTCTCTATTTTCTCATCTACAGAGTACCTTAAAGATTCAATAATTGAATCCCCAAAATACTACATAGAGAAGAAATTTACAAAGTCTCTGCATCTTTTATTGCAAAGTTTATCCATACAATTTCATACAGTCAAAGAATGATATTCTTTTGAAATACAATAACAACCGAACAAAAAACTAAGTTTTCTGCTTCTTTAAATAAATGCCAGAAAAGTAACAGTCATCAAAAGTAACGGCAAAACAACCAACCAAAACATGAGCCATTTCACCCATGAGCTTCTAAAACTTGTGAGATCATTTCTTAGACAAATCTGCAACTCCCATGGCTCCATCAACCACTGTCGAGAATCCAACTAGAGAGGTGCATCAAACAAACCTTCCATAAAATTCTATAGAAACCATTACAGTCAGCAACAACAAAAACGTAAACATTCATGATGGTGGCCAGGCTAGGGTTTGATACCCAGCCAAAAAGAATACGGTCAAAATGTTTTCCCTAAGTGACTTTCAATTCAATCGATGACATGTTATGCCATAGGAAACTCTAACGTTGCCAGACAACCTTATGGTTGTCGCTTTCGCCAAGAACCACCAGAGTCGGGAAGAACACATGGCGAATACATCATGCTACATCGATGGTCTTCCTTAGTAAAACATTCTTTTGCTGAGACATGAGGAAGCTTCTTGCCAGGATGCCCTTTTTGTTTCATTCACAATCGCTGTAGCAAACAACTTTCGAGGAGACCTCTTGGAGAACTAACTTTTTCATTCTGAAAGACATTCAATACACATTGTCGCCATGACAATTCAACACCTATGTCGAAGACCTTTATCATTTTCAAGTCACCAAAACTATACATAGTTGGGGAGACACTATATAGACTGCTCCATGTTTCACTGATACTCCACATGATACACATTGGTCGCTGTGAAAAATGGTTTTTCTTACCGACAAGCCTTCTATCTTGTTTTAACATTGTCGCTGTAACCTAATGCTGTCGGGAAGATGTTTCATAGAATACATTTAGTTTCACCGAAAGACTTTATTCACTCTGAGTCGCTAAGACTTTACCAACCTTTCGCCGAAAGCCTTTCATTCACCTTTGCCATGACTTTCCACAGTCAGAGAGATATTATATTGAACACAATATGTTTCACCGAGAGCCCTTAATATTTTCCATCAGCGAGACCCACAGGGTTCGTTATGACATTATATTGAAGAAATTTTTTTTGCCGATAAGACCTTTTTTTTTAACATGGTTGGTAAGACAATATGTCTTTGGAGAGACCATATGCTGATTACAACATTCCTGCTGAAAGACATCCACATGCATTAGTCAGAGAGACATAACCTGTTCGCTATGACCTCAGCCCGATGGCCAAGCTCATGCCGATAGAGAACACTTTTTTCTGTCGCCAAAAGCCAAAGAGAAGTCCTGCCGAAAATCCAACGGTGGTCTGTGTGACTTTGCTCACTCATTATGACATTATGCTGAAAGCAAAAAGTCTGGCCGAAGTGAATCCCAGATGTGATGTCGGCGAGACAAAACCACTTCGTCGATACCTATTCCGAGAACCCTGACTTTTTCCAATACGCATCCATTCACCATCAGTTGGTGTAACATTGCAATCTTGCTGTGACTTCATACCGATGGGATAAATCATGCCGATATGATTCTTTCTTGTGTCGGTCGGTGTGACAAACCAATATCGCTGAGACCACATACCGACAGATTTAACTTATGCTGATATAACTACTATCGCTGAGACAATGAACAATGTCACGCTGAAAGTTGCTAGAATGTTAAATTCAATTGACATAACATCTCAAATGTCTTGCCGATAGGCAACTCAGACATTTCAAAGTGGATCGGGGAGACCCTGCCATACTCATGTCGATATGTGAAAACCTGCGAAATGCAAAGAGAACCACCCTGACAAAGAAACCATCTTACAAGCTTTGTCAGTCACAGAAATAACATTCATAACTTGAACCAGAATTCTCATCACTATGAAATTAAAGAATAACAAATAACTTTCTGTAATAGCCAAGAGACATCAAAGAAGTGCCATTGTAAATAATAAGGATCAGAGATTTTGTCATCAAGGACAAACCATAAACACAACAGAGATCCAACAAATGATAGGCTGCGACACTATTTGTGCTTCCCTATTATCTTCCTGTGCATTGGTCTGAACTACATGGTGGATCCCAGGCCGACTTGGATGGAACGTGCATTTAATGCTTATTTGACTGATCGTATTTTTCTCTTGGCCGAGTTGTTGTGCCATTAATGCTGCGAGGTTCTTGCTGAGCTGACGGGTTTTCTGGGAGAATTCTATATACTGGGCATTTCACCTCTTTGTAAAGGGTTGGATAGTTAGAAAAGTTAGAGATAACAGTCGAATAGTTAGAAGTAGAGTAAGTTAGGAAGTAGTTGTTCTCAAGCAAATGTTGTAACAGAAAGCTGGAATTGTTTCCATAGAGGACAATTTGAATACAAGAAATGACATTGTGATTTGGTGCCATACTTTTTTTTCTCTTGTCTTGCATGGTTCTTGTTATTCCATCTTTAAAATTGCTTTGAGAAGGTCAATATTTAGATTAGATTTGGTTCAATAATGTTTGTGATTCAATACCTGAATGTTGCAACAATCCTTTAGTCCATACTTTTCGCAACCAACTGATTGTTAGTTGCTTTGCAAAGTTAGCCTGGACTTCATACTCATTGTGCTTAGTTCGATTGTGAGAATTTGTTCATTTCAATTGCAATAAGGGTTGTTTGAATGAATGTTCATGATTTGAAAATCCTAACACCATAGAAGATTGCACTATTTCTACAAGATTGCAGATTTATCTGGGTTGAGTAGAGATCAATTTTGAAGGATTGG
The DNA here is from genome assembly GCA_007258455.2 of Sequoia sempervirens. Lineage (NCBI taxonomy): Eukaryota > Viridiplantae > Streptophyta > Pinopsida > Cupressales > Cupressaceae > Sequoia > Sequoia sempervirens. The sequence continues at coordinate 61,976,735 of VDFB02072274.1, forward strand.
TCCATTTCAGTATTGGTTAATTTTCATTGTTGATCTTAGGAGTAGTGTTAGATTTAAGAAATCTCTTTGAAACCCTTATCTTTTTTTGTTTCTTTGATTTATTGGGTTAGTTCTAGGATTAAAGTATCATTAGATTGTTAGATCTGATAAAATCGATTCAGTATTTTGCTTGTAGTAAGGTCCCATTGTGATTACCAGCATTTTCGCATTTATCACTGAGTTGTTTATGCATTGTCAAGACCTGACACTAGAGACCTTGGGGTTATCTCTTGAGGCTTGCTGATAGAGATTTACCTTTCAAGAGAGATAGGATTTCACATTCTGTCTGAGTTGTTGCTGTGCAGAAAACACGATCAACAAGTCTGATGAAGGAAAGAGGCCCACACTACAATTTCTTCTGGTAATTCCTCTAGAAATTGATCTTAGGCCATTGGCCTACGGGGAGTTCTTAAAGAAAATCCTTTGTTCCCCTGTCAGATGCTAGCACCAGAATGTAGGAATTTGTTAGAAGTTGTGCTAAAGGTTTGCAAATGCATCAGTGATCGCTTGTGAAAAAGCTTAAGTAGAAGGTCCGCAGATGAATTCTTCTTTCTCTATTTGAGAAAAAAAAGTACCCGAAACTCCTAGGGAAAAACATTTAATGCCAAAAAAAGGGTAGGTGTGAAGTTATAAAAGGGTATTTGGAACCCTCATTTGTTACCTTGCATTGAAGAAGAATAGGAGAGCCTCTGTAGTAGAATTTCAAAGGAGTAAAAGTTAATTTGGCGGAAAATTCATCCACAAATTCATCAGGTACTTTAGTTTCTTACAAAATTCTCACTTAATTTGGTGCTTGGTAGAAACTTGTTCAGTACGAAAAATGAAGCAAATCAAATCAAATCAATGGTGAATTTGGATGAATATAGAAGTGGAAAGATTAGGGATGTGATAAATTTGTTACTGACTAATGAATTAAAATGGCTTGAAGGTGTGAAACACAAAAGTTTGGATATTTGGAGTGAATTTCCTTATTTTTTCAATGTGGAAGTTGTTAGGTTTATCTTGAATAGATTGAATGATGACATTCTTACTCTGGATAAACCCTATCAGATTTCAAAAGAAGTGATCATGAATCTAACTGGATTATGCAATGTTGGGGATATTCTGAAAAAGAATTCGATTCAGAACAAGGAGGCCGAAACCCTAACTAGAGTAATTGGAGATCAAAGGGCTTTGATAATTTCGACGATCAAAGATCTGATAACAAGGTACATTGCGAATGGAATTTCATACAAAATATTTTTCAGAAACAAGGAAGGCACAACCTTGGCAGGAATAGTTTATATCGCTCATAAAATGATAATGGAGGATGAAGATTTCGATCTGTGCGGATTGCTAAAGGATCAATTGATGGAAAATGTGCAATTAACAAAGGAGGCAGATTACCCTTTCAGGTTTGGTACCTTGGTCATATGTCTTATGATGTATTTTCTAAATTTCTTGCCACAAATCAATAATTTTGTATGGAAAGAAAATGAGCCAGTTTGTAAAAAAAAATTTGAACATTCTAATGCTTTGGGAAATTGTGAGCAAGAATATGCAAAATTCTTTAAGGAATTGCTAGGGAAGTTTGGATAAATTAGCATTTCCATTCCGGTAAAGGCACTTGAGGTTGGATCCTCTTCTGGTGAGATGGAAAGAAAGAAGAAAAGAGCAAAAGAGATTGTTGTTTACACTCCTTTGACACAAAAGACTCCAAAAATTGAAGGAAAAGTTAAAGATCTAGTAATTGTGGACATTCCAGATGAGGAATTCAATGAGTACACTCCAAGGGAGGAACTAGATGTAATGGAAAAAGGAAGCGAAGAAGAAGATGTCTTATCCAAAGAAAAGGTATTGCGGCTTGTTCAAGAGAAAGATGGGATGCAAAAAATTGCTAACTTATGGTCTAAGAGACCATCATATGAGCATGACCTGATTGAGAGAACATTGAGTACTTATTTTATACAAAATAACATTGGTTTGGAGAGTTTGCAAAATGTATTTCCTGAAGAAATGATTGAATGCATTAAGGATACCATGGTCTCTGAGTCCCTGGACAAGAAAGGAGAAATTATTCTACATTTGAAGGAGTAGTTCAGGCTATCTCTTACCAAATATAAAAGGAAAATCAATGTGTTGAGGCAATGCATTAACACATCAAATAGCATCTTCATCTATTGTCTTCATTGGCCTCATGCAGTTGGGAGATACAAGGATAAGCTAGAGCAGATTGAAGTTGAGCTGAATAGAATTGGCCAGGATTACAACATGTTTTAGGATCAGGATGGTGCAGTCAAGAAAAGAATTCAAGAGTTGTAGTCTGAGCATGCAAAAGTTCAATTCACCAAAAATAACCTTGTGGACACCTTTTGGAAAGTGAAGGATTTAACTGAATGTAGGTTGGAGAAGCTAATTGAGGTTCTGAAGAAAGGAGAGAATTTAGAAGGAGCAATCAGAATTCCAGAATCTCTCATTTAGATTATTAACATGACATTTGAGAACAATAGAATGATCATAATCATTGGGATTGTAGTGGAAGTATGGAAGAAGTTTCTTCCGAAAATGAAAGAGAAGTACAAGATAATTTTTTGAACCAAGTAGTAGTTGCATTTCTTCAAATTTTGATCAAATTTTGAATTTTTGAAAAGGGGAGAGAGAGTAGTGAAAAATATTTTTTTCATTGATGTAAAAGAGGGAGAGAGAGCAGTGAAAAATGCCTTATCATTCTAAGGGGGATTTTAAAGTTGTGTTTTGAAATTTTAACCTTTGGCAGCGTAATCATTTTTGGTTCTGACAATTAGTCATTTTTCACTAAGTGTTTCCATCAATTCCAAATGGGGAGATTGTTGGCATATGGTTTGTTTGATGGAATATGGCTTCTGGTGTTGTCATTGATAGCAACCTAATTCATCTTTCTGGTCCACAAATTAGGATTCGTTCTTACCGGCAGACAAAGTAAAAAATAGAGTGTTACCAGATGAAAGGATGAAGAACAGGGTATCCAATTTGTATACCAATCTGTATGCTTCACCGGATCATCATTTTGAGTTGTGGATCTCGGGGAATGTTGTTAAGCATATATATTACCTTATTGATAAGTTTTTGTGGTGTTGCATTAATCGGTGTATGAGTTAGGAGATCCAATAGGATGATTTTATGTTTATTTATTCTTGAAGGACGACCAAGTGAACTTGGCATGTCATGGATATATAAGGAGCAATTGTTTAAATGTCTTTGTGTTCATGGATTTTTTTTGGGTCCCAACATAGCACTAGCTAACTTTGATGGGTGCACATTAAATATAACTTGTGATTTGAGCCGACTATTGGAGAAGATTTTCATGTTTTGCTGAAGCCGACTTGAAGAGATTGAAATATTTGTAGTGGATATATATATGAGTTTGATAATTCATTTTGACATTTGAGTAAGTGTGTGAAGTGCAAAGCAGATGAGTTGCGAATATCAGAAGGGTGATTGAGCGATTTATGCACATTTTTACTTGTGCATTAAATATTTTGTGATGTGAGTTAGAGTAGAGCATAGTAGAATTGCAGAATGAGTCAGAAGGACAAAAGATTGACTACTAAGCTTCACCAGAAATGAAACCAGCCATTTGTAGATGCTATTCTCTCAGTTCATCCTTTTGTTGCAATCCAAACATTTTGTAAGGTAGTGAGCCTTCCTGTAATTAGTGAGCTTTTTGAGCAGTGAGCTTTAGGCAGTGTGCCTGAATGCATGTGCATTCCCTTTTTCTCATACTTTTAGTAGAGTATAAAATTGTGGATTAATCTCCATCGTGGTTTTTCCCCTAATAGGATTTCCAAGTAAAAATATTGGCATTATGGTGTTTTTATTGTTTCCTTCATGTGCTTACATCTTTACTTTTGTTTAAGTGTTATAAATGGTTTAAGATCTGGAATGAAATTCAAATATTGTTGAACACTGATTCACACCCCCATTAGTGTTCCTTGAGTCCAATAGTCACATCACTTAGAATAGAATTGAAAGCCAAAAAGATTATATATAAATCATATTACAAGCCAAAATTGGAGATTTCAGTACAGGGTTTTTCAGACATAGAGAGTAAACATGAGGATCCTAATGCCCTCTCTCACCTCTTGGAGGTGTTCTATTTGTGTAGGAGAGAAGAGATTATCATTGAATTCCATGAAATGGGTGAAAGTATCTAACATGTTGCTCTCCAACCTAGCGCAGAGTAGGGAAACTGCCTGCCTGTCTGGCTCACTCATTCTTCAAGGTAGTGGCATTGGAGACTGCATCACCCACTAGACCCATGCATAGATATTCAGACAAGCTCCCCAGGGCATCCTCAACACAAGGTAGATAAATTGGCCTAACCAGATGCTTAGTAGCCCTGAATCCCCACTCCAGCTTCCCAAAAGTGTGAATGATATTATAAAGGAAGCATTCCAGTAAGGTTGAGTTATGCACATGCACTTGGGACATGAAATTCTCACCAATTATCTTCTTGATAACTCTCTCTTCCACATCACTACATACGAGGAAGACCTCCTTGAGCTAGTCTGCGACCGACCTCCTCATTGCATTACATTCTACTCCCTCAATAGAGAGGAAGTCACTCTTATTTTTAGAAGAAATTTCACTAGAAGTGCTTGACATGTTTGAAAGTGTAATTATCTTTGAGAAAAATGAGAGCACTTTAGTTGATTTATAGAAAATGGGAGCAAGCTAGTCGATTTTTCTTGAGAGTAGTTAATGAAGCAAGGACACTCAAGTTGCTTTGAATTAAATGAACTCAACCAGTGATGTGATGTTAATCCAATGAAGTATGCTTCAGTTTTGGAGAAAATATTATTTATTTAAAATGCCCACACGAATATGCTCCTAGTTGGTATGTCATTAATTACCAGACTAAAAGAATACATGCTATTTACACAAGTTGATGGACACAAAGCTCATCTACAAGATTGGTGGTTTATTCCCTTGTCCTAATCAATCAGAAGATGTGATGCAATCCTAACCATTCTCAAAAATAGCCATTAATGCTTACATGTTTTTATTGGATAAAAATCACCTAACCTTCTACAAAACGCTTTTTTGATGAGATGGTAGGTACAACTCTTTCAAGAATCGGTTTTCAAGAAGTTGATGACTGTTATGATGGGAGATTTTAAATATGCTTTAATCATACATTAGAGGGTTTTGAATTTGATCTCCCTTGCACTGTGATGTATGAGTGAGAATTGATCTTAATAAAGGATCAAGTTTTGTAATTTTGATTATTTTATGAAGATGTTTATTATCTTTGAGCAGTAAATTTGAATTAAGTACTTAGCATTTATGAATAAGTCTATGAGCTTTGATAAGTGTTAGGATATTCCTTCTCTTTTTGGATGTGGTATTCGCTAGTGTTTCATTCATATATCTTTAGTGAATGTCAAAGTAGCATGGTGTCAATTCAGTTGGTTGTTAGTAATTTGATCTTTGAGTCATGATATTGATAGTTGTGAACCTATTTTGAATTCGGTTAGTAGTTTTAAAGTTGATTTTCATCAGATCTGCTCTATGGCTATGGGCTATTGTTAGTCTACCTTTCTTGATTTTTGGTTACAAGTTATCCCATTTCCTTTAAATTAAAAAAATAAAATTTATATCATACGAGGGAGTTGTACTTCTATCAAAATTCAGAGGAAGACCACCAATGAAATGGTGATCTCTCCAAATATTTATGATCGATTAGTCTTTCCTTTTGGGAAAAATGGAGTCAATTGAAGTTAATATTTAAAAGAAAAAAACTGTCAACCAACATATATATATATATATATATATATATATATATATATATATATATATATATATATATATATATATATATGTATGTATGTATGTATATATGTATAAGTATATATGTATATATATGCATATATGTGTATATACATGCATATATGTGTATATACATACATAGATGTGTGTATCCATACATAGATGGGTGTATACATGTATATATGTATACATGTATGTGTGTATATACATACATATATATGTTATTTCTACATATATGTATATATATAATTTATATATATATGCATATGTGTTATATATGTGTGTGTATGTATATAATATATGCAATGTACACAATATATGCATACATATATGTGTATATGTATAGTATATGTGTGGGTGTGGGTGTGTCTAGGTATGTGCGAGTGTGTATAGATTAATATGTGTGTCTGATAAGTGCATACATTTACACTTTTCTCCTCTAATTTTACATCACTTTGGGTCTGTTGGAAGAACAAAGAAGAATGATCATCTCTACAGTTTTTTGTTTTCATTGATGTCACCATGTTGTGTTTACAAGTCTAAGTCAATTCTTGATCCAGTATTTTGGTTTGATATCTAAACTAGTATTCAAGCTGCACTCTCCGGTATTCTAGTTTGCAATCCTCCGCAGCTGACAGTTATTGCTTGTGGTTTTGGGAAACTATTTATGGTTGTTGAAGGCATGTATGTTCAAAATTTTGCATGCTCTAGTGCTTGTACGACATATTGGCATTATTCTATTGAATGCTTTTTGCAATGAAGTCTATTTCTGGTCGACTTCTTGGATTAGTAGTGAAATGGTGAATTAATTTTGTTATGCGGATGTATGTGCGACCTATCTTAGGTCTATGCCAACCTGATGTAGCATATTAAGCATTTGAATTGCTATTTGAGAAGATTTTGTGAATACTTGGAGTTGACAAGTTGGTATTTTTGGTAAATAAGAAGTGCATATAATTAGGCCAACCTAATTGATGCTTGTGGATAGATCGAGTATATATATAAATGTGTTGAAATTTTTTTTATGATGAAGAGTGTGTGGTGTGTCTATGTGTTTGATCGATGAAGCAGTAGTGAATGAAAAAGTGAAGAAGAGCAAAAATGATGAAGTGTGTCAAGTCAATCTATTGAGCATCATTGGAACTACATCAACACTTGTTAGGTGCACTATTCTTAGTTCATTTTTGTTTTATGAACCTTTTGTAGGTAGTGAGCCTCCCTTGTAAGCAGTGAACTTTTGTATTCAAACAGTGAGTCCTATTCAAGGAAGTGAGCCTTATACATTTAGTTTTTAAACTACTTTATATTGTGAGTTAATCCTCACCATGGTTTTTCCCTCATTGGGTTTTCCTCATAAAAATATAGTGTTCATTGTGTTGATTTTAGTTTATGTTATCTGCATTTCATGTTCATACTTAATAACATAATAGTGTGGTTGTGGAATTGATATTTTGAAATTGAATTTGTGTGACAATTGATTCACCCTGCCCTCTCAGTTGTACTGCACATTTTTAACAATTGGTATCAAAGCTTTGGTTCCTTGGTAAAGAGCTTAACTGCTTGAGGAAGATCCTGAAGGTTGATCAGATGGATGATAAAGAAGAACTCCAAACTACACTTGAGGACCTTGACAAAGTTGAAAATGAAAACAGAGATTTGAAAGTGAATCTTGATGAAGCAAATGAATGTGTCTGGAAGATGAAAGAACAATTAAATAAATTCAAGGAAAGACACAGAGAAGCGAGTAAGCAACTGAAACAAGAGATAATTGGACTAAAAGTGACTGTAGAAGAAAAGAAGAGAATCAAAGAATGTTTGAATAAAATGATACATAATAAGTTTGATGAATACTCTAAATTGGAACAGGAGGTAGTAAACTTGAGAGTTGAGCTAGAGAAGGAAAAACTTTTTGAGAATAATTTTAGATCTAGCTCCGATAAGCTTGGAGAACTTCTTGCTGAACATAAACCAAGAGAAGAACAAGCTGGTTTGGGAAATGATGTAGGTGAAAGCTCTAAGGACAATCAAATGACTCGAGACAAATGGAAGCATAAAATAAAGTTTACAAGAAGACAACCTAATGCACAAAGGTATCCCTCTTTCAATGGTATTTGTTTTTCATGTAATAAATATGGTCACAAGGTGACAAAATGCAGGAGTAGGATGAATCAGTTTCCTAGTTCTTTCTCTAGAAAATGTTTTGGATGTAAGAAGGTTGGACATAAAGCTACTAAATGCAGATCTCTAGTGAGAATGATCAGTCAAGTGATGATAAACAAGTTTAATGGAGGTAGAATGAATCAATCCTTTAATGGCTATTGCTATACCTATAACAAATTTGGACACAGAGAAAATCAATGTACATCGAAAAGTAATGGAGGTTAGACTAATCAGAGAAATGTTGTCTGCTAATTGCAATAAACTAGGACATATCTCAAAGGTTTGTAGAAGTAAGAAGGGAATGTAGTATGCTCTGGTAGAGAAGAATGATCTGGTAAAGAAGATCGACAAAGAAGAGATGAAGCAAGAAATGAATAAGATATGGGAGAAGAAAGAAGAACCTGAAACTACTGACGTGTCTTTTCCCTCATCTGGTACAGACGATTTATTTAGGAATTGGACCTAGCATGGTCTTTGGGGGAGTATTATCAGAAAATTATAAAAACCCCCTGATGAATGGCGTGTTAGAGGCTGACATAAGGATGGAATGTGAAGAATGAAGAATTAGAGGTTTTGGAAAAGGAACCAGAAGAAAACATGTTGACATGATAATTTGTGGACTAAATTAGGGTTTCTGTGTTGGGAAGAATGTTTTTAGTAGCTTTTTGATGTCTATCATATTTAATGCATTTTAGGGAAAATCAATGATATATAAGGTGAAATTTGTAAGTCTTTTTTATTAGTTGAGCATTTGAAGAGTTCAAAAAGTGTCTTGAAGCAATCTTGAAGCAGTTTGAAGCAATTTTGAAGGGAATTCAAAGAACTTGTCATGGGTAATTAGGAATCATTTCTTAGTTTGTAAAAGGAAAGAAGGAAAATGAAGAGGTTTCGATTAATCATTAACAAATTCAAGAAAGTTAAGAATGGAAATGGACAAAGAATTGAGTGACGACATTCCACTAAAGATGGAAGGAGTTGAATTGGAAGAATTTGATCATAGAAAAATGAAGGAAATGGAACTAGGGTTGAACAAAAATGAATTACAAAGCATAAAAACCCTAGGTATCAACTTATGGGGAGAATTTCCTTGGTTTGCTGATAAAGATTTTATCTTTTTCTTGTTGAATCGTTTCAAGAATGGCAACATTGTGTTGGACAAACCCTACCTAATCATGAAGGAAGTGATTACTGGCTTATGCAGTATTGGGGATCTTCCTCGAAAGAAAACTATGAAATACAAAGATGTGGAGGAACTTACTAGCATTAATAAAGACCCTTGAGCTCTATTGATAAACACTCTTGCAGATTTGGTTGCAAGGTATGTTGCGTATGGTGTTTCTTACAAAATATATTTTAGAAATCATGAAGGCTCAACTTTGGCTATCATTGTATACATTGCATATATGATGGTTAAGGAAAACATATAGTTTGATTTGTGTAGCCTATTACTTGAAAATGTTTGAATGTCTTTGGTTGAGGGTTATCCCTTTTGGTTTGGATCTTTGTTTGTGTGCTTGGCCTTTTATTTTTTGAGCTCCTTACCAGGAAAAGAAAATGTGGTGTGGGAATCTGGTATTCCTATTGGGAAACAAGTCTAAAGATACCTGGAAGCGTTGGAAGATAATGTAAATGTGTGCAAATAATATTTCACATCCTTAAGAACGAATCTATGCTCTGGTATGTTAGCACCGATTCAGTTTGAAGTAGGTTCATCCTCCGGTAAGAGAAAATTGGAAGCTATCATTAGTGATTCCCCTCTGGAATCGAAGAAAAAAAAGCTATAACTAAGGACATCATTGACGAATCTTTGCATGGATCCAAATATTCTGATCCAGATGACATCCAGTCTATGTTGGTTAAAGGAAAGATGAAGAAGATTGGTGAGATATGGAATGCAACCTCTCCTGTTGACAGACTCAAAATTGATGATGCTCTAGTAGAGTATCTACTTCGAAAAGGCATCAATGTATCAATTGTCTCTGACTCCCTACCATAAAATTTAGTTGAGATTGTTGAAGAAAGAATGTTGCTTGAAGGTCCGAAAGGATGCAAGTTGGAAGCCTTGGTTGAAAATAGATGTACTAAAGCTAAGTAGAGATTATTCGAACTTATCATGGAAATGAAGAAATGCATCAAATAAATATTAGATATCTGCAAATATTGTCTCTGGTGTCCTGATGCGATAGAAAATTTTAGAAGATTGAAGAAATTGAATTTGAGGTGAACAACATCAGAAAGAACTTTGATATCTTTGAATACAAAGAAGCGAAACAAAGGCTAAGACTTGATGAATTGCAAGTTGCACTAATTGTTGTACAGAGACAAAGAGATGATATGGTGAAATTTTTTTGGCTCCTTAAGGAGATTGCTGAAGTTTAGTTAGATCATCTTTCTAGAATGCTTACTAAAGCAGAAGATTGTGAAACACAATACTCATATTGGTTATCTTCTTTTACTCTGTTGGCTCTATTAGAAAGCATTTGCACAAGAATGAATTCAACTACATTTAATTGGAAGAAGTTATATCTAGTTATCAAAGAAAGGTACAAGAAGGTGTTTGAGGTGAAGAATGCCATTTTTACTTGAATTATGAATGTTCAATTTCTACTGACAGGTATTTCTTGTGGGTTTGGGAAACTATTTATGGTTGCTGAAGACATGTATGTTCAAAATTTTGCGTGATCCAGTGCTCATATGATGTATTAGCATTATTCTATTGATTGCTTTTTGCAATGAAGTCTATTTCAGGCCGACTTCTTGGATTAGTCATGATATGGTGAATTAATTTTGTTATGCAGATGTATGTGTGACCTATCTTAGGTCTATTTTGATGCAGAGTGGTAGGGAAGGAAAACTCACAATCACAAATGGAAAAGTCACTCCACTCAATGCTTCTCTCAAATACTCTTATGAGGAGTCCTAAACTCCATTATTCCTTCAAGGAAGAAACCCCTCACACCTACGGTTATAAACTCAAACCACCCAAGATATTTAGAAACAATTGAACTATGATGCAGAGTGGCAGGGAAGGAAAACTCACAATCACAAATGGAAAAGTGATTCCACTCAATGCTTCTCTCAAATACTCTTATCAGGAGTCCTAAACTCCACTATTCCTTCAAGGAAGAAACCCCTCACACCTAGGGTTATAAAATCATACCACCCAAGAGATTTAGAAACACTTGAAACATGTTTACACAAACCAAATCAAGGTTCAACAACCCACCTTGCACCTAGGGAACATCAATTACTCTTCATTCCAATGACTTAGGATTATTTTTCATTGAAGGATTTTAACTTCACTCGGTAGGACAGTCAATTTGAAATCCACACTGAGAACTGTTATGAAACCAAACCACTAAATTTGGACTCCCAAAATGGACTCCTACAAAGCCTCAAAACCTCTCTTCTTGATTGACAATGCATAATCCACAATGGCCTATTCTATCGTTGCTCCAGGAGGCCTAATCCAAAGACCTACACTTGGGTCTTGACTACCTAGGCTCACCCCTGCACCCCAAAGCCAAAATTTAGACTCATAAAGGTTATTTACACCTATAAAAATCATCCCTAAGTGTTCCCTAAACAGATTTCTCCAATACAAGAAAAAAACTCAATCTTTTTGCTTAATAATTAGGCTTGCCACATAGAGATGTGAAGCCAAAATTCAAGCACAACTTCCAACACCTAGCCTTCCATTCTCCAAAACCATGAGAACATGATAGTACACTCTTATATCTTCCATCTTACTGAGATTTAGCAATTTTATGAGGGAATTGAAGAAATATACATTTTTCACTCAAAACCCTAATTTTAAGGGTTTTCAGACCACCTGGTAGAGAAATTGGAATATATCCCTTATTCCTTGATGAAATCTCACCACTCCAATGAAAAAATGAAGCTTATTCAATTCCCTTTCCAACCATTATAGGCTTGGAGCATAATAGTGATCGTATAGTCCGTACCAATTATAGGATCGACAATTCTTCAGAAAAACACAGAAAATAACAAACTTCTTATTGATTTTTTTTCAAAAACACCAACATCAACCTTGCCTCAACCAAGAGAGGCATATTTCAACCTTTCCCACACCTTTCCAATTTCCTCCAATATATTTTTGAATTAGGTGGATGTTGGAAACTAACTTTCCTTCATTTAGACCCCTGATTGCCTAGTTAAGGCAATTGACTACTACTTCTCATAAGCCCAATTGAAATGATGCTTCAAAGGTGTATACAAAGGTATAAAAGACACCAAAAAAACTTAAAATCATCAAGAAAACTCCCCTCAAGGACCTGGTTACATCAAGGCATTTTGATTATTTAGTTTTCCTAGATGAACCAAGCTTACATGGTGAGGAAGGAGACCTTGTTCATACAAGACTTGAATCCAAACCCAAAAAAATATTACAAAAAATGAAAGATGGTTCTTGGAACCTTATTACATAACCAAAAAAAGAACAAAACTCATCAAAACATACTAGGTCCATTAGACCCATGGGTGCTCCTGCACCATACTCCCAAGCAAGCAAAAAGATCTCAAGTCCTCTTTGAGATCAAGTCTTCTACAGTAGTCCCATACTATTTAATGTCAGTATCAAACATCCAAGTGGCGTCCTCTTGAAGTAGACCTTGACACTTAACCAAATATTCATTGTAGACCTTCCTTCTAGTCCTCTTTATCTCCTTGGTGTCTAGGATGCATTCACGAGTCAAAGGTTGGCTGGGGGGTAGGTCCTTTACCCAATCTTCATCCTCCATTGCTGTTGTACCTACTTCATCACCTGCATTCACATGAGCTTTGAAAGGATACAAATCAAAAATGTTAAAAATAAGAGATATGGCCACCCCAAGAGGTAGCTCTATTTCATAAGCATTTTGGCCAAACATGTGGACCACCTTTCAAGGTCCTATCTTCTTCATCATGAGTTTTGTATACTTTCCTTTTGGAAGTCTCTCCTTCTTCAAGTGTGCCATCACCAAGTCTCCAAACTTGAATTGGACATTCCTCTTCTTTAAATCTACCTTTTCTTTGTACTTCACAACATTCTTTTGAAGGGTTCCCTTCACTTGTTGATAAATATCCCTGATTGTAACAACAAAGTCCTCACCTTGAGCACTTCTCTTATCAACTCCTTGTAGATCTCTTAGTTCATAGACCCCTCTAGGGTGCATGCCATAGAATACTTCAAAATGGCTTCTACCAATGCTCCTATTCATGGAGTCATTGTATGCAAATTCAGCTTGAGGTAAAATCAAATCCCAAGCTTGTCCATGCTCCTTGGTAAGGAATCTTAAGAGATTTCCCAAAGATCTATTCACCACTTCAGTTTGTCCATCCGTTTGTGGATGGTATGTAGAACTGAAGGACATATTTTTTCCAAGTTTCTTCCACAAGGTCCTCCAAAAGTGACCAATGAATTTAGAATCCATGTTAGAAACAATGCTTAAAGGCAATCCATGTATCCTAACAACCTCCTTAAAGAAGAGACCTGCTATATGAGATGCATAATTGGTGCATTTACAAGGGAGAAAATGTACCATCTTACTAAATCTATCAACTACCACAAAGACACTATGAAAACCTCTTTGGGTTCTAGGAAACCCTAATACAAATTCCATACTTACACACTCCCAAGGCCTATTGGGAATGGGCAGTGGCTGATAGAGTCCTACATTTGATGAAGTTCCCTTTTCCCTTTGACATATTGTGCATCCTTCCACATACCTTCTCACATCCACCTGCAACTTTGGCCAATAATAAAACCTCCTAACTTTTTCTAAGGTCTTATCAAGGCCAAAATGACCTTCAAGGCCCCCACTATGTTTCTCCTTTATGATGTTCTCCCTCATTGAGCATTTAGGCACAAACAATTGGCTTCCTTTGAAGAGAAAACCATTCTGCAATAAAAAAGTTAGAAAGTTCACCATGAAAAGAATTCAAATGTTGCTCACAAACATTGTATACCTCCTTGAAATCTGAATCTTCATGATACATATCCTTTAATGCATCAAACCCCATGCTTTGGAGTTGGATCTCTTGCACTACAAGTGCCCTTCTACCGAGAGCATTTTCCACCTTATTTGCTTGGCCCTTCTTATGCTTTATTGTGAATGTATATGCTTGCAAAGACTCTACCCACTTCATGTGCCTATGGCTGAGTTTGTCTTGTGCATTCAAAAAACTCAAGGCATGATTATCGGTATAAACAACAAATTATTTAGGTAACAAGTAGTGCCTCCACTTTTTGAGGGCTTGGACCATAACATACAGTTCCAAATCATATGAAGAATACTTTCTCTTTTCTTCATTTTTCCTTTCACTAAAAAATGCAACCAACCTATCTTCTTGGCTCAAAACAACCCCTATTTCTTGATTGCTAGCATCACACTCAATGGTAAAAAATTTATCAAAATTAGGGAGCACAAGTATAGGCTGTTGTGCTACTCTCATTTTCAGATATTCATACCCTTTATCAGCCTCATTGGTCCAAGAAAACTTACCTTTATTACCTCCTTTGATGGTGTCCAAGATTGGTGCACAAATTTGGCTAAAGTTCTTGATGAACTTTCTATAAAATCTTGCAAGTACATGGAAGCTTCTCACATATCCCATGGATTTTGGTGTTATCCAAGTAAGAATAGAATCCACCTTTGAAGGATCCATCTTCAAACTTCCCTTGGAGATGAAAAACCCAAGGTATACTAGTTCTCCCTTCATGAATTCACACTTTTCCATGTTGATCAACAACTTCTCCTCTTGTAACCTCCTTAGTACCATGTCAAGGTGCTTCAAATGTTCTTCTTTGGACCTGCTAAACACAAGGATGCCATCTAAATAAACTACAACAAACTTTCCAATGAAAGGTCTCAATACCTCATTCATAAGGTGCATAAAGGTACTAGGGGAATTTGATAACCCAAAGGGCATCACCAACCACTCATAGAGCCCTTCATTAGTCTTAAAAATTTTCTTCCATTCATCCCCCTCTCCGATCCTTATCTGATGGTACCCGCTCTTTAAATCAATCTTGGAAAAGTAAGATGCTCTTGATAGACAATCCATGAGGTCCTCCATTCTTGGCATTGGGAACCTATATCTGATTATGATCCTATTAATGGCTCTTGAATCAGTGCAAAGCCTCCAATTCCCATCCTTCCTTGGTTCTAGGACAATAGGAACAACACATGGAATCAAACTCTTCCTCACTAGCCCTTTATCCATCAACTCTTGCACTTGTTTTGCAATCTCCTCATTTTGAGCAGGTGTCATTTTGTATGCCTCCTTATTGGGAAATGTAGCCCCTAGAATCAAATCAATATGGTGGCTTATATCCCTAATGGGAGGTAGGGAAATAGGTAACTCATTCACCATTATGTCCTTGTACCTTTCCAACAACTCTTGGACCTCCTTTGGTGTATCTTCCTTCTTTGTGGGAAAATCAACTTCACTCTTTGGTTTCATAATTAGGAAGAATCCTCTTCCTCCTCCTTCCTTCAAGGTCTTCATGAAATCCTTCTCACCCACCATCAAAACACTAGGCCCTTCATGCTTTTCCTTGTCTTCTTCTAGGAGAGGTGAAAGGTTGTAAGTCTTCCCATCCTTCACAATAGAGTATGTGTTCTTCTCTCCATCATGCTTGGTATTCCTATCAAACTGCCAAGGCCTACCAAGCAGCAAGTGACACACATTGATAGGGATGATGTCACATAGAACCTTGTCTTTATATGGCCCAATGTTGAATTCTACCTATACTTGCTCATCCACCAAGACTTATTGTCCTTTACTAAGCCATGGAACTTTGTATGGGTTAGGGTGAGAAATCCTTTTCAAATTCAACTTTTCTACTAACTCAATTGAAGCAAGATTATCAGTTGATCTTGAATCCACTACTATCCTACTCACTTTACCTTGTACCTTGCAATTGATTTTGAAGAGTGCTTTCCTTTGTGGGGGTTCTTCAGGGATTGGTACCTTGAGCAATGTTCTTCTAATCATCAAGTTCTCTCCAACTTTTGATGTGAGGTTTACTACAGGTGAAGTCACACTTTCTTCATCTTCATGCACCAATTGATTCCTCCTCTCTCTACCATGAGAGCTTGAACCTTTCTTTTCAGGACATTTGAAGGCTGGATGTCCAGGCTGGTTACAAGTGTAACATCTCCCTGAAAATTGATTAGAACCTCTTTCTCCATTAAATTTTCCTCTGCCAATGGGTCTCTTACCCTTGAATCCCCCTCTTTTACTTGAGTCTCCACTTGATTCATTGTGGCTAGATTTTTCTTGATGTTTTTGGGATTAGTTTATGCCCCCAAAACTACCTTTACCTCTGAAATTCTTTCCTCTTCCTCTACTTTGCTACTCTTGTTTCCTCCTTATCTTCTCTTCAACCCTATATGCAACTTGTATGCAATCTTCCATGGTCTTGGTAACAACCAAAATGATCTCATCTTGTATATTAAGCCTTAGGCCATTGTTATACCTAGCCACTTTTTCCTTCTCACTTTCTCTATGATCACATCTCATGCTCAACTTGTAAAATTGCTCAGTGTAGGATGAAACATCCATGTATTTTTGTTTTAGATTCTGCCTCTTTTTGTATTCCTGTACTTCATGATCAACAGGGAGGAATTGTGCCTTCAACCTATGCACCATCCTATCCCATGAGTTGATCATAGACTTACCCATCTTGAACCTTTCTCCTTGGGTGAAATTCCACCATGTTAAGGCGGATCCCTTCAACTTTTTTTTGGAAAAAATTAGTTTATTATTCTTTGCCATGTCTTTGTATTCAAAATAGCTATTTAGAGCCTCCACCCACTCTAACACTTCATCCACATCCATCTTCCCACTATATACCAGCAAATCAATCTTTACTTTAGAGGATTCTCCTCTAGATGCTTGCAAGGCTTTAAGGAGTCTTTTCTCATGAGGGGGTATTTCTTCCCCATGAGGGTTCTCTTCATATTCCTCACCCTCTATCTCTTCTTCAGAGGAACTCTCTTCCTCAACTGCCACCACTCTCCTTCTATCCCTCGCTTTCAAGGCCTCTATCTCTTCTCTCAAGGCCTTCAACTCCCTTGAAACTACCGGTCCAACTTTTGGAGGCTTCAACAACTACCTGTGATCAGACTAAGGATCTAATACCACTATGATGTAGAGTGGTAGGGAAGGAAAACTAACAATCACAAATGGAAAAGTCACTCCACTCAATGCTTCTCTCAAATACTCTTATGAGGAGTCCTAAACTCTACTATTCCTTCAAGGAAGAAACCCCTCACACCTAGGGTTATAAAATTAGACCACCCAAGAGATTTAGAAACACTTGAAACATGTTTACACAAACCAAATCAAGGTTCAACAACCCACCTTGCACCTAGGGAACATCAATTACTCTTCATTCCAATGACTTAGGCTTCTTTTTCATTGAAGGATTTTAACTTCACTCAGTAGGACAGTCAATTTGAAATCCACATAGAGAACTATTATGAGACCAAACCACTGAATTTGGACTCCCAAAATGGACTCCTAGAAAGCCTCAAAACCTCTCTTCTTGACTGACAATGCATAATCCA
>VDFB02072274.1:62004152-62167370 GCA_007258455.2 Sequoia sempervirens
AAAAGAATGAACATCTTTGATAGCAGGTGTGGATGATGCTATCGGAAGGTCTAAGTGGATCGGGTCAACTTTATATTCCCCAATGAAGGAGTCCATAAAGTCTAAGGAACCCCAATCATCACCAAGACATGTGTTCCTTTGAGAGGCAGTAGAAGGAGCACACTTAGGACTCCTTGCTTCAGAAGGATCTTCCTTAGGGAAATCTATCTCAAGAGTATCTTTTGTAGTAGGTACTGTTGGAGTAAACATCGACACACTAGAAGACACTAAAGGAATGAGAGTAGGCACAACTAAAGCCTGAATAGTAGCTACCATCTCACATAAGTGCATAGCATTAGGGTCAGCCTTGATTGTGACTACTTTATCATTGCAAGTGAACTTAATAGATTTATGCAAGGTAGATGGGACTGCACCCATAGCATGAATCCATGGCCTACTAAGAAGAAGGTTATAGGGTAATTTTTCCACCATAACATATACAAGGGTAGGTATGGTAATGGGTCCAAGCTGTAAAGGTAAGACTATTGTTCCTAGGGCTCATCGACTGACATTATCAAACCCACAAATGTCAACATAAGAAGCATTAATAGATGAGTCAATATTAATCTTAGGCAATAGATCAATACTACACACATTGAGCACCAAACCAACATCAACGAGAGTATGTCTGATGCCAATCTTATTAATATTAACTATGATCATTAGAGGGTCCGCTTGCTTTTGTACTTCTAGAGGCAGGAGCTCTTGCAGATAGAACGTAATATTCGGAAAATCCGCATGAATACACGCCATCAACGCATTAGCATCTATCAGCCTAGCGGAAGAAGGAAAGAGGATCTTTTGCAAGGCTTCCTAAAGCATACCTTGATAAATCAGAGCAGAATGAAGCAAGTCCCACAGTGAGATCTTATCTAAAGTAACCCGCGATTGCTCGACAAGATCACTATCACTAGGTACTTTAGTTGTAGGTTTAGGAGCTAAAGGAAGACTTGGCTGCTTATTCACTCTATTCTCATAAGTATGCGCTACCACTCTATAAGAGGGAGCCTTAGAAATAGTAGGAGGGTCACCATCAAATGTAACAACATCAATAGAACAAACCCTCTTAGGAGAAGGACTAGCTAGAGTCACATAAATAACCAGTCTCTTAGGCCTTTGAGGGGCAGTAGAGGCATAGATTACATTTACCGAATCATCACAGCTAGTAGATAAATTATTTGAATACATATTCTCAACATCAATCTAAACAGGATCAAATGTGGAATAGTTACTTAAAGAGACATTCTCAACATTGATCCAAGGAGAATCAGATGTGGAAGGGGTTCATCATTCGCTAATGCATCATCTCTAGAAGAAGATGTATTAGAACAAAGATGAGATTCATCATTCACAAATGCATCATCTCCAAAAGAGAGTGCATTGGAATGAGAGGCAGATTCATCATTCACCAATGCATCATCTCCAGATGAGAGTGCATTAGAATGAAGAGTAGGTAGAGTAACATTGAGAAAGGTATCAATGATTCCGTCTTCTTGCAATAATATATCCTATGAAGAAGGAGGAATCTCATGAGAAGGATCAAAGATACCAAGTGACAAAGGAAAATCCAAGTCACTATCACATGCATTAAATGGAATATCATTAACATTTTGAACAAAATAAGATATAGAACTAATAAAATAAGATATTAAATCCATTACTATTTTTTTTTATATTTTCTATGTTCTAATAAATCGTGTTTTTGGAGGTCTCCAGAGCGGAATTTGAGGTCGAAACTTGCGTTAGTCTTAGTTTTTCAAAGAACACTGTTCTTCATGTTGGGTTCACCAAAATGTGATACAGGGAGATTCGCTACTCATGAGTTCTCTTCGTTCAGAGAGCTTCATGGGGTGAACTGCCCTATATTACCTTAATGGAACAACACAGAAGTTTCAAAATCCAAAAGAGTTGGTCACGGAGATTCTCTAGACAAACTATCAAGCTCTGGGCCAAAGGACGTCAACGCAGAAAGCAGATGATAGTGTGGCGTGCTGGCATCCCAGAGGCGTGCTGGCATCTTGTAGGAACCAAAAAATGAGTTTATCTCAGAAAATAGCTAAGTGAATACTTCTATATGATTGCTAAGAACTTACAAAATATATGAAAATGATAAGATACGATAAAGTAGTGGAATTGACAAAGATAAGGAGAAGAAAGGAAGGAGATACTTACAACCATGCAGGTGATGAAGCTTCCACCAAACGAATGTCTTCAAAACCTGCACACAAGAGGAAGAGAGAAATTGTTGGGTGGTTGTATAGGGGTCTACCTCAGTCAAACCCCATTTTGGTGTTCCCACCTCCACGAACAACCAGATAGATAGAGAAAAGTAGAATTGAAGTAAAGAGCACTGAAGCACTAAAAAATAGTGTTATGCTACTCAACCAAGTAATAGAGGAGAGGAGTGAAAACTTACCACCTCCACCAAGAGCACTCAAGGCTAATGGGGGAGAAAATGAGAGGAAATCAAGCCTCTGCTGCAATGGTGTTTTGTTCCACACTTGCTCTACTAACGTGGTGGAGTGTTGATGTTGCTACTATGAAGTGTAAAGTGTTTGGAGTGAGATTGTGAAGCTTGTGTATGAAGTCCAGAAGTGGTGAAGAGATCTTCCAACCTTCAAATGCAAGTTCAAGGACTAAATATGAAGGAATGAGGAAGAAAATGGACATATTCAGGTCGGTCGGCCGAGGAGGGGGTTACAAATCGACCCCCAATGGGAGATGTAATGCCTCTGCAGGATCAAGATGCGAGAATCTGTCAGGGACGTAAGCAAGCCATGCAGATGTCTGCACACCGCATAGGCATCCTCAAAAGAAATGCCTCCACCAATGCTCAAAATAGGTGCCAAGTGTGATGCAAGCAGTGGGCTTAGCTAGAATTAAGCCTCCGAACTTGGTTTTCTAAGGTGGACAAAGGAAAAAAAGGGGAATTGCACATAGGGTGCATATTCGCTCTTATACATAGATAAGTTGAGCTCCTTTCTTTACTTTCAGATATTAAAATTATTATTTAACTCTTCCATTTGATATATTCGAGTTTGTCACAACATGTTTGGATTTTGGAAAAGAAAAATGCTCCTGAAGGTATCATATGGGCTTCATCACTGTTTTATGTATCTTTTGCATTCTGAAAAAAATTGCTCAAACCCACATTCCTTATCACTGCCTCATCATTTAGGAACATAAACCAATGTAATGAAGCTTTCTTTCATGAATGTGATGTCATTATGTTGAAACAAAAAATTGAATTATTCGTTCTATTTTGCTTCAATGATGTTGTTCCATATGCAAAATTGTCATCTCTTATCCAAAATTTCACTCTCATTAAATATTTTGAAATATGTGACACTTTTAAGATGAAGTCTTGAGGCTTCTCCAACTATTTCAATTGTTGTTTTGATTGTGAACTTTTGTTATGTATGCCTATTCACTATCACACTTCATGATGATGCACTCCTTGTGATTATTCATATGAGCAATTGATCATTTATGATTTTCAACTCATTGCATTCTTGGATTTGACTGTCCTAAATGATCAATTGCTTGAGATCTTTCAAAACTTTATGATTTACTCCTTCAAATGTATATTTCCTTTTGAGAAATTATGAATTTGTTTCTTTCTCAAACCCCTTTTGAATGATAAGGGGTAGCATGCTAAGCTCAACCTTTGTGGGAGCCCATTTTTCTCTACATGCTATAATGTTGAACAATGTGATCAACAATGAAACATGTACCTGTTCCTACACAGTGATCAAACATGTTAGATAAAAATAGTGAAACCTCTGTTGATTTCCTTTGGATATCTTGGATTCAACTGTTCATTTTTTATTTTCTTGATCAATTATAAAGTAGAAAGTATTTGCTTGATTAGAGATGCATAGGATTTGTATGCAACCCTGAGCTCTATCATATCCTCTTCCATCCTTGCAGATTTCTCTCTTGGATCAACAACTGGACAACTCAACGATGCTGGCACAATCTCCAACAATGGGATTCGTCATTCACTAGGCAATGACGGGTCCCATATCTTATTTTATGCATTTCTTTTCCTGTATTTACTTGCTATTTTATATCTCTTAGATACAGTTACTCCCACAAATTTTGTGGGATTACAGAAAAATTTCCTTTTTAACATTCAACTATTTCATATCATGCAATGACTTATGTACTTTTCATCTGTGAATCACTTACAAAATATGAAATAACTAAATGAACTGTATGAGGCATATGTTTTGTAATCATGAATAATAGAAAAAACATACTTGAAACATGAATTGTAGAAAATAGTTTAGCTTCAGAACTTGATAATCTTTGAATGTCTAGTTGATTATCTACATTGCTCATGTTTCAAAAAATTTCACTCCAATTTAACAACTTATTGATAAAACTTTACTAATTTGAGCTAGAAGCTAAAAATTAGTAACAATTACATTTGGTATCAGAGCTTAAGGTTCAACACTAGGGCCTTGAGTTCACTTGCTCAGTTGTGACACTTGATCGATGAACCTCCTAAACATGCTTAACACATGATGCTTAAGTAAGTTAGTTGATGTATTATGTAATAGAAAGTCTCAAATTTTTTCATTCCCAATAGGAAAGGGATGATGTTCCTTGCTTTAAAGTTCTTCGAAAAATTAATCTCTCTCAAAGTAAGACCTTTAGCATATAGACTTGTGAATAGATTTTGTTTGTAGGAGTGTGTATGTGTGAGTACTTGATTACCTTTGCTATTTCCATGAGGATTCCTTGATATGCTTGTATACTTTAGGGATTGGTGTGACTATACAACTTCTACTTAAAATTGCATTAAGATTAGATCTTGCATTGCACAGAAGGAAAATTACTTTACATTGAAAATTTGCAAAGTATCA
This sequence comes from Sequoia sempervirens, assembly GCA_007258455.2. NCBI lineage: Eukaryota > Viridiplantae > Streptophyta > Pinopsida > Cupressales > Cupressaceae > Sequoia > Sequoia sempervirens. The sequence goes on from VDFB02072274.1 coordinate 62,009,063, forward strand.
TAATATGTAGTTAAGTATTTTAAGTGTCATAAAGCCATTTATTTTGTATGATAAGAAATAAGCATATGTATGAAAGATCTCATAAGAAGGAAACAAATGCATGTATGAATCATAAGGTTGTCAATTGCATGAAAAGAGAAGAGTCAATCAAGAGCATGTGCATGTCATGTTAAATATGCATTAAAATACTAAGAGTTGACCCAACTTTTGTATGGGGTGCATATTAATATATTGAAGGAAAACTTAGATGACAAGAGTTGTGTTATGCATGATAATAGTAATGTATTTAAAAAGACTCGTGCTTGAGATGATTAGAATATTGTTATTGTTGTACTTACTTGGTGTGCAAGGTACCTCATTCTCATAAGGTTGCATTACTACATGTATGAATGAAAGTGTTAAAACATGTGTGAAGTTGACCTAGTAAATCATTTGGGATGATGGCTTATGTCCCTAGATTGCATTTTTCATATTATTTATGTTAAAAACCTATGTGGTTAGTACCTTGAAGCAACTTGAGAAAGTTATATGGGTCAAGTGTGTTGTTATATTTTGTATATGTGGCCATAGCAAGTATTAGCCTATCTTACTTATTAAGTTATTGTGTGTTAAAGAAGATCCTACCTTGTGTAGCCTTCTATTGTGAACCATGATTTTGAGATGACCCTACCCCACATAGTGGAAGTAACTAAGTTCATAATGTAAATTGTAAATCATGATGGTATTGTGTTGGTCGAGCCTAGTACTTTTGTTATGTTGACCTTGAGAAGTATGTGGATATCTTTATATCAAAATTGTGATAGTGACTTGTGATATAAGATTGTGTAAGTTCCTTTTGTGGATAATTATTGCATGGCTGAATGATTAGTCACCCATTGTATAAGATAATGTGCTCTTGTTTGGAAATCATAATACCCTTGCATGACCATGTAATAGAAGTGATCATATGCAACAAGTCCTTGGGAATATAATATTCCAAGTGAATGTAACATATTAAGAGAATTTAATTCTCGCATATAATGTGTTAATTCCTTTTTCATATTCCTTTTTGTAGTGCATCAAATTGAAAATATTTGCATGTTGAAAAAGTGCATGGATGCATGTATTGATATTAGAATTAATGCATGGAAGTGAATTCAAAGATGACTCGAGTTGTGAAATGTTTAGGTATTTTCTCTAACGCACCTTGGATAAAAGGTTTCATGTAGCCATTTACTCCCTCTATGTGACTAGTGTTAGTCACTAAGTTATGTGAAGTGTATCAAGTTTGATGGTTTATCTTGATTTATTGATGAGAATATTCCTTGTGTTCTAAGGACTAGAATTTGTATTTTAGGTTTTTCTTATGATTGGAATTAGTCACCAACTCTTTTGACTATCGATTTTGTGACCCTTGGTCATACTTGATTTATTGTTGAAAATTTCAAATTTTTTTGACTTAGTGTTGAATTTAATGATTCTTCTCTCTTTTAAAATTTTATTTTAAGTTTCCTAGTGACTATTCCAAATGTTTGACATCGTTGGTTCTATGTTGTGTCAAGTATTGTACCCTATCAAGTTCATAATGAATGATGATAGAATGTTTGAGGGAGTAGATTGTGAAGAATGTATTGATCTTGTATTAATATCATGATTGAGTTATGTCTTAAAGCTTGTGATGAGTGGCATATATGTTGCTATGTATGATGAATTCTATGATATGCATTGTGTGGATAATCATGCGAAGGTTTAAATTGGTATATGTGATTGATATTACTCTTTCCATTCATGTAACATGCTCTAAAATAAGGAAAGATTGGAATCTTGTAAATGCTTGATATGCTTGAGTATGAGTGATTATGGTTTTTACTTTCCTGGATGGGTGAAGAATGTGGAACAACATAGAAGGACTTCCTCCTTTTGGGAAAATCCCAATATTTTCAAGTGCTTTTGCCAAAGCCTAGATCATTGAAAAAGATGATTTAGCCTAGAAAATTTTATTTACTATAATTCTCTACCACATCATGTAAATAAGACATTGTTATATCATATATGTATGTATGCATGTAGATATTACAAGCTGCACCAAATTCCCCCCTACCCAAAATATTTTGAGTTAGCTAGGCACTTCATGCAAGTTCAATAGATCTTCAGGTAGGAAGAAATCCATGGAAGTATAAACCTCATGGTTGGGTGGAAAATCACACAAATCGTGATTTCATCTTTTGACTAGTCATGTGTGGATTGATGGCAGCTAGAGACTTCACAGATTATGTTCACATATCATTACTTGTTATTTACTCGCATTGTACACCATTATCGTATAAGTGTTTTACTTTTGTATAGCAAGCTAATACTTGAATTATGCACTTGCACATGTGAAGATGTAATATGTATGCAATTATTTCTTTCCTTGTGAATATATCTATTGAATTGATTATTGCTTAAATTTGACACTTGTACATTGGCATTCTTGGATCACAATTGAGTCTCTATATGAGCATAATTTTATAAGAGCAATATGCTTTTATAATAATTTGAGAGTATGTGTAGATGATCTATAGACACATAGGAGTATCTCTTGTGAAAGGATACATGCACAAATAATTTTTATAAATTAAATCTCTACATAGATATGATATAGTTGTGATTTGGTTAAAATCTATTGAGAATTAGGAGTTGCAGTCTTTTCCTTACAATATGTGATGTTTATATGAGGTACTAATATTCAAATGAGCTAGAAATAACATGTGTATATAAGGAAAGATGAGGACATGGTGGAATCACAAGCAACCTGACTAACTTATCAAACTACAAGGGTATGGTAAACACAGGTGTGCTTGTGCATGAGTAAAATTTTGAAGTGGCGAAAAATATGAAAAAAATGTTTCTATTATTTAAGCATTGAGATGAAATACATCTTAATTGGATAAGAAGAAATGTCTCAAAGGGTTTTTTTGAATTTGAATACAATTATGGGTACTAAGATGGACTAAAGTGCAATGTTGTTTCTATGAGTACTACAAAAATATCATCACCATCATGAGGGAGAGAACATTGCTGGAGAGAAGTAACCTAGCTTTGTAAAACTGAACGGTAGTAATGGAATACACACACTCACTTAGAAATAGTTGCATGATTATTTTTACAAATGTGTGTTCTTGCCTTATCTTGAGTATTTTTAATTTGAATACAATTATGGGTACTAAGATGGACTAAAGTGCAATGTTGTTTCTATGAGTACTACAAAAATATCATCACCATAATGAGGGAGAGAACATTGTTGGAGAGAAGTAACCTAGCTTTGTAAAATTGAACGGTAGTAATGGAATACACACACTCAATTAGAAATAGTTGCATGATTATTTTTACAAATGTGTGTTCTTGCCTTATCTTGAGCATTTGCAAAATGAAATTGAAAATTGCATTTGGTTATACTTACCATGTTTGGTATGAGTCTTGAAGATATTTTTTTGGGGTATAATGATAAAATTGAATGATGCATTGTTTAAGGGGGAAGGGATGTCACATCTCATTTTCTTTCATAAGAATTAACTATAAAATTATTACATAAATAGTTTTAAAGTTTAATTTCATGGTTATTATACTTAATGTTGTGCTTTGCATAATCATGATTGTATATGATATTTTTTATTATTTCATTAGTGTGTCTTGAATTAAATAATGACTAGGCCTCATGGAAGAGTATTCTATGGTGTTTTATTTTTAAAAATATAAAATAAAATTTTAGGAAAAATAAAGGATCTTGTTCTAGATTTTTCTTTTTCTTTTTAAAATTATTATATTGTTTACATGGAAAAATAAAATATCACATTTTAATGAAATGCTTAGTTAATATTTCAAAATATCAATAATATTATATTATTAATTATATATATTAATATAAATTAATCTATATATAAAATAAAGGTAATCAAAGTAAAAAAATTAAAAAAATCATTTATTATTTGCATGTAAGCATTTATTTTACATGAAGTGACCTGAACAAGTGCTAGTTAAGGTATCATTAAGGAGGTATTCAAGTTACGTGATAAAGGGGTTGAAAGGGGTTCTATACTGAAGGATGCTACTTTTAATGTATTGATTAGTGGTCTTTGTGTGGTGAAAAAGGAGATTGTCAGAAGTAAATGCCTTCTATAATGAAAATGATACAAGAGGAGGTATAATCCCATCTATACAATGATGACTACTATCATGGATGGATATTGAAAATAAGGAAAGACAAAAACAACTTTAGTATTGTTCATTGGAATGGTGGAAAGATATAATAGGGTTAATAATTGTATTATACAAGGAAAATATTGTGTAGGTAGACGAGAATCCTTACTAAATCACCATATGATGATATTAGATCTCACAAGGCTTACCATGTTGAAGGATTTTCTATTAGATGAGGGAAATGCTATTGCGGAGGCTATGTCAATGTGTTCCCATGGGCTATGAGGGGCTTCATATGGTTTTCTTAGCTACCTCTCAAGAGAACAATAGAATGATGCCTAGGAGAATTACTAGAGTCCGTGAGAATTTCTATGAGAAACATGCGCTGAGGATGGCTATGTCGACCAAGGAGTAGCAGATCAGTTGAGATAAGGCCACTATCTATTAGAATCCAAGATCAAACATGTAAACCAGAAAATACCTTCTACAAGAGAAAAATAGAAACAACATAGCAATTTGCATGAAGATGTGCAAATGTATAATATTCAGGAATTGAGGAATTACAAGAGATGAATTGTTTTATAGAAGCAATGTATGCATAACCCTAAAAGGAAACCCTAGTTTGCACACTTAACAATTAATAAATAATTAATTATTAATGTGCCTAAGTTTAGATTAAGTAACTAAAGTGATAAGTGACTTAATTAATTAACCAATATGACTAGATTAATTAAGTGAAATGACTTATTACTCTAACACCCCCCCTTAAGATGAACTTAGGAAGTAGCTAAAACACTAAAGAAAAGATGCATGAAAGCAAAGATGGGTCTTGAAAACAAGGCCTGATTAGGTACCCATGTACAAATGCCATGAATGAGAAAGAGGAGAAACCCTAGTGGGACAAAAACCCCCCTCAATGAGATGACCTGCTGCAAAGAAGCACTAGAAGAACACTGGTGGAGTAACTCTGGAATCCTGAATCTAGAAAGCAAGGAAAGATACCTCTATTTACAAGAAACCATATGAGAGTCTATGGTTAATGATCCTGAATCACATCAAATTCACATTGGGTCACATCTCAGTTTGAGGGCCATTCATTTTATGGTTAATGTTCCAAAATATTTATGGTACCCGCTCTGATGGATTAGTTTTAGTCATAGTTTGGCATCAACATCGAGATACATAGCTTCCAGATTCTTTCATCATATCATTCCCTCTTATAAGGGGCATCATTTATTCATCTACTGTTGCTTCATAGGTTCCAGGGTTGTTCTAGTATGTCAGGCTGGTTTTACAACTTCAACATTTGGCGAGCACCAGGATTTTTTTTTGAAAGGAGGGCATTTTTTTGCATGCATGGATAATATTCCAGGAATATTCTTTTGATGATCAAATGGCCATCAAATTTAATCAAACACATTGCTGATGTCAACGTGACGTCATCCATACGGTCGCTTGCACAACCCCTTCCTAGCCCTGATTTGCCTTCAAGGAGTAGTTTTTTTTTCTTTTTGGCGTAACTTGGGCATACAGTGTCAAAATTGGGAAAATGAATAGGCATCAGAAAGCTGGTTTCGGGAACTATCCAATGGTGTAGGTTTGATTTTCTGGTTTTTCCTTTTTGATGCTTTTTTTAGCCTATGGAGTCAGAAGTAGTTGTTTTTAGTTTGGGAGGCATAACTTTTGACTACGAACTCTGTTTTTCACCATTCTTGCGGCATCAGAAAGATGACTTTGTCCTCTACACAGATCTCAAACCTGACTTTTCCAAAATTTTTACCAGGTATCTAATTTTTTTGTCAGATCTTAACTTTTTCCTTCTTGGTTATTTTCTTGGGAAACGTGCAATTCAGGATCTTTTTTTAGATCAAAGAGTTTTTTTTTGTATTGAGAGTGTACACTATTGTTTTCATCATGGATTAACAAAACATTGTATCCCTTACTCCATTCAACTACTTTGGTTGGAAAAAACAAATGGAGATTCATTTGATGCACAAAGGGTTGTACAGAGTGACCATGGGTACAAAAGTTGAACCTACAGGTGCTACTAAAAAGAGAAAGTGGTTTAATAGGTGTGATGAGGATTTTGAGACATTATGCTTGTCTATTTATCTTGATCTTATTTTCCATATTGAGTCTTGCACTACACCCCATCAAATATGGACTACTTTGGAGTATTTGTTTGGGAAGCAGGATAATATGAGAGGGTTTTAGTTGGAGAATGAGCTTATTGGATTAAATCCAAGGGATTTTGACAGCATCCAAGAGTTTTTCACTAAACTCAAGTCTCTCAAATTGCAGCTTTCACAGTGTGGTGTTCAAAAGGAAGACTCTCAATTGATATTGTCCATTCTTTCTAAGCTTGGACTAGATTATTTAGTTTTTGTATCTACCTTTTATGCCACTAGGGATGCTCTTGGTACTAGGTTTACTATGCCTTCCTTTGATGATTTTTATTCTTCTCTCACTCAGGAGCAGGCCAAGTTGGCTAGCATGGGCAAGTTGAAACCTTCTACATCACATGTACTTATTGCATCATCGGAGCCCAAAGATCAGAAGGCTTCTATAGGAAAAGGAAAGAAACAAAAATAAAAGGATTCCAAATCTCATGAGCAGCAAAAGGAGTCCTCAGATTCATCCTCCTCTTTTAAGGGGAAATAATCTAAAAAGGAGAAGGTTACATGTGTATATTGCAAGAGGGAAGGACATGCAAAACATAGTTGCTATAAGGACATTGATGAGCTAAAGCATCTTCTTCAGAAACATCATATTGATTTTCCTTCTAAGATTTCTACATCATCTCCTTCCCCTCATTCTTCTTCTTTAGAGCAACATGACAAGGGAATAATCGGTTTACATACTTCATCAGTTATGAAGGGATATGCTCTTTGTGCTTATTCAGGTCTTGGATTAGGGAGATGGCTTCTAGATTTAGGAGCATCTCATCATATGACATCTTCATAGTCTATGTTCACTTCCTTTGAGCCTTGCACTATGTCTCCTATTTTGATGGAAAACAATACATACATGAGTGTTACAGAGAAGGGGTATATTAGTTTTGGAAACAACACTTTTTAGGATGTCTTATGTGTTCCTCATATGACAAAAAACCTTCTTTCCATATATCAAATCACACATGGAGGCAATGGGAGATCTGTGGAGTTCACACCTGATTTCGTTATCATCAGAGACTTGGAGAGTAGAGAGGTTATTGCTACTGGGGTGGTGGATCACTCATCTCAGTTGTATTCCTTTGCAGATTTTGCTTCTGATGGTGCTTCTTTTCCTATAATTGTTCATCACACTTCTAGTGTGAATCATCATTCAGAGGAGACATTTGGCTTCTTGAACATTGGTGTTCTCACTTTGGATCCAGTTCTTGAGCCATCCATTCCATCTCCTCCACCTACTATTGTAGATGTTGATACCTCTATGGCTATAGATGTGGTTTCTTCTATTTATGTACAACAAGACCTAGTTGATCATTCATCTTTGGAGGTTTCTCTTCAGTATTCACCTAATTTTACTTCTTCATTGGTTGAGGTCACACCCGCTTCTGTGGAGACATCTTGGGCTACACCTGATTCACCTTTAGAGATTGTATTCATGAGGTTTCTTCCCTCTCACTTCTTTCAGGAGATGTGGTTTCTTCAGTCTTTTTAGAGCTACTTCATTATAGGGGGCTATGTGGTCTCTTTCTTCCTCTCTTCTGGGGGGGTTCTTTTATATATCTTTGTGATGGATGGTGTCCTTGGGGGGTCTTATGGAGTCCTCCATATTTCATCACTTTGTTGTGTTTTGCATCCTATTTTGGGGAGGAGTTTTATTCCCACGTGGTTTTCTCCTTTTCCCCGTTTGGTTTAGTTTGCATTGCATTTGTTCATGGGTACCTAATCAGGCCTTGTTGCCGGGACCCATATTTACTTTCATGCATCTTTTCCTTAGTGTTTTTAGCTACTTCCTAAGTTCATCTTAAGAGGGGGTGTTAGAGTAATAAGTTATTTCACTTAATTAATTTAATCATATTGGTTAATTAATTAAGTCACTTATCACTTTAGTTTTACTTAAGCTAAACTTAGGCACATTAATAATTAATTAATTATTAATTATTAAGTGTGCACACTAGGGTTTCCCTTTAGGGTTTGATCTCCTTTCTTAAGGATTGATCTAATTGTAATTATTCATTCTCTTTAATGCATTTTTCTCTTGAGGCTTGTAGAGCATCTTTGTTGTTCTGGATATCTTTTCTTTGTGACAGGTCATTGGTTGCAGGTGTTCACTATGGTCTATGAGGTTGTGGTGGGAGTAGGATGCCGATGCCAAACTGTGACTTAAACTGATCCATAGGAGCAAGTACCATGAATATTTTGGAACATTAACCATAAAATGAATGGCCCTCAAACTAAGATGTGACCCGATGTGAATCTGATGTGATTCAGGATCATTAACCATAGGCTCTCAATCTGAGATGTGAACTGATGCAAACCAAAATGTGTCAAGCTATGAGCAAGATGTGGCCAAAAGAAACTATAGAATCTAGATACAACTCATGCGAGTTGTCATCAATATGAAGATGAGATCAAAGTGCATACAATGCAACTACACTCTAATCAAATTATTATGCAATAAACCCCCCTAATGAAACTTTATATAAGTTCATTTATTACAATACCCCATTATTGTAAAAGGAGAGCATGCAAAACATGCATAAATTGAAGAGAAAATGCAAACCTAGTGCATGAAAACAAAAAAAAGTGCATGCACAAATCAATGTTCAAATCGGCCTCCTTGATTAAAAATGACCTCAAAATCTATGTAGAGGACTGAATCAGCTTTCCAATGCCATGAGAATAGAAAAAAATGGATAACCGAATCAAAAGATATGCCCTCTGAAGTGAAAATTGCTTCATATGACTTCAAAGGTCTGCAAAATAAATCTAGAACAAAACTGGAAAAAACCACTTGCACCACTACGAAGTATGCAGAAAGAGCTTTCTGACAATATCTTGTTTGCATATTTTTTACACCGTGGCAGAAAGTTATGGAAAAATGAAAAAAAGGGGTTGTATTATGGCAAATCAGGGTATTGTGAAGGCTAATTGGGTGCAAAAATTAAGCACCCAGGCAGCTAGCCCTTGGTCCACCATATGACTAGGGGGTGAAAATTTGCAAAAAAGAAACCTGCCACCAAGCTGGTGGCAGGTGGGCAGAGTGTGGGTGGCATCACCAGTAGCACCACTGCCAGTAGCAAAGCCCCCCCGGATTAGCCTGTGGTCTCCATGTGATCGGGGTAGAAGACAAAAGGGCGCGAGGGAGTTTTAACGATGGTAGTGGAGGCAGAAGAATTAGGGAGAAGTCAACGGAGAATGAAAGGGGCCGGAGATGGATAAAATGTCGGTGGTGAGAGTAGGATGCCGATAGGGGCAAGACAAATAATAGTGGTCAGAGAATGGAGAACGACCAGCTAGAACTTGTAGGAGCCGGCGAAGAATATGCCGGAGAAAGGACACCAACAGAATGATACGATGGTACCCAAAAATTGCAGGCCGCAAATTTTAAAAATCAAACCCCCATTTTAATAAAAAAACCATCGATACAAGAAATATTGCCTAATATTTGATAAAAAAGCCCGATGAATAAAATATTTTGTAGAAAATATAAAAATTTAGATTTTTTTATTTTGCAAATATATCATACCCTGTACCTGGTGGGCCGTACAACCTGCTGGGTAAATTTTTTTTCCTCACAAACAACTGACACCAAAATAGGGCGTGTTATATGTCAATTTTTGTCTCGCGGACTCTCTGGAACTAATGGCGAGGTTGATTAGAGATGAAAATGCTCCAAAAATAAGCTCAAGGAATGAAACCCTTGAGGAACCTCGAACGTGCTCTACAATGAATTTCTCCAAAAAATTGAGAAGGGGCTGCAAATCAAGGCTCTGATACCATGTTAGAATCCAAGATCAAACATGCAAACTAGAAAATACCTTCTACAAGAGAAAAACATAAACACCAGAGCAATTTGCATGAAGATGTGCAAATGTATAATATTCAAGAATTTAGGAATTACATGAGATGAATTGCTTTATAAAAGCAATGTATGCATAACCCTAAAAGGAAACCCTAGTGTGCACACTTAATAATTAATAAATAATTAATTATTAATGTGCCTAATTTTAGCTTAAGTAACTAAAGTGATAAGAGACTTAATTAATTAACCAATATGATTAGATTAATTAAGTGAAACAACTTATTACTCTAACACTATCAACATCTACATGACACAAGTAACAATAATCTTGAGTCATTTTTGTTTGTAAATATAAATCTATACCAAAACATGAAACCATTAGTTTTTCCTACATCCCTAATAGAATTTAAAACATATGATAAGGCTTCCATTATTACTTGCATTATTATATTTTCATTCACTAGCTCATTTTATTCTAGCTTAATCGATATTGGCCTCAAAGAACTTTGGACATCCAAAACTCTCATTGTTAGTAGTGGATCATGAGCTTAAGAAATAGAAAATGGAATTGATTATAGTAAAATTCAATAAATGTTTCAGAATTTTGTCATAGGTAGCTCTTTTCCTTTGGATATGTTTAGTACCTATTAATTCCTCGATGCCTTGCATTCTCTTGCTCAGGGACTGGGTCTTCTGTTTCTTTTCATGCAAGTACTACAGCGATATGAATTCCCTTTGTAGTTAAATCCTTTCAATTGTAGAGTCTCCAGTCCTTTGATTTTTTTTTTTTTTTGTAGTTAATCATGACCTTATAGTATCCAATACCATGAGGTAGATCTATTTCCTATTATCAAAATCTCCTGTGAAGTACCAAATGCAATGCTACACTTAAAGGAGGCATAGTTTATCATATTTAAAGATAATAATTGATTAGATTTATAACAACAGTGTCTTCATGTCCCGACTATCTATATTGATTGAGTATTTCTTGTGTAAAATAGATAAGATTTAATCCTTTTCCTATGCAAATATGGAATGTCATCAATGATACTTTGTAGAGCATGTCCCGCAAAAAAATTGCAAAGTAGTAATGATTAACTCATAGACAACAGACAAAGAAAAATAATACTCCATCTTAGCTTCTCTAGTCCATGGCATCCTTGAGTTGCTCCAGAGAAATGATAATGAAAATCAAGATACAACAGTTGAAAATTCATGCTAAAGTGTTTAAACCATGATTCAGAAGAACATCATCCAGTTATATTTCGTTTTGTCGATCTTACTATTGATTTGGATGGTTGATTTTCTAAAAATTGTGATTGATGTTCAATGTTGAGTTTCACTATGATGGTTATGTTTGCTAGGTTGTTTTACTGTTTGCTTGTCTGTTATGTTAAACTCAAAGTAGATTTCCCCCAATGAGTACATGATTTTTCCCCTAGTGAGAAACCAACCATTTATTACGAAAGTATACAATGATCGTCAAGCCAGGGTGAGACACGACCGCGACGCCTAGATATGTACATGAGGTTTTATGATGGATGGGCATAATGATAGAAAAAAGTGAACGACTGACACACATTCCAATAGATGGAAAAGCTAATCTATCACAAATAGTGTGTGTTGCTAGGTTTTCACTACTTGTTTTTATTGCACTTTTTCTAATTTTATGATTTTTTTTTGTCACCAAGATGCCTGTTTGCCGGGTTTTCATTAAGGTAACGATTTTTTTGATTTTTCACTTTTTTTATATTATTTCCTTTTTTTATTTTTTTGGATTTTTATCTTTTTTGATTTTTTTTTATTTTTCTGCTTTTTAAATTATTTTTTTGGATTTTTCAACTTTTTAAACCATGCACTAGATGAGTTATGTATAAAAATTCTTGAGATGGATGTTGTTGATAGGTTCTTCAAACAGGTTCCCTTCAGGTGTAGATAACTAATATGTTCCATATCCCATATCCATATACTGATACGATGACAAAAGGACCTAGCCAGTTAGGTTCAAAATTTCCCTTCTTTTCCTGATCTTGTTGATTACGAGGATTCTCTTTTAGGACCAAGTTGCCAACCTAAAATGTTCTTGGTCTTACCTTGTGATTATATCCCCTTGACATTCTTTGTTGATAATCTTTGAGATGATCAACAACATGTTGATGAAATTCATCTAACAATTCTAACTCCTGTAGTATGGATACTCGATAGTCTTCCTTTGAAATGATTCCTTTCAATGATACCCAGAGTGAAGGTAACTCAACCTCAATAGGTAAGATGGCTTATTATCCATACACAAGGGCATATGGTGTGGATCCTATAAGGGTGTGTGTGCTAGTATGGTATGCCCACAAGGTAAGGTTTAGTTGAGCATGCCAGTCACATCCAACATCATTGACAGTTTTCTTCAAAATTTTCAAAATGGTCTTGTTTGAGGCCTCTTCTTGGCCATTCCCTTGAGGGTAATAGGGTGTGGAAAATCAGTGTTGGATATGAAATTTTTCACAAAGTTCTTGTACATCTTGGTTTTTGAAGGGTCTACTATTGTCAGTGATAATGGAGCTAGGGATGCCATACTAACAGACAATGTAATTCAGGATGAAGGAGGAAATTTGTTTACTAGTGATGGTGGTTAACGAGATAGATTCAATCCACTTTGTGAAATACTTTGTGGCTGTGATTATGAATTTATGTCCATTAGAGGAAGATGGATGAATCTTACCCACGAGATCAAGTCCCCATTGATAGAAAGGCCAGGTCAGTGCAAATGATTGCAGCTCTTGCATCAGTGCATGTATGAGAATTCCATGGACTTGGCACTTCATGTACTTATTAAATTGAAAAGATTCTTTCTCCATGTTCGGCCAATAATATCCCAAGCATAGGAGTTCCTTAGCTAGAGTAAGACCACTTGAATGAGTACCAAAATTACCTTCATGAACTCCACATAAAGCGGTTATAGATTCATCACGTTCAAGACATTGGAGGAGAAATCGAGACCTCGTCGATAAAGTGTATCAGCTATCAGGGTGTGTCAGGCTGCTTGACGGATAAATTTGTGTTTTTGGTTCCAGGATAGATCAGGTGGAAGGGTATTGTCTCTCAGATAGGCATAAATATTCCCATAGATGGAGGAATCAACATCAACTAGATGGAACACGACTTGGGATTTAGGGTTATCATATGCAAGATTAAACAATTGTTCCACCATGAATTCATAACGACTTCATTTTTCTGGTATTTGTAAAAGAGAAGCAATGGTTTCCATGGCATCTGCAACTTTGTTGTCTACTCTTAGAATTTGTTCAAACTTGATCTCAACAAATTATTTCTTGAATTCATCTACCATTTGCTTGTATGTCATCAGCTTGTCATCTTTTGTTTGATAGTCATCGTTAACCTGGTTTATGACTAATTAAGAGTCTCCATAAACTTGTAATTTTTGATTTTCCATTCCACTACTACCTTGATACCAATGATTAGTACTTCATATTCCACCATGTTATTTATGCACGAGAACATCAACCTATAAGATTTTGGGATAGTGTGTCCTTGAGGAGTAACAAATAGGATTCCAACACCCAATCCATGTGGAGTGTAAGACCCATCAACGTATAATATCCAATGTTGTTCCATCATTGTGAGGACATCTGCATCTAGAAATTCAATGTGCATAGGATGGTCATCTTGTAACGGTGCTTCAACTAACTGATCTACTATTGCTTGGCCCTTGATTTCTCAATCTATCCACATATTGAATGTCAAACTCACTCAATATCATCACCCACTTTGCCAATCTTCCTGTAGAGTGGATTTGTTGAGTAGATATTTTAATGGATCTATCTTAGCTATTAGTTTGATGGTATGTGTTAACATATAGTGTCGCAACTGTTGAGTAGAAAAAACCACTACCAAACAAGCTTTTTCAATGAATTTATAGTTAAGTTCATAGCCACTCAGCGTTCTGCTGAAGTAGTAGATGACCCTTTCTTTTCCTGTAGAATCTTCTTGTGCTAGAAAAGCTCCCAAAGATACCTCAGTAGTTTCTATGTAGAGTAGAAGTGTTTTTCCCTCTATTGGTGGTACCAATATAGGTGGATTCATCATATATTGTTTCAATTGATTAAAGGAAACTTCACATTTTTCATCCCATCTAAAAGAAACATTCTTGCATAGAAAATGAGGAAAAGGATGACTTTTGTCCACCAATTGTGTGATGAATCTTCTGATGGATTGGAATCTTCCTTGTAGAGATCTTAGTTGGATAATGTTCTTAGGAGGTGGAATTTCCATGATTGCTTTGACTTTTACTAGATCTACTTCAATGCCTTTAGCTGAGACTATGTATCCTAAGAGTTTTGTTGATATTACTCCAAAAACATACTTCTTTGGATTTAACACACATTGAAATTTTCCAATTGAGTAAATATTTTATCCAAGATTTTCTAATGTCCTTCCCTAGTGAATGATTTTGATAGCAGGTCATCCACATAGTCCTCCATGAATGTGTGCATCATGTCATGAAAGATTGTTGTCATTGCATGTTGATAGGTGGCTCCTGCATTCTTTAATCCAAAAGGCATGCCATTCCAAAAAAATATACCCCATGGGCATGTGAAAGTTATTTTTTCTTGATCTTCTAGTGTAATCTTGATCTAATTATAGCCTGAAAAACCATCCATGAGTGATATCATAACATGTCCTGCTATTAAATCCACAATGATGTCTATATTGGGGAAAATAAAGTCATCCTTTGGACAAGCCTTGTTAAGATCTCTAAAATCTATGCATATTTTGATGTTGTCAGGTTTGGAGACTGGTACAATGTTTGAAATCCATTCTACATAGTTGATTGGTCGGATGAACCCTACATCCAATAATTTTTTTAATTATGCTTTCACTAGTAGGGTGATGTGTGGATGCATTTTTCTCAATTTTTATTTTATTGGCTTCACTCCAAGTGCTATGGATAAATGATGTATTATTAGATCCATATCTATTCTTGCCATGTCAACATAGGACTAAGAAAAATTGATTTGTCTTTCTTCAAAGAATTTGGTGAAATTTGGCTTTTCTTGCTCTATCATTGATGCCAGTAGGTGTATGGT
The DNA here is from genome assembly GCA_007258455.2 of Sequoia sempervirens. Lineage (NCBI taxonomy): Eukaryota > Viridiplantae > Streptophyta > Pinopsida > Cupressales > Cupressaceae > Sequoia > Sequoia sempervirens. Next base: position 62,024,296 of record VDFB02072274.1, read on the forward strand.
CTTTGTTTTTTTTGTAGTACTAATGTTTATGGATTGCGTAGGTTCAACCAATATTGAAGATATTTCATGATAATGTTTAGGAAGAGTGTCAAATATCTCATCCTTCAGTGCCTCAAAGAGGTTTTCACCGTTGGATACACTCTTTCTTTTTACTTTTTCATGATCTAATACTGTCATTGCATGGTTTTCACCATTAGATCAATTTTTTGTATTCTTTATTTTGCAGCTAAGAGATTTGACACTCCCTAGGTTTGAACCTTCATTATGAAATTCATTAGTGGAACTTGTTTCAGGATTTTCAAAACAAAGGAAATTGATAATGGCATCTAAAAATATTGGGATATCAAGAGGATCGGTTTGTTCCTAGTCGATGAGTTCGAGATGCACCAAAGGTAAGGAATCATCAAATTGGTCAAGATAAAAGGTGGTAAGTGTCAATATGGAAATGTTTTCAAGGTTTTTGATAGCAGTGTTAAGGTATATAATGTTACTCTCCTTCGAATGATCTATTTCGCTTGATGTTTGATCATCCTCACTAGAGTCATTGATATGTACTGATCCAAATTCAAGTGGTCTGGACCCTGAACTTTGTCCCTCCATACGTATGGGTGCATACCTCTTTATCACATAAATTTATTTATCTTCAAAAGATACTTTAGATAGTGAATCCCATTCACATTCATTTGAGTATGTTTCAGAACTAGCTTGCAATTGGAGGATTCACTCACAAATATGTTGAGTGGTTTCTTCTTTTGTCACTTCTTTGTATCCTAATCCTGTCTTTTCTTTTGCATTGATTATGATAGGCTGAATTGGTTCCACAATACCTTCTTTTCATTTTCCAATAGGACCTTTTCCTTCATATCTCAACTTTTCTAAGATAGTGAACCCTTTACCACATTGCTTTGTTGGTATATTGGAAGTTGTTGTTGTGGATTCATTTTCATCTTTGTAAAGTCAATTTAAAATGTCTTTGTCCTCAAATTCATCAACTAGAGTGCCTACTTTTACAAATTTACCATCAAAGATCGTGATGGGTTGTGAAGATTTTTGTCTAGATGTTGATGGATGTCCATATAATTTTGGAGAAGGTAGCAATTGTGAGAGACATAAGGACTACTCAAAAGAATACTCACCCATTCCTTTATCTTTCAACTGAATCTTTTTCTCAAACTGTTTTGGCAAGGAATTGAGTTGGCTTTCATTACTTGAGGAAGTATAATCACTGATGCCTTTATCCTTCGTCTGAGCCTTTTTCTCAAATTGTTTTGACAAAGAATTGAGTTGGCTTTCATTACTGGAGGAAATAGAAGTGAGAGCTTCTCTGTTGTGTGGTACAAAAATGTCTTGGACTGTCTTGAGAGTGTCACAGTATTGGGGATTATTAGAATATACTAAAATGGTGATCTCTTGTCCATTGTAAGGGAATTTCAAGCATTGATGGTATGTTTATGGAACTACTTACATTTCATGGATCCAAGGTTGGCCCAAGAGTATGTTGTAGGTCAATTCCTTGTCTAAAACTTGGAAAAGTATATCTTTTACAACTGGTCCCACTTGAATTGGAAATACTATCAGTCCTTGAGAGGATCTTTCTTCATCATCATAAGCTTTTATGGTGATCTTTCTTCTGGAATCTATTGCATTTTTTGAAAATCCCAATGCACGAATAAGCTTTAAGGTGCAGATATTTAGACCAAATCCTCCATCTATTAAAACACATTTAACCCGATGTTTATGGATTAAGACCTCAATATGGAGTGGAGCGTTGTGTGAATGAGTGAGGGATGCATCATCATTTTCTAAGAATAATAAACAATGGGGTGTAGTAAAATGTCCCACCATGGCTTGGAATTGACAAACTTCCAAATCAGTTGGTATTGTGGTGTCCACTGGAGCTTTTTCCAAAATATCCTTGTGGGCTGGTGAAGTTTTAAGAAGTTACAGTATGGATATCTACACTAGGAGCTTTTGCAATTGGTCTACGATATTGTATTTATTTGAAGGGGCAACAGGTTTTTTAGATGTATTTCCTTTCAATACAAACTTGGACTGCGCTCTTGTGGTCACATTTACTTGTAGATTGTCCTGTTTATTGTTGATTTTGATGTTGTTGATTTGATTATTAGTTGCAGAATTGTGTTGTTTATCACTAATTTGATTGTCAGCTACAACAATGTGTTATTTATCATTGATTTGATTATCAACTACAACAATGTGTTGTTTATTCTTGATTTGATTATCAACTACAACAACGTTTTGTCTATTCTTGATTTCGATGTCATTGGTTTGATTATCAACTACAAAAATGTGAATGATGGTAGAATCATAGACATAGTTCACATTTTTCCCTTTGTTTGTCGAAGAGGATCCTTATTTTTCATAATTGGGTAAATATTTTTTAAATGCTCCATGATCAAAATTTGTTTGATGTTTGTCTATCGATATTTCACGTCTATCTATCAAGTCTTGCACCAAATTTTTTAGTTGTATACAATCGTTTGTTTTATGACCTTTGTTTCTATGAAAATTACAGTAATATGCATCATTCCACCATGATGGTTTGACTCTTGGTTCAAAATCTCGTGCATCTAGTAATGTTATGAGTTTTCTTGCAATGTTATGAGTTTTCTTGCAAGAAGTTATTTTAATTCCGATTCAAGTGACTACCCCAAAGGTGTAATTTTTTTGTAATTTGATGGTGTTCGATATGGTGGTGGAGCTAGATTAGATTCATTGTTGTTTTGATTGTTTTTGGGTGCAACAACTGATAAATTGAAGACTAGTTTTGTGTTATGTATTTCAGTTGCACCATCATTACCAACAGTCTTGTTTCTTGTCCAAAATTTCAATTTGTTATTGTTGTTATGATGGTTAGAAGAGTTTGCAGCATTTTTTCCTTCATTATAGATTTTTAATACTCCTCTTTTAACCAGTGCTTCCTCAATATTAAGTCCGTTTTCAATCATCTTTTCAAAGTTGGATGGACATTGCAATTGGAGTCTATATCTCATCTCACTGTTGAGATTGTCAATGGAAATTTCCATATTTTCTTTCTTAGGTATAGGATGGGAATATCTAGCAAACAATTGTCTCCATATTTGTAAGAATGTAAGGAACAATTCACCATTTTTCTATTTTGTGTTACAAAGATCCTTCATGGTTATTTCATGTTGAATGTTGTATGAATATTGGGTGATAAACTTATTTACTAGCTCTTCAAATGATTTAATACCTGGTGGGAGTTTTAAAAACCATTCCATGCATTGAACACCTAAACTTCATGGGAATAATATTATTAGATAGGTCTCTTCATGTGCAAATTCCAAACTCATAGTGAAAAATTCTCTTACATGATCTTGAGGATCAATTTTTCCATTGTATTTGTCATATTTTGGAAGATCATAGTTTGGTGGAAAAGGTATCATGTTCAGATTTTTGTCAAAGGGATAATGATAGATTTTTGGTAAAAAAATATCTCTTTGTTGTTCCTCTTTGTATGTCTTTGATTTGTTGTTGAGGATTTTGCATTTGTTGAGTTAAAGCATTCATTGGATTTGTGATTTGTGAGTCAACTTCTATTTTCTTGGGAGCTCCCTTCAATTGGTTTACATCAAAATCATTGGGTAGTTTCACACCTTGGTTTTCCAACATAAAAAAGTATTTCTCTCCATCCTTTTCTAAAATTTTCTCCATGAACTTGTGAAATTTAGGGTCTTGTTGAGCTTTTTGAATGTCCTCATCAGTTATCTCATCTGTTTCAGGTTGATGAAATTTGTGAAAGGGATTTTCTTCTCCTTCTACCATGATGGTTTGAGTTTCTATTTCCTTCTCTCTGAGTTTTTGTTTTTGGGCTCTTGTTAAAACAAGCATGCAAGTGATAGAGTTTTACTATACTTTGATCTTTGTTTAGGAGTTCCAATGAAGTAACTAAGTCGAATAGGATGATGGATCCTATTGATAAGACTAGGTTAAATCTGATGTAAAGCATTTGTTTCATGATGAAGGATGATAGATCATGATGATGAAACACAACTAAAAAAATTAGAGATGAGATGGTGATTGGGAACTTTAAGTTGTTTGATCCAATTTTAGTTAAAGGAATTTCACTTGCAAAGGAAAATTTCTTCAAGTTTAAGCTGATGTTGTAATGAGGAATGATTTTTGTTATGGAAAGGATCCCTAAGTGTGATTCTAATTATCTAACAGATGTTCAATTTATCTCTCTATTTGAGTATCAGGTGAATGCACTAAAAAAAATTGCAGATGCATTGAAAAATGGGGTAAATGCACTAAAATAGACCTTAGATGTACTAGACTGTCACCTATATGTGCTAGAGAAAAAATAATATGTGTTGAAAGATTAAGAAAATGCGCTAGAACAGACCATGTATACGCTAAAAGATGTGGTAAATGCATTAGAACAAGCCAGAGATGTGCTAGATTGTCCCCTATATGTGGTAGAATAGAAAGCGTATGCATTGAAACATGAAGCAAATGCACTAGAAAAGACCATGTATGCACTGAAAGATGTTGTAAATGTTGGCAATACAAGGGCAGACAACTAAGAGGGGGGTGAATCAATTATCATAGAAATTCAAAACTTTTTCAACTTATTAACCTTATTCTCTGATATGATTATTAACCATGAAAACATAAATCATCAACACATCAGAAACACACATAACACCAAGATTTTTTATGTGGAAACCATGTTAGGGGAAAAACCACGGTGGAGGTCAGTCCATAAGATTATACCCTGTTAAAAGTATAATGAAAATGAATTATGGGGATTGCACATGCATTCAGGAACACTGCCTAGAGCTCACTGCTCAATTACAAAGGAAGACACACTGTCTTACAAAGAGATTCAGACTAAAGCCATCTAGATTTTGAACTAAGAAAATAGCATTGCTAATGCCTAATTATAGTTCCAATTAAGCACATGAACACTTCTTCAATCTTCTTCACTCTTCTTCACACTTCTTCATAATTCTTCACACTCTGTTCTTCCTTTGAATGATTTAGAACATTATTCGTGCGCACACACAAAAGCACACCTCTTCCACACTTTAAACAATCGCTCTTATATATCCACAACATGAAATTTCATCGCTACAACTCGGCCACAAAGAAATAATGAAATGAATATAAACTGTTGGCCCAAAACATTAAAGATTATCAATGCGAATCAACCAAGGTCAGCCAAAACTTAGTGAGGACCCAAATCAACATCTCTAGCATGAAGACACTTTAGATAATTTCTCCTTGAAGATCCACAACATGCTACAAACACTATGTCGGCCAAGAATAAGAAAAACATGAACATGCAAGAGAAAATCGACAACCACGATCACAACAATCAATGTGAATGTGCAAAAAAGATAGAGCATGATCTAGAAACATCCAAAATAATCATGAATCACAAGAGAAGCATCTGTAGCAACTAAATTAACTAAAATAGCATCATCTTCAATCAAGAACACCAACTGAAGAAACATAAAAACTATTTGAATGGAAATATTCATAACTCGATCAAATCTTCATGCGGATCTCTAAAAATCAACGTGGATAAACTAGATACACTCAGCAACAAACCCTTTAGTCCACAACCTCTGATAAAAAATGTACAAAAATAACCACCATACTGAACTTCACTTCACCACTGACAACCTGAAACTCATTTATTACAATTTTCTCAATATCCCCGACATATACAGCTTCAAATACATTTATGCTAATAGTGTTGACATCAATGACAACCACATATCATCAAAAAAACTACAACATCCAACAATCTCCCCCTTTGACATTGATGGCAACACATGATGTGAAAACACCATCAACACAACTAACTCCTGCTTAGTTTTTGACTCATCTTCTCCTCAACACTTTCACATAATCTTTCTCCCCATAAGGCTCTTCTCCTCAGATAATCATCAATTTTTCACAAGAATCTTCTCCCCCTTTGACATCAATGACAAAGTTCTCTAAGCTTTGAACCACATATCTGAATTTCTGAGCATCTGACTACTCCCCCTATGTAGCAGCCACCACAACATCAATCTAAGACAAGATATGACTATGAAATGCACTGATTGATTGATGCAATGCATCCTTCATTTTGATTAGTAGGGGTAATCACCCCTAACTTCCCTTTGAGATACTCAAAAGTATCCTTAGGCAACAACTTGGTAAAGATGTTTGCAATCTACTCCTTAGTAGGCACATACTCCAATCTGACTTCCTTTTCACTTACCTTCTCCCTCAAAAAGTGAAACTTGATAGATATATGCTTTGTTTTTTAATGCAACACCAGATTCTTGGAAATGTTAATAACACTTGAGTTGTCACAGAATATAGCAATAGGCTCATCATATATAATTCTGATATCCTTCAACATCTATTTCATCCACAGGACTTGAGTACAATTATTAGCAGCAACAATGTATTCGGCCTCTACAATAGACAAGGAAATGGTATTTTTCTTCTTGCTTAACCATGAAATGAGATTCTTACCCAAGAAAAATGCTCCACCACTAGTAATTTTTCTATCATTCACATCTCCTGCCCAGTCAACATCAATAAAGGAACTCAAAGTAAGATCATCATCTTTAGGACACCATAGGCCAAGATCAACAGTTCCCTTCAATTATCTAAAAATTCTCTTCACAGTAGTCACATGAGATTCTTTCGAATTAGCTTGAAATCTTGCAACATTGATGATATCAGGCCTAGTTTGAGTTAAGTACAACAATTCACCAATCATTAATCTGTATCTTGTCTGATCATCTTTTTTTTTCAACTTGCATCTGGTCACCATGGGTGTACCAACTGGCTTTGAATCTTCCATACGAAACTTCTTCAACAATTCCTTCACATACTTGGACTAAGATATAAAAATCCCTTTATCTAACTAAGTAATTTGCAATCCCAAAAAGAATTTCATCTCACCAATCATAGACATATCAAGTTTATTCTTCATCTCATTAGCAAACTTCATGCACAAAGCATCATCTCATCCAAAAATAATATCATCAACAAAGACTTCAACAATCAAATCTTTATCACCATTCTTGAAATACAAATTACTATTAGCAGTACCTTTGTTAAATCTAAGCTTCAACAAATACTTGTCTAATCTTGCATACCATACTCTAGGGGATTGCTTGAGTCCATACAATGCTTTCTTCAACCGACACACCATATCTTCTTTATCAGTCAACTGGAATCCATCAGGTTGCTCAACATACACTTCTTCCAATTCACCATTTAGAAAAGCTAATTTTACATCCATCTGATAAAATTTGTAGTTCTTGTGAGCAATATAGGCAAGAAATAATCTTACAACTTCAATTCTAGCAATAGAGGAAAAGGTCTCTTCAAAATCAATTCCTTCCATTTGTGAATATCTTTTACATGCCAGTCTTGCTTTGTTTCTAACCACTTCACCTTGCTCATTTAGTTTATTTCTAAAGACCCATTTGGTTCTAATGACATTCTTATCTTTAGGTTTGGGAACAAGAATCCATGTATCATTCTTTTCAATCTATTTTAACTCTTCTTTCATTGCTTCAATCCAATGCTCATCTTTACATGCTTCATTCACACTAGTAGGCTTACTCTTTGAAATAAAGCAATACTCTTCTAAATCTCTCTCCTAGTCTAGAAAAATTTGTTCTTATCACCTATAATCTGATCTTCTGAATGATTCAATCTTACATACCTCAGAGTCTTCTTAGGATTTTCTTCAACTTTAGGCTCTTCTAATATTTCTTCTGCTCCTTCACTAGTTTCTCCTTCTTCATTTTCTTGATTTATCAAATTGATTTGCACTTGATTTTCAATCTGAACTTGATTTCCTTTGTTTGTACTATCATCCTAACCATTAGAGTCATATCCACAAGTTTTGGATAGTGTACCAAAGTCTTCATCAACCTTAACATTTGCACTTTCAACCATTTTCTTCAATCTTTTATTGTAACACCAGTAGGCATTACTTTTAGTAGCATAACCCATATATATACCTTCATCACTCCTAGCATCAAACTTTCCTATGTATTCATCTCTCTTAATATAAAATATGCTTCCAAATATCTTGCAATATTTAATAGTAGGCTTTTGACCAGTATCACCTTTGATTTGTACCCAGTTGAGTGTGTACACAACAGTACTCACGACTTCTCTCCAATAGATATGAGGAACATTTCCTTCTAGCATCATATTTCTAGCAGCATCTTGAATTGTTTTGTTCTTCCTTTCCACAACTCCATTTTGCTGAGGGGTCCACGGTGCAAATAATTGTCTCTTTATTCCATGTTCTTCACAAAAAGTATTAAATTCACCAGAAGTGAATTCACCACCTCTATCTGATCTTAGAAATTTAATCTTAAAACCTATCTCTATCTCAACCATAGCTTTTGTTTTTGTACCTAATGCAATTTCATTTTTGGAACTCAATATTCTGCACTTTCCATACTTAAACTGAAGATTGTATCCCTTATCAACAATTTGACCAACACTCAAAAGATTATGCTTCAAACCTTCCACATGCAGAACATCATCAGTTTTATGCTTACCATCAAGAGAAATACAACCTCTTCCATGGATCACACCAGTTGTATTATCACAAAATCTCACAACACCACCATCATACTTTTCCAAGCTTACAAACTTACTTTTGTCTCCTGTCATATGATGTGAACATCCACTGTCAATTACCCATTCATCTTTTTCTTCAACTCAAGTAGCCAAGGCTTTCTCCACATTTGTACAACCAACAAATTTGGTAGATACATGATTATTTTCCTTGATAGAAATAAATACCCATTCATCATCACTTCTATTTCCTTTATCAAATTCATCATCTGTCATGCCTTCATCAGCAACATAGTAACACTTCTTCTAAAATCTAGGCTTGTTATGTCTTGGTTTAGCAACTCTTTTCAGACACCTTGATGCAAAATGACCTATCTTATTGCAAGAAAAACATTTAAGAGGTAATTTTCCTTCATACTTACCTTTTCCTCTCGATACTCTTTTGACAATAAGTCCTTCCAACTCTTCTCACTCTCTTTCTTCTTCTTCAATTTGTCTAATTTCATCCTCATACTTGAATGTCTTTCTAGGTGAACTCTCACCTGAATCATATCTCTATCTATCTCTTCCAGAAGTAGTAGTATTAAATGTAGATTCAACCTTAGGAAGGGCATCACCAAATTCACTCAACTCAAAATTAATCAACTTACCAACCAATGTATCTTTGGTTATGTTTGTTATAGTCCAGAGCTCTTCAATAGCACTAGCTTTGACTTGACTTTGTAAGAATCAGGTAGGAATCTAAGCACTTTAGCAACAATCTTAGATTCATCTATCTTTCCACTAGCACATCTAATACCACACAAAAGTTCATTCACTCTTTGCATGAAAGTATTAATGTTCTCATCATCACCCATTCTCAGCCTTTCCTATTTCCCTTTCAAACTCTGCAACTTAGCAATCTTCACATTAGCATCACCTTCATACAAGGTTTCCAACTTTTTCCAAATCTCATAAGCAGTCTTCAGATCCATAACATTTGTCATCTTAGAATCAGTCAAAGCACTCAAAAAAGCTTCCTTAGCCTGAATATTATACTCAACATATGTACTATTCGGTGGAATAACATACATATTACTTGTAATTCTCTAGTAGGGTTCACCAATGCATCTCAAATGACACTCCATTCGAGTCTTCCACAAAGAATGATTTGTTCCATCAAATCTCAGACTATCTTTCTTGTAACTTGCCATCCCGGATCACCTTAAGATGTTAAACTTCTTCCAAGGAACCTACTCTGATACCAATTGTTGGCAATACAAGGGTAGGCAACTGAGAGGGGGGTGAATTAGTTGTCACAAAAATTCAAAACTTATTCAACTTATTAACCTTATTCTTTGATTTGATTATTAACCATGAAAACATAAATCATCAACACATTAGAAACACACATAACACAAATATTTTTTATGTGGAAACCCTATGAGGGGAAAAACCAAGGTGGAGGTCAGTCCACAAGATTATACCTTATTAAAAGTATAATGAAAATGGAAAATGGGGAATGCACATGTATTCAAGCACACTGCCTAGAGCTCACTACTCAATTACAAAGGAAGAAACACTGTCTTACAAAAAGATTCAAATTAAAGCCATCTGAATTTTGAAGTGAGAAAATAGCATCTGCTAATGCCTGATTACAGTTTCAATTAAGCACATGAACACTTCTTCACTCTTCTTCACTCTTCTTCACAATTCTTCACACTCTTCTTTTCCTTTGAATGATTTAGAACATTATTCATGCACACACAAAAAATCACACCTTTTCCACACTTTAAACCATTGCTCTTATATATCCACAACATGAAATTTCATCGCTACAAGTTGGCCACAAAGAAATAATAAAATGAATATAAACTATCAGCCCAAAACATTAAAGATTATCAATGTGAATCAACCAAGGTCAGCCACAACTTAGTGAGGACCCAAATCAACATCTCCAGCATGAAGACACTTCAATTAATTTCTCCTCAAAGATCCACAACATGCTACAAACACTATGTCGACCAAGAACAAGAAAAACATGAACACACAAGAGAGTCACCAACCACAATCACAACAATCAATGTGAACGTGCAACAAAGATAGAGCACGGTCTAGAAACATCCACAAGCATTGCGAATCACAAGATAAGCATCTGCAACAACTGAACTAACTAAAATAACATCATCTTCAATCAGGAACACCAACTGAAGAAACATAAAAATTGTCTGAATGGAAATATTCATGCGGATCTCTGAAACGTAACATGGATAAACTAGATACACTAAAAAACAAACCATTTATTCCACAACCTATGATAAAAAATGTACAGAAATAACCACCATACTGAACTTCACTTCACCATTGACAACCTGGAACTCATTTATTACAATTTTCTCAATATCTTTGACATATACAACTTCAAATACATTTATGCTAATAGTGTTGACATCAATGATAACCACATATCATCAAAACATCCACAACATCCAAAGTAAATGTGCTAGAACAAGCCAGAGATGCGCTAAACTATGAACTCAATGCGCTGAAACAAGAAGTGTGTCACAACCCTCTCTAATTGTGTAATAAATTTTGATTTACTATTATTAACCAAGAGAATATTATTATAATCAATAAGATTACAATATTTTAAAAATAAATAAATAATATAAAATGAATAGATAATATATAAAAGTTGTGATTACTAATGAATAAATAAATGATAATTAATGCTTTAAGAACCGTTGATTATCTCTTTCATTAATCTTATGATAGTTAGAAGAAAGATGTTTATTTTGTGAGTAGAGAAGAATTCTTGAAACAACTTGAAGGAATTTAAAAAGACATTCTATTTGGAGTACCTTCTTCTGGGGGGGGTCAATGAACATATAAGGTTTTGGGGGGATTCTAAGGGAAAATGGAGGGGTTTTTGTCCTGAGCGATCATGGGAGATTTGAAAAAAAGAAGGCTGGTGAATTCGTCGAGAAGAATTGTATGAAGCCGAGTGGAGGCCTAAGAAAGATAACCGGAATTGGGATAGCCTCTCATGACATGCAAAGGTATGCAATGTTAAGATTTAAAATTCAAGTAAATTATTAACTTTATTTCATGCCATAAATTGTAAGTAGTGGCACAGTTTAGCATGATTCTACAGAGAATTGTAAAGTGTAAAATTTTGTTTTCAATATCTACGAATTTAAGAAAGAATTGTTTAAGCCTTGTTCATAAAAGCCGAAATGTGATGATATTTGGAATTTTGTTGCATTCGTTCTTTGAATAAAGAAAATAATCTATTCTATGAGCTATTATGTATTCGCCAATATATAAACTCCCTGATTATAGAACCATGACCCAAAATATGGTGGTAGATGCAACATCATCTCCAAACACTAGGTATTGTAGAGTAGTTATTATTCATCAAACATTTATGTTATTTAGATGAATTGTAGATGGGAGTATTAACTGTTTAACTAGTGAGAGTGTTGCAATGTTGAATTCCCTTTTTATAGTCTTAACCCGTAATTTGTCTCTTTAGCCAAATCTTTTCTATCTACTCTTTTCATGGTCCTTGGCATGATAATATTCTTTGGCTAATGTTTTATGAATGATATTTTATTCAAAAATGTATGTTAGTACTAACATAACTAGCTGGGTGCCAAAACCATTCTCCACAATACTTCAAGGAAATAGGAAGTGAAACGATTTCTTTCTTTTCTTGCGTGGAGGTACATCTTTTCATTGATAACGTATGGAACTGAAGAGATATATGGGTAGTTTAATGGAAACATTTCTAATCTTTTGCTATTATTTTTGATAAAAGGGGTAAAACGGGTTTTACAGGGACCCGAAACCACAACGTTTACAAAACAGAAAAGAGGACACAAAAGTCCAACCAAAAAGACCAACTGCCTGAGAAAAGATCAGCAGCAACCAAATGAAACAAACCAGAAAGGTCAAACCAAAAGGAACAACAAAGTAAACACCAAAAACCCCAGCCGTTAATTCAGAGTCTTGAGGAAAAACTCCATCTCTACCTCTAGATTCTGCATATCATTGACTCCCTTTTTAAAAATTTGAATCATCTTCGAAGTAGGGGGGACCTTGCACCTCAGATTGAATCTGGTTCTTTTGGAAATGCCCGCATCCGTATCCTGGCTTTTGTACTCTGTTTCCTCCAAATCCACCACCAGAGACCCCTGCTGGGCTTTATCTAGCTTTTCAATCATCGTGTTAATGATAATGGCATTGTGTCTTGCCATTCGGTTGTTTTGCTCAGCAACGGTTTTGATGGTATTCCTTATATTCTCAACCTTGGAGTCTATATTTCTGTTACTGTGATCTTGAACCCCACTATCCACGTCTTTCTTTTCAATCTCTGCAATCTTAGCACCCAGCTCTTCAATCTTTCTTTGAAGGGCCCAATTTTTTATTTTCAGCTCATTAATTTCTATGAAAGTCCATTCCAAGAGTTTGAAGTGGGACTAAGAATTGGTTTTGGAAAGGTTCAGAACATCCAGAGAGGGCTCTTTTCCAGTATTAGGAAAATTTTTCTCAAGATTAGGAATAACAGGGGAGTCATCATTAGCATGTTTATTTGGCAGAGGTTCAGCACAAAGCTTAGTTTTGTTGGCATCAGACTCCTCTGACTCAGAGGATTCTTTGGAGTAGGAAACAAGGCTTTTGGCCTGGGGTTATTATCAATAGAACTGTTCTTAAGGGAGGGGCTATCAGGCGGAAGCTCAACACGAGTTTTACTAGAAAAGGGTGTAGGGTTTTTGTTCTCGGAAGGGACAGCGTGCAAGCTAAGGACTTTTCTAGCTGGACTAGAGTTAGGCATATACTCTGAGCCACTGGGCTCAATGTCATCACTCTTAGAATCAGGGATAGTTTCTAGGATAGCGGGGGCAGGCATTTTTTGGAAATGTTCAACAATTAACCTTATTAACCCAGTGTGCAGGATGGGAAATCTTTTAGGGTTTTTCTTATTATCCTCCAAGCTTTTTTTCAAGGAACATAAAATCTTTTTCTATTATTAATTTTCTTTGCATTCATTATTATATAGAAGCTTGTGCATCTTTTGGTATCGATTATTATTTTTATTTTAATCCTCTACTTTGGTTTCATTGATCCATTTAGGTCATGTTAGTCACATACTTGTTAATAGCATCTATTTAAAATGATGGAAAAAGGAATACTCAAAGTCTCTTAACAATTCAGATGCAAACTTGAATAAGGAAAATACTATCATCCAATTTGGGTAGCGATTTGAAAAAGTTTACAACCTTCTTTTCATTTAGTGTCAACATTGATTGGGAAATTGGGGTTGTATTTTTCATTGGAAAAGTAGCGATGGCAAAGCATGATACTGTATTTCTTAGAAGATTTTTATTTAAAATCTGCATTCTACATACTGGAGCAAACTTAAGATTCAAGACACTTTTATCTTTTTCTTGGTATGGCCATTTCCCTCTTTCCAAGATAAAAGAAGGATAGATGGTGCATGATATTTAGTGGCATCTATAGGAACTCTTCACTCCGGTTCTGTCTCTTGGGTTTTTTTCATGTTCCCTAGGAAGTGCTTGATATTTCCTTTGGATATAATCTTTGAATATCTCATGTTATGATGTATTTAAGGTTCTTTTAGTGTAGAACTCTTCATATATGGAGAAATGAGAGTGACAGTTTGTTAGCATAATGGGAATAGACATTTTTCTTTGGGTGAATGGGTTCTCAATATTTCAAGACAAACTAAGCCTAATATGATTTATTTAACCTTTTTTAGATGTTAATATAGTGCCTTTTATCTCATGATAGAAGAGTGTTGGTTTTAGTAACTCGATGGGAATCGCTTGAAGTTTGAATGATCACATTTGTTGAGAGTTTTCATCTCTGATAATCATGTTTGATGGAGATCCTTTGTGTTGGGAATCTAAAATATATAAAATATTTGATAAACCCCTACAAATGTTAGTGAGTGGAAATTAGTGATTTGTTGATATTGGAGACTTCGTGTTCAAGCTTCCAATATTAGCTTTTATTTAGAATACAATGATAAAATTTGGTGTGGGGATAAATAAGTACATGTATTGAAGGGTGTGAACTAGGAATCATTAATGGATGCAATTATAATATTCTCCCCTTCTTTGCTCTTGACAAATATTCATTTTCCTTTATTGATTACCATTTGTAATTCCATGTTCTCTTCGAGAATGAGTAAAGTTGGTGCATTATCTCTGGGTTTGATTTCCCTTTAGATTCCTTTATGCAACACTTGGATATTGGTGGTTTAAGGGTCAATCCATTCTCATATTTATTTATTTTTTATTTTATCCCAAAGTACGTTGTAATTACTTAAATGTATTCTGTGTATAGTTAAAAAAAACTTGATTAGGGAAAGGGACATTATGTAAGAATACAAAGGAAACTCAAAGTTCTAATTCTTTGTAATCATACTTAAAACCTTCATGTGAATTTCAATAATTACTTTGTGTTCAAGTTTAAACTTTATAAACAAAAGTTCAAGGAAAAGATCTTTTTCCTTCCATTAACATAGTAAATGTTCAAGACATTTCTTTTAACTCAAGATTTACTTTGCAATTGTTAGAATCTTTGTTGTATTGTTCATATGGGATCTTGTGTCTAAATAAAAGATATATTTGGTCATACTAATCCATTATTATATATGTAAGTTCAAACGTTAAGAAAAGATGAGGAAAACTAGTAGATTCATACTTAATGCAGTTTGATAGCTAATATTGTGAGCATGAAAGATTATTATGAGACAGGTAACTCAAGATGAGAGTCAACATCTTCAACCAAGGGACATATAAGTACATTTGATCCTAACACACAATTTCAGCCAGCATTTGTGATAAATATTTCATGATTCAAGAAGCATTCACGTCAAGATCTATACAATCAAGCAAGAGATTATCTTTCATTTTTGGTAAGTTGCAATATCATATTGTGTCTTTTCATCATTCCTTTATCTTATTTCATTTCATATCAAGGTTTGAATACCAAAACGGGGTTTGACCAAGGCAAACCCCTATTCACTAACATTTTTTTTTGTAGGTTTAGGTGGTTGACACATGGATGAGACAACCTTTCTTGCATTTGAATTATTAGGTTGGTCAATCATATTGTTCCTATAATTTATTTATTTTGAAGAAAAATGATTTTTATTTATATTGATAAATCACTTATCTGACCTTGTTTTGATATACCTTGATTCATTGATGTGCATGTTATCCCATTTGAATAAGTGATGTAAATTATTTAATTACTCCTCTTTGTTCCCACCATTATATAATTATTTGGTTCTAATAAATTGTTTTGGAAACTGAGGAATATAATTAGTAAGTGAGGTGTCTCATATCCTTACAAAGTGTATGTGCAAAACTAGAAATTGTCACCATTTTTGAAAGTTTGTCTATTTTTCTTGTTTTTGAATTAGTGAATTAAGTGTTTTTAAATGGATGATCTTTTGAACAATGATTTCAAACACAACAAGTAGTAAAAAAATTGTTTCACCCTTATATGATCTAAAAATCAAGTGTATGTTCTAAGATCAGGTTCGATCCCTTTGATTTCCATTGGTATTAAACAATAGCAAATAGATCAGTCACTCTTCTAATGTCAAGGGTCATTAATAACATCACAACCCACATCTTAGAACTATGTCAGCTCACACAACCCTGTCACCCCCTAGAGGGCACCTGTGTTTTTTCCTTTTTTGGGTCCTAACCAAAGTTGAATCCTCCACTTTTGGCTAGAAATACCTAGTAGTTATATGGTGAATATCTTGGGGGAAGATTCTTCCCTCCTCTTGCACTGTGAATATTATAATGTTAAGGAACTGACTCATATGGCTACTACACTTAAAGTTCTTAATAAGGGTTTCCATTTGGTGTGGAAAATGATAAACTCCCTCAAGAGACCTCCCAACCTTTAGAAAAAAGGCTTTGGGGATGGTTATCAATGCACACTACCGTTGAATGTGATTATCATCACAATCACATTTAATTATAGTAGGTTGGAATAGTTGGCTTTAGTCATTCCCACTTAGGTCATTCTTGTAGGGTGAGTACTTTTTTCCACTATGACAAGCCTTCTAAAGGTGCTATTATAATAAAATGAAAGAGTGAGTCTGGAATTTTGGTCACCCAGTAAAGGGGAGAGCATAGTCCTATCACTTTACAAACACAACATACATGGTGTTCATTAACCTCATAATTAAACTAGATGCCTAATTCAATTAAAGGAAAATGACTGCAACCCCTGCAAACATCATTAGTAGTCTTAGATAATGTCTTTGACAATGTATAAAGCACCTACAAAATAGAAAGATATAGATTAGTCCCCATAATTTTAAATTTCTAGAAATAAAGTTGTATGCACTAAAACAAAGAGCATATGCGCTAAAAGATTCAACGTATGCGCTATTAAACTGACTCTAATATGCTCTATTTTGGAAAACACAAAAGGGAAATAAAATCTTGCAGATGCATTAAAAGAAGAGGCAAATGTGCTTAAATATGTTGTGTATGCACTATAATAGAGCCTGGATGTGCCAAAAGTCACCACCTATGTGTTGAAAGAAGCCACAGGTGCGCTACATTGAGATTCATGACCAAACCCGCCAATGAAAACTTGCCAGAAAATGTTAAAAACAGGGATAGGTCCCACGATGGGTGTTAATTTATGTGTGTATGTAAAATGTATTGTGAATAAATAATTAAAACCTATACAACACACCAATGAAACATTAGATCAAGGAATTCAAATAATAACAATCAAATTGAAACAAACAATTCCCCAATGGCATCTCATTGTCCTCTATCTCCAAGGATTCTTTAAGTCATTTTTCTCTTAGATTGTTTGTGCACATGACTTTCCAAATGACAACCTGAAGAATGAGAGATGTTGGAAATGCAAGAAAGGTTTCCTACACTACATGATTGCTAAACTAGTTGTAGATGATATGCAAAGATTAATGATGCTGCTAATGAAAATGATATGATTAAACTACTATAATTAAGATGTTGCTATTGAAAATGCCATGATTAAACTACTTGATGCTATTATGCTAATGCTAAAATGCTCAAATGATAATGCTAATGAAAATTTTGTAGAGTGTAATTGCTTCAAATGCTAATGATCAAGATCCTTTTTATTGTAGAATGAAGGCTTATTTATAGATTTTTCCAAGGCATAAGCTTAAGTGGCAAGAGTCAATGGTCTAGATTCGATCTAGAGAGATGGACGGTTGAAGGTGAAGAGGTTAGAGAGAAAAGGGGAAGTGTGTTCCCTTTAGAAGAACAAACTGCCAAGTGTGAGGAGGAATAAAATGGAGATGAAGGCCAAGTGTCCCAAATTTGTTAGAATTTGTTGAGGATAAATGCCAAATTAAAGATTAGAAATATTTAATTTCTTGAGACACATGATGGGGTGGAAGGTTGGAAGAAGTTAGTAGACATGTGCTTAAATTCAAATTTAGAATTCAAATTTAATAAGAGGAGGTTAATTAAAAAAAAAACTACTCAAATTTGTTCATTTAATTAAGATATGATAAAAATGATTTAAGATAAGAAGAATTAGAGAAAATGAACTATATAAATAAAATTTTCAATTTATTTATAAGTAGAAGAATTAAAGATTATTAATTAAATAACTTGTATTTAATTAAATTCTCTAGACCAAACTTGAGTGTATACACTATTCATCACCTTAATTTTCCCACTTAGTTATGTCAAGGAAAAATAGCTAATAATTCTTGAGATTTAAAATAATTATCTGACTATATCCAAAGATAGACAATCCATAGTTTATTTATATGAACATCTATGCTTGTTTTATTAATAGAATTATTGTACTATAATTGATTCTTCATACATTCATTTATTGTTGCTATGCATATTATGGATGCATCATCAACCCTAGTTATAACCTTCCGTATTCGAATGAATTTAGTTATAAGCATAAGCATTTTGAGTATAGTAAACATTTCACTAATAAAGTATAATTTAGTCATTTGATTATGTATTGGTAATACAGAGGTATTAGATTATGGTAGGTTTTCTTGTAAGCATTTTGACTTATAAAGCTAGTTAATAATATGAAGAATTTTTTAAATGCATGATATATCATTGTTCCACATAAGTACGACATTTTTTAACTATATATTTAGTGAGATGGATATGTTAATTGTTCTATAGTGAATAGTTACAAATATCAAAGATGGGTATTTATTATAAGACCCATAGTTAATTAATATTATCAATAGTTCCCTCAAGATATTATAATATTGGAATTCATCTTGATGATGGATCACGTAGTGTGATCCGAAACGTTGATGTAAAAAATAGCACACAATCAAAGCCAAAAACTAGCTTAGCATAATATTTGAATTGGTATTTGTTGGCCAAGAATATTGGATTATAGTTATGGTCAGGTTGATTAGATATACTAGGTAATATACATATTTAAAAGATGTTGGATTATAATACCACAAAAGAATGGTTACTATCTTGACTTAATGGAAACTATTGGGAAACCCAAGTGCTTTATTATGACTCTAAATTTTTTAATATATCAAACCTATTGAATTTGTTTTCTACTGAAGTTCATTCATATATACATATGTATAAGCATGTATTGACTTATTTTTTTGTCAATACTCTAAACTATCATGATTCCTTTATTTATAATTTTATTTCCTCTTGCATGCATTATGAATTGTCATGTATAAAAGAAGAAACAAGAACACTCTCTTAGTCAATCCTTGATAATTATTTGCATAAGAATGTATACTCATAAATAAATATAAACACATACGTAAATATATATATATGTGTGTGTGTGTGTGTGTGTGTGTGTGTGTGTGTGTGTGTGTGTATACATACATACATGAGCTATACCTTATTAATTTAATACTTGCATATTCTTATATTGAAACCACTACATTTCTATTTAAAAACCTCATGATTATTGAATTATAATGACTTTTGGAAAGATTGTATTAAATGACTATTCTAACTCCATCTATTGATATGCTTGCATGCATATAGACAAAATACTAATGTTAGTGTTACCTTTATTCACAAATATTGTGCCTCATTTCTTATAAGAAATATGGACCAAATAACATTAAAGATGAACTGTTATGATCTTTACATGACTGATTTATATGTATGAACATGCTTCAATTAAAGTTGGTATTTTGGTGTCCCCTTTGTTTATGTTTGAAAATCACGATATCATTAGATGTATTTATTTCACTTCACAATGTCATAATTACTCCAATCAGATTTTCATAGCTAGTTTTCATTGTTCTTGGTCAGGCATTCTTCTTTCAAGAAGAATTTTGAGGAAGTGAATCACTTTGTGGTAGGGTGGAAATGTGCTCCAACAATATTCTCGCCCTTGATGTGATCGAGAGAGATAATTATAAGAAGAATCCTATTAGGAAGGTCCTTTTTTGATACATTGTATGATCTTGATCTCGGCCATGTGGTCTCTTGTAAGGAATAAATTCCTTTTTGTTTTTCCATAATATTGGCATATGTACTCTAAATTTCTTGTTTTAATATAATTTCTTGCCTCTATTCTAGAATGTTTGGACTTGTTTCATTTTTTATGTTCCTTATTTGTGTAATATGTGTAATTTGTTAATTTTAATTTATGGAGGATGTTGTGTTTGGTAATAGAGCTTAAGGTTCAACACTAGGGCCTTGAGTTCACTTGCTCAATTGCGACACTTGATCACATGAACCTCCTAAAAGTGCATAGTGCATGAAGCTTAAGTAAGTTATTTTTGTACAACAAGAGAAAATATCTCACCATAATCAACACCCTTAACTTGAGAGCAACCTTTTGTAACCAACCTTGCTTTATACTTCTCAATACCTCCATTTGAACCAATCTTTTTCTTGAACACCTATTAGAAACCAACAGGTTTTTGTCCTTCAGGAAGTGGTACAAGATCTCATGTATCATTCATTTTCAAAGCTATCATTTCTTCATCCATATAAATCTTCCAAAATTCTGCATCATTCATACCTAATTCCTCTTCTACTTATCTAGGTTCATCCATGTTAGTATTCAAAGAAAAAATACACCTCCAATCATCAGGTGAATACCTCTTAGGTGGTTGTCTATTCCTTGTAGAACTACAAACAAGATGAGTTGGAGGATCTTACTCCTCTCCTAAATATTTTTATCTAGATGATCTCTCCTCAACTTCATGTCTATCAACGGGCCTTGATTCAACTTTCTTAGGTGTAGAAGGAAATTGAATCACATTTTTTTGTTTAATTTTTTTGGTTGCAGTATAATAGAAGAAGGCTTAGTTTCTCTAAAAATACCACTTCTACTAGATATTTTACCTTATGTGCAACTGGATCCCAAAGCTTTTATCCTTTCACGCCATAACAATATTTGATGAAGATACATTTTACAACCTTTTTCTCCATCTTTTTTTGCTTCTCCTTTGACAAATTTGCATATGTCTCACAACTAAAACACTAAGATACCTTAATGAAGGCTTATGACTTGACCATGCCTCTATAGGAATCTTATCAACAAGAGATGATGTAGGAGACCTATTAATCAAGTAACAAGTAGTGGATACAACTTCAGCCCAAAACCTTTGTTCTAGACTAGCACCACTCAACATACTTCTAGCCTTCTCCATTAGTGTCTTGTTCATTATTTCTGCAACTCCATTTTTTTGTAGAGAATACAAAGTTGTCTTTTATCTATGAATACCACAATATTTATAGAATCTATGAAAATTATTAGAGAAAAATTCACCGCCATTATTGATCCTCAAAATTTTTATTTTCTTTATAGTCTACAACTCAACCATTACTTTTAATTATTTAAATCAACTAAAAACTTCAGATTTACTCTTTAGAAATATACACATGTCCTTCTACTATAATTATCAATAAATAAAACATAATATGTTGATTTTATAATTGAAGATCTATAGGACCAAACACATCAGAATGAATAACATCCAATACACCACAAGATTTATGAGAACTCGAGTAAAACTAAATGCAATTTTATTTTCCTTAAAAGCAATGCTCACAAAATAACATTCAAGATTACAATCAAACAACCCTTCAACGAGGTTTTTATTTTTCAAGGTCCTTAGACCCTTTTCTCCAATGTGGCCAAGTCTTTGGTGCCAAAACATAGTTTTTTGTACAAGTAAAATTGATTCAGAAGAAAGAGCACCCTTGGCTACCGAAAAGCCATGACCATCTGTTGAGGATGAAACCCCCACCTCTTTCGTGTAGACTTTATTTTCATAAAAGTACTATTGCACTCAACAGTGCATGCATCAATCTTATATAATGTGTCATATTTTACACCTCTAGCAATCACCATAACACCTCTAACTAGCTTGCATCCTACATCAGAAAATACTACCTGCACACCTGCGTCTATTATTTTTCTCATAGATAAAAAAATTATGCTAATCTAAGGATATGCAACACAATATTAATCCTTTTTATTCTACCATCGAGAAATCTGATTCTAACTTTACCATGGCCAAAAATATTTAAATAAGAATCATCACCCAAGTACACCTTACCTCCATCAAATTCTTCATAATCATAAAACTAATCTCTATTAGAAGTCATATGGAAAGATGCATCTGAGTCAATTAATTTATAACATGCCAATCATTCACTCAAGTAAAATTTCCTAAGTTTTCACTTTCAAGTAAATAAACTATATAACTTAACCATTGCCATTAAAATTTTCTTTTATTTATAGACAACAAATGAACATAGATGTCATAAGAATAATCAACATTGATTCCATTTCCAAAATAATATTTCACATATTACAATATTCTAAAGAATGTGTACAAAGTACTTACATAGCTCAACCGAACTTCAAAGCAATGGATATAGATGGTCCAAGAATCTCCTTTCAAATCTTGGTTTTCTGTCACTTGCTGAGGAGGAGAAGCATCACTCAAGTGCTTTTTGGGCAACCATAGACTCATATGTGGTTCCCCACACATCTATCATATGATAGATGGCCCTACCCTTTGATGAAATGATTGGTGGAGTAACCTCATAACGACAACCATCTTGAGCTTAGTGATGTGTCCTACATGTCTAGAACTTGTAAACTCTACAATCTTGGACTAGCATGCATAAATGGATCATGGTGAATTGAAAATGGAGCCAAAGGCAATCACACTACTTTGGCCAAAGTGTTCTCACTTAGGACTTCGAGTGAAATTCATCCTACTCACATACACTACTCAAGCTTGATTTTACTTAAGGCCACTATAAAATATGTATAGGTATTTCCTTCTATGGGTAGTCTTTAACCCTAGAAACAACCTATTCCCTTTCCCATAAACTCAATGGAATTTCTACCCACAAAGCATAAATACAAGTTACCCTCCCTTCAATGGATAATCAAATCCTAACCTTTGTAACTTGTTGGCAATACAAGGGAAGGCAACTGAGAGGGGGGCTGAATCATTTTTCATAGAAATTCAAAACTTATTCAACTTATTAACATTATTCTTATTTTTATTATTAACCATGAAAACATAAATCATCAACACATTAGAAACACACATAACACCAAGATTTTTTATGTGGAAACCCTATTAGGGGAAAAACCATGGTGGAGGTCAGTCCACAAGATTATACCCTATTAAAAGTATAATGAAAATTAAATATGAGGAATGCAAATGCATTTAGGCACACTACCTAGAGCTCACTACTCAATTACAAAGGAAGACACATTGTCTTACAAAGAGATTCAGACTAAAGCCATTCGGATTTTGAATTGAGAAAATAGCATCTGCTAATGCTTGATTATAGTTCCAATTAAGTACATGAACACTTCTCCACTCTTCTTCACTCTTTGCTCTACCTTTGAATGATTTATAACATTATTCATGCATACACACATTCAACATTCTTTTTCCACACTTAAATTCAAATAAACAATCGCTCATATATATCCACAACAAGAAATTTCATCCCTTCAAGTCAGCCACAAAGAAATAATAAAATGAATAGAATTGTTCGCCCAAAACATTAAAGATTAACAATTCGAATCAACCAAATTTGGCCATAACTTAGTGAGGGCCCAAATAAACAACTCCAACACAAAAATAATTCAATTAATTTCTCCTCGAATATCCACAACACACTACAAACACTATGTCGGCAAGGAACAAGAAAAACATGAACATGCAAGAGAAAATCTCGGATCACAAGCACAACAATCAATGCGGACATGCAACAAAGATAGAGCATGATCTAGAAACATACACAAGCATCACGAATCACAAGAGAGGTATCCACAACAACTGTACTAACTAAAATAGCATCATCTTCAATCAGGGACACCAATTGAAGAAACAAAAAAAACTATCTGAATGGAAATCTTCATAACTCGATCAAATCTTCATGCGGATCTCTGAAACTCAACATGGATAAACTAGATACACTCAACAACTAACCCTTTAGTCCACAACCTATGATCATCAACGTATAGAAATAACCACTATATTGAACTTCACTTCACCACTGACAACTTGCAACTCATTTATTACAATTTTCTCAATATCCTCAACATATACAGCTTCAAATGCATTTATGCTAATAGTGTTGAAATCAATGACAACCACATATCAGCAACACAATCACATCCAACAATCCCCCCCTTGGCATTCATGGCAACACATGATGTGAAAAACACCATCAACGCAACTAACTCTTGCTTAGGTTCTGACTCATCTACTCCTCAACACTTTCACATAATATTTCTCCCCATAATGCTCTTCTCCTCAAATAATGACCAATTTTTCACATGAATCTTCTCCCTCTTCTTCTCCCTCTTTGAAATCAATGACAAAGATCTCTAAGCTCTAATACCAATTGTTGGTAATACAAGGGTAGACAACTGAGAGGGGGGGTGAATCAGTTGTCACATAAATTCAAAACTTATCCAAATTATTAACCTTATTCTCAGATATGATAATTAACCATGAAAACATATATCATCAACACATTAGAAACACATATAACACCAATTTTTTTTACGTAGAAATCCTATTAAGGGAAAAATCACGGTGGAGGTTAGTCCACAAGATTATACCTTGTTAAAAGTATAATGAAAATGAAATATTGGGAATGCACATGCATTCAGGCACACTGCCTAGAGCTCACTACTCAATTACAAAGGAAGACACACTATCTTACAAAGAGATTCAGATTAAAACCATTCAGATTTTGAACTAAGAAAATAACATTTGCTAATGCTTGATTACAGTTCCAATTAAGCACATGAACACTTCTCCACTCTTCTTCACTCTCTACTCTACCTTCGAATGATTTAGAACTTTATTCATGCATACACACATTCAGTATCCTTTTTCCACACTTAAATTCAAAATAAACAATCTCTCATACATATTTGCAACAAGAAATTTCATCCCTTCAAGTCAGCCAAAAAGAAATAATAAAATGAATATAACTGTCGACCCAAAACATTAAATATTAACAATGTGAATCAACCAAAGTCAGCCACAACTTAGTGAGGACCAAAATAAACATCTCCAACATGAAAAAACTTCAATTAATTTCTCCTCAAAGATCCACAACATGCTACAAACACTATGTTGGCCAAGAACAAGAAAAACATGAACACACAAGAGAAAATCTCGGATCACAAGCACAACGATCAATGCAAACATGAAAAAAAGATAGAGCACGATATATAAACATCCACAAGCATCATAAATCACAAGAGAAGCATCCACAACAACTGCACTAACTGAAATAACATCATCTTCAATCAAGAACACCAACTGAAGAAACAAAAAAATTGTCTGAATGGAAATCTTCATAACTCGATGAAATCTTCATGCAGATCTCTAAAAATTGACATGGATAAAATAGATACAATCAACAAGAAACCCTTTAGTCCACAACCTTTGATCATCAACATACAGAAATAACCACCATATTGAACTTCACTTCACCACTGACAACCTGCAACTCATTTATTACAATTTTCTCAATATCCTCGACATATACAACTTCAAATGCATTTATGCTAATAGTGTTGAAATAAATGACCACATATCAGCAACACAATCACAACATCCAACATAACTTACAAGCTATATAATTCAATCAAATAACTTAGCAATGAATAACCCTTAAGCTATCCTTGTTTAATCATTCCTAGTATACTTTATACTAATGACAAACAACCCCTCCTATTATGGAGTAAATACAAACACTTTCATAGAAAAGCATAAAACAACTTTTATTCCTTTCCAAAGAAAACTCTATAAGCACCTAATGAAAGCATTCTAAAGTAGTCTAAAAAAAGCATTCAAAACTCATTCTTTCATAAGTAAACACAAATAAGAGAATACTAGACCCTCATACCTATAATACGCTTGATCCAATTGACTGACTTGATGCACAGTCTTCCAACAATAGCTTACTAGCTTCACTTTTTATACTCAAGGCAATTCTTCTCTATAACCTCTTACACAAGATAACACTATACTCTCACAAAGTAACTCTTAAGTTCTCACAAAATATAACTCTCAAACTGTATGCAACAAAATAACTTATAGAATTGGGCGACGTCCCAAATGAGAGAAATAGCCCATCTATTTATACATAAATTTGAGACATTGAAGCCAAAAGAAAAAGGTGTGTCAGTTGACACCTTTCCACATGTAGATCAAATCACCTTACATAGCAAAAAGGTGGCAGAAATCTAAGTGTAAACTCAACATAGTATTCTACAGATGGATCCTTTTAGTTTTACAACTCAAGACTAATTCAAATTTGCACATGCGCAAATATGAGAATCGACTTGCAACCAAAATAGACTTCTACATAAAGAGAGTTTTCATATATTGGCTCCATGTATTTGCCAACTTTCCTATCTTTTTGGCATAGTTTACTTCATTGAAACATTTTTTTATTTGCAGGAAACACATATGTTAAGTCGAGTTGGCCATAGTTTATTCCATTGATAGGGATAAGATGAGTCGACTTCCCTTTAATAGCATTCAATCCCATGCTTTGACCAAGCACATAATTGTTGACTATTCCTTTTATCATGCATTAAAATCACTTGCACATCAAATGCATTTATTTAATATTTCCATTGCTTCTATCTTTTGATAAATGTGTTCCAAGTTTAATGTAATATGTTGTTATAAAACAATGATGCAATTTAAGTGATATCGACTATGATTTACTTCTCCATATCGGCCTTTATTATTGCACATTACTTGTATATAGATCAGCCTATCTTATGTCAAGCATATGTATTAATCGACCCATAATATGTTGCATAGCATATATTCAAATCGACTTCTATTAAATACCATATATATAAATATTGTGGACACATAAAAAGTATCCCTTTTTGCTTGGTTGATTTGGGATTAGTTGATGATAAATTGGACTTAATGAGGCCTTGATTTAGTGTTGTGAGGTGTTTTACACATCCACATTAGGTCTTGGACCCTTGCAAATGCATTAAACGATGTCTTGTAAAGGTGTTGTAAAGTGTTGTAAATCACTTTCATACTTTTCTAGACACTTATTAAGCATTTAAGTCTAATATTATTTTATTTCAAAAGTTAGCTTTTCCTTCTTCTTCAATAATTAAATAATTATTTCAATTATTTAATTATTAATTAGCCTTTTTCTCTCTATAATTAAATAAATGTTATATTTATTTAATTATTTATCCTTCATTTATCTCCCCAATTAAATAATTATTTTTAATTATTTAATTATATAATTTGTTCTCACCTCTCTTTTGAAATAAATAAAATTAATATTTTATTTATTTCTCCTATGTTGGCCACCTAAATTAAATAATATTTATTATTTAATTTATTTTTCTGTTCCAATCTTATCTTCCACCTCAAGTCTTTATCTATCCATGTCTTTCTTCTCTCAATTAACCTCCACCCTTGATTAAGTTATTTTATAATTTAATCTTGGCCCTTGATCATGATCCCTATTCTTAACTCTTCTCTATAAAAGGAGACCTTTAACCCTAATTCATTATGATCATTCATCATTTATTATCTATCTCAACTCAAGCAAGCTAGGGTTTAGCATTTTGAGTCTTCATAAGGAAGCATCTTCAAGAACATCATCAAGGAATTCAAGAGCAATATTCTTCATCATGGAAAGTTTCTAATTTCATTGATTCATGTTTCATACTTTATTATCTTATTTCATCATTTTGGTTTAATTACCTAAATGGGGTTTGACCAAGGCAAACCCCCATTCCCTAACAATCAACATTTCTCTTTCTTTCATTGTGTGTTTGCAGATTTAGGTGCTTGGATGGCTTGGACATGATTGAAGATTAGGTTGCAAACTTGTTGAAGTCATCTCCACTTTTTTAAGGCCGAAATCAACACAAAAAGTGACCAATAGTGCTAAAAATCAGGGTTTCAGATTTGGACACCTGGAGGTGCAGATTAAGTAGATTGAGAGCTCCATATTCCATTTTTGAGTTTTCAGAAAAGCCAAAGTGGTGAATGAGTCCCACTGTACCTATTTTCTAGAGATTTTTGTATATTTGGATATCCATTTGGCTAAAACGGGCCCTAGTGCAATTTTTTTGGAATTGGGACTGATTCACCCAAAATGGTGAATGAGTCCCACCAGGCCTAAAAATTAGCATCTTTGAAATTTCAGAATCATTTCTAGTCCTCAACAAGTTTACAAGTGCACACATTTAGTTTTACTATTTTTTTTTTGTTTTACTTGCCTTTCTATTCATCTTTCTATGTCTTTTTGCATACCTCATAGTGCTTTCAAACACTTTACATTTCTTAGTTTGCATTCAATTAGTGATCTATTTTATCAAAATTCTATATTTAGATCATCACATTTAGACATATTACACTCACATCACATCAATATTTGAATTTTTACTGATGATGCCAAAATTTGACAAGGTAACAGTGTCTTATGGGAAACTCAGTTTATGGGGGACCTTTTTCACTAAACTAAGTGACCTCCGAGTTTTTAGAGAAGACGAATTCTTCTATAATGGGGTTTTGGAAAGGGAAAATGAAGCATATATAATAAAATAAAGTCTAACCTAAGGTGACACATCGAGACTTAATGATAGGCACAATAAATCATAGATCTAAGGGCCCGAATGGTATTTGTAGTGTTCTAGAAAGGTAGAAACTGAAGATTAAAGTATAGATAATCCATTCATTGATATAAAATAACATTGCATACATTCCTACTACCAAGAAGAGTCATTAGACATGATCTAGATCAGCAAAATTGCATTCAATATATATAGAAGTTCTCAAATGAAATATCTAGACAATAGCAACATAGTTTAAAGTTTAATCAAATAGCATGAAAGAATAGAAATGACGAACAATTGGCACAATCTGAAATTATTTTGCAATAAAATAAAACAATAATAAAGTCCTAGTGTCTTTTCCTGAAATCAATGTTCCTTCAAAATCCAGATCCTTCTCTCAAAATAGAGAGAAGTATATATAGAAGAAAACTCCCACCGCCTCAGAGAGCAATAACAAAAAATATTTTGCCATCTCCGGAAATGATGCAAATCCGAGTATATTCCCAAGGCATTGCAATAGAAAAGATTTGAAACCAAGCATCTGGTCATTCCAAGGCCAGGTGCATCCCTTGCAAATGATGGTGGTAGTCCCAACAAGGTTAAACAGACAAGTTTCATCATCCCGTGAAGCAATTATGACACGCAGTGGCCAGTTGCAACATTTGGTTCGTTTGATTCATTTCCTGAATATGAGACTCACCGAAGAGACACGTGGAAACATAGCATTGCCCATGTGAACCTTTATCTTTCACTGCTAGAGACTTGTGCCAAGGTGACACATGTTGAGTGGACAAAGCTCTATCCAAAAGTGGAGGAAAGCGATCATCGGTTGTGCGAAAAAAAAATGCGTGAAAAAATTTCATTGCCCGCGGTCGTTATTTCATCCTTTCGCTGAAAGATTGTGTAGAGTAGACACATAACAAAAGTCATTGCAGACGTTGATTGTGGGGCCCGATGAGGAAGCAAAAGGGGAACAATCAAAATGGCCCGCAGCTATGACACTTGGAAGCATAGCGAGGATTTTTGAAATGTGAAGTAAAGGAAACCTCTAGGGAGCACAAAGTAGACATGTGGAGGGAGCCGCAGTCTTCGACAAAAAGGCTGAGGCAACTTTGCGACGTGCAGGCTGATACTTAGAGAAAAAATATACCCGAAGGGAGCTTGTTGAATATTTATTCACAGCTTTTGGCAACTACTAGGAGCGTTTCACTTGTGGAACGAAGAACCCAAAATTTCTTTGGTTTCGCAAACTAGAGTGCCATTCACCAGGTGACAGAGTCAGAGCTTGGAAAGAGCCACCTACAGAGGTGACCATTCAACCTCAGATGGCCTTACAATGTTGCACAAATTCTCTTGTGCTCCACCTAGGTCAATCATTTCCTTATGAGGCAGCGCATTAGGTAAACATGCCCCTGCTTCATAATGGAACAATAGCTGTGCAAGTGGATGAATAACTCCCTCAATGTTAGTTACGGTGGGAGGATGACTGAAATCCCTGAAAGCATCTGGATCACTCTCCTTCTCATCTATTATTTTTGTAATCTATTCAACCATAGAAATGGAGCCATCCTCAAGGAATGGGGACGACAAACCCATCTCATTTAACCTAGAGAAACTCTCCCACATGTTGTCCATTGTATTGTTCAGAGGAGCTGCGGCCACTTTGGTGCGCTGGAAGGCAGAGTGACAATGGATAAACTTGTTGGCCATCTGGGCAACAACATCTCGATCTTTAATTCCTTCCTTAGCAAGGTCTTCATCAAAGACTGAATATAGCTCGGTGAGCAGATCTTTTGCTTCCGAAACCTTTTCCAAGATGAATTGTGGGAATTTATCAATTGTATCATGAGCCTTCTGGCTTAGCCTTGATGCTTTGGTGATGAATCAAAGATTGGGTTGCAATGCTAGGAATTTTTTTTTAATATTTTCCCAATGAGAAATGTACAACTGCCTAACCAATAGAATAATATCTGGTTACGTAGGGGAGGACATGAGAGAGCTTTTAAGAGAAGCGATCTCCACCTCTTTTGAGTTAATGGCCTCAATCAACTCCACCCTTTTCCTTTTCTCAGACACCAGTTGCTCTGAAAAGTTGCTCATTTCTTTATGCCAGTTTTCCTCGACTCAGGAGTGGTTTTCCAAATGCATGTCAAGAGAGGACTTTGTCTCCTGAAGTTCTTTTTCTAATTGGGCCTTTTGGTCCTTAAACTCAACATCTTTCCCGTGTATCTTTTGCTCATATTGAGCTTGTTGATGCTCTAAAGCCTCATTCTTTTGTGCTATCCCTCAATTATACTAAATGCGAAGCCGCTCCAACTCCTCATTCTTTAGCTAAATTTTTTTCTCTACTTCATGATTCTTAGTACGTAGCTCATTAACCATAGCAGGGTCAATAGTCTAAACCTTCACAAGTTCACCCTAAAGTATGTTTCTTTCATTCTCTACTTCCAGCGCCCTTTCTATCAAATGTGCAACATCTGCTTCCAAGGATTTCTCTTTTTTCTCCAAAAAAAAGTAACCTTTTCCTTTATTGATTTATGCTACTCATCTCTTTTCTTCAGCTAGCGACCAATTTTAAGGAAGTTGGAGGTGACCACCCATTGTGTTTCCTCCATAAGTTCAACCTTATCCTATGGTTGGGCCACCTTCATGTCAAGCCCTACCGCATATATTTCATAATCTTCTGGGTGCATCTCCCCTTGTGGCTTGGTTACTGTCGGGTACATGGTTGCAAACTTCAGCTCTTGTCGGGTCTCATCATAGAGAGTTTGTATTTTCAGCTTAGCAGAAGTACTATCATCCTTTGCCTTGCGATTTTGCATTATATTTGTACGTGCTTTCTTTTTTTAGTCAATTTGTGCCATGAATTGGGCTGGCAATGAGACCAGTTTGCCTGCGAAAGGAGCACCAAAAGGTAGGGCATATGGATAGGTAATTTTGACAGTGACAGTTTGTAGGGAGAAGGGGAGCACCAAAAGGTAGGGCAAATGGAGAGTGAAAGATTGTAGGGAGAAGGGGGGAACATTCCAAAGCTTGGTTTGAGAACTAGTAGAAGAGCTTGCCACTTTCCATGGCTCAATTAGTGAATTGACGGGAGGAATCATGGGCTGGAACAATGAAGGAGTTGTCATCATGGAGTTGGCCTGCTGTGAGGGAAGAGGAGGATTTGCAGCAATAGTGGAAGCAGGGGTGTCTACAAAGGGAATGCCTTCGGAAAGCGAGGCAAGGAGGGCCTGAGCGGTAGCAGTTGACATAAGGGTTTGTGGAGGAGTAAAGCTAGGTGGAGTGATTTGTGAGAACTGGGCGAAACCTCTCGCATGTGTTGGATCAAAGGTGGGAAACAGAGGGCCAGTACTCATGGCAGGGATTGTTGCGGAGATAGTAGATGATACCAAGGATTGGGAAGTAAGAGAAGAAGAAGAAAAATTTACTTGTTGATTGGTTGATGGTGGCTCCATAATTGTTAGCAAGTCTTCCTCATCTTCAGGCTTCTGGCTAGCTGCAAGCATC
The DNA here is from genome assembly GCA_007258455.2 of Sequoia sempervirens. Lineage (NCBI taxonomy): Eukaryota > Viridiplantae > Streptophyta > Pinopsida > Cupressales > Cupressaceae > Sequoia > Sequoia sempervirens. The sequence continues at coordinate 62,056,537 of VDFB02072274.1, forward strand.
TGTCTTTCGGTGGGTTCTTGTGAATTCTCTCCAATAATGGTCTTTGTATGCTGCCACTTTGCAGGCGGGCTTTCCCTGGCCTCAATAGTCACTGTCGGTTGCTGCTATAGTACTTTGGCTACCTTAGCAGCCCAAGTGAGAGTATGTGAATCCCTTGATACATTAAATTGCACATTTTTGGCTACAGAGATGGGCTGTTCAGAGCTTTTCTCTGGCGGTGTGGACGATGCAAAAGTCACTGCTTCTTCTTCTTGTTATTCTTCAGATTCACCTTCTAGGTCATCACCCTTATTGGTGTTAGAGTTGGGGCTGGGATGCCCCTCATCCCACCATTTTTCAAATTCTTTGTCATCCTTCAAGCTTTCATAAGGGGCATCCAATTGCCTTGTTTCTTGGAAATATTTCCAGAAAGCTTCTATCTTCTCATCAGTCCATTCCTCATCCTTCCGCAAATTGTTGTACATAGTGCGGTCCATCTAGACACTATCCTTAGCCACCACCACAAAAAATTAAAACTTGTGCCATGGCTCTCTGTTATCCTATGTGGGAACACACGCTAGTTCAACAAAAAATTCATCCTTGCTTGCCTACGGGTTGCGCCTCTTTTCCTAGTAGGGTCGAGAAACATGAGTAACCTTCATGTGTGGCTCTGAAAAGTCATTGAAAGGGTTGTAATCCCATTTATCACATACCAAAACCAATCCTAAATGAGCTAGTTTATCCTACAACTGCTGATTCGATTGCTTCTTTAATAGAGTCACTATTTTAAAATTCTTCAGACAAGTGAAGAATATTTTTCTCTTGACACTTGGGCTGCTGTAGAAGGTATAATCAATGATGCACACCTGCCTATACATTTCAAGTGTGAGAACCCTATTTTTGACACAGGCCGGGAGTAGGAAAGGTTGACCAATGAAGCCCCACATCCAGAGAATGGTGAAATCCACTCTGAAGAACCAGTCACAAGCGGGAGAGAAACTCTGCATATATCTGGTCTGATCTATGTTGAGCCAGACTATGTCACCCCCTCCTTGTAAATCTTGTAAGACCGGAGTTATAAAATAATCTAAAAATGCATAGTAATCATATGTCATGGAAAGAAAGGGTATCCATGTGGATACTAGCTTCCTCTTCTGCTTCTCATCAAAAATCGACAATTCAAATATTTGCTAAAGAAATCAAGGTTTTGATGTAGGAACATGTGAACCAGGAAGGAGAGAAATCTAAACTTTCCCTCCACCAGGTAATTTTCTATTTTCTGTATCATTTCCTCCACTAGGAACTCGGCGAAATCATACCATAAGATATCATGCTATTTACGAAATTGGAAAGCCGACCCTAGTTGAAAGGTTTCCACCATCTCGTTGGAGTCCCGACTGCACACAAAAGCTAGCATTGACAAGGCATCCTGGATGTCTTCACGAAATGAACCACACAACAACAAGATATTCGACAGCCTAGCGCCTGGGATTCCCTTCCTAGCAATTTCCTCCATCAGGAAATCTAAGCTCTTTTTCATCACCTTCCACATTTTTTCTCCTTTAGCAGGAAAGGACTCAATTTTATCCCTTCTTTTACTTGGGTCTGGGATACATAGCATATGCCAAATGGCTTGTGCATTGATTTGAACACTTAAGGCTCGACCCTCGATGCAACAGGTGCTAGGGTTATAATGCTGAATGGTGGCATCAACTATCTCCAGACAATAATGTACCAGCGGGACCATGTATTGTGAAAGACCACTGTACCAAACCTTCTTTGTTGTATATGTGTCTCTATTAGTGAACTCATCCTTGCACAGGCTACTTCTCTTAAGGATTTAGGGTTTTTTGCGAGTTGTGGGTTATGAATATTATCTCATTTCTCCTCAACCCTTTTCTGGTTTCTATAATCTTTGGGCCTATCTAGCTATATCATATTCACCCTCTTCGGCTTTCTTGGTATACCAGGCATAGCATATGATAAATCTTCATAGATATAAACATCTTTTGATGACTGTATAGCATTAAGAAAGTCCTAGCCAATCTCCTCCTGAATTTTTTGTGATGAACTCTCCAACATTTTTCTTCAAATGAAGCTTCTATAGGTTTTAAATTCTTCGTAATTTTTACTCGGCTCTAGATATGCTAAAAAAATTCTCTTCACTTGGCTTGGTGTATTTCAAAAGACATTAAGCATTAAAATATTTTTCATGCAATATTTTTGCTATCTTTTCTCAAGGTGGTAAAATAAAGTAGGCCTTTTGCATTTAATTCGGCATGTACTGTTAATTCCTTGGCTCGTGCAAAAATGAATTACTTGCCATTTCGAGGTGGCAAGAATTCATTATTACATTTGGAAACTGTGTGATATGCTATGATTTCCTTGAAACTTGAGCTGGCAATTTTCCTTCTAACCTTGCGTTAGTATGTGCTAGCAATTAATATCCTAAACGAAATGATTAAGCCAAAGAAAACGACCACTGCCTAAAAATATATGAATCTTTCCTTGGGTTTTGAGAAATGCTTGTGAGGTGACACAATAGCCTATGGACCATGCAACTTATTGCTGATGAGTGCCACCATTTTTCAGCTAATTAATTAGCTCTTATTAACTTAGCACACATTGAGTCATATTTTTGCAGATGCAACTAGTCAAGAAATGCTAGAAAACGTAGGCATGCCTTTCAAGTTGGCACTTGGCTATCATCACGTTTTCTTAAAATAGATTAGCATTCTTTTTCTCATTTTTCTATAAATAGGCCACTAAGTAGTGAGGAAATCACACTTAGCATTTGAGAAAATTTTAGCAATAGGTCATTGGTGCAATATTTAGCTTGAGTAAGCAATTTTTCTCATTGGCTAGGTGGTAGGCAAGTTTCAGGAGTAGTTAGAAGGTAGTAGCATTATGTCAGCACCATGGACACTCCCATTAGGTTAGTTTCTTACAAGTCACATACAACTTTCCTCGGAGAGATTTCAACTAGGCGTTTGAAAAGGATGACAAAAAATAAGCACTCCTTGGTTTTGATAGCCATAAAATGGGTTATGGGTAGGGACAAATACCACGTAAACACTGATATCTGGTCACACTTTGTTGCATCAATGTTAGACATTGGTATCACCAGGCCTCTAATTATAAAGTTGGTTAAGGAATTTTTTCCGAAAAAGTACTTGAATGGTCTAGGTGAGGTTGTTGCTCATGTTGCATATGGGGTAGGCCTGCCAATAGTCATTGACCTCCAACACTACATTGAAGAAGAAGCAGTCATTGTATGGATATCATTTCTCAGTGGATTTTTCCTCTAGACATGCGATGAGAATCAACAGAGGGTTACCCAGGCCTTGAAATTTCTATTCCACATCTACAACGTAGTGCCATTCTACAACATTGATTGGTACATTGACTTCAGGAACCTAGTGTTCCCTCCACCAATGGCGGTTGTCCCAAATGATTTTGCTGATGAAGACACGGTAGGTGTTGTTGTTAATGCATCGATTGTTGCTACCCATTCTCTTGGATGAAATGCCTCCTTGTCTCTTTGTTTCATGTTGTTAAGAATACACCACCTGTTTACAATTTTTGTATATAAGCCTGAAAAAGGCCATAGATATAGCATATATGAAAATAATAACACGTATAATCATATACTTTTTGAATTATGGATCGCTCATCCATTTTCTACCATGTAAAAATAAAAGAATATATATATATGTATAATGACATATCTTTATAAAATCCACGGATCTCTCTTCTTTTTGCATATCTATTGTATGGGTTCTTTTTCATTAGCATATTTGCATATTTCCTTTATATATGGGTGTCTTTCCTGATTATTTCTATAAAGTAATTCCACTGCTCTACTATCTGCAATGATGGGTTACTTTTCGCTGAAACATGAACTAATTTCTAAAAAGACCGACCAACACAAAGGGAAAGAAAATAAAAGCATATTAACATATGTATAATAATAAAATTTGGAACTTAATGGAACAACTTAAGATGAATCCCATTGACCTAGATTCCCAAGGGTTCATGTTCCATGCTTTCTAACTCGAAAGTGTTATTCTCTTTGCACTGAATGATTTTAAAGGGGCCCTCCCATAGGCTATCAAATTTTCTATGTTGACCTGGCTTAGCAGCCCTTTCATTATATTTCAGCACTAAGTCTTTTCACTTTAGGCATTGGTCGAAAGCCCTCTTGTCAAATCATCACTTGAACACTTGCTTGCGATTTGTCATGGCTATTAGGGAATTCTCCCTTTTTTCTTGTACTTCTAACAATTCGGCAAGCCGAACCTCCATGGCGCCATTTTGTTCTATCTCGAGGGATTTCAACAGTTGAAGTGATGGAATCTCCATAGATATAGGCAATAATGCCTATTTCCCGTATACTAACTCATAAGGAAAAGTCTTTAAGACTTGCTTAAGAGTTATGCAGTTTTCCCAAAGCATTGCTTGAAGGTTTTTGTGCCATTCTCTCTGGTGCTCCAACCCAATTCTTTTAAGGAGTCGGACTAGGTTCTTGTTCGTTGACTCTGCTAGGCCATTTCCCTGTGGGTAATAATTTGATAATGTCTTAAGGAATATGCCATTTGTTAATACAAAGTGACATACCTTTGCACCTAGGAAAGCTCTGGCATTATTGGGAATGATAGTCTTTGGAGGACTGAACCTTGTCACTAGCTCTTCGAGGAAATCCACTATCTTTTCCTCTATTGTGTTTTTAAGTGGAATGACCTCTATCCATCTTGTGAGGTAATTTGTGACAGTCAAAATCCACTTGTTCCTGATGCTAGAAGTGGGATTAATCATCCTAATGAATTCTAGGCCCCATTGTGAAAATGGTTAATCCTCCACTATAGGCTTGAGAGGCATTGCAAAAATTTTTCGTTCTTCCTGTAAATAACTGGCATTCTTTGCAATATTTACCAAAGAGTGGGAGTCATTGAAAATCATGGGCCAATAGTAACCTGCACACATGATTTTGATGGTGGTGGTCTTAGCAGAGAAGTGTTTTCCTGCAACATTGTTTTGGAACTTGTCGAGGATTCTCTTCGCTTGCTCTGCAGTAATGCATCACAAGAGGAGACCATTGAAATTCCTTTTGAAAAGGACCCCTTTCACTAGCACATATTCACAACTCTGTAGCCGATAGTATCTCCTCTTTTGGAAGGAAAGACCTAGTGAATACTTTCCTATTTGCATAAACCTCACTCTATCTGTTAGCTAGCAACCCTCAGATCCTGGCTCATTTATTAGAACAAGCTCTGGCTGCTCTTCTTCAATGGGTATCTCTTCGTCATGAGCCATGTATTCACACAATTCCTCTTCCTTAGATAGTTTTAGTGGGTTTGACCTCAATGTCATATTCAAGGATCTTGGTGATCCAATTACCTCTTTTTTCTATGATTTCTCCCTCCATGATATACTCGTGCACACTAGAAAGTATGACATAGACAGTCACTATGTTGAAGGAAATTAGATGGCAGAATTTTTTAAGTCCCTTCACTATCGCAAAGGCTTTCCTTTCGAAAAAATTATAATTCGTCTCATATTCTTTCAGGGTTCGAAAGTATAATGCCACCAGATGTTCTCCTTTTCCTTCATTATCCTTTTGAGTTAAGATAGTAGCAACACTGGACTTGCTACTAAATGCATATATTATAAAATCCTTAGATAAGTCTGGATTAACCAATAATGGAGCTACGGAAATGGAATTCTTAACTTTTTCAAAGGCTTCCTAAGCTTCCTTTGTCCACTTGAATGCTTGATCATTTTTAAGCATTAGGGTGATCGACTTAATTATTCCTACAAAGTCATAAATAAACTTGCTAACAAAATTTACCTTCCCCAGGAAGGCCTGAATGCCTTTCTTGTTAACCGGTAGGGGAAGTTCTTTGATGGCTTTCACCTGCTCAGGGTCGATTGAAACTCCTTCCTTGGACACCACGTGTCCTAATAGCTTGCCTTGTGGTACTCTGAATACACATTTTTATGGATTTAGGGAAACCCTAAAATCCTGGCATTTCTGAAAAACCATTTCTAAGTAATAAAAATGATCATCCTTAGACTTAGAGAACATAGTAAGATCATCCAAATAAATTAGGATAATCTTATTGATCAGCTCCCTAAAAGCAATGTCAATTGCCCACTGAAATGTCACCCCTACATTAGATAAACCAAAAGGAATTTTAGCATACGCAAATGTTCCCCATTTTTTGGTGAACGTGGTCTTGTGTCGATCCTCCTCTTTAACTCAAATTTGATTGTAACCCGAAAAGCCATCAAGCAGGGAAAACATTTTTGATCCTGACGTTGTTTGCAGGATTTACTCCATAGAAGGCAGTGGATAGTGATATTTCAAGGATACTTTGTTCAAGTCTTAGAAGTCCACACATAAGTGGATATCTCCATTCTTTTTTCGGACCAATACTAGATTGGATACCCATGTGCTATGCTTGATAGAGAAGACAATCTGTGACTCAATTAGCTTTGTTAGCTCTTGCACTATTAGTGCTTCAATTTTGGGGTTTATTGGCCTCTGCTTTTGTCAAACTAGTTTTGTGCCCTCTTTCAGCTCAATGGTGTGTTGGATGATGTCAGGATTGTATCCCTTCAGGTCATCATAAGACTAGGCCACTACCCCTTCATGTTTCTCATAAAAATTTATGAGCCTCTATTTATCATGGTGTGAGACATCTTTCCCAATTTGAAGGCTTCTGCCATCTGAGACTTGAAGGTCTATGTAGTCACTTTTTTCTACCACAAAATTTCATCTATCATTTCTTGCATCATCACAATCAAAAAGGTTTTCGAGAGTAACCAATCCTTTCGAAAGTTTGTTAGATTTGAGCTGCATGATTTTTCCTTCATAAGCCTCTGCGATCTTTGGTTGGAGTTGATTGGAAAATTTCCCTAATTGTTGGATGAATGAAGCAATGTGTTCATCACTTTCAAACACCTACCATTTTTTATCATTATCAGGAACCGTTGGTCAGACTATTACTCGTACAAAGTGTTTGTTATCTATTAGGTTAGAGATAGGATCAAACTGGGATCTGATTGCTACCATGTGATCCACATCATGATTTTGGTCTCATTAAACAGTTTGAATGTTGAAGGATTCAAAACCCTCAACTAGGTCCCAAACTCGATGCTGATAGGATCTCATGCAGACATTCCTTGCCGCAGAAATTTCTTGGACTTGGGTGACCACCAGTTTGGAATCTTTGAACACCATTAATTTCTTAATGCCCATTCACTCCACAAGGCTTAAACCCTAAACTAACCCTTCATATTTGGCTTCGTCGTTTGAACAAGCGAACTGGAAGCATAAAGGCCTTAGTATCTTTTCATTGTGTGGGGATATCAAACATATCCCCGATCTGACACCTACTTTGCATCTTGCCCCATCAAAGTACAACGTCCATAGCTTAGGTGTTTGGCCACCTTCAAACTCTCTGGCAACCCTCAAGAGCACTTGGTGTTCATCATAGATTACATAGGTGCCCAATCTTGTAGCATGGTAATTTTTGAAAGGGTCATTATCCATGTGTTCACTTAACAAAGCATCCTCCTGATCATTCCGATCTCTGGTCGCCTTTTCCTCCTCTAGTAATTCAATGCCATACATTTCTTGCTTGGTGATAGAGGTATCCGTGACTTCAAAATTGATCATGGCTTCATTTGCTACATGTTCAGAATGTAATGCTTTTGAATCTATTTTCATTTTTGTGTTAGGCTTGGTTATGAGAATCAAATGTGACCAATCCAGGGATAGGTATCCACCCACCTTTGAGGTAAATTCTTGAGATAGACAGAGGCCAAACATGGGAGGAACATCTATGATCACAGTATCTTGCGGCACAGTGATACTAGGGCAAGAAAATAGAGTTAAAGTAAGTGCCTTGATCACAACTATGGTTTGAACTTTGTTCCCATCAAGCTGCATTACTCCCCTTTTCATAGGTTCATAGCTAAGTCCTAAATATTCATCTATTTGCTTAGGCATAACCATAGTGCTAGCACTAGAATCAATCATAGCATTATGTAATAACTTATTCCCTATAATGAGAGTTAAAAATAAGGGTTGGGGCTTTGACTTATCTCTGACTTTCACAACGGCCTCTTTTGTGTTGTTCGCAAGGACTCTAGCAGGAGATAGTTGATTAACAACCTTTGCATTGGCTAACTGCTCCATTGGTGTTGCACTAATCTCTACTTGAAGCACCTTATGTAATAGTGTCTTCTACTTCGAGATAGCTAGAATGTCCCATAGAGACACATTAGCAGAGGATTTCTTTAATTGTTCCACCACATTAAAAGGTGGAAAACTTGGAGGTTTCTGCTCCTTTTCTCTTCTTATGATAACTTCCTTCTATGGTGGATATTGCGTCAATGCAGAGGAAGTGCTAGATATCTAATTAGAAGCACCTTTAGGTTGTCGATTGACTAGTTGCGGAGGAACTGATTCACCGATAAATGTCCTCTTTGACTAAGTGTTATAGTCAGATTGCACTTGCAGTGTTTCAGATACAAAAGTATCATTAGAAAACATTGTTTCTTCTTCTTCCATCCATGAGAAGAGTGTGTGATTAGGAGTGATGTCGTATTATTGTTCTAGAGACATCCCTTGCATTTGCACAGTAAGAACTGTACTCTCCATTTGTGGCGAGGCATAGACATAATCTGCATGGTTTGGCATCGCGCCTTGGCTGCATTGATCTACCACCTTTTGTTGTAAGTTTCCACATAGACAATTTCAGGGCATATTCGCATCACTGCAAGGGAAACACCATGGATTGATATCATCAATGAGGTTATTCTATCCTGCAGTCAATTCCCTACTTGAGCTTGGTGAAGCGCTCGTCAACAGAGTAGGCACTGACACTATTTAGTTGACTGTTGAAGTTGGTGGATTAGTGCAGGAATTGCCTTGGTACTGAGTCTATTGATATGAAGACCATTCACCTTGATAATTCTGATAGGAAGGATTCAGAGGCATTGATTGGTTCCGCATGAGGGTGGTTATATCATTTTTCATAGTCAACAACATTTCTTTAAGATCGTTCATTTCATCCTTGGGAGAACCAAATGTAGAGGCAACATTTTGCGGTGTTGCTGCATATGTGTACATTGACTAAGGAGGTGCAGGCACACTTGTCGATGTGACTTCCTGTGCATGCATCTATATTTTAGGAAATTATGGCATGATAGGCTGAGGAGGCAACTTTTTGCAATCTATCAAATGACATCGTAAGAATCCGGTAGAGTAGCTCCTCCCAAAGTTTGATCATCATAGAAATGTCAGGGTTAATGGACTTCAGATAAAATATGAACACCAACACAGGAGTCGGGCATATAGCAATGAGGATCCTCTGCCAATTTGTGTGAAATCAGGCATTGAAGTCCATCAAAGCCTCTTGGGGAGCCCGTTTTATGACAGATAATTGATGGTACAATGAGGAACGATCTCCATCATTTGAAAATATCTCATAAAGCAGATCTTTGAGCTCATCCCAGGTGCAGATATTGTTAGGTGGCAGTGTTCAGTACCAATCTAGCACCTTTCCTTTGAAATATACGACGAGGAGCCTTAGAGCTACATTATGTGCAGTGATCCCATGCACCAGACACACGTCCACCACATCTTGTAGATGCTTTGTGGGTGTTCTTAAGCCATCTCTGGTAAACTTGGGTATAGCTTTCATAGCTAAGACTGGGATAGCACCCTAGATAGCGGGTGCTACTTGAGTTGCTAGGGGACTTCCGACATCCCATGCCACATAATTTATGTTGGTAGCTTGAAACATGGTTAGAGAAATGGGTGGTAGGAGTGGAACGGTCACCAACTAACTTGCGACCTGCATTATTCCTAGTGGTGATACTAGTAAACTAGGGTTGCTTGTGGTTTGGGATCTAGTTACAAGCCGATGGCTGATACACCCTTCTAAAGTGAAAATTCATTTAAGATCGATCCCACCTGGCGTGCTAAAAAATGAACAAACTGTTGATGCCAAAATTTGACAAGGTAACAATCTCTTATGGGAAACTCAGTTTATGGGGGACCTTTTGCACTAAACTGAGTGACCTTCGGGTTTTTAGAAAAGCTAGATTCTTCTATAATGGGGTTTTGGAAAGGGAAAAGGAAACAAATATAATAAAATAAAGTCTAATCTAAGGCGATGCATCGAGACTTAATGTTAGGCACGATAAATCATAGATCTAAGGGCTCAAATGGTATTTGTAGTGTTATAGAAAGGTAGAAACTGAAGATTAAAGTATAGATAATCCATTCATTGACATAAAATAACATTGAATACATTCCTACTACCAATAAGGGTCATTAGACATGATATAGATCATCAAACTTACATTCAATATATATAGAAGTTCTCAAATGAAATATCTAGACAATAGCGACACAGTTTAAAGTTTAATCAAATAGCATGAAAGAACAGAGAGGTTGAACAATTGGAACAATCTGAAAGTATTTTGCAATAAAATAAAATAGTAATAAAGGCCTGGCATCTTTTCCTAAAATCAATGTTCCTTCAAAATCTAGACCCTTCTCTCAAAACAGAGAGAAGTATATATATAGTATAAAAATCCCACCGCCTCGGAGAGCAATAACAGAAAATATTTTTCCATCTCTAGAAATGATGCAGAATCGAGTATATTCCCAAGCCGTTGCAATAGAAAAGATTCAAAACCAAGCATCCAATCATTCCAGGCCCAGGTGCATCCCCTGCAAATGATGGCGGTAGTCCCACCAAGATTAAACAGATAAGTGTCATCATCCTATGAAGCAATTATGACACACAGTGGTCAGTCACAACATTTGGTTCACTTGATTCATCACCTGAATACGAGACCCACTGAAGAGACACATGGAAACATAGCATTTCCCATGTGAACCTTTATCTTTTGTTGTTGGAGACTTGCGCCAAGGTGGCACATGTGGAGTGGGCAGAGTTCTATCCAAAAGTGGAGGAAAGCAATCATCGGTTGTGCACAAAAGAGATGCATGACATCCTTTCACTGAAAGATTGCATAGAGTGTACACGTAGAAAAATTTCATTGCAAACGTCGATCGTGGGGCCTGCCAAAATTCTTTGGGAATGAGAGCTATGTGGTGCTTGAGGGGAGCCCGATGAGGAAGAAAAAGGGGAACAATCAAAATGGCTCGTAACTACAACATGTGGAAGCATAGCAGGGATTTCTGAAATTAGAAGGAAAGGAAACCTCTGGGAGCACATAGTAGACATGTGGAGGGAGCCACAGTCTTCAATAAAAAGGTTGAGGAGGCAACTTTGTGATGTGAGCCAATACTTAGAGCAAAAATATACCCGAAGGGAGGTTGTTGAATATTTATTCACATTTACATTGCATTTTGGCCCATCTTTCCCCTTTTAGGTGAAAAACCCTAGAAAGGTAAGAAAGACAAACGAGTGCCAAAATCTTTGTTTACATTTTGGTGAACCTACTTTTTGAATGCCTTCTTATCTGATTTGGATTCCATCATCATCCTAGAATTATCTTGCATTGCATTTTTCATTAGTTAAGTTGCATTCTAGGGTTTCAAATTTTGCATTAGTGAAAGTGCATATAGGTTGCATTTTTGCATCTTAAATCATTGATTTTTTTTGCAATTCTACATTTGCATCTTAGGTCTGCATCATACAACACAAAAAACATAAAAATCAATCAAAAAAGTCTTGAAAATTCTAAAAAAAATCCCCACTAGGATTCATTTTCCACCTTGGGAGAATTAGTCCCTTTTCACCCCTGAAACTGCCTTTTAGAGTGTTGAAAACCATGTTTCTGCAGTTTTGTTTGCTGCCATTACCTATTTGTATCAGCTCGTTGAGTTTTTGTAACATGCATTTCACTAAATCTAGCTTAAATTAGCTCATTTCATGCATTGCTTAATTTCAAATTTTCATTCCCACATTGTTGCATAGCATAATAATCAATTATCATATGAAAATTGCATTTCCTTTCAGCCTTTTACATTGCATTTTAAGTTTGCATAGATTGTTATTTAAACATGTTAGTATCTATTCTTTCCAAGTTTTCAAAGAACAAGTTAGTCAATAAGCATGTTTTTCATTCATTCAATGCATGCCCTAGTTATGAGAGTCTCTTAGCACAAGAGAGTGAAAATTTTAATGCTTTCCTTAAACTTACACCCCTTCCTATCTCTCCTATTTGTGAGGATGATGTGTTAGAAGGGAATACAAAAATTGATACTCATGATGACCATAATTGTACTTCTCCTGATACCTCTCATTTAAGTGACAAAGGTATCTTGGAAAAAGAAGGTACAATCATTGAGCAACATGAAGGTCTTGTTTTTCCTTCTCCTCATTCCCCTTGGGAAGATAATATAACAATACAAGATGAATTCATTACCACCACTTTACCTAGTCTTTGTTCATCTCCCAACACCTCCCCTATTTCTGACAATGCTTTGTGCATGACCATGACAAACACATTTGTGAAGAGGATATTTTGGTATCAAGAAACCAAATGATTGAGAGTTATAACATTATTTCTCTCCTTCCTAATGTTCCTAACAATTGGAAGGGTCTATTTGAACAAGAGGATCCAATTATGGACACACATGAAAATCAAAGTTGTCCTTCCCTTGACCTCACCCCTATTTATGATGAAGCTTATTTACAACATCTAACCATGACATGTGATGTATATCTTGATTGTCACTTTCCTAAAATATCTCCTACTAGGGTAGATGTTATGGTACAAGACAATGAGATTATGGAAAAAACTCAAATTTCCCCCTCTCCTAATATCTATCCTTTTAGTGATGACAACATTATGGTGTTACAAGATCCAATCGATGAGAATCATGAAAATCTTATGGAGCAAGACACTTCAACCATTACTCACTCCCCTAATTGCGATGAACCAATCCTTGAAAGTTAAGAACATTTGTATTGTCATTCTCCTACAAATTCTCCTCCTAGGAAGACTATTATGGTGCAAGAAAATGATATGTCTTCCTTAGGGGTACATCAAACCAAGACTATCGAGGTTATGAATGCACAAGCGTCCATTATATCCCCCTTGATCAATGAACCTCATACATACCCTGTGATCCATCCTAAGAATCCTCTAATTCTTTACTCGCCATCACACAAGAAACAAGCTCAAAACAAACCTGAATTCATCCTTTACCCACCTAAGAACAATGTTTTGCACCAACTGAGTTACAATGACATTGCTCACATATTTGAAAAGTGTATACAATCAAAGCCAACCTTGAACCTAAAATACCTATGAAGCAACCTGAGAAAGGATGTGATGCTATAGAACAAGGCCTCCATACCCCTATAGATTCTACAACACAAGAACCAAATCATGGTCTTGTTGATTGTCCTTTCATAGAAATCATACCATCCAACAAACCTTAACTCAACATCAATACTATCACACAAGACTCTTCCAAGACAACTATAACCTTGGTACATCCTAAACTCATAGAAATCTCATTAAACATGTATCAAGTAGACACTTTGTTTACTATCAAAATAAATAACATTAGTTGCTGCTCCTTGCCATGCAATAGTTGTAGGATCATAGAATACTCACTACATCATGTTTTCCATTCATCGCAAGGGGCAACATATCATCATCCATTTCAGGCTCACCCCTGTCTTTCACTAAGTGGGGGCAAGGGCTTAATTAGCCTTGTCCTTGTATCTCACTTCTCGTTGCTCCTTTTGGCTAGTCATTAACCTTTCATGAACATTAAGAGCAAGCTTGGGATGTGGATGGCATGCCTTAAGTTGGATCACATGTGACATACTCATTCATGATGTAGCTCAATTTGAAAACATATGACTTGGCATAGGGCTTTCTAAGTTGGCTCTCATGTCTTCTTTCATTTATCATTGGATACTTTAAACCAATTTCTCATAGTGATGGTGTAGCAACTACTTTAAAGTGGGGGCATATATAGATGACATCTTTTTTCCAATTTCATGGCATGATTTTTCTTTTTCTTGTGATGTGTCCTCTTCCTGGTGGCGTCATTGGGTTTGATGCCATCCAAGATTGTACGATCAATTGACATGGAATGATGTGAATGAGGTAACCCATGGGAAATGATCTAACACCTTGACTTGTCCTCTCTTGGAGACATTAGGCACAATGCTCCCTAAGAAGAAGACCTTACATGAACAAAGAAAAATCCATTTAACAAAATCTTTACATAATATTCAACAAAAATTACAAAAAAATTGTGGTTCCTTATCAAATTTATTAAGAGGATAACTTTGGTATGGTTTATATAATGGGAAGTTGACCCAATGGCATGACTTTTGCATTATACGGTGTGAACCCGACACATTGGCATGAATTTCTCACTAAACCACTTCTTTGGGACAACTCACCCTGTGGATGATTTGAAGTTCTATGGCCCTAGAGTGAGCACATCTTTGATCCACCTCATTTTTCTTCCCTTTAGTTCTTGTCATTGCATGATTGTGTATCTTGTTTTGTTTCAAATCATTCACCTTGTGTGCATCCTATTGTGCTTATGATTGGTATGACTTAAGATCTTGGATCATGGGGGCTTGACTGATTCTTTGATCTTTTTCATTCTTTGTCATCCACATTGGTACAATTGGACCCCTTCTTGAATGTCTACTTTAGTGTGAGTTTGAAGTAGCTTTATCCTCTCACTAAAGTGGGGGCTAACTGTGGACACAAAAAAAGTATCCCTTTTTTCTTGCTTGATTTTGGATTAGTTGATGATAAATTTGACTTAATGAGGCCTTGATTTAGTGTTGTGAGGTGTTTTACACATCCACATTAGGTCTTGGACCCTTGAAAATGCATTAAACGATGTCTTGTAAAGGTGTTGTAAATCACTTTCATACTTTTCTAGACTCTTATTAAGCATTTAAGTCTAATATTATTTTATTTCAAAAGTTAGCTTCTCCCTCTTCTTCTATAATTAAATAATTATTTCAGTTATTTAATTATTCATTAGCCTTTTCTCTCTATAATTAAATAAATGTTATATTTATTTAATTATTTATCCAAGTCCTTTATCTCCCCAATTAAATAATTATTTTTAATTATTTAATTATATAATTTGTTCTCACCTCTCTTTTGAAATAAATAAAATTAATATTTTATTTATTTCTCCTATGTTGTCCACCTAAATTAAATAATCTTTATTATTTAATTTCTTTTTTTTGCCAATCTTATCTTCCCCTCAAGTCTTTATCTATCCATGTATTTCTTCTCTCAATTAACCTCCACCCCTTATTAAGTTATTTTCTAATTTAATCTCGGCCCTTGGTCATGATCCCTATTCTTAACTCTTCTCTATAAAAGGAGACCTTTAACCCTAATTCATTATGATCATTCATCATTCATTATCTATCTCAACTCAATCAAGCTAGGGTTTAGCATTTTGAGTCTTCATAAGGAAGCATCTTCAAGAACATCATCAAGGAATTCAAGAGAAAAATTATTCATCCATTGTTGCGGAAATTCTAGATCCTTCATCATGGAAAGTTTCCAATTGCATTGCTTCATTTTTCATGCTTTATTATCTTATTTCATCATTTTGGTTTAATTACCTAAATGAGGTTGACCAAGGAAAATGCCCATTCCCTAACAGTCAACATTTCTCTTTATTTCATTATGTGTTTGCAGATTTAGGTGCTTAGATGGCTTGAACATGATTGAAGATTAGGTTGCAAACTTGTTGAAGTCATCTCCACTTTTTTAAGGCCAAAATCAACACAAAAAGTGACCAATAGTGCTAAAAATCAAGGTTTTAGATCTAGACACCTGGAGGTGCAGATTGAGCAGATCGAGAGCTCCACATTTAATTTTTGAGTTTTCAAAAAATCCAAAGTGAACTAATTCAACTAGAGGGGCAAATGAGTCTCATTGTACCTATTTTCTAGATATTTTTGAGGATTTGGATATCCATTTGGCTAAAACGGGCCCCGATGCAATTTTTCAGAACTGGGACTAATTCACCCAGAATGGTGAATGAGTCCCACCAAGCCTAAAAATCAACACCTTCATAATTTTAGAATCATTTCTAGTCCTTGGAAAGTTTAAAGGTGAACACATTCAGTTTTACAACTTTCTGTTTTGTTTTACTTGTATTTCTATTCATCTTTCTAGGTCTTTTTGCATACCACACTATGTTTTCAAATGCCTTACATTTCTTAGTTTGCATTCAATTATTGATCTATTTTATCAAACTTGTACATTTATATCATCACATTTAGGCATATTACACCCACATCACATCAACCTTTGAATGTTTACATTGCATTTTGGCCCATCTTTCCCCTTTTAGGCAAAAATCCTAGAAAGGCAAGAAAGACCACTTGGGTGCCAATATTTATATATGTACATGTACATATATATATATATAAACCTCTATGTATACATATGTATACATATGTTGATATTTCCTTATGGACATTTATGTTTGTCATACATACATATGTATCAACATATGTATACATATGTATATATGTACATATATATTTATACATATATATACATATACATTCGATTGCACAATCAAGCACATACACATTTACTATCTTATTGATAGGAGATACTGGTGCAGGAGCACCTAAGGAGCAACAGGCAGTTTCCTAGGTAAAGAAGAAACCTAGAGGCTCAATTTTGGTTTTTGTAAATTCATAAGGTCATGTTGACCATTGAGTTGGGTGTTTGGGAATGTTTTTGAACTGTGGGAAAGAAGGTGACAAGTGTTAAATAGTTTTGCAATATCAATTTGCTAAGTTGTCAAAAGTTGACAAGGGGTTAGAAAACATAGTGGGTTTTATAACACTCACCATTAGGTCACCTAGGAGCTCGACCCAATCATCTAAGTTGTGATGGCCTATTTAAGGCATGCTTCAACCATGAGATAGGGTTGGAGGCATTTTGTTAGGGTGACAATTTGTAAAGCTGAAGGAAACAACGTTTGGAGATACAATTTTCCTGTGTTTTGCATTTATTTTGAGCTTTAATGGAGTGACTCTGCTATTGTGTTAGTTGTAGTATGTAGTATTTACATTGAGCAAGCTTAGTGCACCAATCTTTTTTTGTTTTTGTAAATCATTTGCATCTTTTGTTTGTATATAGTTTCTTTTATGTCTTTTCAGGCCTATAACAGGCAGATTTGGAAGAATGGAATCCTAGAGCACCTTCCCACCGTACAAATTGTACGAAATTTTTGGGATTTGTGTCTAGGCTCCCTCATTGTAAATATGGTAGAATTTAGGTTTTGTGGTAGTGCAGGAGATGCTAGCAAGATGCTGCCCTAGGCGAGCCAGTGCAGGTCTGGTTGGGGAGGTCCAGTTGGGGCAGACTTGAAGTAAAAGGTCCACAACTTGCAAGGGAAACGAGATCTTGGAGAGATTATTTTTGGAGAATTTAGGGGGAGGTCTTGACTAAGCATGGTGATCAGGAAGAGGGTTTATCAATTCTTTTAGTAGGAGAACTTTTTGACAATCTAAAAACAACTTTGAGCAGTTTAAAACCCTAGGGTTCTTGACCATTTTTGTATATGGACAGTGTACGACTTGTACAGGGCTAAAACCCTAAAAATCTTTAAGGAATAGGCATGAGAACCACAGATTCTTAACAAAGAACCTAAGTCTTTGATGGATTTTAAATAAATTTGCATTTTATCCCTGTTTAGAGGCCTAATTGGGGCTTAGGCTTGTAGCCCTTTCCAAACCCTAGGTGAAATTTTGATGAGAGCGATGGAAGGTTGGAGTCTTGTGTTGGAACAAGAACCCTAGTTTGATCATTTTGAAGCTTTATAACACCTCTCACCCCTGCAAGAATCTAGTAGAAGGTTGAGGATATTTGGTCTTTAAGGAAGAGTAAGGGCCAATGGAGAGAATGTGGCGAAGCACCAAGGTTAGCTTGGTAGAAGGACATCATGTTGATAGGAGAGGGGTTGGTCAGAAAAACCAGGGGCACCTAGTCATGAGTAGGGGCCTATAGGTTAGATTGGTGAAGCCAAGCACCAAGGAGGTCTTATAAGGAAAGACCCAGTGCAGGAACTAGTGATTGGTTCCTCCAACCCCACTCCCTATCAAATACACGTGTGATGTATTTATACATATATACATACATGTCATATTGTTCATTCGATAGCACCATGCTCATAAGAAGCCCATTCATATGCATGCATAGGTACGTCTACCTATGTATTCTCATGTATGTGTTCCTTCATGCATATGGTCTATCGTTTGACATGCATATACATGCATATACATAAATTCCATGTGTGTTCACCTCATCAATTCAAGCATAGTAATATAAGGAAGAACTCATAAGCTCCAAATAGATAAACATCATCCTAGAATGTACTCAACAGTAATCAAGACCCTTACTAATGAAAACACATCATACTAAAGATGACTTACAAATTCCCAACACAATGACTTGACTCAACCATTCTACTATGAGTGTGTGTGTAAGCTCAGTTAGGTTATGGAATTGGTTACCTGACTAATTTATTCTCTTGAGTGATACTTCCCCTCAAACATAGAGAATTGAATATGAACCTGCATCCAACTAACACATTCCCATGGTAGTCAGTTGTTCATCAAAATATGCATTTACACAATATTTCTTCATAGTTAGAATATCCAATTCAATAACCATCTATTTCACATATATGTATTTCATCACATAACATTAAATGAACTAACTTTCATTCATAATTAATTTATAACAAAGTGCAAGCACATATATTCTCAATCAAAAATCTAATTACATTCACACATGCAATAATTTACTCTAACACTGTAATAGGAAATAGGTAATTACACAATGGGGCATGACATACTCCCCCCCTGTGAATCATCATCCCCAATGATTTTATGTAGCAACATAAAATAAATAAACAACATCATTGTTTTCAAGTACTTTCAAATGCATTTAAAACATGTGGAAACTTTTGCTATATATCATCATAGTCTTCCATATATTGGTCCCACTGGAATTTGCATTGCAGATCTTCTCTGTTTTGTAAGTGAACCTTATGTGTTATGAGCACCTTGATAGGCTCAATTGTTACCACTCTAGGGTCATATACATGTAAAGCATTTCAATTAATTGCATGATTATCACCTGTTATATACTTCTTTAGGTAAGAAACATGAAAGATGCTATGCATCTGGGCAAGAGTTGGTGGAAAAAAAAATCGACAAGCTACAGGATTCACTTCCTCAAGGATCTCAAAAGTTCCTACATAATGTGGGGCTAATTTTTATGATTCCCAAATTTGATGGAACTCTTGTGAGGTTTAACACTCAACAACACCTTGCCACCTGCTAAAATTTTTTTGGGGCACTCGCTTTGCATCTGTATAGCTTTTGTGTCTATCATTAGCTTCAGCCAATATTTGTTTGACAATCCTCGCTTGTTCTTCCATTTTAGCCAATATCTCTGGCCCAAGACTCACCCTATCCTCAAGTTTATCCCAACTTATAAGGGTTCGACCCTTTTGACCATATAATGCTTTGAAAGGAGCCATGTTTATTACAGAATGGTAAGAGTTGTTATTGTTATCAATTAGATATGCACCCTTTGTCAGATTTGCAAAAAATAGACTATTTGTTGAAACATGGAAACTCTTTTCAGATGTGGGTGATCAATCCGAAAAGAGAATCTCTAGAGTGAGTTGGTTCTCTGAAAGATGAATCCTATTCTAAGTGATTTTCAGGTAAAGAGTTAGAAGGATGAACTAGATTTAAAACTTAAGACTGAAATCCTAACACTTAAACTATTTGACCAACTTCATGAAGATTCTGATAATGACTCACTCTCACCACCTCTTTAAAACTTGATCCTCACAATCTCACAACACATATAATCCAAAAGTGATTTGTGCAAAGGTTTGAAATAAACACAAGGAACAACCTGAATTAGCATGCAAATCCTGCAAATCACCTAACAAAAGTAAGACAAGCAAAGGATTCAATATATTTGAATCACAAGACACATCAAATTACTATTGCAAATCATAAACAAGAATTGAGAAAGGACAACTCCGTTGTTTTATTGAGTGAAGGAGTGAAAACTCTCAAAATCTAAGTACAAAGAAGTTTACAAGCTCCAAGTGTGTCAGAGCAAGAAACTAGAATTTGAATTGAGAAGAAGCAGAAAACTAAGTCTTCTTCAAGATAAATCCCTCCAAAAATCCTAATCCGAGCTCACCAAGAAAGCTCAAGGAAAAGGTATCAAAATTGTCTCAAAAGTCTGCACAAAAGCAAAAAAACTCACTATTTCCATGTTCACACTGTTCAACCTCTAAAAATAGAATAAATCTTCTTTTAAAGCAAATAAAACAACTTATCCATCTAGAAGGCATCTCAAATTCAACTAAGACAGTACCTCTCAAAAATCTGCTAAAAATAGAAAAGAATAAAGCGATTTATAAAAACACCACTTTAATCCTGCTTTACATGATATGTAGATTTTCATAATTTGACTAATTTTTACAACTAAAGATTTAGAAAATCTTTTGCAAAAATACAACTTGTCTCTCCATTTACAATATTGATTTTCTTAAAAAATCATAAAACATATAATGAATATCTCTTATCATATCCCCTATCTGAAAACAAGACCCTAAGTCATAAGTGCAATGATTTTACAACTTTTATTGATTTCTCACAAAATCAATCAAATATATCTATCACTATCCACTCCTTACCAAGGCACCATTAATAAAAAATTTCTAAATTCATAGCCCCCTTACATTGCCAAAAATTTATCAAAGAAACCTAAGGACTTGGGCAAATAGCACCACCATTTTTACAAGGCTCAACCTAGGTGTTGAATAAGACATAAAATAATAAGCCTAAGATTATAATCTTAAATGAAAAGCCCATTTTTGAATTAGGGCATTAAGGTGGAGAAAAATAAAAGAAAAACACTAAATTTGGGTCATTTTCATTTGGTGACTTTTGGGGAAATTGCTCTGCAAGAAGCGCCACCAAGTATGGGCTAGGGTTTCAGCTAGAAATATCCATTCAAGCTCGCCTTCCTTTGATTCTCCATCATGTTAGATTTCTGCCACTCATGATAAGGTTGAATGCTATTTTTATTTGATTTCTTGGCTCCTCTTGATGGTAAAATGAGGGCCTCATAGGCCACGGCCATGAGATAACTATCTGATGCCCTTATTTCATTTTATGTGTTAGCTTTTGATATCTATATGTTCCTTCACCCACTGGTCAACATGCACGAGCTGAACTGAGTACTTTGTTTTGGTTTTGAAATCTTTGTAGAGCTCTAGCCATGACTTATATGTTCTCCTGCAGGCATTAAGTGGTAAGCTCTTGTTATTCTATTTTCTTTATGTTCCTCACAAAGCTTACAAAAGCTTGAAAATATGATAGGCCATGGCTTCTTAATCTCTTTACTGGTCATTTGGAAACTCTGTAGCTTGACCCATCAAAGGATTTTCACATCTTTGTATTATGAAACACAAACCTGATATGGGAATTTGTTGTTTTGAAGAAAACACACCAATGTTGTGATTTTCTGTTAGGAACCAATGTGATTCATAGTGACATGGAGAAAACTGAGTTCTCAGAAAAAACCCATATGGATATTCTACATCTTAGAAAAAATTTGTTTACCTCCTCTGGAGCTCACTCGACCCACTATGACTATTTCTTTCTTTTGAAATCTCTGTGGTTTCCTTATAAAACCCTTCATGGGTAAACTAAAAATTGTAGAAGCTGTATTTTAATTCAAAACCCCAATGTGGGTATTCTGAAAAAATAAGCAAAAATCTGTGTTTGGTCATGTACTCAAAATTTGGGCTTGACCCACCATGGCATTTGTTACATTCAAAAATTACTCAATTTTTTTATCATATGGGTATTTGATATCTTGAAGAAACCTGTGTATTTTGATTGAAACCCTCATATGTGTATTCATTCTAAGAGCTAAAAGCTTGAAATTGTGCACTGCATTTAAGTTGAGATCTCCATATATTTGTATTCGTTTGAAAATCTTTCATGTTTCTCTTGTTTGCACTTTTGGGTGCCATTATCATGTTGTTTCACACCCTCCTCACACACATAAATATCTTTAATTTAAATTTTTAGATTGGTCTCTTATTCACTCAGTCACACTCTTCAGGAGTGCACTCCAAACCCTCACTCAAGCCATGTTCTTTGATATATTATGCTCATTCTAAAAAAGACTTTTATATATTTAAATCCTTGAAAACCTGTTCACATTTTTCTGTTTGATAATTGTAATTCCTTGAAATATACTTGAATGATTGAATGAATCTCCCATTTTGATTGTCTCCTTTACTTGAAGCAACACTGCACTCTCATCCAAAATGAGGCTGGTTGTTTTATTGAATTATTCACCTTCCTTTATCAAATATAACAGCCACTAAATTGATCTTGTCACCTTATTCTGATGGAAATCTGAAACTCTTCACATGTCTCCATGCTTGACTGCTCTCTCATATTCTTAGTCTTCAACCTACCACTCTTCATGCACTTTTATGCTCCATTATTTAAAACTGCTTTATGCCCTGCTCCCCTCTGAAATGAAAATTTGTAACATTTCTTTTCACTGAGGAATTATGTATGCCTGTTCACTATCCTTGATTGTGAGATATAACATTGTTGTAGTAACATGAAGCAAGATGCATAATAACACCCATGGTAGAAAAATGCAAACTGTTCAGCAATACCTGTGATTTAAATCATGAAAATGATGTACTCAGTTGAATTGATTAAGCTGATTAAACCCATTGTTCACCTATAGATTTCAGAAACATGTTTGACTATTATGAGTGAACAGTCGGCTTAATAACTTGATGGATGAACTCTGTTTTACTCCTTCATTTTTATATTTCCCCTCTTGATGAACATGATGATTGCAATCTCCTTCTCAGCCCACTTGTAATGAATAAGGGGCAACATTCTGAGCTCTACCCTTGTGGGAGCTCATTTTCCTCCACATGCTTGATCTTTAAATGATAACCAGCTTCATGATTTTCCCTATACCTACACAAATAAACAATGATGTTATCATAAAACAATAACAATATATGATAATGTTGATGTATCTCTTTTAGCTCATATTTCTGCACTTTTCTTGATTGTTTCAGTGTATGATCAGTAGCATACTACATTATCGTTGATGGTTCATGTAGGTATATTCATAGTCGGAGCTCTAACACCTCTCTCTTCCTTCCTACAGGTTGATGAAGCTCAAAGAATACAAAATGGTGCACCAATTCTGCGTCGGTCGTCAACCAACAAGTAATGATGATTATGTCTATACTTATGTGACTTCTCCTTTTATGCATCTTCCATAGTGTAGTGTGATGCTTATGATGTACTATAATAGTTACATCCACGGATTGTGTGGATATTCAATTTCAATCTTCTGCTTTTCATTTTGAAAAGAAAATGCATTTATGATGCAATGTTGTACCATCATTTGAATGTATCACCATTTGAATTATTGTAATCAAATGAAATGTTGTAAATATGAAAATCATCATGAAATAAAAGAAAGCAATTGAAATTCTTTGTTGTTGAATGCTTAATTATGTACTCCATTTGATTCTGAAACATTGAATAACAACTTCTAAAATTTAGCTTTCTCATTGTACTTGCATAACTGTCACTTAGAAAATGATAAAATAAGCTGCAAACAACAGTTGAGCATATGCAGAAATAACTGTATTTTTCACTTTTAGATATAACAGTATTTAATCAGCTCCACCAATTGAGATGTAGCATAAAATTGGTAACAGTTATAAGAAAATTCCACTAAAGGAAAGTAATCTTCCCACTTGTATTACTGCTCCATGCAGTACATTATAAGTAGGTCTTCAAGTACTTAATTCGCCTTTTTTGTTTTTCCATCCATTTCTGGATGATAAGCTGAACTTATATTCATCTGAATTCCAAGTGCAAAAAATAAGGTTTGCAAAAACCTGGTGGTGACTCACACATCCCTATTTGAGATAATCTTCTCACGAATTTCATGCAATCTAACACTTCTTACACAAATTTCTGAGCTATGACAAGGGCTCCATCAGTTAGATTCCTATGTATGAAATGTGCTACTTAGTAAGCTTATCCACAACCACACAAATGGAATTGTGATTATTCCTTGACATAGGCAATCCTTGCACAAAGTCCATGCTTATGACTTGCCACATTCTCTCTAGAATATCATGTGGATATAACAAGCCTACAAGATGATGATGCTCTGCTTTTACCCTTTGACATTCAAGACACCTAGCATGAATCTAGCAACATCTCTTTTCATCCCTTTCCAAAAATATGATGGCTTCACATTGGCCAACATTTTTGTCACGCCAGGGTGTCCATAGTATGGTGCTTCAGGAAATTCTTTCCATACCATATTTCTTAACTCTTTTGAGTCAGGTATATACATTCTCCCCTTATACCTAAGTAAACCATTGGGTTCAAAATGAAATCCTTCATATCTAGCATCTTGTGGATTTCTTGTGAGTGATTGCTTAACTTTCATATAGTACTCATCCTCTTTGCATTTCTATAATACTTGACCTTTTAAGTCAGTTTGAACTATCACCATTGAAGTAATATGATGTCTTAGACTCAAGGAATCAACAACCCAAATTTATTTTCCTTTGATGTAACCGATATTGAAGTCATAATCAGATATAAACTCCAACCATATTCTTTGTCTTACATTCAAATTAGGTTGATTAAATAGATATTTCAACCCATGATGATCAACTTTCATCTGGAAAGGCTTCCCCAATAAGTAATTCCTCCACATCTGTAATGCATGAACCATGACTGCTAACTCTAAATCAAGTGATGCATAATTTTTCTCATAGGGTTTCAACCTCCTTGATTCATAAGCAATTACTTTCCCTTCTTGCATTAGAAAACCTCCCAAGCCCTCTCCTGATGCATTTGTGATAACAGTGAAGTCTCCTTCAAGATCTGGTACTTTCAAAATTGGTGTAGTAGTCAACTTCTCTTTGAGTAGATCAAATGGTACTTGGCACTTCTCTATCCACTCAAACTTCTTTCCTTTCTTCTACAAAGAATTAATTGGAAAGGCTATCTTGGAGAAGTTTGTAACAAAATTTCTAAAGTATCCCACCAAACCTATAAAAATTCTTACCTTAGAGACATTTTTGGGAACTGGCCATTCTAGCACTGCCTTGATCTTAGATGGATCAACTGAGATACCAACTGCTAAGATCACATGTCCAAGATAATGCACTCTCTTCTGAAAGAAGGTACACTTAGAGAGTTTCCCATAGAAATTATGTTCTCTCAAACATTTGTAGAACTATCTCTAAATGTTTACAATGATCCTCCTCATTCCTTGAATAAATTAGGATATCATCTAGGAAAACCAATACAAACTTATCTAGGAAATCCCTAAACACATTGTT
This sequence comes from Sequoia sempervirens, assembly GCA_007258455.2. NCBI lineage: Eukaryota > Viridiplantae > Streptophyta > Pinopsida > Cupressales > Cupressaceae > Sequoia > Sequoia sempervirens. The sequence goes on from VDFB02072274.1 coordinate 62,082,002, forward strand.
CATAAGGTTCATAAATGTTGTAGGCGCATTAGTTAGACCAAAGGGTAGAACTGTAAACTCATAATGTTCATATTTGGTTCTAAATGTACTCTTAAATATGTCCTCATCCTTAATTCTCAACTGATGGTATACAGATCGTAGGTCAATCTTATAAAATACAATAGCTCCCCTCATTTGATCAAATAGATCATCAATGTGTGGCAATCGATACTTGTTCTTTATTGTAGCTCTGTTAAGCATATGATAATTTATGCACAAAAGTAGAGTACCATCCTTCTTTTTCACAAAGATTACTAGTGCTCCCCAAGGTGATACACTTGGTCTTATCAACCCCCTAGACAACAATTGATCCAATTGTGCCTTTAGCTCCATTAGCTCAGTTTTCATTCTATAAGGCACTTTAGAGATAGGTTCAGATCTTGGTACTATATCAATAGAGAAGCCAAATATCCTTTTCAATGGTAATCCAAGTAGTTCATTTGGAAACACATCTGAAAACATCCATAGTATTGGATATCTTTCCATATCTATCACTCCAGTTTCCCCCATTTCACCTTTTTCCATCTCTTGGAAGCTCTATAATCCAAAGTTATCAAGATTTTTACAATCTATAAGCTTTTCCATCTTGACAAAAAATATCTTACATCCTTTCTTCTTCACCCTAACCAATTGCATTGTGAATATTTGACACAGCTTGACCTCCCTAGGTATCCATTGTAGCTTCACTTGGTTACCAAAATCATCCAAACATTCTATTGTTTGGAATGGAAGTCTACCTTGGCTCTATGTCTCTATAGCCAATTCATGCCTAGGATAACAACATATGATCCTAAGGGTGCTACATATAGGTTAACCTCTGTAGAAAAACAAGGTAGCTCAATCCTTGCTTCAAACAAAAATTGTTCCAACATTGCTCTTGTTTGGTTTGCATATTCTACAACCTAAGACTTTTCCATATAACCATCTTTCCTAGATATTTGCTTAGTTGTTCTAGGCGAAATGAAATTTTTAGTTTCTCTAATATCTATAAGTATAGAAATGGGTAAACCAAAAAAAATACCCGGAGTCTCTATCGGAGTCACTTGATACTTCATTTGGTGATCATCCACAATAGCATGAATCTTTTACTGGAGGATCGCTTGTTGGGTAGGAAGTGGGTTACCATACAATCATGACCCAAAAGGCTTATTGGGACATTGACTGGCATATTGATCTCCCCCATATGTGAAACATCTAGTAGCTAGTCGTTTCTTCCTTGTGGGTTCTCCAAATTTGTTAGCATTTCCACCAGCATTATTAGTATTTCCACCATTCGAACTATTCCTCTTACGTTCCCTTCTTGATTCTTTCTAACTATTTTGGGATCCTTTTCCCCCTTTCTTATGTAAATCTTGCACAACTTCAAACTTCTTTGGAGTTGGTTTGACTTGAGCTCTTGCAATCTTCTAGGATTTTTTTTTCCTAGCGAATGGAGATAGCTTTGAGCTTCTACTCTTGATTAAAAAATTTCTCATACACTAGATCCATAGTAGTTTGACTGTGAATTTCTACCTCTCCTTCTATCTGACAATTATATCTACCTCTCCTTCGATCTAACAATTAATTCCTATGATGAATTTCCTTATACAAAATTGTTCATCCTTTTGGTACATTGGAACATAACGTAGTAGTCAGGTAAACCTTTCCCAATACTCATTAACTTTCATCTCACCTTGTCTTAGATTCTAAAAACCTATGAATTTTTGGTCAAAATAGAGTTGCGGTAACCATCTTTTTTGAAAAATTTCAACAAATTCATTCCATGTAAGTTTTAGCGAGCTAAGATATAGTTCCATTTTCTTATTCATCCACTTGTTAGAGGCTTCTCCTGCTAATTGGTAAGCTCCCCATATTGCCTTGGTGACCTCAGAATAATTTTGAATCTCAAAATATTTCTCCATTTGGACCAACCATGCATCAACTTCATCTTCGTTGGCACTTCCTTCAAACTTTGGTGGGGTTATTTTCTTCATATCTCTAGAAAGTTAAGAAACCATTCGCTTCCTATTGGTTTCCTTAGATAGAGAAGGTCATTTCTCTTTCTCGTTATCATGAGTTTGATCATGTTCATGAGAAGAATTTTCTCCCTCCTCCTCATTATTTGGAACTTCCTTCTCAACTCTATCCTTTACCTGTATTTCTTGTTCTAGGTTTCCCAATCTTGCCAAGGTTTGATCTAGTCTAGCTTCAACTCCTACTGGTCCTTTCCCAACTTCTTGGCTTCCACCAAGATTGGTACATGTTCTCACCATCTTTGCAAGAACGGATTATACCTGAAGGTTAATCCATATTAGAAAATTAATCATGTTAACATTATCTTATGGAAAACATTTAATGATCATTTATTCACACAAGGAATTCCACATAAGATTTAAGCACAATTTTGATAAACACATGATTTTATTATTCTCAAGGATTTCAATATCCCTTTGATTACATGGAGTGACTATTCAGATAGTAAAGTGGAGATTATCCCTTGGATTCACTCTCAAACACATAACTCAATGGGGTATAGCCTACATATTGTTGTTCATCTCTCATTTGTTCATATCTATCCCAAAATGGAAAGTAACCTTTAGATTTATCATCCGATACATAGTTGTGGGGGACATAACCCTCTGACTCTTTACTCGAGGAAATTTCAATCACTTTCAACATAGGAAGGACTCTAGGGTCTCTAAATATGAATGCAGGGCTGGAATTTTCTTCCAAGGGAATATCCTTGGAAAGTGATAAAGAATTAGACTTTGTTGGTGAGATTGGAGGTAGATAGTTGTATTGGGTCTCCATCTTCATCTTTCTCTTCACATCACTAATCAAAGAAAGAGTGTGACTGAAGGTTTCATTTTCGCTTAACTAGATGGTATTCTCATAGTTGGTAACCTCAATTGTATGAACAATGGCCTCTCTTTCCTTCTTGGCCTTCAGGTAGCACTCATTCCTAATTACTGAATTCTTGCAGTTAACCTGAGATTACTAAATTCTTTCCTTCTTGGCCTTTAGGTAGCACTCATTCCTAATTACTCATTCCTGATAATGTTGGATGTAAAGTATGATGAACTCATATGTTCTAGAGCTAAGACTGGTAGATCTAATACCACATGTAGCATGCCAATCATTCACTCAAGTAAAATTTCCTAAGTTTTCACTTTCAAGTAAATAAACTATATAACTTAACAATTGCTATATTTTTTTATTTATAGAGAAAAAATGAGCATAGATTTCATAACAATAATCAACATTGATTCCATTTCCAAAATAATATTTCACATATTACAATATTCCAAAGAATGTGTACAAAGTACATACATAGCTCAACTGAGCTTCAAAGCAATAGATATAGATGGTCTAGGAATCTCCTTTTAAATCTTGGTCTTTTGTCGCATGTTGAGGAGGAGAAGCATCACTTAAGCGCTTTTCCACCAACCAAAAACTCATATGCGGTCCCCTGCACATCTATCATATGATAGATGGCCCTACCCTTCAATGAAGGGATTGGTGGAGTAACCTCATAAATGCAACCATTACGAGCTTAGTGTTGTGTCCTACATGTCTAGAACTTGTAAACTCTACAATCTTGGAATAACATGCATAAATGGATCACGGTGAATTGACAATGGAGCTAAAGTCAATCACACTACTTTGGCCAAAGTGTTCTCACTCAGTACTTTGAGTGAAAACCATCCTACTCACATACACTACTCAAGCTCGATTTGACTTCAGGCCACTATAAACTATGCATAGGTATTTCCTTCTATGGGTAGTCTTTAACCCTATAAACAACCTATTCCCTTTCCCATAAACTCAATGGTATTTTTACCCACAAAGAATAAATACAAGTTACCCTCTCTTAAATGGATAATCAGATCCTAGGTGTAACTTACAAGCTATCTAATTCAATAAAATAACTTAGCAATGAATAACCCTTAAGCTATCTCTATTTAATCATTCCTAGTATACTTTATACTAATGATAAAAAAACCCCTCCTATTATGGAGTAAGTACAAACTCTTTCATAGAAAAGCATAAAAAAGCTTATATTCCTTTCCAAAGAAAATGCTATGAACACCTAATGTAAGTATTCTCAAGCAATCTAGAAACAACATTCAAAACTCATTATTTCATAAGAAAAGACAAATAAGAGGAGACTAGACCCTCATGCATGTAATACGCCTAATCCAATTGACTGACTTGATGCACAATGTTCCAATAGCAACTTACTAGCTTCACTTTTTCTACTCAAGGAAATTCTTTGAGCTATAACCTCTTACACAAGATAACAAGTTATACTCTCACAAAGTAACTCTTAATTTCTCACAAAATATAACTCTCAGAATATATGCAGCAGAATAACTTGCGGAATTGGGTGTCCTAAATGAGAGAACTAGCTCGTCTATTTATACAAAAATTTGAGACATTGAAGACAAAAGAAAAGGTGTGTTAGTTGACGCCTTTCCACATACAAATCAACTCACCTCAAACAGCAAAAAGGTGGCAAAAATCTAAGTGTAAACTCAATATAGTATTCTACATATCGATACTTTTAGTTTGACAACAACTCAAGACTAATTCAAATTTGCACATGCCCAAAGATGAGAATCAACTTGCAACCAAAATAGACTTCTACAGAAAGAGAGTTTTCATATATTGGCACCACGTATCTAGCAACTTTCCTATATTTTTGGCGTGGTTTACTTAAGTGAAACAATATTTTATTTGTAGGAAACACATATGTTAAGTCGACTTGGTCATTGTTTATTCCATTGACAGGGATAAGATGAGTTGAATTCCCTTTAATAGCTTTCAATCCTATGGTTTGACCAAGTACATCATTCCTGACTATTCCTTTTATCATGCATTAAAATCACTTGCACAACAAATACGTTTATTTAATATTTCCATTACTTCTATCTTTTGATAAATGCATTCCAAGTTTAATGTAATATGCTGCTATAAAATATTGATGAAATTTAAGTGATATCGACTATGGTTTACTTCTCCATATTGACCTTTATTATTGCACATTACTTGCATATAGATCGGCCTTTATCTTATGCCAGACATATGTATTAATCGGCCCATCATACTTTTCATAGCATATATTCAAATCAACCTCTATTAAATACCATATATATAAATATATATTGAAATGGTGAAAAATGGGTGTGTGCTTTCTTTCACTTCTATGGTTTTGGACCTAAAAGGAGAGAGACATGTATTTCTCAACACTTTACTCAAGAAAAAACCCTTGATATTTCAATGCAAAGGAGATTGAAATCTGGAAAAGGGAAGGTTCTAGGGATTGAATGATATCTAATGAGGGGCTCACCACCAAGTGTAAACTTGGAAAAGAAAATGTTTGAAAACATAGTGTGATATGCAAAATGTCTTTAACACTACAAGTAAAATGTAACAAAAAACTATGAAACTAGAAATGTGCACATGGGAAATTGAGGAAGGTAGGATGGAGCTCTGGAATCCTGAAAAATATGTTGTTGAAACCATTTGACTCAAACGCCAATTTGGGTGAATTAGTCCACTTTCAGGAAAATTGTGCCAAAATAGGTTTCAAACAAATGGGTACTCAGATCTGAAAAAATCCTTTTAGGCATGTATAGTGAGACTCATTCACTAATAGTGGAGAAATAGTCCACTCCTAATTTTTTGGAAATTTTGAAGTGGATTATGTGCCTCTCAGTCTACTCTTTTGTTCCTGATTCAGATCCGGGTCCGAAACTATAGAATTTAGCCTGTAGATCTTCTCCAAGCTTCTCCTAGGACTTTGACAACTTTGAATTGCTTTGACAACTTGATGAAAACTTTTCCAATCTTGACTTCTTGGTAAATCTATAACCTAGCCATGCAAATCACACAATAAGAGGGAAAAATATTGTAGGGTTAGTGAATAGGGGTTTTCCTTGGTCAAATCCCTTGTTGGTAATTAAACCCTTGAAATAGAATGAAATATGGAAAGATAATGATGAATGAACAAAAGACAATGTTTCAACTCACCAAACCCTTGCAATAATATGTTACAAACATGTAAATAATGGCTCCAATGGATGTGGACTTGGAATGTAGCTTGATGTTGATATATCTTGAATGCAATGCTTGCTTGAATTACACAATCCTACACCACAATTGTTAGCTCTAAAACAACATGATGTAAACAATATTTGACATGATGAAAGACACTTGAAGAATTCTCTTAAATGCTTGATAATATTCCCTTGAAATGCCTTGAATGCTCTTGTGAATTCTCAAATTCTCTTGTAAACTATATGCATGAATACTTGAATGCTAGGTATGAAAATGAGAGAAAGAACCTTGTATTTATACTTAATTATGCAATAATTCCTAAAATTACAACATTATAGGCCGACCTTAGATCTTGGAGAATAAAAACCTACCAAAAAATTGAATTAAATTTGAATTTTGAGTTAAAGGGGACTCATTTTCCACTCTGGGTGAATGGGTCCCACCTAAGGGGACTCATTTTCCCATAATGGAGAATGAGTCCCACCTTAGGAAATTAAGGTGGGTTTCAAGATTTAAATTTTTTAAATGATATTTGTCAAGATTATTCTAAAAAATAAACATAAGGCTCGTGGATGCAAAATGGGGCCAATTAAAGCATGAGAAAGCCCAATTATTAATGGAAAGCCTAGGAAAGCATGAAAGTGTGTCACAACACTTTACAACACCTTAAAATAAGGCTTGGATAAGCTTAATTGACTGGTAAGATCTTAGAAAAGTGTGAAAGTGTGTTACAACACTTCACAACACTTTTGAAAGGCATCATTAGATTTCCATTAGTTCACAAGGGCCCAAGACCTAATGTGAATGTGTTTAACCACATTACAACACTAAATCAAGGCAACATTAAGCCAATATCCACAAGGAGGACCCAAACGAGTGTGAAAAAGCCGAAGGGCCCTTTTTTTGACACTACATTTAGCCCCCACTTTAGTGAGAGGATGAACCTGATTCAAACTTACACTAAAGTAGAAAAACATGCACCAAGAGGGGTTCCCATGAAGCAATTCTAGCAAGATGAGTCAAAAACAATCAAGAGGGGTGAACAAGCCCCTAGGATTAAGATCTCATAGCAAACCAACATAAGCACAAAGAAACACACATGAAAATGATATAAAGAACAACAACACGGCCAATCATATATTGCCAAAGATGAAAAGAGAAAAGAAAAGAAGAGAAAGAATTAGATCAAGCTTCGATCATTTTTCCATCTTGGTGTGGATCAGATCTAGGTTGTTTGTTCAGAAAAACATGTACTCACTCTGAAGAGGAAATACTCCTGGCTATCCATTAGGTGAGAAGTCCTAAAAGGTGAGAAAGATACACTCATGGCTGGTATGCACTCACACACACGCAAGTGGCTATGGGGAAACTCATGCTTTGGATTGGGCTTCCCACTCAACCATACCAAATTTATACCTCCTAATAACTTTAATAAGGCACCACACAAAAATGACATTTTCGAGCTTCATGAGACAAGCAAAACTTCGTATGCTTGGAGCTCATGAACAAACGCGATGGCACTACAAGCATGCAAGTTGTGTTATTCAAGGTGGAAATATAACAACAAATGAAAAATGAAAAATGAAAAGAATGTTCAAAGGAGTCTTGCTTAGTTCATGCAAGGTCTTTAGCTTAGGGAACATTGTGTCGAATGTCTCCAAGAGAGGACCAATCAAAGAATAGAAAATTTGCAACTTATGGGATGCAGTGTGTCGCATCAAACCACTAAGAGACTGAATGTAATATGCTAGAAGAGAGATCACACTTATGAAGGAAACTACACCCAATGTCATCCACAAAGTGACAAACACATCGTATAAAGTAAGAAGGTTGCACTAATAATGAGGAAAAAAGGAAAAAATGCAAAAGAATAATGTCAATGTATGCCCCCACTTTAAAGGAATTGCTAACACCATACTGTTAGCAATTACTTTAAAGTAGAAAATGGAAAATGCAAGAAAACAAGAAAGAAGACATGAGAGCTAACTTGGAAAGCCCTATGCCAAGTCATATGTTTTCAAGTAAAACTACGTCATGTAAGAGAAAAAGAAAAGAAAAAGGGAAGAAAGGGGTTGCCTCCAAAATGCAAACACCAAACACATAAGGGATCTATGGATTTGGGGTCAGTATGTTCCTTGTTGCAATTTTTTTTAGAGAGCTCAAAAATGTCATCATCCCCCAAATACACATATAGCTAGAAGAATGACACAAAGAGAGTGAAAACACATACAAAACTTTTGGGTCAGCATGGAAGAGACATAGGGTGTCTCAACGCCTTGCATCATCCCCAAAAGGAAAACACAAGAAAAAGAAAAAGGAAAATATTTTGGGTCAACATGAAGGAGACATGAATGTCTTGATGCCTTGCATCATCCCCAAAAGGAAAGCAAAAGAAAAATGAAAAAGAAAAGTCAAAGAAAAAGAAATCCTTTTGGGTCAACATGAATGTATCGATGCCTTGCATCATCCCCAAAAGGAAAAAAAAAGGAAAAAAAAGGAAAAGGAAAATAAAAACAAAGCATTTTGGGTCAACATGAAAGAGACATGAATGTCTCGATGCCTTGCGTCATCCCCAAAAGGAAAACACGAGAAAAATATAAAGATAAAAAGATGAAAGAAATGCACGACATAGAGAAGAATGGAGATACAAATAGAGGAATGTTACAAAGAGAGAGGGAACATCAAACAAAATATCATGGGGGATCACATTACACACAAAAGAAAAGGAAAATGCAAAAGACTAGTAAGGTAAATGCGAGTCAACCAATGAGCAATTCATCCGCCTCTCAGTCATGTTCATTGTATACTGAAGGTGGGAAATTGGCCAAAGGGACAAGGGAAAGTGTCAAACTAGGAGAAGCACTAGGTTCAACACTCTTGATAGGAGATTGGTCATTTAAGCTTATGGAAGAGGAAAATAATGTGTTTAATACATTATGCACCTCTTCATCGATTTTAGCGGTCTTGTCATCGTCATCCAAATTAATCACAACAGGAGGATGAATGATAATGTCCATTGAAGAGTTCAAATCTTGCTGTGATTTTTGTATTGGATTGTTTTGTTTTGGTTGTGGAGGAGGGTCATCATGCATTGCTTCAAGCAAGTTCAGATTTTGATTTTTTGTATTTAAGTCTTCATGCAGCTTGTGAGCAAGGGAACGATGTCTACGCCTACGCTCTTTAGCACCTCTATTTCTTTTGGTTTTTTTTTCAAGTTGTGTTTGTGTAGGAGTGGGTTGATCAACCATAGGTTTCTTTTCTTCCCCAAGGGGAGTAACGGAAGGAACCATCAGAGGTTTCTCATCAACTATCTCTTTTGCTTTGTAAACTTGTTTTATTCTAGGAGGTGTGACGGGGTTGGTTTCATTGTCTCTTGGGTGCTTGTGGGATGTAGGTGAAGTTTTTGTTTTAGGCTAGTCATTTAGGTCTTGTTTAGGTTCAAGCATTTTTTCATCAAGGATAGGAGGTGCAGAGGTTGAGGGAGACATGTTTTGGAGGGATAATTCTGCTATCTTCTTTGCCTTGAACTTTTGGTAAGACAAGAAAAAGAAGTCTTCTCTAGGCTTTATAGGTTCCATAGGCTCGGGCCAAAAGGAATCTATGGAAAAGTTTCCTTTGGAAGACAAGGGGTTAAAGCCACTATGGTGAACAGTGAATATTTCATTTTCAAAGTGAAACTTAAAGCATTTATGTACAACCGATGGGACAACTTTCATGGAGTGAAGCCATGGGTGGCCAAACTTCACACAAAATTGGTCCAACTACGAGATGATGGAGAATGTGATGTCGAATAATTTTGGTCCTATTTTCAATGGTAGGGTGATTGATCCTATCATAGGGCACGCAAAACCATTGTGTGTCTTGATCCATGCTTTTGGTCTATCATATTCATCTTGATAAACTTCATGCAATAGTAAGAATTCTTCAATGATCATATTCTCTCCACAAGCGGGATCTATTAGTATCCCATTAGTGGGCTTGTCATAGATACGATTGGCTATGTAGAGAGGATCATAAGGAGAAATTTTAATTATATCCTTAGAATAGAAAGCAATGTCAAGAGGACTCTTAGTTTGTCCCTTATGAGGGATGATGTCTATCACCCCTATCATTTCATCCAAAGGATTGACATTGATAGGATTCTTTAGAACATAAGCATTGTTTTCATCATCTGTATCAATATTCATCACACCATTCTTTGTAGTATCGTTGGATTTGACAAATGAAATATTGTGTTTAGGCATTGGATTTGTGAAAATTTGCAAGTTTTAGTTCAGAGGGGCAACAGATCTAGTTCCTTGATCGCTAACACCTCTAATGGATAGAAAGACAAAATCAATGAGGTCTTGCACAAGATGTTTAAGACGCTTGCAATGTTTTGTGTCATGTCAATTTTGTCAATGATAGTGGCAATAAGAATTGAATTTAAAGCTCGGGGATAAAAGCTTACTAGGGTCAGGTCTTTTGAAAGGTGGCAAGGTAATCATTTGTTGTTGCAAAATTTGGGACATTGTGTTATGAAGGGTATCAAGTAAGGAAGTGAATTTTATTTTCAGATCACCATAACTAAAGGGCACTAAGGTTTTGACAACATCTACTTGGTTGTTCACATTTTGAGTTGGTTGTTGAGGGGGGTTGAATTGAAGGAACCCTTTATTTTGTTTTCTAAAAGGTTGGGAATTATTTTGGTTTGTGATTTCGGACCTTTCAGTTCAGGTAGAAGTGGACTTTATATCTCGACTACTAACCAAATTTTGGTAATCACAGAGGGCGGTACATAGGTGCATGAAGGATGGGAATTTCATCATTTTCAACTTGTCTTGGATCTTACTGTGGAAACCAAAAAATTAACCCTTATACTTTTTCTATCTCATTTGGGTCCTCGTGATTTTTGCTTAATTGTGCCTTGATTTAATGTTGTAATGTGGATAACACATTCACATTAGGTCTTGGGCCCTTGTGAACTAAAAGGATTCAAGTGGTACCTTACTTAAGTGTTGTAAAGTGTTGTAACACACTTTCACACTTTTCTAGGGTCTTGTTAATGTATTTCACCTAAATAACCTCTTTTCATCATTTACTAAGCCTTATTTCAAAGTGATGTATAGTGTTGTAACACACTTTCACACTTTTCTAGGTTTTTCATTAATAACTGGGCTTTCTTATGCTTTAATTAGCCCCAATTTTCATCCGCGGGCCTTACTTATGAGTATTTTTGAGAATAATCCTGATAAATCACATTAAAAAATCAAAATCGTCAAACCCACCTTAAATGCCTAAAGTGGGACTCATTCGCCATTCTAGGCAATTGAGTCCCCTTAGGTGAGACCCATTCGCCCAGAGTGGCGAATGAGGTGATTGAGTCCCCCATAGCTCAACATTCAAATTTAATTTAAAATTTTGATGGGTTTTTATTGTCCAAGATCTAAGGTCGGCCTGTGATGTAATTTTGGGAATTATTGCATAATTGAGTATAAATACAAGCTTCTTTCTCTCATTTTCATACCTAGCATTCAAGTATTCATGCATATAGTTTACAAGAGCATTCAAGGCATTTCAAGGGAAGATTATCAAGCAATCGAGAGAATTTTCAAGTGTCATTTACCATGTCAAAGATTGTTTGCATCATGTTGTTTTAGAGCTAACATTTGTGATGTAGGATTGTGTGATTCAAGCAAGCATCACATTCAAGATCTATCAACATCAAGCTAGATTCCAAGTCCACATCCATTGGAGCCAATACTAACATGTTTGCAGCACCTTATTGTTATGTTCTAGTGAGTTGCAACATCATTACTTGTTCATTCATCATTCTCCATTCTATTTCATTTCATTTCAAGGGTTTAATTACCAGCAAGGGGTTTGACCAAGGAAAACCCCTATTCACTAGCCCCTCAATATTTTTCCCTCTCTTTGCATGTGATTTGTAGGTCTAGGTTTCAGATTTATCAAAGAGATAGATTGGAAAAGTGGTCAAAACAATTCAAAGTTATCAAAGTCCTAAAGAAGCTTGGAGAAGATCTATAGGTTGAATTCTGCAATTTCTGACCCAGATTTGTATTAGGAACAAAAGAGCAGACTGAGGGATACAGTTTCTTGTTTTGAATTTATAGGAATCCAGAGGTGGACTGATTCACCACTATTGGTGAATGAGTCCCACTACCCAAGCCTAAACATGAATTTTACATATCTGAGTACCCATTTTTCTGAAACCTGTTATGACATAGTTTTCTAGAAAACTAGACTAAGTTGCCCAACTTGGCGTATGAGTCCCAGTTGGCATCAACCGTGAATTTTTCAATATTCTAGAGCTTCATTCCATCTCCATAAAGTTTCCAGGTGCACATTTCTAGTTTCATAACTTTCTGTTACATTTTACTTGCATTCTTAGGTCATTTAGTATTAGTTTGCATATCACACTATGTTTTCAAACATTTTGAATTTTCCAATTTTACACTTGGTGGTGAACCCATTTCTTGTCTCCAATCATCTCCAAGGATATCTTGCAATCATATCTCTCATATCCTTCATTGGGTTGAGATCTCCAAGGTATTCTTGAATGTGAGCATTGTGAAATCGGATCCATCTTCCTTCATTCCCCTTTTGTGTGAACAAGGAAGTGACGCATCCATTTCTAGTGTCCACATTTTGGTGAACCTAACTTTTGAACATCATAATTCTACTTTGGAGTGCATTTACATCCTATATTTATCTTGCATTAATATTACATTGCATTTTTTATTAGTTAATTTGCATTCTAGAGTTTCAAAGTTTGCATTAGTGAAAATTTCATTTAGCTTGCGTTATTGCACTTAATTTCATTAAAAATTAGTAAAATTATGCATTTGCATTTCATACTTGCATCAAAAAACTTGAAAATCTTAAAATTCATTTCAAAAATTCAAAAAAAATTCAAAAAAATCAATACTAGGACTCATTCGCCACTTTAGGCGAATCAGTCCCTCTACATGTTTTTCACTGAATTTTCTATCATTTACAGTTTAGTTTCTGAGTTTTTGCTTGTTATTTCTACATTTTAGTCTTACTTTCTAGAATTTTAGTTATAATTATTTAATTCTTGTTAGTTTACATTGCATTTTCATTCACCCCACATTTAGAAGCCTTTGCATGAGTGTTTGGTGTCCTATTTCTAATACTATAGTGAGAAGAATGATAAAACACTCATTTTGGATCATGGGTTATCTAGAGCTTTCACTCCTCGTATTAACACTAGTACACTAGGCATGGATAATACCCTTAGCAACTCTTTGCCTTCAAATAGCATGTAAGTTGAACCACATAATGATAATATCCCGCAAGAGAAAATAATTCAAATTCATGAGGACTTAGGAATTCTCCAACATAAATTAAGCCTTGAAAACATTTCAACTACTGCAATTCCTACCATAGAAAACATCCATTGCATGCTTGAAAGTGAAGATGGCCTTGACATTGTGAAAAAAATAATTGAGATATGTGCAAAACATCTTCCTTCAACTTCTAGTACTCCTACACCAAAAAACACTATTGCAAGCCAAGGAGGAACTCAAATTTCTCCTCCCTCAACCATAGCCTCAATACCTACCTATACCACTTCTTAAGTCACAACAACAATGCAACAAGTTAGTAATGTGATTCCTTCCTTGAGTATTCCTACTAGCATCCCTAGCTCCTATGTGGCATCACATGTTCTATCTTCTACCACATTACCACCTATAAGCATTCCATTCACTTGTCCTACCATATACATACACTCCATCACCACTTATAATGATCCTCTCATAACAGAAATTTTTCAAACCGTTTCATCCATGCAAAAGAAAATCTCCACCATAAACCAAAATCAGAATGGCCCACCCACATATTATGTCAAAAGAAACCCATTTTCTTTGGAAATATTACAAACACCAATACTGCAAGGAGTAGAGGTGTCTAGATTTGAGAAATATGGAGGGGATGGAGATCCTTCCAACCATGTTAATTCCTACACTGCCTTATGTAGGGACTTTGTTTTTGATGATAAACTATTAGCAAAACTCTTCCCTAGGTCTTTAAAAGATACTGCCTTGAAATGGTTTTCCTCTTTACCGAACAATCCAATTAGTTCATTCAATGAACTTTTTGATGCATTTGTACACCACTTCCAAGTGCGTATGACTCCCAAGAATACCTTGGATAATTTGATGGGATGCAAGAAAAATGAGGAAGAAAAGATAACTGATTTTATCTCACGCTATCAATTGCTTTATTCAAAAATCAATGTCAAGATCCCTTACCCAAACCTTCAAAAGATGTTTACAAAAAACTTGCAAACTAAAATTCAAGACAAGCTCACTATGATGAAATTCCCATCCTTCATGCACTTGTGTACTGCCCTTTGTGATTATCAAAATTCAGTTAGTAGTTGAGATACAAGGTCCACTTCTAGCTGAATTGAGAGATTCAAGCTAGCCAACCAGACCAATTCCCAACCTTTTAGAAAAAAAAACAAAGGGTTCTTGCAATTCAACCCCCCCTCAACAACCAACTCAAAATGTCAACAAACAAGTATTTTTTGTCAAAACCTTGGTACCCTTTAGTTATGGAGATCCGAAAAGACAATTCACCCCTTACCCGACACCCTTCATAACACAATGTCCCAAATTTTACAACAACAAATGATTACCTTGCCTCCCGTCAAAACACCTGACCCTAATAATCCTTTAACCCCAAGCTTCAAATCAAATGCCTATTGCCACTATCATTGAAAAAATGGACATGACACAAAACATTGCAAGCATCTTAAACATCTTGTGCAAGACCTCATTGATTTCGGTCATTTATCCATTGGAAGTGTTAGTGATCAAGGCAATAAGTTTGTTGCCTCTCTGAACCAAAACTTGCAAATTTTCATTAATCCAATTCCCAAACATAATATTTCATTTTTTAAAGCCAATGAAACTACAAAGAATGATGTGATGGATGTTGATATAGATGATGAACATAATGATCCTATTACAAATGATAGCAATGCTAATCCTATGGATGAAATGGTAGGAGTGATAGATGTAATCCCTTGTAAAGGCCGACTTAAGAGCCCTCTTGATATTGCTTTCTCCTCTAAGGATATAATTAAATATGCACCCAATGGTCCTCTCTACATAGCTGGTCGTATCTATGACAAGCCCACTAATGGTATACTCATAGATCCCACCTATGGAGAGAATGTGATCACCGAGGAATTCTTACTTTTGCATGAACTCTATCAAGATGAATATGATAGACCAAAATCATGGATCAAGACACACAATTGCTTTGAGTTCCCTATGATAGGATCGATCACCCTACCATTACAAATAGGACCAAAAACATTAGATGTCACATTCTCCATCATCACGTAGTCGTACCAATTTTGTTTGAGGCTAGGTCACCCATGGCTTCACTTAATGAAATTCATCCCTTCAATTGTGCACAAATGCTTGAAGTTTCCATTTGAAAATGAAATATTCACCATTCACCATAGTAGCTTTAACCCCTTTTCTTCCAAAGGAAACTTTTCCTTAGAAGCCTTTTGGCCCAAGCCCATGGAACCTATCAAGCAACAAGAAGACTTATTTTTCGTATCTTACCAAAAATTCAAAGCAAAGAAAATTTCCAAACTATCCCTCTGAAAAATGTCCCCTTCTACCTCTACACCTCCCATCCTTGATGAAACCATGCTTGAACCTAAACAAGAACCAAACAACCAAGACCAACCAAAGAAAGAAACTTCACCTACATTATCCAAAAGACCAAGAGACAATGAAAGTAATTTTGTCATACCTCCTAGAATAAAACAAGTTTACAAAGAAAAAGAGAAAGTGGATGAACAACCTCCCATGGTTCCTTTAATTCCTTCCCTTAGTAAAGAAAAGCAACCTATGGTTGATCAACCCACTCCTTCACAAATGCAACTTGAAAACAAAAATAGAAGAAAAAGAGGTGCTATAGAGCGTAGGCGTAGACATCGTGCCCTTGCTCGCAAGTTACATGAAGAGTTAAGTAAAGAAAATAAAAATCCGAACTTGACTATAGAAATGCATGATGACCCTCCTCCCCAGAATGACCCAATACAAGAATCACAACAGGAGATGAATGATGATGATGAGATTTCTAAAATTGAGGAAGAGGTGCATAATTGTTGGAAGAATGAAGAAGAATGATCATCTCTACAGTTTTTTGTTGTCATTGATGTCACCATGTTGTGTTTGCAAGTCTAAGTTATTGCTTGATCCAGTATTTTGGTCTGGTATCTCAACCGGTATTCAAGCTGCATTCTCTGGTATTCTAGTCTGCAATCCTCTACAATTGACAGTTACTGCTTGTGGTTTTGGGAAATGGTTTATGGTTGTTGAAGGCATGCATGTTCATAATTTCTTGTTCTTCGGTGCTTGTACGGTGTATTAGCATTATATTTTTGTTCGCTTTTTGTAGTAAAGTCTATTTCTAGCCAACTTCTTGGATTAGTCATGATATGGTGAATTAATTTTGTTATGGGGATGTATGTGCGACCTATATTAGGTCTATGCTGACATGATCTAGCGTATTAAGCATTTGAATTGCTATTTGGGAAGATTTTGGTGAATACTTGGAGCTGACAAGTTGGTATTTTTGGTAAGCAAGGAAATGCATCTAATTAGGCTGACCTAATTGATGCTTGTGGATAGATCAAGTATATATATATGTTGAATAGTCTTTCTTTGAAGACAGTCAGAGAGAGTGTGTGTGTGATTGATGAAGCAATAGTGAATGTGAAAGTGAAGCAGAAAAAAAATGATGAAGTGTGTCAATTCAATCTATTGAGCATTACCAGAACTACATCAGCACTTGTTAGGTGCACTATTCTCAGTTCATTTTTGGTTGTGAAGCCCAATTTTGCTTTGTGAACCTTTATAGGCAGTGAGCCTCCCTTGTAAGCAGTGAGCTTTTGTATTTGGATAGTGAGTCCTATTCAGGGAAGTGAGCCCTTGGCAATGAGCCTTATACATTCAATTTTTAAACTACTTTATATTGTGAGTTAATCCTCACCATGGTTTTCCCTCATTGGGTTTTCCACGTAAAAATCTGGTGTTCATTGTGTTGATTTTTACTTTTTGTTATCTGCGTTTCATGTTCATACTTAATAATAAAATAGTGTGGTTGTGGAATTGATAAGTGTTGAAGTTTTGAAATTGAATTTGTGTGACAACTGATTCACCCCCCCTCTCAGTTGTCCTACACCTTTTTAACAATTGGTATCAAAACTTTGGTTCCTTGGTGAAGAGCTTAACTGCTTGAGGTAGATCTTGAAAGTTGATCAGATGGATGATAAAGAACAACTCTGGACTGCACTTGAGGATCTTGACAAAGTTGAAAATGAAAATAGAGATTTGAAAGAGAATCTTGATGAAGCAAATGAATGTGTCCAGAAGCTGAAAGAATAATTAAACAAATTCAAGGAAAGACACATAGAAGTGAGTGAGCAACTGAAACAAGAGATAATTGGACTAAAAGTGACTGTAGAAGAGAAGAAGAAATTGAAGAATTTCTTAATACAATGATACAAACTAAGTATGATAAATGCTCTAAACTAGAACATGAGGTAGTAAACTTGAGAGTTGAGCTAGAGAAGGAAAAAATCTATGAGAATAATTTCAGATCTAGCTACGATAAATTTGGAGAACTTCTTGCTGGACAGAAACCAAGTAATGAAAAATTTGGCTTGGGAAATGATGTAGGTGAAAGCTCTAAGGACAATCAAATGACTCAGGACAAAGGGAAGCAAAAATTAAAGTTTACAAGGAGACAGACTGTGAGACAGCCTAATGCACAAAGGTATCCCTCTTTTAATGGTATTTGATTTTCCTATAATAAATATGGTCACAAGGCAACAAAATGCAAGAGCAGGATGAATTAGTTTCCTAGTTCTTTCTCTGGACAATGTTTTGGATGTAAGAAGGTTGGGCATAAAGCTATTGAATGTAGATCTCGGGTGAGAATGATCAGCTGGGTGATGATGAATGGGTTTAATGGAGGTAGAATGAATCAATGATTTAATGGCTATTGCTATACCTGTAACAAATTTGGACACAAAGAAAATCAATGTAGATCGAGAAGTAATGTAGGTCAGACTAATCAGAAAAGTGTTGTCTGCTATAATTGCAATAAACTGAGACATATCTCAAAGGTTTGCAAAAGTAAGAAGGGAATGTGGTCTCCTCAGGTAGAGAAAAATGATCCGGTAAAGAATATCGACAAAGAAGAGATGAAGCAAGAAATTAATAAGATATGGAAGAAGAAAGAAGAAGAAGAACCTAAAACTACTGACGTGTTTGTTCCCTCATCTAGTATAGAGGATTTATTCAAGAATTAGACCTAGCGTGGTCTTAGGGGGAGCATTATCAGAAAATTATAAAAACCCCCTGATGAATGTCATGTTAGAGGTTGGCACGAGGATGGAATGTGAAGAAAGAAGAATAAAAGGTTTTGGAAAAGGAACAAGAAGAAAACATGTTGACATGATAATTTGCTGACCAAATTAGGGTTTTCTGTGTTAGGAAGAATGTTTTTATTAGCTTTTTGATGTCTGTTGCATTTAATGAATTTTAGGGAAAATCGATGATGTATAAGGTGAAATTTGTAAGTATTTTTTATTAGTTGAGCATTTGAAGAGTTCTAAAAGTGCCTTGAAGTGATCTTGAAGTAGTTTGAAGCAATTCTGAAGGGAATTCAAAGAAATTGTCACGGGTAATCAGGAATCATTTCTTAGTTTGCAAAAGAAAAGAAGGAAAATGAAGAGGTTTCGATTAATCATTAAAATATTCAAGAAATTTAAGCACATAAATGGACAAATGATTGAGTGGCGACATTCCACTGAAGCCGAAACCTAAGTTGAATTGGAAGAATTTTATCATAGAAAAATGAAGGAAATGGAACTAGGGCTGAACAAAATGAATTACAAAGCATAAAAACCCTAGGTATGGACTTATGGGGAGAATTTTGTTGGTTTTCTGATAAAGAGTTTATCTTGTTCTTGTTGAATCATTTCAAGAATGGCAGCAATGTGTTGGACAAACCCTACCTAATCATGAAGGAAGCAATAGAAGCAATTACTGGCTAATGCAGTATTGGGGATCTTCCTGGAAATAAAACTGTGAAATACAAAGATGTGGAGGAACTTACTAGAATTAATAAAGACCCTCGAGCTCTATTGATAAACACTCTTAGAGATTCAACTTTAAGGTATGTTGCGTACAGTGTTTCTTACGAAATCTATTTTAGAAATCGTGAAGGCACAACTTTGGCTATCATTGTATACATTGCACATATGATGGTTAATGAAAATAGACAGTTTGATTTGTGTATCCTATTACTTGAAAATCTATCTGAAAAAGTTTGAATGTCAGTGGTTGAGGGATATCCCTTTCAGTTTGGATCTTTGCTTGTGTGCTTGGTCTTTTACCTTTTGAACTCCCTACGAGAAAAGAAAATGTTGTGTGGGAATCCGGTATTCCTATTGGGAAACAAGTCTACAGATACCTAGAGTCATTGGCAGATAATGTAAGTGTTTGCAAATCATATTTCACATCCTTAAGAACAAATCTATGCTCTCGTATGTCAGCACCGAGTCAATTTGAAGTGGGTTCATCCTCTAGTAAAAGAAAATTGGAAGCTATCATTAGTGACTCCCCTCCGGAATTGAAGAAAAGAAAAGCTATAACTGAGGATATCATTTAGAAGGAAAAAGAATCTCTAACTGGATTTGAATCTTCTGATCCAGATGACATCCCATCTATGTTGGTTAAAGGAAAAATGAAGAAGATTGATGAGATATGGAATGCAGCCTCTCCTATTGACAAACTCAAAATTGATGACGCTCTAGTAGAGTATCTACTTTGAAAAGGTATCGATGTATCAATTGTCTTTGAATCCTTACCAAAAAATTTAGTTGAGATTGTTGAAGAAAGAATGTTGCTTGAAAGTTCAAAAGGATGCAAGTTGGAAGCCTTGGTTGAAAAGAGATGTACTAAAGCTAAGCAGAGATTATCCTAACTTATCATGGAAACAAAGAAATGCGTCAAAGAAATATTAGATATCTATAAATATTATCTCTGGTGGCCTGCTGCGGTAGAAAATTTCAAAAGTAGGATTGAAGCAATTGAATCTGAGGTGAACAACATCAGAAAGAACTTTGATATCTTTGAAGACTAAGAAGGGAAACAAAGGCTGAGAGTTGGTGAATTGCAAGCTGAATTGATTGTTGTACAAAGACAAAGAGATGATGTGGTGAAATTTTTTTGGCTCCTTTAGGAGATTGCTAAGGTCTGATTAGACCATCTTGAATCCAGGATACTTACTGACGTAGAAGATTGTGAAATATAGTACTCATATTGGTCATCTTATTTTAATTTGTTGGCTCTATTAGAAAACATTTGCACAAGAATGGATTCAGCTACATTTAACTGGAAGAAGTTATATCCACTTATCAAATAAAGGTACAAGAAGGTGTTTGAGGTGAAGAATGTCATTTTTACTTGAATTCTGAATGTTGAATTTCTATTGTTTTGTTTGTTTCGACAAGAAGAAAAGAAAGTGAAAAAGGGAATTTGAACAAGATGAAGATAAGTTGAATTGTTGAATGTTTGAAATTTTTTAATGGATGGAATTTTTTGGAAGAATTGGAATCTTTTTGGTCGCCCTTTTCCATTGATGTCAAAGGGGGAGAGATTGGAGGAGAGTTTTTGAATACTTTTGCACATGTTGCCATCAATGAAAAAGGGGGAGATTGTTGGAAGAATGAAGAAGAATGATCATCTCTACAGTTTTGTGTTGTCTTTGATGTCACCATGTTGTGTTTGCAAGTCTAAGTTAGTGCTTGATCCAGTATTTTGGTCTAGTAACTGAACCAGTATTCAAGCTACATTCTCTGGTATTCTAGTCTGAAATCCTTTGCAGTTGACATTTATTGCTTGCGGTTTTGGGAAATGGTTTATGGTTTTTGAACGCATATATGTTCATAATTTATCATGTTTTGGTGCTCATACGACATATTGGCATTATTTTGTTGTTTTTTTTTGTAATGAAGTCTATTTCTAGCCGACTTCTTGGATTATTCATGATATGGTGAATTAATTTTGTTATGTAGATGTATGTGCAACCTATGTTAGGTCTATGCCGACATGATGTAGTGTATTAAGCCTTTGAATTTCTATTTGGGAAGATTTTGGTGAACAATTGGAGCCAACAAGTTGCTATTTTTGGTAAGCAAGGAAATGCATCTAATTAGGATGACCTAATTGATTCTTGTAGATAGATCAAGTATATATATGTTGAATAGTTTTTCTTTGAAGACAGTTAGAGAGAGTGTATGTGTGTGTGATTGATGAAGCAGTAGTGAATGTGAAAGTGAATCAGAGCGAAAATGACGAAGTGTGTCAAGTCAGTCTATTGAGCATCACCGGAACTACATCAACACTTGTTAGGTGCACTATTCTCAGCTCATTTTTGGCTGTGAAGCACAATTTTGTTTTGTGAACCTTTTATAGGAAGTGAGCCTCCCTTGTAAGAAGTGAGCTTTTTTATTTAGACAATGAGTCTTATTCAGGGCAGTGAGCCTTATACATTCAGTTTTTAAACTACTTTATATTGTGAGTTAATCCTCATAGTGGTTTTTCCCTCATTAGGTTTTCCATGCAAAAATATAGTGTTCATTGTGTTGATTTTTACTTTCTATTATCTGTATTTCATGTTCATACTTAATAACATAATAGTGTGGTTGTGGAATTGATAAGTGTTGAAGTTTTGAAATTGAATTTTTGTGACAAATGATTCACCCCCTCTCAATTGTCTTGCGCCTTTTTAAAAATAATGAATTGAACACATTATTTTCCTCCTCAATGAGCTTAAATGATAAATCTCCTATTGAGAGTGATGAACCTAGTACTTCTCCTAGTTTGGTACTTTCCCTTGTCCCTTTGGCTAGTTGTCTACCTTCGATATACAATGAACATGATTGGGAGGCATATGACTTGCTCGATGGTTGACTCACATTTTCCTTACTAGTCTTTTTCATTTTCATTTTATTTATTTTTATTTTGTGTGATTGCTTGTGAGTAATGTGATCCCCCATGATGTTTTGTTTGATGTTCTCTCTCTTTGTGACATTCCTCTATTTGTACCTTCATTCTTCTCTATGTTGTGCATCGCTTTCACCTTTTTATCTTTATGTTTTTTGTTTTCCTTTTGGGGATGACACAAGGCATTGAGACATCCATGTCTCCTTCATGTTGACCCAAAAGGATTTCTTTTTCTTTTCCTTTTCATTTTATATATCTTTATCTTGTTTTTTTCTTTTGGGGATGATGCAAGGCATCGAGACATCCATGTCTCCTTCATGTTGACCCAAAAGTCTTTCTTTTTCTTTTCCTTTTCATTTTATCTTTATCTTTTTCTTGTGTTTTCCTTTTGAGGATGACGCAAGGTATTGAGACATCCATGTCTCCTTCATGTTGACCCAAAAGGATTTCTTTTTATTTTCCTTTTCATTTTATATATCTTTATCTTTTTCTTGTGTTTTTATTTTGGGGATGATGCAAGGCATTGAGACATCCATGTCTCCTTCATGTTGACCCAAAAGGCTTTCTTTTTCTTTTCCTTTTCATTTTATCTTTATCTTTTTCTTGCGTTTTCCTTTTGGGGATGACACAAAGCATTGAGACATTCATGTCTCCTTCATGTTGACCCAAAAGGCTTTCCTTTTCTTTTCCTTTTCATTTTGTCTTTATCTTTTTCTTGTGTTTTCCTTTTGGGGATGACACAAGGCATTGAGACATTCATGTCTCCTTCATGTTGACCCAAAAGGATTTCTTTTTCTTTTCCTTTCATTTTATCTTTATCT
The DNA here is from genome assembly GCA_007258455.2 of Sequoia sempervirens. NCBI lineage: Eukaryota > Viridiplantae > Streptophyta > Pinopsida > Cupressales > Cupressaceae > Sequoia > Sequoia sempervirens. The sequence continues at coordinate 62,104,974 of VDFB02072274.1, forward strand.
TTTTCTCGTGTTTTCCTTTTGGGGATGACGCAAGGCATCGAGAAATCCATGTCTCCTTTATGTTGACCCAAAAGGCTTTCTTTTTATTTTATCTTTATCTTTTTCTTATGTTTTCCTTTTGGGGATGATGCGAGGCATCAAGATATCCATGTCTCCTTCATGTTGACCCAAAAGGCTTTCTTTTTCTTTTCGTTTTCACTTTATCTTTATCTTTTTCTTGTGTTTCCTTTTGGGGATGACACAAGGCATTGAGACATTCATGTCTCCTTCATGTTGACCCAAAAGCTTTTCCTTTTTCTTTCGCCTTTTATTTTTCATTTGTCTTGTGTTTTCCTTTTGGGGATGACGCAAGGCATCGAGGCACCCTATGTCTCTTGCATGTTGACCCAAGAGGTTTTTCTTTGTTTTCACTCTCTTTGTGTCATTCTTCCAATTCTGTGTATTTGGAGGATAATGACAGTTCCGATCTCTCTAAAAACAATGTAGCAAAGAACATATTGACCCCAAATCATAGATCCCTTATGTGTTTGGTTTTTTCATTTTGGGGGTAACCACTCTTCCTTCCCTTCTTCTCTCACATGGCGTAGCCTTACTCGAAAACATATGACTTGGCATAGGGCTTTCCAAGTTGGCTCTCATGTCTTCCTTCTTGATAGTATTTTTTTTTCATTTGATACTTTAAAGTAATTGCTCACAACATGGTGTTTAGCAATTCCTTTAAAATGGAGGCATACATTGGCATTATTCTTTTGCATTTTTCCTTTTTTTGGTTCTTACTGGTGCAACCTTCTTACTTCATACGATGTGTTTGTCACTTTGTGGATGACATTGGGTATAATTTCCTTCATGAGTGTTATCTATCTTAGCATATTACATTCCTCTTAGTGGCTTGATGTGACACACTGCATCCCCTAAGTTGTGAATCTTCTATTCTTTGATTGGTCCTCTCTTGGATACATTAGACACAATGTTCCCTAAGTTAAAGACCTCGCATGAACTAAGAAAGAATCCTTTGAAAATTCTTTGTATGTTGTATTTTCTATATGGCCACCTTGCATAACATAGCTTGCATGCCTGTGGAACCATCGTGTTTGTTCATGAGCTCCAATCATACGAAGTTTTGCTTGTCTCATGAAGCTCGAAAGACCATTTTCTTTTTTGTGGCACCTTATTAAAGTTATCAGGAAGTATAACTTTGGTATGGTTGAGTGGGAAGCCCATTTTGAGGCATGAATTTCCCTATAGCCACCTATTTGTGTGTGAGTTCATACCAGCCATGAATGTATGTTTATAACCTATTAGGCCTTCTCACCCAACAGACAACCATGAGTTTTGTCGCCTCAAAGTGAGTATGTGTTTTCTAGAAAAACAACCTAGATATGATCCACATCATGTTAGACAAACAGTCAAAGCTTGAGCCAATTCTTTCTTTTCCTTTTCTTTTTGTCTGTTTCATCTTTGGAATTGTATGCTTGTGCCTTGTTGTTCTTGATATCATTTTCATGCATGTTCCCTTGTGCTTATGTTGGTTTTTCATGGGATCCTGATCCTGGGGGCTTGATCACCCCTCTTGATAGTTTTTGTCCCATCTTGCTAGCATTGATACATTTCAACACCTCTTGATGTGCGTTGGTCTACTTTAGTGTGAGTTTGAAGCAAGTTCATCCTCTCACTAAAGTTGGGGCTAAATGTGGACACCGAAAAATTAACCCTTCTACTTTTTCTATCTCGTTTGGGCCCTCCTTGTGTTTTTGGATTAATTGTGCCTCAATTTAATGTTGTAATGTGGATAACACATTCACATTAGGTATTGGGCCCTTGAGAACTAAAAGGATTCAAGTGGTACTTTAAGTGTTGTAAAGTGTTATAACACACTTTCACACTTTTCTAGGGTCTTATTAATGTATTTCACCTAAATAACCTCTTTTCACCATTTACCAAGCCTTATTTCAAGGTGTTGTAAATTTTTGTAATACACTTTCACACTTTTCTAGGTTTGTCATTAATAATTGAGCTTTCTTATGCTTTAATTGGCCCCATTTTGCATCCACAGGCCTTACTTATGAGTATTTTTGAAAATAATCCTGATAAATAACATTTAAAGAATCAAAATCCCAAAACCCACCTTAAATGCCTAAGGTGGGACTCATTTTCCATTTTAGGTGAATGAGTCCCCTTAGGTGGGACCCATTCACCCAAAGTGGCGAATGAGTCCTCCTTGGCTTGAAATTAAAATTTAATTTAAAATTCAGGCGGGTTTTTATTCTCCAAGATCTAAGGTCGGCCTATGATGTTGTAATTTCAAGAATCATTGTATAATTGAGTATAAATACAAGCTTCTTTCTCTCATTTTCATACCTAACATTCAAGTATTCATGCATATAGTTTACAAGAGCATTTGAGCATCCACAAGAGCATTCAAGGCATTTCAAGGGAAGATTATGAAGCAATCAAGAGCATTTTCAAGTGTCATCCATCATGTCAAAGATTGTTTGCATCATGTTATTTTAGAGCTAAAATTTGTGATGTAGGATTGTGTGATTCAAGCAAGTATTGCATTCAATATCTAGTTAGCATCTAGTCAAAATCAAGCTAGATTCCAAATACACATCCATTGGAGCCAATATTCACATTTTTGCAACACCTTATTGCTAGGGTCTAGTGAGTTGCAACATCATTACTTGTTCATTCATCATTCTCCATTCTATTTCATTTCATTTCATTTCAAGGGTTTAATTACCAACAAAGGGTTTGACCAAGGAAAACCCCTATTCACTAACCCCTCAACATTTTTCCCTCTCTTTGCATGTGATTTGTAGGTCTAGGCTGCAAATTTATCAAATATAAAGACTGGAAAAGTGGTCAAAACAAGTCAAAGTTATCAAAGTCCTAAGAGAATCTTGGAGAAGATCTATAGGTTGAATTCTCCAGTTTCAGGCCCAAATCTATATCAGGAACAAAAGAGTAGACTGAGGGCTATAGTTTTTCATTTTGAATTTATAAAAATCGAGAGGTGGATTGATTCACCACTATTGGTGAATGAGTCCCACTACCCATCCCTAAACAAGAATTTTTCAGATCTGAGTACCCATTTTTCCAAAACCTATTCCAGCATAATTTTCCAGAAAACTAGACTAAGTTGCCTAGCTTGGTGTATGAGTTTCAATTGGCATCAACAGTGATTTTTTTAGGATTCCAGAGCTTCATTCCATCTCCAGTAAGTTTCCAGGTGCACATTTCTATTTTCATAACTTTCTGTTACATTTTACTTGCATTCTTAGGTCATTTAGTATTATTTTGCATATCACATTGTGTTTTCAAACATCTTGCATTTTCCAAGTTTACACTTGGTGGTGAACCCATTTCTTGTCTCCACTCATCTCCAAGGATATCTTGTAGTCAGATCTCTCATATCCTTCATTGGGTTGATATCTCCAAGGTATTCTTGAATGTGAGCATTGTGAAATCAAATCCCTCTTCCTTCATTCCCCTTTTGTATGAACAAGTGACACATCCATTTCTAGTGTCCATGCTTACTTTTCAAGTTTTCTATAAACATATTTTGAAGGTGTGGGTCAAGTACCTTGACATCGATTTGGGAATAAAGCAATTGATAGCGTGAGATAGAATTAGTTATCTCTTTGATCTTCTTTTTGCTTGCATCTCATCAAATTGGCCATGGTCATCGTAGGAGTCATATGCACTTGGAAATGGCTTAAAAATGCATCAAAAATTTTATTGAATGAATGAATTAAATTGTTCAGTAAGGAAGAAAACCATTCCAAGGAAGTATCTTTTAAGGATCTAGGAAAAGTTTTGCCAACAATTTATCGTCAAGGACAAAGTCACTGCATAAGGTAGTATAAGCATTAACATGGTTAGAAGGATCTCCCTTCCCTCCATACTTCTCAAATCTAGGCACCTCTATACCTTGTGGCATCAGTGTTTGCAATATCTCCAAGGAAAATGGACTACTTTTGACATAATATGTAGGTGGACCACTTTGATTTTGGTTGATGGTGGAAATTTACTTTTGAAGGGATGAAATAGTTTGGAAAAGTTGTGTTATGAGAGGGTCATTACTTGTGTTATGGAATGGAATTGAAGGTGGAAAAGTGTATGTGGTTTTAGGACAAGTAGATGTAATGCTTATGGATGGTAAAGTAGAAGATATTACTTATGATGCCACATAGGAATTAGGGATGCTAGTAGGAATTCCTAGGGAAGGAATCACATTACTAACTTGTTGCATTGTTGTTGTGACTTGAGGAGTGGTGTAGGTAGGGATTGAGGTTATGGTTGTAAGAGAAGTAATTTAAGTTCCTCCTTGACTTGTAACATTGATTGTTGGAAAAGGACAACTAGTGGTTGAGGGAAGATGTTTTTCACAAGGTCAAGGCCTTCATCACTTTGAAGCATGCAATGAATGTTTTCAAGGCTTATTTGATGTTGTAAGTTTACTAGATCCTCATGAATTTTAATTATGTTTTCTTGCGGGATGCTGTCATTTTTTTGTTCATCTTGCATACTACTTGAAGGCAAGGAGTTGCTAAGGGTATTATCCATGCCTAGTGTACTAAATTGTAAATGGCAAAAAATGCAATGAAAAATATGCAAAGGGAATAATTTGCCCCAAGTGGTGAATGAGTCCTGGGACTAGTTTTTTTGAAAATTTTCAAAAAAATTGAATGGAATTTTATACTTTTTATGTTTTCTAATGTAAATCTAAAATGTAAATGCAATATTTTATTTATTTTCAGTGAATTTAAGATGCAATAATGCAAGCCAAATGAGATTTTCACTAATGCAAAATTTTGAAACCCTAGACTACAAAATAACAAATGCAAAATGCAATGCAATGTTAAATCTAGGATGTAAATGCACTCCAATTCAGAATTATAATATTCTATATGCAGGTTCACCAAAATGAAATGGTTAAAATGGGTGTGTGTTTTCTTTCACTTCTAAGGTTTTGGTCCTAAAAGGAGAGAGATGCCTATTTCTCAACACTTCACTCAACAAAAAGCCCTTGAGATTTCAATGCAAAGTAAATTGAAATCTAGCAAAGGGAAGGTTCTAGGGATTGAATGATATCTAATGAGGGGTTCACCACCAAGTGTAAACTTGGAAAATAAAATGTTTTAAAATACAGTGCGATATGCAAAATGACTTTTAAATGTAAGTAAAATGTAACAGAAAACTATGAAACTGGAAATGTGCACCTGGGAAATTGAGGAAGGTAGGATAGAGCTCTGGAATCCTGAAAAATATGTTGTTGAAACCAACTAGGACTCATACGCCAGTCTGGGAGAATTAGTTCAGTTTTAGGAAAACTATGCCAGAATAGGTTTCAAACAAATGGGTACTCAAATCTGCAAAAATCCTTTCTAGGCCTGTACAGTGGGACTCATTCACCAATAGTGGAAAATTCGTCCACTCCTGATTTTCTAATTTTTTTGAAGTGGATTATGTGCATCACGATCTACTCTTCTATTTTTGATTCAGGTTCGGGTCTGAAACTGCAAAATTCAGCCTGTAGATCTTCTCCAAGCTTCTCCTAGGAATTTGACAACTTTTAATTGCTTTGAAAACTTGATGACAACTTTTCCAATCTTGACTTCTTTGAAAATTTGCAACCTAGCCCTGCAAATCACATAAGAAGACGGGAAAATGTTGTAGGGTTAGTGAATAGGGGTTTTCCTTGGTCAAACCCCTTGTTGGTAATTAAAACCTTGAATTATCTAATGAAATATGGAAAGACAATGATGATTGAACAAAAGACAATGTTGCAACTCACTAAAACCTTGCAATAAGATGTTGCAAACATGTAAATAATGGCTCCAATGGATGTGGACTTGGAATGTAGCTTGATGTTGATATATCTTGAATGCAATGCTTGCTTGAATCTCACAATCCTACACCAAAATTGTTAGCTCTAAAACAACATGATGCAAACAATCTTTGACATGATGAAAGACACTTGAAGAATGCTCTTGAATGCTTGATAATATGCCCTTGAAATTCCTTGAATGCTCTTGTAAATGTTCAAATGTTCTTGTAAACTATATGGATGAATACTTGAATGCTAGGTATGAAAATGAGAGAAAGAACCTTGTATTTATACTTAATTATGCAATAATTCTTGAAATTACAACATCACAGGCCGACCTTAGATCTTGGAGAGTAAAAACCACATGAAATTTGAATTAAATTTTAATTTTGAGTTAAATGGGACTCATTCGCCCATACTGGAAAATGAATCCAACCTTAGGAAATTAAGGTGGGTTTCGTGATTTAAATGTTTTAAATGGAATTTGTCGGTTATATTCTAAAAAATAAACATTTAAGTAAGGCTTGTGGATGCAAAATGGGGCCAATTAAAGCATAAGAAATCTGAATTATTAATGACAAGCCTAAAAAAATGTGAAAGTGTGTTACAACACTTTACACCACCTTAAAATAAGGCTTGGATAAGCTTAATTGACTAGTAAGATCCTAGAAAAGTGTGAAAGTGTGTTACAACACTTCACAACACTTTTTCAAGGCATCATTAGATTTCCATTAGTTCACAAGGGCCCAAGACCTATTGTGAATGTGTTTAACCACATTACAATACTAAATCAAGGCAACATTAAGCCAAAATCCACAAGGAGGACCCAAATGAGTGTCAAAAAGTCGAAGGACCCTTTTTTTGACACTACTTATATATTTATATATGTACATGTACATATACATATATATATATATTTCTCAATGAATAACATCAATGCTATGTCTTATATAAATATGTATCTATGTATATATATATTCCATGTTAATCAAGTATGTATACATTTGATATTAAAATGAATAAAATCAAGTTAGCAATCATATAATAATAATATCGACTATATATATGGGTGAAGCCACAATAGTGGTTTACAATTGAAGTGAGGAAGGAAAAATCACAAAAAATGTATGCATGGAAAAAAACTTGATTTTAGGGGTTCGTACGAACCTATAATTGGTTTGACTGAACCCATTAGGGGTTCGCTAGAACCTAGGTTCGAGAGAACCCTTTTAATGTTTTCCCGCCAAAAAATCCACCAAAACCCCTTATAAAAGGGGAGTTCAAATGAACCCTGGTTCGAACGAACCCCTAGGGGTTCACTCGAACACCCCTTATTCCTCATCCCCCCTGAGACACGAAAAAAACCCTGAATTTTGGCACTTCGGAGCTCAGGTTGAGAATGAAAATGGATGAATCTTCACAAACCCAACTAGAATCAGTAGTCCTCGGAATGAGCTATCAAATGAATATAATTTTAATATGTTTTAGTTTTATTATTTTTATTAAACATAGGTTTTTCATCGAAAATGAAGGTCTATGTTCTGCACATGTGGAAAAATAGTAGATTATCAAAAAAAAAATTGAAAAATATGAGTGCACCAGATATTTAAGTCCTTGATCCAACAAAAAAAAAAGAATTTTGATATATACAAAAAAAATTATGGGTTATACAGTCGTGCTATGTCTGAATTGTAATTAGTTTTACTTCGAAACTTGATTAAAGAAAAAATATTCAAAAAACAACTATCTAACCAAGTGGAAGCACTAGATATCAAAGTTATGAATCTAAAATCAAAAGAATTATAATTTTATACTTCATGGAAAAAAAGTTATGCGTTATACGGTGTGCGTCACTTTTTAAAATGTTGTTTTTGAAAAATCAATTTTCGTGGAGATGGAAAAAGGTAATCTGATTCCAAAAATTTTGAAAAATATTTTTAGAATCTACAGAAAAAATGTGACGAGACTCTAGTTTGCATCATCTTCAAATTCTTCACGGTTTAGCCGCTATAGGTGCCTGAATGTGAAGATTTAGTTAAAAATAATAATTTCAGTGTCCAGTTTGGCCAAAAATTGTAAACCACTATTGTGGGTTCACCCATATACCTCTATGTATATGTATATGTACGTATGTATACATATGTTGATATAGTTGTATGGAAATTTTTGTTTGTCATACATACGTATGTATCAACACATGTATACATATGTATATATGTATATATCTTTGTACATATATATACATTTGATTTCACAATCAAGCACATACACATTTACTATCTTATTGATAGGAGATATACATGCGATGTATTTATACATATACATACATGTAATATTGTCTGTTCGATAACACCATGATCATAAGCATCTCGTTCATAAGCAAGCATAGGTACGTCTACCTATGTACTCTCATGTACATGTTCCTTCATGCATATGTTCTATCATTTGACATGCATATACATATATATGTGCATACATTCCACGTGTGTTCACCTCATCAATTCAAGCATAGTAATATAAGGAAGAACTCATAAGCTCCAAATAGATAAGTTACATCATCCTAGAATGCAATCAATAGTAATCAAGACCCTTACTAATGCAAACACATCATACTAAGGATGACTTACCAATTCCCAACACAATGACTTGAGTCAACCATTCTACTTTGAGTGTGTGTGTAAGCTCAGTTAGGTTATGTTATTGGTTACCCAACCAAGTTCTTCTCTTGATTGATACTTCCACTCACACCTGGAGGATTAAATATGAACCTACATCCAACTAACACATTCACACGATAGTTAGTTGTTCATCAAAATATGCATTTACATAATATTTTTCCATAGTTAGAATATCCAATTTAATAACCATCCATTTCACATATATGTATTTCATCACATAACATTAAATGAACTAACATTCATTCATAATTCATTTATAACAAAGTGAAAGCACATATATTCTCGATTATAATTCTAATTACATTCACACATGCAATAATTTACCCTAACACAATAATACTAAATAGGTAATTACACAATGGTGTGTGACATAACCATGCATCATTACCGGCACAAGTTGCCAAAGTTGCAATGAATGCATCTCCATCTTCCTTCTCGGGCTCATAATCAAAATCAAATCTCTTCTTTTCTTCTTTGCAGTCCTTATGAGTATGTTTAGGCTTACTACAATTCCAATAAATAACTTTGGATTTTCAAAGAAATTTGGATCTCCCCTTGGACTTGGATTTATCACGCTTCTCATTCTTCTTGCCTTTTTCCTTAGGTATTCCATGAACATTTAGAGCCTCCTTGAAATTGATGGATACCTTCCTCCTCATCTCCTCAAAAAGTAAAGAACCCACCACATCTTCAGTCTTTAAGATAACATAATTACTCCTAATAGCCATAACAAGAAAAACCCATAAATCAAGCAAAGAACAAAGCAAGATCTGGTATTTCTCCTCCTCATCCATTTTGACACCAATTGAAGCCAATTTATCTACCAACATATTGAATGCTTCCAAGTGGTCTGTAATTCCTCCACCCTCTTCCATTCTCAGGGAATACAATTTCTTCTTCAATAAAATCTTGTTCAGTAAATATTTGGCTTGATACATCACCAAGCTTCTTCCATAGTTTTTGTGCAAAGGTTTCTTCATAGAAATTGATTAAAATAAATTCTTCCAAGCACAATCTAATTAAACCCTTGGCTTTATGGTCTATAACATCATATTGTGTAGCCAAAGTAGCATCTACATGCCTTGAAACATTCTCATCAATAGCATCCCACATGTCTCGATCTATTAACAGATCCTCCATCTTTAGCTTCCACATTTCAAAATTATTTTAAAAAATGTATCCACCTCTATTCTCCCCGATGAACTTTCCATCTAAAAATTCCTGCAATAAGATCACAAAGTATCTTCTGCACAAGCTCTCACTCAAATCTAGATTAGTTCAAAAAAACCAACAACCCATAAGTGAAACCAAAGGTGATTAGACTCTAATACCACTTGTAAGGAAGCTAAGGTAGTGGAACAACTTCCTACACTAATCTTGAGAGGATGATAATGTGAAACTTTACAAATATTTTCAACATTTACAAAAAATTAAACAGAAATATCATGCATATCACAACTCAATTATTTACATGGGGAAAACACTTTTAGGAGAAAATCCCCACACTCTAAAATTCATCCAATAGATTATCCATAAATCACAAACATTACAATATACTTGCACAAAAAGCTTCTCATAGGAGTATCACCAACCAAAGATCTAGAGGTAACATGACCACTATTAGACTCTCAAAATACATCACAATACACAATTGTAATACAACACCCTAATAATATAGGGTTGTCTTCTAGGGAAATTCAAGCCAACAAAATATCCACCATCAGATATGAGACCTAATGATGAATGGTCCAAATTTACAATAATAAAATATACATTAAATTAGGCTTTTGGGGGCATTTCCCTTGATCCCTTGTTAGGGAATGTGGCCCCCAAACCCCTTTCCAAGGGGATGACCCCTTGGACCCCTTGCAGGGGAGTATCCCCTCGCCCCCGCGCTTACCTATCAACATTACCTTATATAATTGCAAGGTTGGGACACATTTTCCCAACAAAATAGGGGACTCAAACGCTGAACTGTAATTCAAAATGGGCTCTACTTAGATGATAAAACGACTTTCTTAGGCGTTGAATCAACTTAGGAACTAAAATAGGGGACTCAAGCACTAGAAGGTGAATATTAGGCACTAAAAAATGCTTAGGCACTGAATTGTGATCCTGGTTGTGTTTTCAAAATGTTTAAGGTGATTTGGATGGATTAAGGACTAGATTGGAAGAATATATGAAGGATTTGGAGGAAAATACTAGATGGTAGAGTTTGGATTGAAGGTTTTATCTTGCTTGACTAAGGGGTAGAATTGAAAACACCAAACAAAAAGATTGGATTGAAAGGGAGTTGGATTGACGAGTAGCACTAGTTTTGGACAAGAAGATACACCAAGCACTTGCACACGCCTATAATTATTCAAGTGGGAGTGTAAACTTAATGTGGACATAGTAGCTAAAGGATAATACCTTCAAATGAATGAGTAACTAGGGTAGGAAAAGGTAATGCACCACCTTTACACCCTTTACCTTAGAAGGAAAAGTTCCTACTAAGGGATATTTATCACCTTAATAAGAGAAAGTACATGGTTAGTAACTCTGGGCATGCTATTATACCATGCACCACAATAAGCTATAATTGAATGGTCTAAAACTAGGATTAATATGGTTGCTATGGATTCCTCCAAATACCTCAAGGGTACGTGAGGAAAAATACATAGATGAAAGAGAATAGTGTCAAACAATTGGGAGGAGAGGGTAACCCACTCTCCACCTTCACTTCCCCAAGGTATAAAGTTCTTGGGGGCTTAGCTAAGAATGACAAGATCCTACTTCCCCGAGAGGTATATTTCAATTCACCTCCCACTATTTATACTCTGTTGAAACACGAGAGTTGAGGTTGTCCCTTGGGGTGATGAAATCCCCAAGTAATCCTCCTAAAAGGAATGATCCAAGTAAATTTTTTATCACCCAAGATTGCACAAGCACAAGGGAAGAGTATACACATGTTGGGTTCCTTGGGTTACAATGATGCAAAAAGAAAAAAGAGAACAACTTAAGATTTTGATCTCCAAGATCACCCAAGGGTGTGAGGAGAGAGCATACACTTAAGAGGGCCTCACAAGCTTAGTAAACAAAGATTAATTCCAACTAGTCGACCTTAGTGCAACTAAAATAGTGATGAAAACAAAATTCTTTGACAAGTGTTCTTGCATCAAAACGTTAGAAATTTGTGTTTATACAAGTTTTAGAAAAGTGTTGGACAACTGCACAACTAGTTAGTAACCAAAAAAATTAGGCAAGAAACAACAAAAAAATGGCAAAAAATAGCAAAAAGATAGAGGCACCAAAACACAAAGAAGATGCATTGAATCAGTGCAAGTGCAGAAACATAGAGCATATAAGGTGCAAAAAGGTGAAATATATTTTCCAAAATAAAGGTGTTGAACTTATCCACACAAGCACTAAACCAACGTAGGCACTAAAGTAGCTCATGCAGGCGTTAATATGAAATATTTGCAAAAAACTATTAAAAAACTACAAAAAATAGTAACCCAAAAAAATAGGATCCAAAAACATCAAGAGCTAGATAATAGATCAAATAAATAGGTTTTTAGAAAACACCAAAAATTGAGAAAATACTGAAAAAACATCAACAAAGTTAATGAAAAAAGCAAGTCAAAAGGGGAAATGTAATCGTTGAAGCAACATAGGCACTAAATCATGTAGGTGCTAAATCAACATAGGCACTACAATAGGATAGAGGTCTTGATATTGCACATAGAGGTGTTAAAACATAGTTAGAGGCATTTTTTTGCTATCTGCAATGTGAAAAAATTTACAAAAACTTATTTTTGGTTAGTTTCAAGGACGTGGGGCCCACTAGGAATGCCAAAATAAAGATGAGATGGATAAAAGACAAAAATATGAACATAAATGCAAATGAAGAATAATCACCTTGTCTTTTACTTTTCTCACCTCATGGATTGAGCTAAAGTAGATACACCCATGTCTATTTGATGTGCTCCTTGTGATGTTGTAGTTGGATGGAATGTGGTTTATACCAACAACATGATGTTGGGATTGAAGACTGATAGAAGAAATTAATAGCATAAGGACATGATGAAGATGGATACTTCAAGAAAATGATAGCATAAGAATATGATGAATGAATATTCTTCAAGAAAATGAAAACATAAGGATATGATGAATGAAGATGTTCAAAATGAGAGTACAAATGCCTCAATTTATAGATTTTGGATTGGGGAAATCAACATACAAGATGCATTGACTAAATGGAGGATCGATACTGAATGATATGATGAAGGCTTAGCCTTGTGAAAAGTTTCACAAGAAGAAAGGAGGTGTAAGAGCAAGGTGTTCTCACACATTGGAAAGAGCATAAAAGAGACATTTCCATGACATGCGTAAGATGTAGGATGGCTTGGGAAAGTGACATGTCTATGACATGTGTAAGGGGTAGGGTGGTTTCACATGTTTGAGGGATATATCTCTCACATGTGTGAGAAAGGGGTAGGATAGGTAGGTTAAGATACTTGTCACATAGTGAAAGTTTAGATCTTGATCAATGTAGATGGATTCAAGGGCTAGGATTGAATGGACAAGGATTAATGGTGAGGTGAAATTAAATAATACTTGAAAATGGAAGTGAAGGTTAATTAGCCTGAATAAATCAATTTAGTAGGTATTAATTAATTTATCTAGTTGAAAGGTTTGGGGGCTAGGATTAGATTTAATTAAATAAATATAAATTTATTTAATTAGGGATGAGATGAGGATGGAATAAATAAATAAATACATATTATTTATTTAATTAATAGATAGAATGGGGAAAATTCAAGTGTGGTCGAGTATGGACATATTTAGATGTCTACATTCTCAAACACTAAAAATTCTTGAACTTTCAAAGATGAGGAACATGATGAAGAAGAGGCCTTTTTTTTTTAGTGGATCAATTTCCCCCTCTTTAACCACCTCCATTCTCATATATCTTGTGCATAAAAATATTCCTAAGTGGTACCAAGTCATAATGAAGGATGCTAAAGATGATGTAGTTGTAAATACATCTCTCAATGGGCCCAAAACTCATAGTAAGTCTAACTAGGAGGTAAATCTAACTCTTATGTATACAATTATTTAGAGTTTAAAATAAAAAATAGTATATCAGGCTCTTGAGTCACCACCTCAGAAAGATGCCATGGATGTAGAATACCAAGCATTATTAAGGAATAATATAAGGGAACTTGTTGATCTTCAACCAAGGAAGAAGGCTATTGGATGAAAATGGGTTTTCAAGATCAAATATAAGGTAGATTGTAGTATTGATAAGTACAAGGCCCAACTTGTGGCTAAGGACTATACACAAAAGGAAGGTATTGACTATGATGAAACTTTCTATCCTACAACAAAGATTAAGACTATTCATATGGTATTTGCAATGTCAACACATTTGGATGGAAATTTTATTAGATGGACATCAAGAGTGCCTTTCTTAATGGAGATCTCTTAAAAGAAGACAATACAACTCAACTAGTTAGGGATATGTTGCACCTGATCAACAATAAAAAGTGTCCAAAATTTTCAAATCTCTCTACGATCTTAAACACACTCAAGTTGAACCTAGTACATCAAGATCGATGAACCATCTCCTTCATCATGGATTCATTAGGAATCCTCATGATACCAATCTCTACCTTAAAGAGTAAGATGTGTGATTGTCATTTTGATTGTATATGTTGACAATCTATTCATCACAAGGAGTTCTCCATAAATTATTGATGCAAAAAAGAATGGCATCAAACAATAATTTGGCATGATAGATCTCATGCTCCTACATTAATATCTTAGGCTTGAAGTGTGGTAATAGAAGAATCATATTGATTTCTCTTAGATGAAATATCCCAAGACATTGCTCAATAAATTCATAATGAATAATTTCAAGCCTATGTAAACCCCCATAGAGATAATTTTATAACTTTCTCGCCATGATCCATCACCTCGAGTGAATTCTTATCTTTATTGTCAATTGATTAAGAGTCTCATCTACTTGACTTATACCAAGCCTAATATCAACTATATTGTCAGTTATATTTCTAGGTTTATGCAAGAACCTAAGGTTGTTCATTGGAAAGAAGCAAAATATGATTTGAGATACATCCATGATACTATGGCATATGGCTTGGAATACGCATATGCAAACTATGTAGGTTCAATGGATGAAAACTTTAAGCTTCATTTTCTTTTTGGGATCTAGTTCAATATCTTGGGGGAGAAAAAATCAAACCACTATTGTTCACTCTTCCACAAAGGAAGAAAATTGTATCGTAGATGAAAATATTTGTGAGGTGATATGGTTATGCTACATTTTGATAGGCTTTGATAGGCATGGGTATTCTTGAGACTAGTGCTACTACTTTATTTTTTAACAATTAGAGTGTGTTAAAGCTAGTTTACAATCCTATTTTTCATGAGCATACCAAGAATATTGAGGTTTAGTGTCACTATCTCCATGAATATGTTCAACAATAGAATATCCAACTCTAGTTCTATTTGACTCAAGAGCAACATGCTAATATATTTACCATTTATCTCTTACAATTGTGAAGTTCAAAGCTTTTTATACTTTCTTGCTTTGTTCCCTTGGGCATATGATGTAATAAGGGGGGATTATTAGAAATCACTTTTTATATATTACATCATTGTTAATAATCTATAACTATTTAATATAGTTATAGTTGACCTTGGTCAAGTATGCCTGACCTAGTGATTATTCAACAACCATTCAATCCAAATTCACTCATTATTTTTGCTCATTTAATGTAGAATCCAACAACATAGTTAACTTAGTATGCCCTAATCATCACATAAAAATTTGTTGGAGGAATCAACCATAATCAATGGAGCCACCAAGCAGATCACCACCACAACTCTCATATTCACCATTTGCAACATTTAAGCTTCAAATCCTTTATATTCCTCTACTTTCAATATGAATAATTAATATTTTTTGTGGCAAAAAATCCATTACAGAGAGACTTTAGTCAAACAATTTGAGCTTTACTATAACCTAGATGATAAATATAAACATTTAGGGAAAACAATTGGAGATAAATAATGTTCAATCTTTTATCGAGATTTATAATTTTGAAGAGACTATAATTTTATGAATAAAACTATTTATACTTATTAATATAACAATATTAATCTCCAATAGTGGGGAGATTATGGTTTTGGAGTTCGTTTCCTAGTTTGAGTAGTGGCTAAATGTGCTCAGTGGTTTGTTTTGCTCTCCATCTCCCCTATAGAGGTGGGGTTTTTGAATTTGCTCAAGTTTTTTATTAGAGGTCTGATAGTGTCTTACACCATTATGCAGATTTTCTTTCTTGGCCTAGTGGTGTCCTCCATGAGCAGCTGGTTTGCTGATGCCTGGCAAATGCAGGCGGGTTCTGAGTGTATCTAAAAGGGTTTATGGTCCCGATTAAAACCAGGTTATTTAAGGGTCTCAGACCCTTGCTTGTTTGTAAGATGCAACATGTATTGTCTTGTTAATCTTTAGAGATTGTTGTTGTGGGCTATTGATGATTTATGATGTATTATAATTGTAACCTGCTTTTCTTTGTATTGGGTTTCGGACCCCATCAAAACTCGTTATTTACCTCTAATCAAAAACAATATTTCATTTTTATTTTTTTTAATGGATAAAGACTACCAAAATTTTAATAAATACAAAGAGAATTCATTCTAAGAATGACCTATCAACCAAAATATACTCATCAAAACAAAAATTTAAAAATTAATAATAAGATCGTGATTAGAATCTTTAATATATCTCTAAGAATTTAGAAAGCTAAAATTATTACTTCAAATAATATTTGTAAAGGAAGAACAATTTGATGAATTATAAAACAATTATGAATAATCTCACTTAGATTGTCCCGAATATTGTATTTATACATATCATAAATGAATAACCAGTTTTGCAGCACTTGACACATTCTGTAATAGTTGAGTCTCAGAAGCAGACCACAGAAAATGTTTGAAGGAAAAAGAAATATAGTAAAAAGGAAGTAGATTTACATTTGTATTGACGTTTTTATCAAAATAAGGAACAATCATAGTTGTTACAATTGCTTGGCAACGCAAGGAAGCGGTATTTCCAATTTAGAGAAAGGAAAAAAAATCCATGTACAGTGATTTCTCAATTCTTGCAGCGCAGCTAAAAATAAAACATGAGCTCTCCTACAGCAGATTTAAATGCTTCCTCGCAGCTAGGAGTCGATTCCAAGTACTCCCCGCCATTGACCTGGTTTTCATTCAAACAATTTACTATGGCTTGGGCAAAAGGAGACAACATTCAATTATGCAATTAAATGTTTTAAATGTGAAGAGGAAGAAGACTTACATGGGCGTGAATCATATACATGCTTCTGCAATGATGGGAGGAGATATGTGCAGTGACGACGTCGAGCTTATGCTTCTCCAGAATGTAAAAAATTGTGGAGAGCATGCCTTGTTTTGGGGGCGTGCAAATTATTGCTATCTGAGCGTCTTCTCCACACACGCTCAACACCACATTTGGAGATGCCCATGTTTGGAAGTTATAACGCTCAAGTGTAGTTGCAGGACACAGTGTTGGTTGGGAGGTCCAGGGTTCGACTCCTGTGCTGTCCAAATTCACATTCTGATCCTGCTCCCTGTGCTTGAAAATGGTGCCTCCTGTCACTATGGCACCAGCTCGAGCCTCCTTGTCTACTTTTTGGGTTCTCAATAGCTGGAAGGACCGCTGCAGTGACCTTATGTAGCTAATCGCCTCGTCGACTATTGTCGACTTGTCTGCCTGACCAGTACCATCAACCAACACCATTATTTCTCCAGCTACGATTCAAACCAACAAAAGATTCTACTTCTAATTGAATTTAATACCTCCTTCAATAATTTATTTTGATGGTAAACACGCTTAAATTCCAAATTTTAAGATTTGTTAGTTCCTTTTCCCCCATTGATCAATTATGCAACAGCTAAATAATCCCTCCCCACCACTCTCCTTTGGTTTCGTTGTCTGTCCTGGCAACGAATATCAATAGCTTCAAAAAGTAAACAAAACATACACAATTCCTATCGTCCCAATGAACGAATAAATGATATTCCTGCCGTAACTGGGTATGCTTAGGTCAAACAAAAAGGAACTTTGAATGTGCTATTAATATAGTAAATTGACATAAGATTAGGGTGAGAAAACTGTACGAATGCTTCACACAGTAGACAATCTTTCAGGTTAAATGGGTTTTGGTTATACAGACCTTAGGTGGTAAGTGTGGCAGAAGGGCGTGAAGACTAGAGAACATGTTACGCATCTTCTTGCGCCTCTCCCGCTCTGTCCAGATGTGAATCTCATGCTCCGGCTGAGTTTGATATTGATGTTCCTCTGTATTACTAGACCGTGCCTTGGCAGCATTGGAATTCTGCTGCTTACTTTCATTTATTTTTTTACCTGCCTTACCGTCAACCGATTCAATGTGCCTCTTCATATCCTCTACAAAATCAATATCCTCTTCACCAGCGGCAGGGCTGACAGAATGGATATCAAAAGGAACTCTACTAGTAATGAAATCTCTATGTGTGCGGTTCGAATCCGAAGGGGAAGGCGGAGGCGGCCATGATTGCTGCGTGTGGTGGTGCAACAATTGAAGAGGAGGGTGAGGGTGAGGGTGAGGGTGAGGGTGATGGGAGCAATCGGCCATTTGTGTACACAAAAGGGTTTGTTAGGGTAATGAGATTCCTGAATAGGTCTGCAGCACAAGACTACAAGGCGCATGCAGCAGAAAAGATTTTAGGATCAGGCGCGGCGTTAATCATCATGGAGTTTTGTCTGTTTAGTTGTTGAGGCGGAAGGCAGCGTGGGTGGGACCCAACGTCCCAAAGGAGAAAGGCTGGTCTTCTCCCTATTCTCGCCAGGTATCTGTTTTACGGAATTATGAGGGCAGCGCATGCGGATTGCGGACCACTTCTACTAACTAGTCTACATCTATAGACTCTACTCTTACTTCCCTAATTTTCTCTCTTTCTTCCCTAATTTGGAAGGCGGCATTGCACTTTCCTCCACGCGCTTTCTCTCTTTTCTTCCTCTTCATCGCCTCTCTTGTCAACACGCTTTTCGCAGCTTCTTTCACTCTTCCTTCCCTTGTTTTTATTAACCCAATCATGAGCTTAAAATGATAGAATGGATTCGCTCATACAACTCCATCAATCATCACTCCCACAAAATTCCATAATAAAATTACAACACGCCTTGTTCAATGAAAATTACCATTACCACGGATCAAAATTTGAAGTCTCGCCTTTATTATTAATGATTTAACAATTTGAAAAATTTAGTTAATTATGAATTAGTTAGAATATTTGGTTTACGAAGAATTTATTGTGGATAAATTTTTATTGTGTACAAAAAGTTAATATCATTAAAAAAATGAGATTAGGTTTTTAGGAAAATTTGGTGGAATAAAATATTTTTTTGGGTAAATTTGCTTTTGAATAGATATGTCTCAATCTTTGACACTAAGCTAAAGGTGGTCCATTTTAGTGGAATGGATACTCAAATCTTTGAATTATTGCTAAGGGCTGAGTGATATCCATTCCCCCAAATTAACCCCTTTCGACTTATTTATAATAACAAATGTTATATTAACTAAATTACTGAGATTGTCTATAATTGTAATGGTGAAATTTGCATATCTATTTTGAGAGAATGGCTTAATGCAATTACATATTGTCAAATAGCACAATCTCGTGTAAAGTTAGACTTATTCTCTAATCCTATCCACTTGTGATCCACTTACACACATTCCCACATAATTAGCTTCGCCTTATCCATAACAGCTCATATTTTCACACATTTCTTATTTATTATGTCGGTTATTGCAACCATCTCCATACATCGATAATCCACCTTGATTTTATTGTTTTTTTTTTTATCTTGAGTCAATCTTGCAAGAATAAGAGGGATCTCACATTGCATATTTGAAAATTCAAAGAAATTAAATTTGGTTGACTCGCAAATGATTATTGCTGTGCAATTATATTTTATGGCATTCAATTTCTTTCATTTCAGACATAAAAAATTGTTAGAAAACATTAATTAAAAAAGAACCATGCTAAGAAAGCTTCAATTGAAATTTTGCATCACAACATTCTAATAATGATTTGACAACTTTCTAAAATTATTCTTAAATATCTCCAATCCTTATAAATGATCAAACAGCAACAAATTTGATAAATTAAAAAGTAGAAGTGTGCAATCTATGATATTAGATTTGCTTGTTAGAGGACATATTGACCCCGAAGTGATTAAGACCTACAAACTCATCTTGGAAAAAGATATAGGAAATGAAAATCATGAAAATCAAAATTATAATAATATTTAGATTAACTTATTTAGTACCCATCAATTTCAATTATCTTTTATTGGGTTGTATTGTCGTCATGGTCATGATTGGTTGCACAAAAATAGCTAAAACAAATTGATGTTTTCCGGTTTTGTTGGGACCAATCTTGATATTCTATCCTTAACGATTGCTTTTATTTTCGAATTGCGCTCTCCTATGACACGACACAACTCGATTTACTCCAAAAGGAGCTTACTAACCTTTTCTTACCCAATTTAGTAAAAAATAAACTTGTCATCTCACTTCCCCTGCACGCATCCACATTGTTCAGGACCCAAATCAGCACTTAGATGTGGACAGACAAATCTATAAGCTCAACTCTCGTGTTTATTCTTCATATTCCATCTCTTCTTCTATAAATCAGCATAGCTAAACTAAGACACTTTTCTTAGATGCTCCTTTTCTACTTGGACATATCTTTAATTTCTACATTCATTCATTCATATATATATATATGAATGAATATATATATATATGTGCAAAAATAGGTGAATGTAAATGTATAAAATGTATTTTTTTATTTAATTTGTATTTATTTTGAGATAATGTTTTAATGTATGTATACAATTATAAATAACATACTTTTTGTATTGTTTGTATTTAGTTTTATGTTTATTGTTTATCTTTATGTGTATGTGTATATAGTCTCAGTCTAATTGACTTATCTATTTGATTCTAATAATTAATTCAATCTTTATCCTTAATTCTTGATCTTATTGGGCATAGACCTAACTTAGTTGTTTGACCTATGTTGAGCTATAGTTCATATGGACCTACTAGGACTCAAACATAGGACCTTCCATTTGTTGCTAGAGTGCTCAACTAAATAAGCTACTAGCCTCTTTGTGGCCAATCCATCATCAATCTAAGTGTGGCTTATTTTCAACACCCCCCTTAAGTCGCACTACAAGTGATTGAGACTCCTAACTTGGCTCTAATACCACTTGAGAGATCATCCTCCATGTACGACAAGCGAAAAAATCTCCTCCAAAAATTCATCACTCCTCTAAGTGTATCAAAATTCCTCCTCTATTGACTGCATATGAGAGAACAACTCTCCTTCAAGAGTCCACTTTCCTCTAAAAGTGTCAATAACCCCCCTTCAGTGCTATGAGAACCAAATCCCTCATTTGGTGTATAAAAAGAAACTCAACCAATGTATAGATACACTAATCCCAAACTATTTCAAAGATTACACTATTTGCAAGTTCTGCCAAGAAATGCCAAGCCCCCTTGCTCCATGAAGGGTCACAAAATGAAACTAATGCTTCTCATGAAAATTGACATCTCTTAGCAAGAAGCTAGCTTGAGATGATAATATTCCTCCAACTTCCATGCTTACATCTTCCAAGTAGACCTATTTAATTTTTAAAAAAGATATTCCTTCTCCTTGTAATTGTTCAGAGAATCTTGATTGTGTACTACAAAACCACATATTCTATCTCATTTTTAATAAAGAATTATTAGTTTTCACTTTACTATTAATAAGATCCTTGAGACATTGAATACAATTCACTACAATATGTCATCTTTAATTATAATAGTAACATTTAAAAAAATATTTCTTCCTTGTTGAATTGTTAACCTTCTTTACAAAAAAATAGTTTCTTTAGTAATTGCGTGATTTTTCATGACTCTATTGTCTTCATCAATCAAGGAAGAAATCACAATTTCTAAGCTTAGATTGATTTTCTTTAAATTAAATATAATATTATCAAATATCGGAGGCATTTTGATGTAGATGAAGTTAGGGTACATGCTCAAACTATCCAACCAAGCAACCTGAAACAATTTTTTTTCAAACTCAAATTAAAGTAAAATAAAATAAGTTTAACAAAACCTAATTCTAGTAATCTAAAATCATTCAAAATTTTGAATATATGAATTAAAAACTTTATCTAGTAGTCAAGATATTTTAAATTATTTCATTCACCAATATCTATCCAAGAATGACAAAATCTTCTTAGAATTGATTCATTTCTGATTAAGAAAAAAATCACAATTTCTTTTTCTATACAAATAATTTATTTTCTTATATCTCTATGCAATATGCATCCAACCATGAACTCCTTCCTCTACCTATTTTCCTTCTTTCCTCAAGCTCTATTTTTTTTTCTCTCTTATTATTTTTTTTCTCTCTCTTATTATTGATTCATTTTCTCCATCTCCTAGCTTCCCATGCCTCTTCTTATTCCCTTCTCTTCTTCCTATCTACCACACCCTCTCTTTATCTTCTTTTCTTTCTTTTCTCCTTTTCTTCCTCTTTGTTTCCCACATTCCCCTTCTCCTCTTCTCTCTTTCTTCTAAAAAAGCTCCTCTAAAATCTTCCACACCTCTTTCTATCCATGCCTATTCACCTTTCATGCATTTAAGGTAAAATTGTTACCTTGCCTCAAAGGCATCAAGTGACCAACAAAATTGAGATCTTTAAATTATATGTAATCATTAAAGATGACTCCAATTTGATAGAATAAAATAATAGAAACAATAATATGCCATGCCCCTATTAATATGAGAAACATAACCTTTATGTAATATATTTCCTCCATATACATTACTTCAATAAAGATAAAATTGTTCATTCAAACCCCAAACTCAATACATTTATATAGATTTGTCCATACAATATTATTATTAATTATAGATAAAAAAAAAAAGATCTACCAGTAGTGTTGAAAACATAGCACAGATTGAGTTGAATCAACATTTATTCCAACTGCCAACAATTCTTTTTTTTTTTGACAAAACATGTAATGCACCTCTGAAACTTAGAACAAACAAATCTAAAATCATAACTTACAAAAAATAAGAATGCACAAAACCATGAGAAAGAAAAAACTAAACAAAACTATTGAAATCAAAATTTTGTTATGTGTAGGATTGCTCATACACTTGAACATTCCTTCATTAGACACATTGTGTAAGAAGAAATGTTTCATAAGTTTAAAACTTATGAACATTTAGAAAAACTTGAGACTAAAATCTCATGTTTTTCTTTTATCTAGAGAATCTCTTCATCCTTCTCATGTGTCTCCATCACACCACATTCCTTGTCTTCTTTCATTGTTTCCTTCTTCTCAAACAACTATTATATCTACTTATTAATCTTTATATTTGAGCATTTATTTATTTTTGCACTTTTTTTCCTTCATAATAAATAATAACAATTCAAATCCTTTATTTTTAAAATTGGTAAAATATTTACTCTTTCTAGAAGCTCTATCTCATAAACATTTGCTAAAATGACCTAGCATGGTCCTAGTACCTTTCATTTTAACTCATCCTAAATCCCTTCTATAAATCTCTCCTTTTGTACATGAGAAAATTCTAAATCCCCAACTTGAAATTTCTACTCTTTGTACTCTTGAAATCAACATTTTTAGTGTCCTCTCTTGAGCATTCTTTCACCTCCTTATAATTTTTTTCTTACATTAGTACCACTTATTTCTTTACCATTTGAAATATACAATTTACAAGTTGCTTCATCTTGATCACCCTGAACTTGTTTTATTTTTGTAATAATTATTTCTTTGTGTTACAACATACTATAGGGCTACTATTGATTTCAACTTTTTCTTTCAATGAACTTAAAGCGAATTTATTTCCATCTTTCACAATTATTAAATATTTTGTATTTCATCATACATAGCCTCTCTATCAAATTTCCAAGGTCTACCCAATAGTATGTGGTAAGCATCCATGGGAATTACATCACACATAATTTCATCTTTATAGTTACCAATCTAAAAATTAATTAAGCATTGCTCACTTACCACTAATTGATGTCCTTTTTGTAAGCATGCGATATTGTATGGATTGGGGTGCTTAAGATTCTTCAAATTGAGTTTCTCCACCATTTTTTGAGAGACTAAATTATTTGTTTTTTCTATCCACAATTACTTTGCAACACTTCCCACTTGCTACTCCCCCTTTTGGGTTCAACTGCATTCTTTACCCCTGGAATATAGAGAGTTAGAAATATTAGAGATCTTGGGAAGCCAAATAGGGATATTCTTAAAGCATGACAAATTCTTTTTTAATAACCCAACATATGGGTGAAAGCATGAATTTGAGTCCACTTAAGGTGGAATTTTCGGCCTTAGAAAAAATCCTAAAATCGGGTTAAACGAATAAAGATCTCAACTTTTAGAAATCAGGGTCTCGTTTTGCTTCGGGGTCTCGATAATTTCCTATAACTGAGGTTTGCATGAAGGTGTATGAGCTCTGTTAGGTTTTTCTTGTGTTTGTGGTCATTCTTGGCCCCTCTTGTGTCATACTACACTCTTTGTACAGGATTTTTCTCTTCTCCTGTGTGTACAACCACATTTACTACGATTTTTTTGTTTTAATATGCCTTCAACTAGCTCTAACCCAACAGTTCATGTTGGTGTTGGCGGTTCAACGACTCTGCTCAATGGCTCCTCCTTTGAACAAACAACCCCAAAAATTTGTTCTAAAAGTGTTTCACAAGGTAAGTCTTTTGACTCCCCAGCTGATGTAGTTTCACCTTTGCCTGATTTTGATTTTGCTTGTCAATGGCTTGAGCAACATACCCTTGTTGGGTATTTTGTTTGGAGGACTCCCCCTGAAAGTGTTCTTAAAGAGTGGGTCAACAAGGCTTGGGTCCCTCATGGGGTCCTCCTTGATATGGACCAAAATTTAACCAAGGGTTTATTTTTGTTTCATTTTGCGGAAGTCATTCATGTTCAGGCAATCCTAAATCATGGTCCTTAGTATGTCAAGTCTTCTTTTTTGGTTTACCAGGCATGGACTTGGGACTTTGGTGTCTCAGATGACACCAAGTTGCGGGTCCCGGTTTGGATTGAATTTCCAAGTTTTCCTTTTCCCTGTGTGCCTTTCTTGAATCATATTGCATCCTCTCTGGGGAGGGTCATTTGTATTGAGTCAGATAGGTTTTTTAAGGCTCAACCCCAGAAACGCGTTTGTGTCGAAGTGGACCTTTCATATAAGATTTAAAGGATTCCATTGGCATTCAAATTGGAGACCTCCGGCATACCCAGAAGATCACTTATTTCAATCTGCCTAACATATATTATAGGTGTCAGTCTGCAAACCAAAATATTAAGGAATTCCCTTTGGCAGTTCCTCGTACTCCTTCTCTACCATGGGAGTCTGAAAAGCCTCATCAAGCTGACAATTTTGTTGCCAAACTTGATGAAAAATGGACCATGGTCACAAACTATAAAAATAATTCTAGTGGCTCTGGGACGGCTTCCAAAGTCCCTAAGCCAGCAAAAAAAAATTCAAACCCTTCGACAAAGGGGAAAGAGGCTCCAATCGGGGCTGATAATATTCTAGCACGGCCTAGCCCAAAGGCTATGCCTCAACCTGTTGTCATTATGATAGCATAGTCGAATACTTCTCCTCTTGTGTCAAGAGCTCAAAGGAGGTCTTGCAGTCCTTCTTCGCCATTGGAAGAAGGTGAATATGTGTAGGAAAAATGGAGGTTTTCTTCTCTTAATATTCAAATTGGGTCAATTCCGCCAGAGATTTTACAAAATCACTTCTTTACTCTAAATGAAAAGGAGTTGAACTCTGACGATATGGAGGAGTTTCACTCATGAATTTCCTCTCATGGAATGTTCGAGGTCTGACAGACCTCTCTAGAAATTATTCTATTAGGGATACTTTGAAGAAATATTCTGGTGTTGAAGTGCTTTGTCTCCAAGAAGTTAAAATTTTTGGTTTTTTCCTCACATCGGCTTATCGCTCTATTTGGCCATCCAGTCAAATGTTTTGTACTGATCATGAAGTTGGGCATGGTGGAGTTGTTACCCTTTAGTCCCCATAGTGGCACACTTGTGTGGTCGACCACGAGTTTGACCCCACACATCGGCTCATCTGGATCCTTCTCAACATTGATAATCATTCCTTTGGGACCATTAATGTTTATGCCTCTAATGATGTTGTGGAATGCTTTGTGCTTTGGCGTTGGATTGTTGATTCATTGCCAATTGCTACTTGGTTATTGTGTGGGGATTTCAATATGGTCGATATGTTGTATGATAAAGATGGCACTTTTCCATTTAGATGAGCAGTTGGCGAATGGGAGGCGTGGTTTTACATGCGTAATAAATTGGGGCTTTTTTATCCAAATATTGGCCACCGCCATTCTTATTCCCTCTAGCACACTTAGTGTAATTATAGGGTTGGCTTTGATAGGATATTTTAGTGCCTTGATTGTGCTATGATCTCGTCTCAATCTTTCTTCTCTTTTGACAATTCTTTACTCTCAGTTAAGTCATTAGTGGATGTGACTTTATCATATCATTTCCCCATTTCTTTTCACATTGAATGGGAGACAAGACAGCCTCAGGCTTGCAAAACTCAATTCTTTTTGAACAAGTATCTTCTTTGTCATCAGCCCATGCTAGCCCACATTTGTAGAGTCTGAAATTTGAAGTGTAGGCCAGCTCATAATACAAGCTAGATTAATTGGTGGAATGATGTTATCACTCACAAGATAAGATTTTTGTGCATTTATAGGGGTTGGCTAACTATTTTTTCTAGCGGTATTATGAGGCTACCACAACTAACCTGTGTTCAGTTACCAAGGCTTTGATGGCTAGCCCTTTTTCCTCATCATTACAAGTTAGGGTGGCAAAATTAAGATACAAAAATCAAGTTGCAAACAATTATGTTGCCAAAGGTGCGCAAATCAAAACCAAATTGCACTAGTCAAAGATTGGAGACCATGTCTCCAAGGATTTTTTTCTAGCTCTACGTGCTAGGCACTCATCTGCAGGCATTAAAAAAATTAAAGATGGAATTAAGGTGCTCTCTAAGCTACCTGACATTCTCCAAGCCTTTGTTCGACATTATGAACAAGTTTTCACTGCTTAGGAGTTTATGCCATAGCAACAACAAGCCCTTTAGGATTGTCTTGTTGTTGTGCCATATAGGTTATCTTCATCCCAGAAAGCCTTTTGTGAACAACTGCTCACAATTGAAGACTTAAAGGAAGTCGTTTATTCCATGGTTGATGACAAGGCCTTGGGGATTGATGATTTCCCTTGTGAATTTTATAAGGCCCTTTGGGACTATGTTGGGCATGACTTGCATAAATTCTATCTTGAGTCTTTTCATTCCAAATCCCTGGGTAATTTAATTAATAAAGGAAATATTAATTTCATACCTAAGTCTAGAGATCCTAAGGATATCTGCAACAGGCGGCCTATCACACTCATCAATGTTTCTTACAAAATCATCACCAAAGCTCCAGCTTTGAAGATCTGCCATCTTTTGCCTTAGATTGTGCACTTAGAGAAAAATGGGTTTATCAAGTCTGGATTTATCCTCGACAATATCATTGTTGTGTGGGAAGGCATGGAGTGGGCCAGGTGTTTGAACTAGAAATCTATTTTTCTCAAAATAGACTTTGCTAAAGCTTATGACCACATTGAATGGCCTTTTATTCTGGCCATGTTGAAAGCCTTGGGGTTTGGACCTAACTTCATTCAAGCTATCCAAATGATCTTCTCAGATGCATCTGCTTGTATCACCATTAATGGCTTCCAATCTCTTACCTTTAGGCTTTTCTACTCCATTCAACAAGGATTCTTACTTGCTCCTTCTCTTTACGTGCTTGCTATTGAAGGATTTGGATATCTCTTGGCCAATGCAATTTCTCAACAACATGTTAAAGGCATTACTCTACCTAACTCCCAGGCTCAACTAGTTAATGTCCATTTTGTTGATGACTCTTTCGTCACTCTTCTGGAGGAAGAGAATAATATTAAGGCAGCTCTTGAATGTCTTAACATTTTTTTCCTTATGTTTGGCTCTGCCATTCAGTGGCATAAAACTTTGTGCTACAGAGAATCTATATTGCCCACTCCTCACTAGCTTTAGCAATACAGTTGGAAATGGATTGGGCTAGGGGAAATCTTTCAGTTTCTAGGCATTCCCTTTGCCTTCCAAGCCTCTCTAGCTGAGTTGTGGCAAGTTTTCCTCTCAAGGATTGAGCAAAAGCTGGCCTATTGGATTACTAAGCCTTTTTCTCTGGCAAGAAAATTCCAAGTGTTCTCCAATATTTTAGCGGCCACACATGTCTACTACTCTTGTTGGGCCCCTTTGAAAGCTACCTATGCCAAGCTTGAAAATTTTCTTTGGGACTTTCTTTGGGCCTCTATGGAGTCCCACATAGGGTTTCATTGTGTTTCTTGGGAGTATTTTTGCCTTCCTAGAGACTCTAGAGGGCTTGAGTTGCTTTCCACTCAATGACAAGGGACTACCTTGTGTGTGAAATGGATAATTAAATCCCTTACTAGAGATGAAGCCTGGAAGATTCTCCTCAGGCATTGCACTTAGTTCGGATTTCCTGTTCACAAACTCGCCTGGAAGGGGATTGTCTTTCAAACTCTTCTATTCATGAAGGAACCAATTCAAATTGTGGGAAATTTCATGGCTAAGAGCATTTGGAGAGCTTGGGAGGTGGTTAAGCCCTAGCTCCACTGGGCCAGCTCTGGTTTTTGTGATGGGCTTTTTCTCAATCAACAGAATGTTTGGTGGTTGCCTCTCTTTGCTAGTAATGGTCAGCCGATGGCTAAGTCGCCTTGGCTTAAGGTGCTAATGTTCCACAAGAAAGGCATTAAAACTTTACAGCAAGTGTTTCACAGACCCACAATGCACATCATGTCATGGGAAGAATTTTGTGCCCTTTACAAGCTTCAAAACTAGGACCATGATAGTTATGACAGTCTAGTGAATTCTATTCCTATAGATATGCTTCATAAGGTAGGAATTTGTGGGTCCAAGCCCTGGTGGAAGGATTGGGAGTGGTACCTAGACATCCTTTTCAAGAATTACAAGCCTAGGCTTGGTTATAGATGGCTTTCACCACACTTTCCTATGATTGAAAGTTTGAACTAGAGGTGGCTTCTTCAATCCCCCGCTCATGTCTAGCAAAAAAATTCTCTGCCACTTGGTTTGCAAGTGTTGAATCGAAACTTTCCCACTTTGCTTAGTGTATTCTTTTCCAAGGCTTGCCTATGCGGTCTCAACTTGTTCACTTGGGGGTCCAATACCCTTGTTGCCCTTTTTGTGGGCAAGCTAAGTCTTTTAAGCATCTCTTTTGGTTTTGCACCAGAGCTCAACAATTTTTGAATTGGATTCATGACTTCTTTCGACCTTTCAGACCAGAGCCCTTCTCTTGGCATATGATTCTACTGGGAGACTTTCCCAGACTTCCTACTAAATATACCCAGCTTTGGCACACTTTTAGGGTGGAAATCCTCTTCAATATCTAGAAAGACAGAAATGCCTACAAATTTTCTAACACACAAATGGATAAAAATGTTTCTTTGTATTCTAAAGCTATTATTTTCTCTAATGTGCTCTTGTAGATTCAAGTTCAAGCCAACAAGGTTGCACTTGAGGTGGCTCACCTTCAAGCACTTTTGGATCATTGGGGCAATTCCTTGTGTATTGTTGCTCGAATGCCTACTTCGCCCACTTCCTCTCATAGTCGATTGCCCTCTTGGGGCTAGTATCAGAGTGGCTCTACTTGCCCCCACTCTCAACCTCCTCTTCAGTGTGGTTCTCGCCCTCCTCGATGGACTCATTCTCTTCATCCACGGGCTAGCCAGGAGTGGCCCTCTGGAGGAGTAGTGGGGAGCAACGGTGGCGGTTCCAAATGTCCCTCTGATGATACTCCTGCTACTAGGTTTGGTTGGCTAGACTCTAGTAAATTCTTTTCACATATGGCACTTGCAATCTCGCCTCGACACAAGGATAAAGAGAAAGAGAAAGAGAAAGATGTTGATGATGGATGGGGTCCTCCTCTTGACATCACTCCAGACCTCGCTGATGTATGGGGGAAACACATGGATGACAGAGACCCTCCTGGCTCTGTTGACACTGCTTTGACCGCTTAATGGTTGTTTTATTTTATATGTTTGTAATGTTTATGGATTTCTGGGCTAGGCCCAAGTGACTCTCGTTTTTGGTTTTCTGGGCTCTGCCCATGTGACTCCCGGGGTGTGCCTTCTTACCACCTGCCCTTTTTTTGTGAATATGTAACTTTATCTTTATTAATAATATAGATAGTTGCCTATTCATCAAAAAATTAAAATAGGATCTCAATTTTTAAAATAAAGATCCCATTTCATTTCAGTGTCCCAAACTTGCTCCAAGAAAATGGGATCTCGCTTTTTACAAAACGGGATCCCAATTTCTACAAAACGGGATCTCGATTTGTAAAAATCGAGATCCCCTTTTGTAGAAGTATTTATTTCAAAAAATGAATGCAAGCTCGTTTTCATTGCGTAGCATTTGGGATCCCAATTGAGCAACAACGACTGACAGCTACCAAGTAAGTTCTTGCTCCATTTCTTTGCATTTTTTTTCATTTTTTTGGTTATTAGGTATGAATTTAGGTTTTTTTTGGTGTTTTTCTAATTGTATTGAGGTTTTCTCATTTCAATCTTCTTGCAAAACAATGAAACCCTTACACTCAAATCAAACAAAAAATTTCAACCTGAAACTGAAATCAAATAAAAAAAATTACCTTTTAAAACCAAAAACTTACCTAAAATTGAGTAAAACGACCCTAAACTATTTCCATTTGAAATGTTTAGGGTTTAAGGTTTATTTTGCATTTCTTTATGTTTTGAATCTATATACATTTGTTTTAAATTTGTATGCAACTAGATTTCAAAATGAAAAAAAATCATTTGCAAATTGCTTTATGTTTTAAATTTGTATGCTTGAATATTTTAAAATGGAAATTATATTTTATTTGCATATTAACAAACACCTACTCTCTAACATATTAACATACATATAGTTTTCTACCAGAGTAATCCTTGAACCTCCTTTATGATTTAGGTTTAAAAAAACACAAGGTTCACCTAAAATTTGATCAAATCAATCAAATTTGGAATCAAACCAAAAAATGTGCAAAATTTTCCACCCATAAACACTCTCAAGATTTTATAATATTTTCCTCATCCAAATCACTTCAAACATTAACATGACATTCTTAACACTAACTCAAGCTATGCTCAAAATTGAAAAATCCAATTTCAAATTATGGTGAAATGAAATATATTTCTCTACCACTAATTGGTAACTATAACCTAATAAAAAATAAATAACTAAAATAAGATCACTTTTTTAAAATGATGCAAGATTACCACACTTCCTAGGGATGCTCCTACATAAATTTTGTATAATACAAAGACCAATAGATGCATTTAGTAGTAGACTAAACTATAGATTAGAGCCTTCCCATTAAAGAAAGAATACCAAAAGTATACTCATCAAACAACTTGGTTTCCTACAAAATAACCACAGTTGTAAGGGAAGATATGAGGAAGTTAAAAACCACCTTCCTCTTTTTATGGGTGTCAAGGCCTCAAACATTTCAAGAGAGGCTTCTCATGTAAGGGAAGGATGAACCTTCCCTCTCCATAGTGTCACATATGAGTCTATGATAGCTTATGCACTTGCATCAATATCTTGGTATATCTAAAAATGAAGGCATTCTATTTCACATTTCCTTCCACTCATTTTATTCATAGACTTCAAAGAGGATTAGGGAAGGAGTAGAAAATACCAATACTACTCAAGGCTTCAATAACCATTTTAAGATCTAGCTCCAACAACTTGTCAAGACACATTTTGATTTTCTCTAAATGTAGGAATTTTTATAAATTCAAGAGGACCATAGAGACCATCCTAAATTGTCAAAAGTGGGATAATATAGGAATAATGTAGCACTATGCATTACATAGAACATAATATTAGGTGTGATGGATCTCAAATTGATAGGTAAAGTAATTTAAAACCAAAAATTTCATTGAACAGATTGTTAAATTCTTCAATGATAAGTTCAAATTGTGGTTACAATTTAATAGTCAACTTTGATGACATCCAAAAAATTTCTTAATGTAAATATTTTCATTAGATCCATGGTCCATTAAAGCTTAAGTTTGATTCAAATATGGGCCCATCTTTTAACATAATATAAAATGTGAGGATGTCATTCATTTACTAAGAGCGAACAATCTTAGCTTATGCAAATGAGGTCATGTTTGTGGCTTGGTCTTGAACAAGGTTTCATTGTATGACCTAGTCTTTCCAATGCAACAAAGATGCTAATGAAGAGATCTAATGAACAAGTGTATAATGAAAATATGTGCCTCTAAATTCCTACTAAATAATATTAATCAAGTACATGTGCCACACCAACTTCACCAAATTCGATCCCCTTTCTTGCCATCATGATAAAATGGTTATACATTAACAATAGGAGGCCATCATATGTTATTAATTACCTCCTAAATGTACATTTTAAAATATAATATATGTAACTTAATGAAATTTGGTTTCCTTTGGAAACTTCACCAAATTTTAACCCCTTAAGCCACCATTATGTCATAAGAGGATGTCTTAAGGGGTCCTAATAGGACTTCTTAAGGGGATCAAATAATTCAAAGTACACATCTCATGTTGGATCACAATTGATATAATTGAGTATTAGACTTTAGGGTGACTCATCATAACAAATGATATAATTAAGTATTTATTTAGGATATGTCCTAATAGGATGTCTTAAAGGGATCAAATAATTCAAAGTACATGTCTCATATTTCATCGCACTTGATATAATTAAGTATTAGAATTTAGGATGACTCATCATAACAATCACATTCTATACAAAAATAGTGTCAATGTTAATTTAATTTGTCAAAATAGGATTTCTTAAGGGGATCAAAAATTTTTCTCAAAACTTGGTGAAAAGGCAACCAAATTTAACAATAATATACATGATATTTAGTGATTATACAACCAAATTTAAAGTTTCAAAGTAGGAAAACTTGCACATTTATTGAACAAAATATATAGAATATTAATTTTGATATATAAAAGTGTAGAGTATAATTGTGTATGTACATGTATACAATTTTTTATAAAATGTGTAATTGTGTAATTGTGTATGTACATATATGCCAACTCATAACAATGTTTACAAAATGTGGCTATGTCATCTCAAGAAAATCCAAAACTTGTGGGGAATCATCAAAATGTAGCAGGTCTTCACACCACCTGATATCAAAATGATATAAGCAATATCAATATATCATCAGAACATGTATTTTAATTTATATAAAACTATATATATACACAAGCACCTATATTTACAAGTATTTTGCACATGTGTGTGGGTTGAAACTACATCCTCTCCTTTTTGTTTCAAAGTATGTGATCAATGTGATGATAACTTAAGGATACAAAAAGGATAATAAATCAATTTTAAATATTAACGTAAGTAATATCAATATATCATCAAAACATGTAGTTAAATATATAAAACTAAAACTATACTTACCCGTATATTATACCAAGTATTCCATGTTGTCTCTAGGTGGAATATACATGGACTCTCTTTTTTGTCTCAAACTATGTGATGAATTTGTGATGATGGATTAAGGATACAAAAGGACAATAAATCAATTTTAACTATTAACATACAAGAAATATCAATATATAATCAAAACATGTATTTAAATATATAAAACTAAAACTATATTTACTTGTATTTAATTATTCCATTATACCATCTGCATTCTCTCTTTTTTGCAACACATCTATGATTGTCTCATGGTCTTCCATAGAAATTGTCCATAGCTATTTATTTGTACATCTTCCACAATACCTCACTAGTTTTACATTTGTTGCCACCACCAAATGTGAGTAGTGTATAATCTTCTTATGTGTTTCATAATCTTTGAATGTAGGAAAACCATTCTTCCTTATTAGGTATTTTTGTAGCCAAGTGACAACAACCACCACCAAACCTATTGGAATATGATAGCCATCATCAAAGAAGTTCTCAAAATTTTCTTAAGGGGATCAAAGAAGTTCTCAAAATTTACTTAAGGGGATGTCTTAAGGGGATCATCAAACTTGTTGGATAATGATAGCCATCATCTTCTCAAGGTGCTATTAACTTATGTTTAGTCTTCGCACAATGAGCCAACCAATATTCGGTTTCCTCTTCATTCTCCTCAGGTGCAACAACAATATACACTTGTCCTGCAAAAAAAATTTGATTCAATAACTTGCACGCCTCCATATAATTTGACTAATCTACATACATGCATTCATATATATATATAAGAATAAAAGAATTACAACATAGTAATATTAAAGTGAAATAAAATGAAATAAATTGAATTAAATTACATTCTTGTACAAGGTTTGAAATACAGTCATAATCGTCTGATGCAAACACTTGATCATTGTCTTCAATTGTTGTTTTATATTGATCGTGTACTTATGCAAGTGTCAATGATCTTTGCTTCCACTCTTCAACCCATTCTATATTCTCACATGCTTCCCAATCTCCTCAAATACAAAACTGACAAAAACATGCAAGCTCCCTTGTCCAAATAGTCCATGTTCTTGCATTCGTACTCTTAAATGAATGTGATTTATTAGATCCACTAATTGTCTCACAATAAAGTCTAGGTAGAATGTTCTCTTTTTCAACCAACCAAAAGAATTGACGAACTATAGAGTACTCATTTGATCCATGTGTAGATAAGTTTGTATTGCACCAATCCATAATCCCATGTGCATCTTTAAATTTTACTACATCCTCAAATTTCAATTGCTCTCTAGAAAGAATTATTTTAACACATGCACTAGCTACATCATGTTCTCCTTTAACATGTCCAGCTTCAAAAAAACTCCACATATGTTGGACATTATGTGTTAGTGTAGGTTTTTATTTTCCTAGTTGGGTTTTTATTTTCCTATATTCCTAGGTTTTTCCTACACTTTAATTAAGCTTGCTTAGGTTATATTATGTGAGTATTAGTGTGAGTGGGTGCAAGGTGTCAGAATCTTCCATGGGAGTTACACTTGCGTATCTTAGGCTATTGTAGTGGGATCTTCCCATTGGTCGTATTTTCCACCTCTCCCCTCTCTCATAGTCTATTTATACTCATCTTTAGTGTGAAAGGGGTAATTTATCTAACTAATTCATTCTTAACTAGTTCTCCACTAAAGTCCTTTTCACACTAGCTTAAATTTACATAGGGATAAGGTGGTTGAGCCTTTAATGACATGAGTTGTCACACCTCATAGGATGCCAACACTTGTCATAATTTGGTTGCATCTATCTCTCCCCTTGGCCTATATAACCAAGGCATTTCCTTTGTAATCTCGATTCTCAAGATGAATATATCTTTGTTTTTACATCCTCATAATGTTATTTTTCTTCTGGAGCATTTGTATTACTCTCGTGGAGACTAACTTTGTGTTTCTATTTTGATCTTGTGTCATTTTCTTTCACAATTTCATATCTATTTATTTTCACTAGTTTTCTAGGTTATTCATCTTTCCAGATTTTAGCATGGTATCAGAACAGTTCTAGTGCAATATAGATTGTAGTTTCCTTATTTGAGAGTTTTTGGGGGGGCTAATAAGCTTTGTTGCAATTTTCTTCAAAATCTTGTATGCTCTTCTCTTACATTTTTGAACAATTTGAAGAATTTGAAAGGATTTGTGAAGATCCTGTTAAAATTGCAAGTTTTAGCATGCCTTTGCTTGACTTAGGTAGCTGATTGAGCCTTTACAAGACATTTTTTCATTTCTAGGGTCATTTTTTTGTTGGGAGGGTTATTTTACACTAGATCCACATTTTCTGTATAATTTAAATAAAATCCACCATCTAGGTCGTTGCTAGTTTTTGCATGCACTTATATATTTTGTAGAAAATGAATCAGAACATTTTAGCAAACCCCCTCTCCATTGACAATTGTAGATTTGAAGGCAATTTTCAAATGCTTCATTTTCACTCATATTGACTCCATTTCGCAAGCATTGTTTTTTGATTTGTGCTATTTTCTCATGCTCTTTGCACCAATACAGGAATTTTTTGGGTTTGATGTAATGATTTTTTCAAAAATTGCAAATTCTCACCTATGACACTACACAATTCTCATTTTGGGAACTTTGGAGACTCATAACTTTCTCATATGATTTTGGATTGAGGTGATTCTTTTTTTGAAAGTGCATAATTTTCTAAGTAGATCGCAGGTAGATTGCAGTGGTGTTGTTAGTTTCACTTGGATTAGCTCCACTTTTATACTTTCAACATACACCCAATGTGTGAGAATTTTGTAAAACATTGAGATCAAGAACATTAAGTATTATTGCTAGTGGAAGTTGTAAATGCACTAATTATAAAGTGCCAAATCATATTTTCTTGGGGAAGTTCTCTCTTTGAGTTAAAATGGGAGGTTTTCTTGTGTATGTTCTCTTCTTTTCAGCATCTATTTTCTTCATTTCTTCATCATGGATCAAACAATAGTACCCATATTAACTCCTTACAACTACTTTGAGTGGAAATCATGTATGACAATCTACTTAAGGAAATCTAGATTACATAAAATAACAATGGGACTTGAAACTAAACTTGCTAAAGATGAAGATAAGCCTAAGTAGTTTAACAAATGTGAT
Source organism: Sequoia sempervirens (assembly GCA_007258455.2). Lineage (NCBI taxonomy): Eukaryota > Viridiplantae > Streptophyta > Pinopsida > Cupressales > Cupressaceae > Sequoia > Sequoia sempervirens. The sequence continues at coordinate 62,141,381 of VDFB02072274.1, forward strand.
GAGGTCTATAGAACATTGTGTTTGTCTATTGCTCCTGATTTACTATTCCACATTGAGTCTTTGAAATCACCAAATGAAATCTAGACAAAGTTAGAAACACTATTTGGAACAAAAGATTCAATGAGGGGTCATATGTTGGAAAACAAACTAATTAGTTTAAGTCCAAGCAATTTCAACACAATTCAAGATTTTTTCACAAAATTGAAATCACTAAGGTTGTAGTTAAAACGACATTTTATTGATAAGAAAGATGAACAACTGATTCTTAGTGTTCTCTCTAAACTAAGTTCAGAATATTTTGTATTTGTTTCTACTTTCTATGCTACTAAGGGTGCACTTGGGACATGGTTCACTATGCCATCTTTGGATGATTTCACTATCTCTCTCACACAGGAACAAGATAAGCTAATCCAGATGGGAACTCTTAAATCCTCTTTCACATGCCTTGGTTGTCAACCAAGGTACAAAAGAACAAAAAGGACAAAGTAGTAACAATAAGGATAAGAAACAAAACAATAGCAAGGAGAAAAATGATCAAATTCTAGTTGCTTCAAAAGAAACCAATGAGACCCAATCTTCTAAGGGTGAAAATCCTAAGAAAGAGAAGGTCAAATGTGCCTATTGTAAGAAACTTGGTCATGATGAGCACAAGTGTTTGAAGAAACAAGTGGATCATTTGACACACATTCTTGAGAAGAATAATCTCAGTGTTCCTGATTCTATCAAACAGAGTTCAAAGGAGAGCTCTCATAAGGCCAAAGACAACAGTAAGGGGAAAAGAAAGGGAAAGGCCCTTGTAGTTGTTGCATCTCCACCATCCACATGGGTTCTTGATTCAGGTGCTTAACACCACATGACTTCAACTAAAGATGAAATTGAATCTATGGAACCATGTTCTATGCCTTCCATTTTGATGGGTGATGACACTCCACTTGAGGTATGTGGGAGAGGGTCTATTGATATGGGGGATGGCACATTTCAAGATGTTCTTTGTATGCCCTCATTATTGATTAATCTCCTATCTATCTATCAAATCACTCACATAGGTACAGGTAAGAGAGTTGAGTTTACTCCTAATTCAGTGGTGATTTGTGAGAGAAGATCATTAGTCTCAACTTTATTTGTTCTCTCACTTTGTTCCTAATCCCGCCTCGACTATTCTACTCACTCATTCAAATGATGTGAGTAATTTATGGCATCAGCAGTTTGGACACTTGAACTACTGTTATTCATAGCAACTCAACAAACAAGATATGGTTACAGGATTTCCTACAGTTCACTTTGCTAAAGGTGTTCGTCATGGTTGCATTCTTGGAAAATATCCTGAAGATAAGTTTGAAAAAGGTAAAGCTTGGAGAGCCTCACATCTTTTGGAGTTAGTACATAGTGATTTGGCAGGGCCATTTCCACAACCATCTTTTAGTAAAGCTCAATATTTTTTGACATTCATTGATGATTTCTCGAGGTACACCATTGTGTAATTTCTCAAGCAAAAGTCTAAAGTCTTTGATTCATTCTTGGAGTATAAGGCTTTTGCAGAGAAACAAATTGGAAAATATATCAAAGTTCTGCATACAGATAATGGGGGGAATTTGTCAACCACAAATTTGTACAGTATTGTGCTTCATAGGGCATTGATTTCTAGCATACAGTCCCCTATAGTCCTCAATAAAATGGAGTTTCAGAATGAAATAATTGGTCCTTGAAAGAGATGGCTAATTGTATGATTCACTCCAAGTCTTTGGCACCACCTTTCTGGGCAGAAGCCATTAACTATATGTGTTATATCCAGAACCGTGTTCCCCACAAAGTTGTGAAGAGTATAACTCCTTTTCAATCTTGGACTAGTCAAAAATTGACAATTAAGCACTTTCGAGTGTTTGGCTCTAATGCATGGGCTCACACTCCAGCAAAGAAATGTAAGGCTATGGATCTGCAGAGCAAGTCTTGTATTTTTTTTTGTTACCCAGATGATGTCAAAGGCTATAGGCTTCTTCATCCTACCACACATGAGTTGTTCATTAAGAGGATTGTGTTGAAAATTGAGGAGTTTATTTAGCTTAATACTTTGTAAAACTATTATACTTTCTGATCTAAATATGCTTTCCTTTGTTACAAATTCTTTGTGGGTGATTATTTGATTAATCCATTTTACCCTTTGTAGAATGAAGGTAGAAGTTGTAGAAGAATTAGATAGGATATTAGAAAGATTACACAAGCATATACCATGGAGAAACCCTTTCAAGAAAAAAATCCACTAAGAATGAATGTATTATTTAATCTCTGAAGTAGATTACAATAACTCCAATTCTTACTTGAGAATGCTTCTTTTTCCTTTGCCAAATCTTCTTCACAACCTGCAATAAAACTAATACTAACTCTCTTCAACTTGCTTGAGATAAATAGGCATTAATCAACTTTGTAAACTCCAAAAGAGTTACAATTACAATGCTCAACCCCTATCCCTAAAAGGTGTGCCTATCTCTTGCAAGTAAAGTTACGTCGTGAAGAACAATGTCAAATCTTCATCTTCATCCATTTGGGTATCCCATACTGAAGTACAAACTCCACCTTTATTCTGTAAATATCTTCAAGGTTTCATCCTCAAAGTAGGTGCCCAAGAGTGGGCCCACTTAACTTAGCCTTCTAAAATATCTTAGCATGAAAAGGAGTTAATTCCAAGAAGCCAACTTGGGTGCCCAAGTTGGGTCCAAGTCATTTCTTGTTAACTGAAACATTTCTCTCCACCATTCATGCAAGAATGGTCATCCCTTGTTAATTGGAGGTAGTCCTTATTATCTGTCATGCAACTCAAGTCATTAGTCATGCATTCCAAGTTAACTAAATTCAACTAGCATTCAACTAAAACTAACTGAAGATAACTAAACCATAATTGAATTGAACTGAACTAAACTAAACTAAACTAAACTAATTCTGAACTGAACTTAACTAATCTAAACTAAACTAAATTGGACTTCATGCATGTAAACATAAAACCCTAACTTGTAGGATCTTTACATGCATTCAAAAGTGTTATCTCTTACTCCAAATAGTTAACTAAACTCAAGGTGAGTGTCACCTACCATGTGGGTGCCCCATGTTCCCCTATTATTTAGGAACTCATATTGGATTCCCTCACATGTTCCCAACATTTAGAATTAATTACAAATGTCAATTAACATGATTATTTCATCAAATATTAATCTCTCTCTAATCCTATTGTTTAAGAACACTTTACAAGGGCTTAGGAGATACATGAAATAAATAATGTTTAGGATTTCAATCAAATGGTATCCTATTTCCAACATTATCCCACTTGACATTATACATTGCAATTATTCTAAACAAGGAATCATTATTATAAATCAAGTGCAGAACTTAAGGCCAATGGCCTTCTTGCACCAGCTAATCAATCCATGCCAACTTCAAATGCAACCTGCATAATCATGAAGCTCCAAGCAAATGATTAAAACCAAGAGAACTTATCTGAAGGAACTAGTTTCATAAGATAATTTGTAACATTAATTAAAGTGTCGACTTTCTCAATTAATACCTTCCCACTCTCAACCATTTCTCACACAAAGTGATACTTAACATCAACATGCTTAGTTCGAGCATGATATATAGGATTTTTGGCTAAACACATAGCACTATGACTATCACATTCAAGTTTAACTTACTTGCAATTAAAACCAATACCTTTCCCAAGTATTTGTATCCAAACTACCTCTTTGGAGGCATGTGAAACTGCCGAGTGTGTTGAACTCGCGTTCAACCAAGGTGTAGGCTCCTTGGTCTTTTCTGTTGAAAATAGTTTTTCTTGCTAGTAACTATTCCAACATATATCTCTTACCATAAGAGAACTCAGGCCTCGCCTATTTCTCCAAGTATACATGAGGACCTGTAACCAACCAATTCATGCCAAACTCCAAATGCAACACAACACTTTCATGAAGTAATCAAGCAAATGATTAATGCACCCAATACTTAAGAGAACTACACAAGATCAATGCCAAAGCTCCAATCTTAAACATAAACATGACATCCATGATCTAACCATCTCCTTCTAGGATATCACATGCACCATAACATATATCTACATCCTAGTCTCAAGAGAACCATGCCAAACTGTAAATGCAATAAGAGTAAACCATGAAATAATAGTAACCACTCTAAACCAAGAAAACATATCCCCAATCACCTAAAGATAACCTTACCAATGATGCATCCACATCACTTCCAACAACTCCCACTGAACCATGGTACCAAGTCACACATGGCATTGTGACTACCATCCTCTTCATGAAGATCACTATATCCTACCAAATCTCCCACTAAACTATGATACTGAGCTATATTTGGAAACAAGATAAACATCAAACCATCACTATCAAAAGTATATGGAATTTTAGGCATTTCCTCATGATCAAAATTATCATAACATGTACCATGCCACAACTCTAAACCGCTACTCAAGAGTATACCATGACATAATAACAAAACCATCCTACAACCAAAAATCCACTCCATTGACAAATGCTCCCACTGAACCGTGATATTGAGCAATCCCATGGCATCATGATGCACATAATCAAAACCACATTTTTTTCATAATCTCACACCAAACCTGTGAATCCAAGATCTCAATGACACATGATAAACATCCTCTAAAGCAAGAATATATACCTCTTGTAACAAGTTACTTATTTTCCAAAATCAGTAATAACAAAAAATAGTAAAAGCTCCCACTACAGCCAAAAAACCTCCAATCTTTTAAGAGAAAGGCATCCCAATACTCTACCTAACCTTAGCTCTGATACCAAATGTTGAAAATTGAGGTGTTTATGTAGCTTAATACTTTGTAAAACTATTATACTTGTTGATCTAAATATGTATTCTTTGTTATAGATTCTTTGTGGGTGATTATCTAATTAATCCATTTTACCATTTGTAGAATGAAGACAAAAGTTGTAGAAGAATTAGATATGATATTAGAAAGATTACACAAGAATATACCATGGAGAAACCCTTTCAGGGAAAAAATCCACCAAAATCAATGTATTATTTAATCTTTGAAGTAGATTATAGTAACTCCAATTCTTGCTTGAGAATGCTTATTTTTCCTTCACCAAATCTTCTTCACAACCTACAATAAAACTGATACTAACTCTCTTCAACTTGCTTGAGATAAATAGGCATTAATCAACTTTGTAAACTCCAAAAGAATTACAATTACAATGCTCAGCCCCTATCCCTAAAAGGTACGCCTATCTCTTGCAAGTAAAGTTATGTCATGAAGAACAATGTCAAATCTTCATCTTCATCCATTTGGGTGTCCCAAACTGAAGTACAAACTCAACCTTTATTATGTAAATATCTTCAAGGCTTCATCCTTAAAGTAGGTGCCCAAGAGTGGGCCCACTTAACTTAGCCTTCTAAAATATCTTAGCATGAAAAGGAGTTAATTCCAAGAAGCCAACTTGGGCGCCCAAGTTGGGTCCAAGTCATTTCTTGTTAACTGAAACATTTCTCTCCATCATTCATGCAAGAATGGTCATCCCCTGTTAATTGAAGGTAGTCCCTATTATCTTTCATGCAACTCAAGTCTTTATTCATGCATTCCAAGTTAACTGAAGTAAACTAGCATTCAACTAAAACTAATTGAAGATAACTGAACCATAACTAAACTGAACTGAACTAAACTGAACTAAACTAAACTGATTCTAAAATGAACTGAACTAAATTGAACTGAAATTCATGCATGTAAAAATCAAACCCTAACTCCTAGGATCTTTACATGCATTCAAAAGTGTTATCTCTTACTCCAAATAGTTAACTAAACTCAAGGTGAGTGTCACCTACCATGTGGGAACCCCATGTTCCCCTATTATTTAGGAACTCATATTGGATGCCCTCACATGCTCCTAACATTTAAAATTAATTACAAATGTCAATTAACATGATTATTTCATCAAATATTAATCTCTCTCTAATCCTATTGTTTAAGAACACTTTCCAAGGACTTAGGAGATACATGAAATAAATAATGTTTAGGATTGCAATTAAATGGCATCCTATTTCCAACAAAGTGTTCAGTTTGAGGAGAGTACTTCCAATCCTTCTCTCAACACTTCTACCACCATCAACTTGGAGTCCTTGTATCATGCTGATAGTTCTTCAAAGGTTCATAACACTTCAGATCATGATGAGGAGTCTTCTTCCTCCACTTCAAATGATGATAGTGATCATAAGGATGCACACAGTTCATCTTCAGAGGATGATGATTCTCCTCCAGATTCTCCTCCTCCAGCCACAAGGCCTCTTTGGGCTCATCAGACTTGCAGTTAACAAGTGATTGGGTAGGGGATCCATTAGATCACATAGAACAAGGTCAAAGTTTCAAGATGCTCCACATGCCTTTCTTGCTTTAACTTCTGATCTACAGACTTTTTGGGAAGCTTCTAGTGTCCCCGAGTGGGATGCAACCATGCAAGAAGAGTTTAGTTCCTTGGAGACGAACCACACTTGGGATCTTTTCCCACTTCCTAAAGGAAGGAAACGTGTTTGATGCAAGTGCGTCTATCAAACAAAATATGTAGTAGATGGGTTGGTTGACAAGCATAAGGCTCACTTGGTTGCCAAAGGATTCTCCCAAGTTCTAGGGATTGATTACTTTGATACTTTTGCACCATTCGCCAAAATGAATTCCATCTAACTTGTTCTTACCATAGCTGCAACACATAGATGGGATGTTCATCAGATGGATGTGAAGAGTGTTTTTCTTCAAAGTGATCTTCAGGAGGAGACACACATGGAGCAGCCATAGGGGTTCATTTAGGATTCTTCACTTGTGTGTCATCTTCGAAAGTCTCTCTATGGCCTCAAGCAGGCCCCTCAAGCTTGGTACGCCAAGATGGACTCCTTCCTTCTGATGGGGGGGTTCACTCGATGCCATTCTGATCCTAATTTCTACATATTGCAACAAGATTATAATCACACTTTCTTGGTTCTCTATGTTGATGACTTGTTGATCACAAGGAGTCACTCATCCACCATTCGAGCAGTGAAAACCACCCTTCATGATCAGTTTTTGATGTCAGACTTGGGCTTGTTGCACTACTTCTTAGGGATTGAGATTACTTAGTCTTTCTTAGGAATAACTCTTGCATATTATAATTACGCACTTGACATGCTCCAAAGGTTTCACATGGCTAATTGTAAGCCTGCACCAACTCCATTTTTGTCAGGGGTCAAACTCGAGGGTGTGTTCTACACCCTTGGTTGATGGCACTTTGTATCAACAACTTGTTGGTAGTCTCATCTATCTGACTCATACGGGGCCCGACATTCCATATGTAGTAGGAATAGTCTCTTGATTCATGTAGGAGCCACATGAGATTCACTGGAAAGTAGCTAAGCAGATTCTTCACTACATCAAGGGTACTCACAATTATGGGATTCATTGTTCAGCGGGTGTGGATTTTGACTTGGTGGGACACACAAATTCAGATTGGGCAGGAAATTCTCAAGATCACAAGTCTACTTCAAGTATTCCTTCTCCCTTGGCTCCAGTCCAATTTTTTGGTTGAGAAAGAAGCATTCTTCTATTGCTCTTTCATCTATAGAGGTTGAGTATCGAGGAGTAGTTAATGCTGCTACTGAGGCCATTTAGCTTTAGAACATTCTCACTAAGTTTGGAATTCCCTTTTGGAAGCCCACAGTCATCCACTGTGACAACTAGATTGAAATTCATATCTCTCACAATCCGGTCCATCATCAATGAACCAAGCACATCGAGATCCACATGCACTACATTCAAGAGTTTATTCATATTGAGATCATTGATCTCAAGTATTGTCCAACATCACATCAGACTACAAAAATCTTCACCAAGCCCTTCACTGAGAGAAAGTTCCTTCATTTTTGGGCTTTTCTTGGGGTGTGAGTGGTGTCATCCATGGGGGGGCTACTTAGTCCTTTTCTTTCTTTATCTCTCTTTTGGGGAGGAGTTTTGTCCCACTAGGTTTTCTCCTTTTCTCTAGTTGTAAGAGATTTTTTTGCATTGCATTTGTAGATGGGTACCTAACATGGCCTCATTTTTCAGGTCTTATCTTCTTTTACATCCTCCTAAGCTATGCTTAAGGGGGAGTGTTAGTGTAGGTTTTTATTTTCCTATTTGGGTTATTTATTTTCCTATATTCCTAGGTTTTTCCTACACTTTAATTAAGCTTGCCTAGGTTATATTATGTGAGTATTAGTGTGAGTGGGTGCAAGGTTTCAGAATATTCCATGGGAGTTACACTTTCCTATCTTATGCTATTGTAGTGGGCTCTTCCCATTGGTTGTATTTTCCACCTCTCCTCTCTCATAGTCTATTTATACTCACCTTATTAGTGTGAAAGGGTTACTTTATCTAACTAGTTCTCCATTAAAATCCTCTTCACACTAGCTTAACTTTACATAGGGATAAGGTGGTTGAGCCTTTAATGACATGAGTTGTCACACCTCATAGGATGCCAACACTTGTCATAATCTGGTTGCATCTATCTCTCCCCTTGGCCTATAAAACCAAGGCATTTCCTTTGTAATATCGATTCTCAAGTTGAATCTATCTTTTCTTTTGCATCCTCGTAATGTTATTTTTCTTCTGGAGCATTTGCATTACTCTTGTGGATACTAAATCTATGTTTCTATTTTTATCTTGTGTCATTTTCTTTCACAGTTTGATATCTATTTATTTGCACTAGTTTTCTAGTTTATTCGTGTTTTCAGATTCTAACATTATGTTCCTTGTGAACCCTACATAACCAATAGAACATTCAAGCATTCTTGAACTGTCCCATACAATTATCTAACCATATGAGATGTTATGTCATCTGGATTCTTCTTTCTCTTAGATTTGTATAGAATATATTGAAATAGTATTGAAAAAGCTTTGACGAGTGTAACTAGTTTTCACTCAAATAGAAATGATACTCCCTCAAAAAAATTCTATCATCATTTTTGCTATCATCTGCATGTCTATAAAAAATATGAACAAACATAGACACTTGCATTGAATTTTAATATTGTGATTGGATTTCCTCTTGCAGAGCAAGAGTATAGTTTTCCAAAAATCAACCATTAATAGTATAGTTCCAATTGGAAATGTGTTTCTACATGTGTGAAATTGCCCATCAAGCCATCGAGCATGTTGAGAGTGCTTGACATATTTTGGTACAATCTTACTCTTAAATTTTGATATGAATGCATGTACACTAACTTTTTTCTATAATTAAATCACGACGCTTTCCAATTTTTCCATCTTTTAAAGAATAGTCAACATTCTTAAATCTTTTAACACCCACTAATTGTTGTCTAAAATCATTTTCAACAATTTCATGCATACAAATTCCTAAGAATGAAAGATTGCCACAACTAGTGCATTCTCCAGAAATACATGAACATAAATAAAATATTTTCCCATTAGATCTTTCATAAAACAAACTTGATATAAACTCCTTGATTTTTTCAAGTGGCATATTAATACCATATTCCTACATAATCATGTTTTTTATTAGAGGTAAACAGGTTTTGAAGGGGACCTGAAACCCTTTACAAAAAAGAGTAGTTGAAGTGAAAGATGACTAGATAGAGCAAACAATAGCCAAAACATAGCAAACCATCAACACGAAAGCAGCCAAAAAGGAAGGAAAAAACAACAGAACTACATATTCTTTAGGATATTTGCAGCTTCCATGTCACTCTCCATAGTTTTCTGATGATCGTCCGTGACTTTATACATATCTTTAACAGGGACCCCACCCACATCTTGGTCTTATTATGAGTTCTAGCACTGGACCCAACCACATTTACCTCATTAATCAAAACATTTTGTGAACCAACAACCTTATCAACTAAAACATCCTCCTCCACTTGCCTTTCACCAGCACCAACATTCTCACTAGGATTCATCTCCATTTATTTCTTGGCCTTCTCAATAGGAGTAGATAGGCCCTTAGACTCATACATCACAGCAGATATAGTCCCATGCCTGATCTTATCCAATTTCATAATAATTATTTCCATTTGTTCCTCCAGGGTTAGAATTCTTTGTTCAAATGTTTGCTTCATCTTCAACATCTCCTCAGCAACAATCTTCAAAGAATCATATAGCTCATCAACTTGAATATGAATCAATGATTCTCCCACTTTGCTCACAACACCTAAACCATTACATTATTCATTTTGAGCTCATGAAAAACCCATTTAAACAGTTTAAACAAGGAAATGGAGCCCTCCTTATCCATACCCAGAACATTGGGAAAATCCTCCCAATCAAAGTTAAAAACATCATTTTCCTCAGCATCACTCTCTTGGGAAGAAATAACCTTATCCTGGCTCACACAAACCTCCTTACCTTTACCCCTAGCCACCAACATTTAAATATTTCAAAGAGAGCTAACAATGTCCTCAACCACCAACCTCCTTCTATTTTGCATCTCCAAGTCGATACCCAGAGAACCCAAAGCCTCCTGCCCACTAGCTAACTTCGGAGGAGAAGCAGCTTGCCCATCCTTCACTGGGCTAGTAGACCTAATGGCCAATTTCTTTTTGCTGCCCTCCTTCGGACCCTTCTTCCTCTTGGTCCCCAAAATAGGGGATAGCGAATACACATCTTCAATAATTTCAATCCTCTCCTTCAAGATAGTAGAAGGAGAAATAGGCCTAGTATTACTAGGTTTTTCACCACCCTCATCCTCAGTACAAGTCTCATAATCCTTCAGGTTGGGAGCCAAAACTCCTTTACTAGGTTTTCCCTTCACATGAGGTTATGAAATCACTTCCATAAAGGCCAGAAAATTTGGAACAAAATCCTTATCCTCCTCCATTTCAGACTCCTCCAAAACCTCCTTTTTTTTCCTTTCAAATTCCCCGACTCTTCTTCCAAAATAGTTTCATATTCCAAGGCCGGCTTATGTTGCTTACCCTTGGGAGTAATATTAGGCTACTTAGGAAGCACAAAGGCTTTTGCATAAATCAAAATTAACAAAATAAGACCAACATGCAACACAGGATCCTTAGGGTTCTTTTTTTGATCCTTCAGACCATACTCTAGAGAAGCCAAAAGATAAAATGGAAAGGAGATTTTCTTCTTATGGTGAAAATGATTCAAAAAAAATGATAAGCATTAATAGTAGAAAATCTACCTTCTAAAGTAATGTACCCAAAGGGATTTGATGGAACTGCGCTAGTACCCACCACTCTTGTCTTGCTTAAGCTTTTGTTCTTCATCCCCCTTGAAGGAAAATCTGCATAGCTACCTTAGATTCCTTCTTATCTCTGTAAACCTTCTTTCCCTCCATTGAGAGACTAGTGATATTTGCAATGAATTCCTCATTAACATCAAATTCAGTACCACCCAATTTCAAAATCTTGTTATTCCAACCTTTGACAAACAACGTCGTGGCCTATGGGTTGTTTCCATGCATCCTCTCCAAATATGGTGTAAGCCCACCTTTATGCAATCTTCGCTACACCTCCTTTTTTTACAGTATCACAAGAGAAGGGCTCCACTTTTTTTTCTCAACCTACATAATCATGTTAGTATGTAAAGTACAATGTATTTATCAAAAAACATCATAATAATAATGAAATTACACATACTTTTTACAACAAGATATTTGTTGCTTATTAATTTTCACATGCCGAGGTTTACATTTTTCAAAATATCTTTGAATTATTCTAATATTACTAGGTAACACTGAATCACCACAAAATTTTCTATAGAATTCAATTTGAGTTGTGTCTAATAGGTGTTTTGGATGAGGATTGCAAACTTTGGACCCCACTCTTAATTTTAAAACATCTTTGCATTAGATGATACCCTAGTATTATCATGCCAATATTTTTCAATCAAAGATTTGATTTCAATATTCAATTTCATGTCAAACCTTGGGATTCAACCACTAAAACTCCAACATTGGTTTATTGGATCATTTTCTATGCTTTCTCTTCTCTTTACCGCTCTTAGCAATGTTTTAGGATGTATTTTTAGAATTTCACTAGTATTTCTTAACATTCTTTTATTCAAAGTTGTTGTATTAACTATAGTGGTTGTTATAGCTCATCGTGTTGCATTCTTATCTTTAGATCAACTATTCTTTCCAATAGACTCAATGGCACTAGCAACAATAAACATATCATGTTTTAGTGATTGATCTTTTCTTCTTGGTTTAACAAAAATGCATAACTTTTTCATTAATTTTCTCTTTTTCCACATTCTCATCAATTACATCATGAGTTGACATTGAAATGATAGTTTTTTACGATAAAAAAAATCTTTGTATAATCTATTGGCATGTGTTCTTATTTGTCTCCAAGAAATATTACCAGGAAGATTATCCAAAACATCTCTTTCAATTTTTTTTTATAAATATTTTCATTTTCAACATCACAGCCTGGATTTTCATTTTCATTTTCAACTTCAAAAGGGTTTTCATTTTCATCTTCATTTTCATCAACAAAAAAAAAAAAAAATTCATTTTCAACAAAAGGATTTTCATTTTCATTTTCAACAACAAAGCGATTGTCTTTCCATTTTCAACAACAAAATTATTTTCATTTTCATTTTCAATAACAAAATGATTTTCATTTTCATTTTCAACAACAGAACAATTTTCATTTTCATTTTCATTTTCAACAACAAAACAATTCTCACCTTCATTTTCAACAACAAAACGATTTTCATTTTCATTTTCAACAACAAAATGTCTAAAATTTTCATTATCTCTACAAATATTATCAATCTCAACATCGTTAAATCAATCTTGTTTTAAATCTTCTATAATCAAAGTTTCCATATCATTCAAAGGTGGATTTGAAGATGTACCTGGATTTTTTCCTATTGAAACATTCTCCATAGCATTGAAAGGTGGATTTGAAGACATACCAGGAGTAGTTTGTATAATTGCATTATTTTCCACATTCACCTCTTGCAAATTTGCATCGTCTACATCCATGGTATCCTCAATATTTTTATCTTCAATAGTCGTGAAATTGGATGCTTCAACATTATTCATTGCTTGAATCTTCATTCTTCTATCTCTTTTTTATTTTTGTCCACTCTCTCTTTGCTTCAATTTCTTCAAGGGTCAATACCTTCCTATATTTCCTCTTATTATGACTTTGTGATCCCATGATTACAAATTTATGAAGTACAAATGAATGTCAATAGTGAAAATCGTCCTCCTTTGTTCCTCCTTCAAACAAGTAGAAAATGAACATAATTTCACTCAAAAACTGTCCCAATGATGCCTCCTTTAAAAATGTAATACAAATTGCAAGTTCAAGACCCTATAGAAGACTAAATTCGATAGAAAATAGGTGAAATTGTTGATGTCGGTTGTACACTGTCAAGTTGTAGAATTGATAGTAATCTTTTACCAATAAAAATTAAAGAATGGTCAAAAATGAAATGGAATCTCGTTTATAAAATTGGATCTTGTTTTATAATCAGGATCCCGTAGTAAATGGGATCTTGTTTCCTTTTTTAACGGTTCAAAAAATTAAATGAAGGAAACATGATCTCGTTTAAAAATCAGGATCCCATTTTGTAAATCGAGATCTCGTTTTTTAAAATTTGAATTTTTGGTCTGATTTTTTCTTTGTTTTTTAGTTCAAGAAAATGTTTGGGGACCCAAACCTAAGCTTTGGACCTAGTTTGACCAACAACTTGAAGGTCATGTCAATGTGACAAGAAAATAATGACTTTGGACATATGTTTGAAGACCTTTTTTGCAAAAAAAATTGATGAAATTAAAACCCATTATAGATGAGATAGTGTAGATTCCAAATATGTAATTTATTTTACAATTGGATTATTTTTTCTATTTTCAATTAATTATGGTGAAACTGATCCATAAAATTGAAATATCAAGGTTTTTTAGTATTTTAATCTTCTTATTAAAATAATATTTTTAAAAAAGAATTGTACGAAAGTGTACCTAAAACAATTCTTTTCAATTTGAAAAAAAATCAAAAAATGATAATTTTAGGCCATCTTATGCGTGTACATGACCATTTTTCAAAACAACAAATATGGCTAGTAAAAAAATTAACAAAAAAATATTGAAAACATGCCTCAGTGAGTTACAAATCTTTACCCATAAGGATTTAGAAAAATATGATTATTCAGGTCAAAATATGGATGACGTACACGTGCATGGTATGGTAAAAAAAAATACTTTTAAACAGTGGTTTTTAGAAACACCTATTGAAAATCAATTTACATCATCTTGGTATTAAAATAAATTACATATTTGGAAACTAAACTCTGAGTACTACATTTTATGATTAGTGACTTTTTTAAGATTCCATCTCTAAGTGCTTCAAATTTTAAGGTCAAATATGACAAATTCTAAAAATTAGGGAAAACACTTCCACTTTTTATCCAAAAAGTGGACTCAACTTCTTGCACACACCCATATCCAATCAATATATGCATCCTCCTGAATGCAACGAAGGAGCTTCCAAAGTACTTCTAGATCCACTCTAAAAATGGAACTTGGTCCCAACAAGTTTTCTTGGAAGGCCTAGAAAATGTCTGTGTCATGCCATTTATTAGGCCATTTCAACAAAGAATTACCAAATTTAAACCAGAGAATTTCAATGAAACATGATGACCCCAACGAATCTTTGAAATCCAAAAAAGAATCAGCTGAGGTTTCCCAATATGATAGATAATCAACTTTCTCTCCCCTTCCCTAAGATAGTCACTAATTTGGCTACCTAGAGAGAGTCTTTTCCAAGGGCTTGCAAGGGTTTGAGAGTAGGCCCAATAATTCAAGACACCAAGACTCTCAAAATCAAAAAACCAGAAAAGAAAAATACCAAAACAAGGGTAACAAAACCCATTGAGGAAAACACTCAAAATGATACCACAAAGCCCTCAATGCTTCCACATAGAGCATATGACAACATTCAAACATTTGTGTTCCACAATTTGGAAAAGCTAGAATATTTGCAATTGGAAGCTCATGATATTAACAAATCCCAAAAGCACTTCAACAAGGGGAAGAGCCCAATAATCAACCATCTCCTAGAGCGGTGGGGGTGGTTAAAAATATCCTTCCTTCTCCTTTATTAGCTTCCCCTCAAAAAAACCAGCAACAACTTCAATGCACCAACCTTGTCTACAATGTTTCAACCCAAGGTCTTGAGGAGATGGAAAATATGGTGGATGAAATTTTGAGCAAAGTAGGTGAAGATTTGATAAAGGAAATAGCTCAACAGGTTGTTGAAGAAGAGGAACCTTTTAAATTCTCTCATCCCCTATCCATCTTCCAATCTGAACAAATGGAAATAAATACAGGTTTTACTACACATATAAAAAGAGGAAGGAAATCAAAAAATAGAAAACTGCAAGAAGAGATTGAAGTAGGAATACAAGCTACTTGGGATAAAACCATAAGACCAAGGAGAGTGTGTTGCTCTCCTTGGCCTCTATGTGGATCATATCATGGAATGTTAGGGGCATTAACACCCCTAACAAAAGGCATCAAATAGATACCCACAATGCAAAAATAATTCTCCTACAAGAAATGAAGTTTTCATAGTCACAAAATGAAAAGATTTTCCCTAGATGGTCAAAATGGAATAATATTTTCTCTCTAGCTATGGGGGCATTTAGAGTATTAGCAATTCTTTGGAAAAAATTAGTATTAAACATGGAATTGGTGGCATCTAATCAAAATTGGATTTTGGAAAAAGCTACTCATTTTGAATCTTCATTTTGGATCTTAAACATATATGGACCAACTTACAGTAGGAAAGAAGTTTCTATGGGATTCTTTATCATATGTTCTTGATATAGTTAGAGAAGAAAAAGTAATTCTATGGGGAGAATTTAATGCATTAACCCATATTCAAGAGAAAAATGGGGTATAATCCTCCCAAAGACGATGGAGGACTTCAATTCCTTCATCAATAAAAATAGTCTCCTAGACTACCCAACGACAAATGGTATTTATACATGGTCGAATAGAAGGAAGGATTTTTATATGATTGTTGAAAGATTAGACAAATTCCTAATCTCTTCAATATGGCTGCCATCTAACTAGACTTCCAAAGCCTCAATCTTACCATTTACAAGTTTAGACAATTTCCCCATTTTGATGGAAATCTTTAAGCAAACTAGGGGTAAGAAATCATCATTCAAATTTGAAGAAATGTGGTTCAGAGATTTAAAAATTCCTTGGAATTCTCCAACTGTGGTGAGAAGATATTCCCTATGTACATGGTTCAAGAATGTTCTAACTTTTCAAAAATATTTTTATTATCAAAGTCCAAATAAGGGACTAGAATGTGAAATATTTTTAAAACATTTTCAAGAAAAAGGAAGAAAGTCAAGAAAAATTGCAATCCTTGAATGAGGATATCATTGCAAATAGAATGGATGGCACAACATTCTTAGCACAAAAAATCTTCAACCAAAATTGGAGGAAGTCCTAGCTTGAGAGGAGGCTTACTAGAGACAAAAATCCAGGGAGTTATGGCTCAAAGATGGAGATAGGAATATAAATTTCTTTCATGCCTCGTCAAAATTGAGGAGGCAAGAAAAATCCATATTTGCAATAAGCTTAGATTCAACAATAGTATTGAAGGAAGGAGAGGAAATTCAGAAGGAAGAAATATCCTACTTCTCAAACCTCTTATCACCTATTCAAGATGGATCACAGTACCCCCAAGAAATACAAAATTAGATCTTAGATGAAATTAAAGATTTGGTAACCCTGGAGGATAGCAATGAGTTGATGAGTCCTTTCTCATTGGAAGAAGTGAATATTGTAGTCTTCTCTCTCCCCCTAAAAAATCTCTAGGTCTAGGTGGCCTCACAGTATCTTTCTTTCAAAAATGTTGGGATTTCATGGGTAGGGACATATGGTTAGCCCTATAAGAATCAAGGTAGAGTTCCAATATTGTAAAATCCCTCAATACAACTTTCACTGCTCCAATTCCAAAAAAGTAGGATCCATCTTCCTTTGTAGACTTTAGGCCTATTTCTCTATGCAACACCATATACGAAATCTTCACAAAATCCATGTGCCTTTGTCTGTCTAAAATCATCCCAAGACTAATATCAGAAGAACAAGGTGGTTTGGTCCCAGGGTAGGGAAATATTTGAAGGGGCAATTCTAGCTCATAAAACTCTTCATTCTATTCATATGGACAAACTCCCTACTATGATAATAAAATTGGATATGCCAAAAGCATATGATAAGGTGAATAGGGAATTCCAAGCATATGATAAGGTGAATAGGGAATTCCTAATGAAGGTGCTAGTCAAATTCAATTTCTCTAGAAAATGGTGCGAATGGATTTATTCGGGCCTAAAAGGAGCCATGTTCTCAACTATCATAAATGGAAGCCTAATCAGCTTCTTTAGTGCATCTCAAGAGGTAAGACAAGGGGACCCTCTTTCCCCCTATTTATTAATTCTCATGGTAGAAGCCTTAAAAAAATACATTACAACAAAAAATCAAGATAGTCAATGGAAGGGGATCATGATTCCAATTTCATCAATAACAATAACACATGCAAATGGAACCTTGTTATTTGGTAAGCTATCCATCACATATCTAAGTGCATTAAGGGTTATCCCACAATAGTGGGTTACAATTCCCTTCACGAAGAAAAATTTCCAAAACTCTCCCATGAATTTTTTTTAATTTTTTAGAGGTTCACTCAATGGGGGGGTTCAAGCGAACTCAGAAAGGGGTTCACTCGAAACCCCTCTTCAAGTGAACCCCTAAAAAACTAACCCTTCGAGTGAACCCCTTTGTGATGAAAAACCATTTGGTGGGTTTTTTTTAAATGCAATCAATGGGAAATGGTAAAAAAAGGTGGGTTCAAGTGAACCCCTTCTAGCAAACCCCCCTTCACTCGAAGGGGTCCAAGGGGGTTCGTTCAAACCCCCCTTTTTCACTTCTCCCTCTTCTCTACCATTTTCTACAAAATTTTCCCTTTCCAAGCTTGGGTTGAAGATGAAAATAGAATCAACTTCACAAACCCAACTAGATGATGGTAGTCCTCAGAATGAGCTATCCATCAAATATAATTTTAATAGATTTTGGTTTTATTATGTATTTTTTTAGTTTAATTACACATAGGTTTTTCATTGAAAATCAAGCTCTTTGTTCTGCACATGTGGAAAAATAGCAGATTATTAAAAAAAATTGAAAAATATATATGCACTAGATATTGATATACTTGATCCAACAAAAAAAAAATTGATACATACAAAAAAATTTGTGTTAGCAAGTAAACCTATGTCTAAATTGTAACTAGTTTGACTTCAAAACTTAATTAAGAAAAAAATAATAATAAAAAACTATGAAACCAATTGCATGCACTAGATATCGTAGTTATGAATCTAAATTCAAAAAAAATAGAATTTTTGTTAGTGTGAAAGGGGTACTTTATCTAACTAGTTCATTCTTAGCTAGTTCTCCACTAAAGTCCTCTTCACACTAGCTTAACTTTACATATGGATAAGGTGGTTGAGGCTTTAATGACATGAGTTGTCACACCTCATAGGATGCCAACACTTGTCATAATCTAGTTGCATCCATCTCTCCCCTTGGCCTATATAACCAAGGCATTTTCTTTGTAATTCTCAATTCTCACGATGAATAAAGCTTTGAATTCTTGAGAGGAATACAATTTATTCCTCCTCATATTTTTGGTTTTGCTTTCCTTCAATCATTATATTCCTAAGTAGGCTAGTTAGCAAATCTCACATGGTATCATAGCCAAATTTGAGATGTGGGTTAGCATTCCTTTAGGAAATTTGAGAGTGTTGAGAAAAACTAAGTATGCTCTTCTCTTGCATCCTCGGATGATCTGGAGAATCATAAAGGTGTGAAAAAATATCTATTTCTAGGGGGGTTCATCTATTAAATTGTCAGTTACAGGTCTACTGAAGCTTCCTGGAGAGATTTTGAGCTCACTATTGAGTCAAGAGCAGCTGAGACAGTCAGATCTGCCCTTTATTTCACTTGAAACAAACACTGGAGGTCAGATCTACAACAATTTGAAGCGAGAGGTTCATTGTCAGATCCAACAAGGAGCCATCATTTTGGAGCATTTTGGGTCAAATCCGACCCACGCCATCGTGCTTAGAAAGTCTGAAAACCATAAAATCGACTATCAAAATGTCAATTTTGGACAAAGTTGTCAGGTAAGGAAAAAAATTTGTCCAGAGAGCCATTTGGCCCCCATATTAACAAATAAGGGTGGGTGCATGAAGTTGGTCGCACTTTTGTGGCCAAATGGGAAAAAAATGGGGAAACACATAACACGAGCGCGCTATGTGCTTTTAAAAGAAAAAAAAGAGTGAAATGGGTATCATTTGCTTTTCACTGTTTCTCAGCTCTGCCCACGGCCAAAAACCCTCATTTCACGCTCGTGTTCTAGGAGGAAGGACTTGTGCAAATTTCATCAAGAACAATTGGATTTTTTCTACAAATATGGTGCCACGATGACGAAGAGATACAGGAGGTAAGTATTGTTTACTATTTGCTTTGAATTTGTTAGTTTGAAATTGATTTTGTTTGTTTTAGGTTACATTTGATTGTTGTTTCTTAAATCTATAGGAAATCCTACAAATCCTCAACAAGAAGAGGAGGTAAATCCTCAACAAAATCAACCTCCCCCACCATTCTCTCAATTCCCTCATGGCACTCAAGAAAATTTGAGGAGTGAAATTGAGAACAATAGAAAACAACTTGAGGATCTTATCAGTAGGTTGAGTGATACAAATGCTTCAACCACAGAAAGAATGCTTTTAGCAAATTCATTGAAAGACATGTAAAAAAATGTAAATGCAATCACCCAACAAATATCTGGATGGCAAGATAGGAGGCAGACAACTAGGGCATATTATGCAGACAAATTATCATATAAACAAGTAAAAGATTTAAAAATTACTAAAGGTGATTTGTGCTCTCTATTCACTGACCCTAAAATAATCAAAATATTACCCTCAATGCAAAGAGGTTTCCTATTCATTGGTGCCACCACCAAGAGATTAAGAACCATTTTTATGATGATGGTATATGGTCTTTGATTACCCACCGTGCAATAATTGTGAAGTCCCCCAATATTTTCTTAGGAAACTATACAGTGAGTTTTTATTGAACCAAATCCCAAATTATTTTGATATGAGGGAGTTCAGGGGGGAAGGGGTCAACTCGGAGATGGAAGCCCTGCCTGTGGGATCCTCAGAAAGGGGGATGACCTCTTGCTAGGCAGCCTCGTGAAGATTGTGATTCCTATGGTTGCGAAGGAGAGTCCGACATAGAGACATTGTAGGCGATCACAACTTTGACTTGGAGTGTCATCCATCACACTAGCCCTATTGTACAACGCCATCTAGGGGAGTCTTCAGGTGGTGGCCTTGAACCCATGTGTGTCAATCTTGCGGGGCAACTTGTTCATTATGACCCTACCAGCACTCAAGAGGGATGCTATGCAGGATCCATATGCTACTACGCAGCCTAATCCGTATGCATCTACGAGGGATGGAGAGGATGGCTGAAATTTTGCATGATCCATATGGCATTGACACTCAGGTAAAATTCAGCATGTTCATTGAATTTAATTTATTAAATTTCAATTGTGAAATGCAAGATTAACTAATTTAGTTTTATTATTTTAATAAATTGGGGGTCATGTAGAGACTGGATACACCAGTCATCCACCTACTTATTTTTGCAGTACACCTATTGGTGGGGTATGTAAAGTTAGTAAACAATTATAAATTTATTACATGTGTTAATAGCATTGTTTTACGAATGGTATTTTAATTTGTCATTTTGGATGTTGAACAAGGTACTGTTGGAGGTTTCAAGGAAACACCTCCGAGTGCCAGTAGATTTGATCAAGCGTTCACGAAGGTAATATAGAATTTAAAGAGAACTTAAGTAATGAATTCTAAGTTTAATAGATTTGTGTAGTTTATATTCATATTTTTGACCTTACGTTGCATTACACAGATCATTCAAAATCAAAGCATTACTTCAAATTCGATAACTAATAATCAAAAATATATCTGTTTAATACTTGTACTCAAAAAAAAATTCATTAGATCTCATACATTATAATTCATCACATGGATCGCTATTGTAACTTTTTTGTGATCGAATAATTTGTTGTTTTATTTTTAGATGTTGGTGATAGAATCACCGCCAAACATTATGAGGGCAATGGATATTGGTGTTTCCTCTGCTATACAATCCTCGATGGCTCTGATAGGGGAGGTATGAGGAAAATTACTAAATTTCAATTTACATTCATTGTTATAGATGAACTAGCTCTAGTGAAAAATCAAACCATTATTGATTTGTAGTTTAATTCCTATTTGGATGGTTTATACAAGGCTTGAGCATACTTGAGCATTGGCATGCAAATATTTCCATCGAGGAGAGTGATCGTGAGATGGCCGTAAGTGATTATTTTGTTAAATATATTAATTTTTATAATGTAATTTCTATATATTAATGTCTTTAATTCTTATTGTAACAGTTGAAACTTCACCAGAAGGTAAACACTAGGAGGAGCAATAGGAGCACTCCTCGAGCACAGGAGAAATGGGTGACAAACTTATCGCCATCAGATCACCCAACAAAGGGAAAGAAAATTGTATTTGAACCAGAGCATGGAGAGAAATGAATTTTGAATGCACAGAGCCCTTTTTTGTATGCCTACATGGCAATTTTGTACATATTTTGTATTGAATATATTTGACATTGAATGCCTAAATGGCATTCTCGTAAGCCTATATGGCTATTTTGTAACTATATTTTATACTTATATCAACATATATTGATGTATGCGTACATGGCTATTTGCTTAATACAAATCTTTTTATCGATGGTGTCCATATTTGCAAATTACAAATTCATGGTTCAATAGATATGAGTTACATGTATTCAAGTGTATACTTTACAACTAACGCACATATATTTTTTGACTTACATGTGAACATCGAAAAGTGTGAAAATTTATGTGTTTGGAAGTCAAATGTAAGCCAATTTTGCAATTCTCAGTTCTTGCATACTCGATCTTATGGACTTATTCCTTCCTAGCACATATTGTGAATATTTCTCATTTGGCACAGAAGACAGATTCCTCATTTTTGAACCACTCATAGCAAAGAGATTCACAATAAGACTTTAGCCTTGGAACACTACTCCATACTTCTCTTTTCTAGACCATAAAGGATTGAAAATTCTTAATTTGATCCAATGATAGTCATGAGATGAGAATTTATATAACCATGCCTATTTTGAAACCTCGCATCTAATACAGCATCAACAAGAACTTAAGAAGTGTTGCATAAGAGTGTTAGGTTCGATAGGCCTTCTCTTCTCTAAGGGAGGAGAGCCTGCATCTTGAATTTTGAACAAAATTTTAAGAAGCAAACATTTTACCTAAAAGCTTCAAACCTAGATGACATATTTGGCTAAGTCTATCTTGAAAATTATCAATGCGTTCAAACTCTAAAGGAGATTCTCCCTGAAAAGCAAACTTTACCCTTTTTCCCAAGGAAAGAAATTGCAACAAGTTGCATGTGATTTATCTTATTTCTTTCTCACAGTTCTTGTCAATCATTCATGGCTCAAGATAGTTCCATTCCAAGGCAAGGACACCCAAAAAATCACTGAGATTCTTCTATGATCTGCAAGAAAAAGGTTTTGGCTCTTTCACAATGTAAATAATTATGTAACACTATTTTCTTGTTTTCCTTCCACACAGAAAAATGTTCACACTTTTCAGATTGATCAATGATCAATAATGGTTGATTGTAAACACTTGACATTTTTATGTTTGAACTTTAATTTATAATTTTGCATCATGACATTCGAGTAGATCACTAATATTTTAATATTTCACTATGAAAGTGGTGGTGTATTTTTGCTATGTTATTTGACTATTAATATGGTGGTGTATTATGAACTTGATTACTACTGCAAATATGTATATATTTTTGATTTTTATATGTTTTTGTATGACTGAACCAAAAACGAACCCAACCCCAAAAAATTTTTCCAGCTGGTGAACGGGTTCTACTCCGAACCTAGAACCGATCCCAGACAAAATTTACAGGCGGTAACTTAGTAAAAAATAGATTTTTGTAGTTTATATTCATAGCGTTGATTACATTGCATTGCACATCTTTCAAACTGAAAGCATTGCTTCACATTTCATAACTAATAACTAGGTGCTGATAGATGACAAAATTTCAATTACAATATAGTTTTTACAAAGTCAACCTAAGCAGTTATGCAATTACTTCACATTGCATAACAAATAACTAGGAGCAGCTGCCAATTGCATTTGGTTGTCATGGCATTCTATGAGACCACATTTCTTTGAGGTATTTTTTCAAACAATTCACTGTCTTGTCTTTACTACCACATTTTTCATACATGTCTACTAAAGCATTTTGTCAAATAGTTCAAGTGTTGCCTTGTTGCTATGGCTGAAAGCCTAAAACAAGTGCTTTCGAACAAGCTATGGATGCTTGGAAAAAATATATCAAAAGCATAATAGTATCATAGACAATGTAGTGAACTCTTTGAAAAAATGCCTCAAAGAAATGAGGTCTCATGAATTGATGGAATGCGATGACATGATGGAATGCCATGACAATCAAATGCTTTTGATTGTCATGGCATTCCATCACCATGAGACCTCATTTCTTTGAGGCAATTTTTCAAAGAGTTCACTGCCTTTTCTATGCTAACACATTTTTCATACATGTCTATCAAAGCATTTAGCCAAACAGTTCATTGCCTTGTTGTTATGGCTAAAATCCTAAAATAGGTGCTTTCGAACAAGCTATGGATGCTTAGAAAAAATATATCATGGCATAATAGTATGCAATAGCATAGACAAGGGAATGAACTATTTGAAAAAAATTCCTCAAAGAAATGTGGTCTCATGGTGGTGGAATTCCATGACAAGCAAATTGTTGTGGATTGTCATGGCATTCCATCACCATGAGACCACATTTCTTTGAGGAATTTTTTCAAATAGTTCGCTGCCTTTTCTATGCTACTACATTTATCATACATGTTTGATGTAGAGCAGGGTGGAGGTACATTCAACCAAGCTTTGAAAACCAAACACCAACTCAAAATCAAATAATTAGCACAACTTCCATAGGGTCAATTCTATGGCTTTCCAATTCACAACTGAGCAACTGAAAGACCAATTCCTCAAATAAAACTGTAAGAACACCCACTGATCATCCGTATAGCATCCATATTCCATCAAAAAGACATTTCCAAGCTTACAAGTAAGATTCATTTATCAAAACATAGAAAAACATTAAGTCACCGTGTCCAAGGGCTAGTAGAATTAGCCCACATTTACAAAAAAAGTACCTTTTAAACTGCCTTTCACCTTACCAACTATTGGATAGTCACAAATTGTGGCACAAAACAAAAGAATAACTGATCAAAACCTCCATACTGCCCTTCTATACTGCTGCTCCAACAAACCCTCCTTTTCCTTCCTAAAAACTAGGGCTTATTGAAAGTCCTATACCCAGATCATTTGCAAACCTAAAACCACTTGAATCCTTCATATTTCCACCTACACATGCTCAACACATCTTAATATTTTACTGCTCTCACATTTTGCACATACTTCCTTTGTAAACCACCTAATTTTCCCCTCTTTTCACCCCTTTACCACAGGGTTTCTAACTTCCTCACACAACTAGTCACTTACAACCACTCAAAACTTTTAAATAACATAAAATACACCTACCAAGGCCATCTTCTAGGGTTTCTACCTAGGTTTCCATTCCCTATAGACTTTTCACTTGCTCTAGCCTTGACTCCAAGGCCCAAAACTCAGCTTTTGCAACAAGGCAGTCTTGTTAATCTATTTCAAATAATCTTCCACCACAAGGAGGCTCATACTTAAATTTTCCCTACTTTACATAGGCCCATTCCTCTGAGTTACAACCTGCACAGAAGGAGGAATGGCCCTTCAACTCACATTTAACTTCAAAACCCTACTGCCCCTGTTTCAGACCAGTCAGCAGCAAATTCACTTCAATAGGCTTGTTTCACAATAAGAACTCTCAAGAAACAATAGAAAATAATGATAACTCTGTCCTCTGATGAATTTATGGTATTTCAAGGTTTAACTCTACTGTACAGAGCCATACACAGGCCAAGAAATGAAAGAAAAACCATAAAATAATTGGAAAGTGGAACTTTATTTTAATTTTCTCTTTTCAAAATGCTACAAGAAACCACTCTCGAGCCTTCAAGAGGCCATTTAAACATTTTCCAATCCAAACTATCCATGGAATGCCTATAACTGACCACAAAACTGCTTTAACCCTTACATTGCTTAATTTTGCATTATTTGCCAATTTGTTAACAACAAACCCAATATTATGCAACCTTTTGCAATTTTGGAACAAATAACCTTAAAAACCCCCCAATTACATGAAAAATAGTCTCAAAGACCTTATTTAACATTAATTTACTCAAATGCCGATAAGGGCGTGGTTCGGTGGTCAAGTCGCTTGGTTGTAGTGACGGCCACCAGGGTTCAAACCCTCGCTGGGCCAAAGTGCTCGCAGGCCTTGTGTCTTCGCTGGGCCTTTGTGCTCGCAGGTTTGGTTGTTTCTTGTGGTTTGTTGTATCCGGTTCATAGCTCCGGTCAAAAAAGCGTTTACCCCTAATAATATGGGTGCATTGCACCTTTTTAAAAAAAAAACATTAATTTACTCAAATGCCCCTAAATTTCTAATGCCTTCCTACAAAGGATGAATTGATGAAATTATGTGTACTGGGGTGCTCCTGCACCAATGTTTACCAAAGCATTTTATCAAATAGTTCACTTCCTTGTTGCTATGGCTAAAAGCCTAAAATAGGTGCTTCCAAAAAAGCTATGGATGCTTGTGGAAAAAATCTATCAAAGC